>OX465276.1:101680620-102880620 GCA_949987645.1 Tachina grossa
TTAAGATTTCGGGGAACAAAGTTATGAGGGGGGTAAAAACAGCTCGAATGGCTTCGTGTAAATATACACACTGCGTGCATTGGCCAGAACTTGGCCCGGCGCACTGCCGTGTGCCTAGATACGTACGTAAGAAAATAATTCAGTCTTTCATAAGCATTCGTACAAACATGCATTTTACTCTCTATCTCTCTCTCTCTCTCTCATATTCAGTGTTGCCATATTAATTTTTCAAAAATATTCAAGTCAAGCAAAAAAAATCTTTTTTTATTACCAAAAATTTTTTTTGTTATATTGTTGAATGAAAATGAGTTAAAATTTATTTTGTTTCTTGTGAACTATTAAAATTAAAGCCAAATAACACAAAATATTTACAGCCGTATTCATAAAAATTTTAAACCGCGTTTTAAATATTGTATAAGCAAAATTCACTAAAATCGTATTCATAATAGAATTTTAGCTTAAAAAACGGTTTTTAAACCTTGCGTAAATCAGCAAATTTTAAAATTGCCCCCATGTTTAAACCAATTTTAAGGTGACGTTCTTGTAATTTTGCTTCGTTTTTGTTTACATTTTGAACTTTACCTGTATGTACATATGTGTGTATGTATGTATTTACTTATGTATGCATGTATGTATGCATATGCCAATGTTATTTAGAAGAAAACAATGTAATTTTTTTTTTATAGAAACTATTGCCGAAATAACATATATACTCCAAAGAATATTTAAAAGAAAAGGAGTTTCCATTCCCAGTCATTGTTTTCTCATTTTATGTGTTAACAAAAATAGTATAATTGTAGAAAAAAAAACAAAATAAAGCTCGTTATACTAGTGCTTCTTTATCTGCAATAAAATAAATAATATAAGAAGCACTTTTAACAAAGATTTGCTGTGAACTTTTTTTATTATTTATTAAATACAAGTTGGAACATATCTTTTATTTTATAGAAACAATATTTTTCTGAAAACCGACAAATAAACAAAATAGACACGAGTACTTTGTGAGTTAACAATCGTTGTTTTGCAGAACTAATATGCAAATGACAAATAAAGAATACAGTGTTGCCACGATATTTTAAAAAAATTTAGATAATTGATTTTTAGTTAAAAAACTGATTATGAATACCAATATTTAAAAAACGTTATTTAGCCTTAAAACGTTTTTTAACTAATATGAATTTTAAACCTCAATCAACTTTTTTTATGAATACGGCTGTTACTGTATAGAGTATGTGTAAGATCATTATAAAGCAAATCAGGAAATTTGTAAGTAGTTTAGTCAAAAAATCTACATATCAATAATATATTAAAACTTTTTTTATGAATACGGCTGTTACTGTATAGAGTATGTGTAAGATCATTATAAAGCAAATCAGAAAATTTGTAAGTAGCTTAGTCAAAAAATCTACATATCAATAATATATTAAAATTACCAAAAGTAAAATATTTAAAAATCTTATTTTTATATAACAAATCTTTTTTAGCGTTTTAACATGTCTAAAAACTTCAAATATAAGATAAATCTTCACATATGGTAACACTACTCATATTATATACTAATATCAGTGTGACCAGATTTTAAAATAACATCACGTTTGAAAAATACCTAAAACAAGCTAAAAAGTTAAATTTGAAGCCAAAAGTAAAGCTAAACTTCTTTCAACTTCTTTCACTTTGCAATAGTTTGTAGCGTGGTTTCATTATCACTATAACCAGGAGTGTATAGTAAACATTAAAATCAACTTGACCGTAACATACATAACATCAAATTGCATTGAAAGCATTTTGTGCACTGGACATTTGACACTCATGCACTCGGGCAAATACCGCTGCATGAAGTGTTAGACAAATGCATTGACAGACTGCAACGTAAATATGTATTTTGTTCAACGGCCATTTGACACTCGCAAGTCTGATGAAGGGCCGCAGCATAAAGCATTTGAATAAATCATATTTAATAATAATATGTGTTTGCAAAATCTAGCTTTTACAAGTTATAAGACACACGCCGCACGTCTACCGTTAGAAACTAAAAGGGGCTAATGGGGCTACTAATCACAATTGAGGAATATAAAAGGCGGAGAGAAACAACTACTTCAGCAACACCTGATCCTAATGTTTTATACCAGCAGCCCAACAACATTGATATGTTACAGCAAATGCAAGCCCAACAACAAAAATAAGTAACATCATGTGCAATCTAGCAATTGGTTAACCAAGCAAGTTTGAAAGCATAAGCGAAGCAACAAATAAGTAATAAATAAAAACACTAAAAATTAATAAAGAAGTGCACTAATTACGGCGCACTCTTAGGTCAAATATAATAATTAAAAATTTTTTTTACTTATGCTCAATATTATTATAAAGGGTGTTTTTTATTGAGGTATAGAACTTTAAGTTGGCATCACTTTTTTAACTGGCGGCCATTTTGTCAGCTGTCAAGTGATTAATATTTAGTTTGGTTTGCCATTTCATCATAAACAGGTTGACAAAAGAACAACGCTTGCAAATCGTGCAAATTTATTTCGAAAATAATGGTTCAGTTCGCGAAGTTTACCGCAAGCTCCGTCCATTTTATGGTCGACATAATCGTCCATCAGAGCAATTAATTCGGTTAACCATGGATCGTTTTCGCACTACGTTTACTCTATGTGATAATACGCATCCGCAGAAACGTCGAACAGTGCGCACCGAAGAAACAATTGCCGCTGTAGAGCAAAGTGTTGAAGAGGACCCAAATGAATCGATTCGCCACAGTGCACAGCAATTGGAGCCGACTAACCGACTATTTTGTTTCCGAATTGGATGGCATGAATGTGGATGAGTTGTGGTTCCAACAAGACGGCGCTACATGCCACACAGCGCACGTCACAATCGATTTATTGAAGGAAACATTCGATGAGCGCATAATTTCGCGGAATGGACCTGTCAATTGGCCACCAAGATCGTGTGATTTGACACCATTGGATTATTTTCTTTGGGGATATGTGAAGTCGCTCGTCTACGCCAACAAACCAGAAACGTTAGGGGACTTGGAAGCCAACATTCGTGGCGTTATTGCCAACATACGGCCCCATATGCTCAAAAAAGTGGTTGAAAATTGGACCTGTAGAATTAGCTTTATCCGAAATCATATTTAAACATTAATGGCATAAAATTATCCTTCCAATAAAGCCAAATTGATGGACATTAAAACGATTTTCTTGTGTTTTATTTCAATTCGAAGTTCTATACCCCTCAAAAAAACACCCTATATAATTAAAATAAATTTAAAGTAGGATAATATTTTTAGTAATTAATTTTGTAAGGCCATTATAATGGATAATATAAGGAGAAAACAAAACAAAAAACAGGTTAATGTTATTTTTGAAGAGCAACAAATAGAATATTTAGCACAGATTTGGAAAATAATAGGAATGCCAGGTGCCCCAAATGAGGACGATATTTTAAACAATACTCATGTAGAAGAAATGACAGTTCGTGCAATAAGGTGGTCAGAACGCATAGAAAAAGAAAATAATAAGCACCAATAATTCAGTAAGATAAATAAATTTGTAAATATGGGTAAAACAGAATCAAAAATGGAAAAACCCAATGCTAACGTGATTGCCAATTTGGAAATCATGGATCATAAGTCAGAAAATACTATAAACTAAAGATTTCCCCCGGAAGATGTTATATCAAACGAGGAGAATCAATAGTAACATATATACAAATAAATGATTTGTTTACTAAAGGGAACTTTGACTTAGGAAAATTTTTCTCTAGGCTCGAATATGTGGCCGGTAAACATAATATCAATAAATTACAAGTCGCACCTAGTGATAAAATTTTCGAATTTATCTCTATTAATGAATTTAAAATTATGGGCAATAAAATATTAAATAAAATTAAAGTAGCGCTACTAAATGAGGTGACCCAAATAGATAACAAGAATTCCAATGCAATTCTTGAAATTATGCTGAAATATAACGATGATCCCATAGAAGGAGGACATTGTGGACTATATAGAACATTAGAAAAAATAAAAAGACATTACTATTGGAAAAATACGTCCAAAGACATATCTAAATACGTAAAAAAATGTCATAAATGTAAAACTGCTAAAACTTTAAAACATAACAAAAGTCCAATGACTGTGACACCAACGCCAACAAAACCATTTGATACGGTGTACGTAGACACAATAGGACCGTTTCCGAAATCGTTATTTGGAAATGAATACGCAATCACAATAATATGTGATTTAACTAAATATTTAGTTACTATACCAATAAAAGACAAAAGCGCTAAAACCATCGCTAAGGCGATATTTGAAAATTTTATACTTACCTATGGTCCAATGAAGACGTTCATTTCGGACATGGGAACAGAATATAAAAATTCTATATTAACAGAACTTTGTAATCTACTAAAAATTGAAAAACTAACTTCGACAGCTCATCACCAACAAACAGTAGGCACAATAGAAAGAAGTCATAGAACTTTCAATGAATATGTACGTTCCTACATATCTATAGACAAGTATGATTGGGACGAATGGCTAAAATATTTTATTTATTGTTTTAATACAACACCTTCAACAATACATAATTATTGTCCTTATAAGTTGTCTTTTCAAAAACACCTAATAATTTTCAGATATTCAATGTAGATAAAGTGGCACCACTATGTAACATAGATGACTATGCCAAAGAAACATAATTTAGGTTAGAAGTAGCATATAAGAGAGCTCAACAATTATTAGATAAAAATAAACTTAGGCAAAAATTAAACTATATAGGGATAGACTTGATTATAACTTGATTATATATATATATATATATTTTTGTTTTGTTTTTTGTTTTTATAGTCCGGACATACATGTATACATATTATTTTATTTAGTTTTATATGGCTTAAGTCTATTCTTATGAACTATTTGTGTTTTATATGTTTTCTTATCAACTATAGTAACATTATTTCTCAAGTCTATTTTCTTAATTTTGTAAGGTCCTCTATATTGGGTTTCTAATTTATGACCTGCTTCATTTTTGAGTTAAACTAGAGCTCCTATTTTAAAGTTATAATCAAGTCTATCCCTATTATAGTTTAATTTTTGCCTAAGTTTATTTTTATCTAATAATTGTTGAGCTCTCTTATATGCTACTTCTAACCTAAATTATGTTTCTTTGGCATAGTCATCTATGTTACATATATATATATACATATATATATAATTGTATTCGTATTGTATAATTTAAAATAACCAATTGTAAAAGAATGTCCATAAAACTAACGTTATATGAACATGCTTGTAAAAGGTGAAGGTGTAGCGTGGTTTCATTATCACTATAACCAGGAGTGTATAGTAAACATTAAAATCAACTTGACCGCAACATACATAACATCAAATTGCATTGAAAGCATTTTTGTGCACTGGACATTTGACACTCATGCACTCGGGCAAATACCGCTGCATGAAGTGTTAGACAAATGCATTGACAGACTGCAACGTAAATATGTATTTTGTTCAACGGCCATTTGACACTCGCAAGTCTGATCAAGGGCCGCAGCATAAAGCATTTGAATAAATTATATTTAATAATAATATGTGTTTGCAAAATCTAGCTTTTACAAGTTACTTATAAGACACACGCCGCACGTCTACCGTTAGAAACTAAAAGGGAACAATTTGCTTATTAAACATATACCTTTTCTTTTCTCTCTTATGTTAAGATAGGTTAAGCATTATTCTCATAGTTAGTATATAAGCAGATGTAATTTAGTTTTAGAATATCAATAATTAATAAACAACATACCAAAAAGCTCTTAGCTGAGCTCAGGAAAATTAATTTAAACCTTTTTTATTTCAACGCAAATCAAATAACATTACAAGTTACTTATTTCTAAAACAACGCTAAATATATATTTACATACACAAACACATTTTTCCATTATTTGAAGTAAAAAATAAATTTAATTATTTATTTATTACTATATTTGAATTTTAAAGAAACACAAAACAAAAACTTCCCAAAAAATAAGGTTAACCAGTCCTTAAATATTTATATTTATATATATATACATATATATACATTTATACTAAAATACGAAACAATTTTTTTAAAGTGAATTAGTGCTATTTACAGTAAATCTACTATTTCTAATATTAGTTTTAAGTAAATTCATGCCGCTGAATGTATTTACGTTCAACTCAACTCAAAGAAAATCTTTAAGTCTTATGGGCAATATTAATTTAACTTTTGCCATTGTAACTCCAAAATTTTAATCAATATCCTTTTTTTTAATTTGGCCATTTCTCTTATTAATAAGCAATTTACATTTTGTATTTTTTAAACTATGTTCCAATGAAAAATTTTTATATATTTAAATGTTAACCAATTTTAATTTTTAACCTCCGTCCAAAAAAAGGGGAGTTATAAGTTTCTAGTGTGTGTCTGTGTATCTGCATGAGCCCACGTACAGACCAAACGGCTGGATCGATTTTGATTTAGCTTTTTTTGTTTGCAAGGTGACTTGATCGAGAATGTTCTTAGCTATGAAGAAAATCGGTCCAGCCGTTTAGAAGATATATTAAGTTGAATCTTTGTCCTTGACACCATAGCTCCCAAACGGCTAGACCGATTTTTATTTTGTTTCTGTCGTTTAAAAAGTGACTTGATCTCGTCTATACTTGGAGAAAGTTGGTCCAACCGTTTGGTCAGTCTTAAAATTTTTAATTTTTGTTATCATAACTTTTGTATGTCTTTAACATGTTTTTTGAGAACATGCAATTTAGATTAAAAAACGGCTAAAAAAGCTAAATCAGTTTTTAAAAAAGACTAAAAAATATGCTAAGAGCTAAATGAAAATTTTGCAGCTAAATCCCAAAAAACATCTAAATTTAGCCCAAAATAAGCTAATGTGGTCACGCTGACTAATATATAAATAATATAAAGATGTATGTGTGTTTGCCTGACTTTGATATATACAGTATGTGTATTTAGATCGATGCTTGCTCGCAATGAAAAAAATTAAGATGGCGCAATATTGCTACATTAAAATTTTAATACCTACACTCATTGTGAATTCCCTAATTGTTATTATAAAATTTGATAATTGGAAGGAAACACCTAATAGTCAAAGAATCAAGTACAGTCACCTTGTTAGATTTTCATTGATTATGTGTGTATGTGTTTAAGTTTAGAGTTTTAAAAAAGTAGAAATTTCCTATTTAGCGTTTTTTTATGAAGCTACTAGACTGTCACAAATTAAGATATAGTTTAATAGCAAAACGCACTGAAAGCACTAAAATCAAAGTTAAAAAAGCACCAACTTGAAAAATGCGCACTGTCATGACTTACCCCCTGTTTGTCTAAGACGTTTGAGTTAGAAATCTTGACGTTTCTGTAATAGATTAAAGAAAAGTTGTACAAGTTTCCTTTAATCTATTACAAAAACGCTAAGATTTCTCACTCAAACATCTTACACAAACAGGGGGTTAGTGCTTTTCAACCCCCTGTTTGTGTAAGACGTATGAGTTAGAAAACTAGGCGTTTCTGTAATAGATTAAAGAAAAGTTGTACAAGTTTCCTTTAGTCTAGTACAAAAACGCCAAGATTTTTAACTCAAACATTTTACACAAACAGGAGGTAAGTCTTGTGCTTAAGACACTTAATTGGTATCGCTCTTAAATTTGTTCTTGTTTCTTTGCAAAATAAGAGCAATCATTGCGTCTAATGTATAAAACCTGAGCATTTGGTTCCACTGAAACATTTTGAACAAAAGTTAAATTTTGTATGCATAAAAATATTTAATGTAGCTCTAGGTGGTATTATTTATTTATCTATTTGACTTAAGGTAGAATTAGTAAAATCGTATCGTGATACTGCGTGTCAGCTGACAAAAACCGTACCATATACAATGCATATTACTAGTTATAAAATATGTGGTGGTAGCACTGCTGACGTAGGAATCTGCAGAAAACAGATTTTCCTGTAGCGAAAGTCAAAAACGCCGCATTTAATGCCACACAAAAAAAATGTGCTGTGCAAACTGTTACATTTTCTATAACTTGTGCACAATGTTGAACGATACGGCAAGCTGTAAAGTAGAATGATACGATTTTACTAATTCTACCTTTAGTCTTACGAATTAATTGTAAGACTCATGCTTGTTTTGGCTCACAAAACGCTGGAGCTATTTAGTTATTTTTTTGCATTATTTTTATAATTATTTACATTAGTACCTAATGCGGTAATAAGCAGAGAATAGTCTGTTTAGTTAATGAGAAAGTTTAAATTAATTGCATATTAGACCAACGATGTAATTGATAATTTTAACCCACCGTGGTACTTTCATGTAATTTGAGTTTGAATGCCCATCACCAGCGTGACCGTTTGACCGACTAAAGTGGCAATTTGCCACTTTTTCAACTGCGTTTCCCCTTTTTCGACTGCCTTGCCACTTTTTGACCCCCTTTATTTAGGGTGAATTATATGAAAATACATTAAAAATAAAAAGTTTAGTGCAGTTTTCTCGTTTTTTTTTTAATTTTGCCCCTTTTTTTGATAAATCCCCTATTTAGTGCCACTTTTTGAAAAATGTCATCGGTCACCCTGCCCATCACTAATGATTATCACTATTTACAGTGAGAACAAGAGATACCACATACGCTCTCGGTATGTAACGTTCGTGTGGGTGTACACTGTACACTTGTATGTGTTGTACTGAAAGAGCATAAAAGGCTGTTAGTCACCACACCATATTTTCAACACACACTCTTGTTAGCTTGTGTGATTTTAGTATTGATATACATGGTATAACAGGCGATTCAATAAAGAACAATTTTCAGTTTGCTTGCAGCGCTCGCTACGGTAAGACAGATATCGGATGAAGGTTACTTATCTAATATTGTCTTCCTATAGCCATATTGGAGCAAGACTAGATACTAGAATTTGGGTACAATTCCAATACCTACAACCTGCAGTAAACTCTCGTTACGGACTAGTATTAGGTGTGAAGAGAGGCTACCTTGGCACATGCTTCCAAGGTGAATCTCGGCACTAATAAAATTACGAGTGAGCGAAGGCTGTCGCTGGTGTCCAGGTTACTGGTTCCACGACGAATCCATGCACTAATAGTTTAGGGGCCCTCTGCCATTGTTCCAGTCGTTTAATTTTATTTTGAGTTAAAGTAAAATACAACAGAATTTTGTAAACGCTCGTTAGTAGTAGAATTTTTGTTTTGCTTTAAGTAAATTTCATTTAGCGATAGAATTTTAGTTTTTTTTTTTATAAATAAAGTGAATTTTTATAACGTAGAGGAAATCAGATAAGTCTTTTATTTATTTCACACATGATCCTGGACTCCGCTGAGCCTTCCCCAGCTAAGAGCGGAATCGTGTCATTACAGTGGCGCCCGAGCAGGGACAGATTTGTCCCAAAAATAGAAAAACTAAAAATATTTCAAACATAAATAAAAGACTGATTTAAAAAAAGAAAACACTAAAAACAACAAGAAACGTAACATCCGCACATTCCTGTCCACGGCCAACATGCTGAAAATCACGTTGGTGTATTCGCTGAAGAAAGATGAGTTGGTTAGCTACCTGAGCCAATACGAGCAAACTACATCCGGCACAATAGAGCAACTAAGGAAACGTTTAGAAAAATATCTGTCCCAACACCACCAAGAAGAGTAAATTAGAAGATTCCTCGAGTGGCAAGCCAGACACGAAGCCAACGCTTCTGTCACGCCAAACACCTGTCTACAAATGCCAAAAACTGACAGAGTATTATCAACACCTTCAAATATAGATGTTACTGGGCTAACAACAACTCCACTAACTACGAGCCTGTCAGCCACTGAAATCTGGGTAGCAGCAATCGAGCTTGTCCGGAAATGGGGTCTACATTATGACGGTGGAAAGGACCCACTAGGATTCATCGAGCTGGTAGAAGAACTATCCAGTATATACGAAATCGACCTGAACCACATTCTACGAGTCATGGCCGAGCTTCTCCAAGACAGGGCTCTCATTTGGTATCAAAACAACAACAATCAGTGGGAGCAGTGGTCAGAGTTCAAACGAAATTTCTACCAGTTTTTCCTCCCGACCAGATACTTCGACATGCTTGAGGACAAGATTCGTAAAAGAGTACAGCGGCCACGTGAGGCATTCAAGGACTATGTATTAGCCTTACAAGACCTTATGCGCCATGCTAAATTGAGTCCAGAGTAAAAACTCGAACGAATATTTCGCAATGCCCATGCGGATTATCAGTGGTACATACGGCGGAAGGACTTTGCAACACTTGATGAGCTCATAGCACTCGCAGCCGACATGGAAAGTATCCCGACCTGCGCACAGCATGCCTGGGGGAAACACCGCCGCTCGATAGATAGCCCCCCTCAACATAAAAAAGACGCACTACCGAATTAGCACTGCAATGTACGAGTCATAAGGGCCAGTGGTGGCACAACTGGTATCATCTGGGAAGCGGATAAGTTAAAAGCAGTCCTCAGGGTAGAAAATCAGCTGACAACGGCCATCGTTAACACAGGAGCAACTCGCAGTTTCATCACTCCGGGTATGGTAAGAAAACTGTTCAACAAGCCGCAGTTGCTTCCCGTCGAAATTGATGTGCTTTTGGCCGACAGCTCCAAAGCTATCATCAAAGAAGCGGTACAGTGTCAGGTAACGCTGGGGAATAAAGGTGGCAACCACGTCTTCTTGGTAATGAACTCAGCAACAGAGCCTATGATTTTGGGGTTTGATTTCCTAAAAGCATTCAACACCACAGTGAGATGTGCCGGGCTAGCCGCACATTTTTTTTTTTTTTTTTTTTTTTTAAAGAGAAGTAACACTCAGGCAATTAATGCCTACTACTATTACTAGGTGTTACCTTTTTTAGGAAAGGGATAGTGATAGAAGACAGGTGGTGAAGGAAGAGATAGAAGAAAGCTTCATTCTTTTTACAACTGCTTTTTGCACGCTTTTTTAATAATGCAGTGTTGTAGCGCCTTCTGGTGTTAAATGAGGCGTATTAAATTTTGAAGCTGTGTTTTTAGTAGCCATTTTATTGGTTATTTTACTTCGCCGGTGATTTTGCTACACAATACCGACGAAGGAGGTCGCTCTGATGTAACATTAGGATTAGCATCTGCTGAAATCGGTATAGTTCAGTGACCAGTGACTATGCCTTCATCACTTGAACTTTCCAACAACAGCTGATGCAAAGGAACTCTAATGCACATCAGAAAAATGCGTGGTGTTGTTATTTGAATGACTGTCGGATACAGGGATTGAACCCAGGATCTTCAGTTTTGTAGTCGACGTGCTAACTACTTCAGCCAACGCCACCCTGGCTCTAACACGGCGAAACCAGAGAAGAAAAAGGTAAGCCAAAATAATTCTAAGTCAATGCTCCGGCGAAAAGCTGTCGTACGCAATATAGAACCGACTACTCGAAAACAGCAAAGCAAACAATTTCTGGGCAAGGAATTGCCGAGCGCAACTTCCTCAAGGTATGTTGAACGCGAAAACTTGCGTCTACCAACACCACCTCCCAAGCCAATTCTGAGGTCATACAGATGAGAAAATAACCTGCTCCGGCACTAAGGTATGCGCTGCTATGAAAGACGCTGGTGTGGCAAACCGAGACTACAACAGAGGCGCGAGTACAGCTAGAACCCAAAAAATGAACCACCGAATACGGTAACCAGTACGACGCACAAGAGCGCAACAGTTTCACACTGGAGCCGGATTGCTAGGCCGGAATTGCCTCTAACCATACCTCTAACGGCGTCGGCAACCACTGGCATTGCAGCATTACAGACGGGCACCGACACTCCTGCCGGTCCAGATGTAGCTTCGCCGGACAGCCAAGTCAACATTGAATCGGTGGAGATCCCCCTTAATCTGGCTCCAGAAACCCTGCGGGCCGAGATAAAAAGAAAGCTTGAACGAACCAGAAATCATAAAAGTTTCCGGTGGGTCATGGTAGTTAATGACCAACGGTATCGGGTTGTCATTTGCCGAACAGGGAATGTGCGGATATTCCTACGCAGCCCAGGACTCAATACGTACCCGGAAGAAGGAAGGTAATGTGACGACCAAAGTCGCATGCTTGTTTTGGCTCACAAAACGCTGGAGCTATTTAGTTATTTTTTTGCATTACTTTTATAATTATTTACATTAGTGCCTAATGCGGTAATAAGCAGAGAATAGTCTGTTTAGTTAATGAGAAAGTTTAAATTAATTGCATATTAGACCAACGATGTAATTGATAATTTTAACCCACCGTGGTACTTTCATGTAATTTGAGTTTGATTGCCCATCACCAGCGTGACCGTTTGACCGACTAAAGTGGCAATTTGCCTCTTTTTCAACTGCGTTTCCCCTTTTTCGACTGCCTTGCCACTTTTTGACCCCCTTTATTTAGAGTGAATTATATGAAAATACATTAAAAATAAAAAGTTTAGTGCAGTTTTCTCGTTTTTTTTAATTTTGCCCCTTTCTTTTTGATAAATCCCCTATTTAGTGCCACTTTTTGAAAAATGTCATCGGTCACCCTGCCCATCACTAATGATTATCACTATTTACAGTGAGAACAAGAGATACCACATACGCTCTCGGTATGTAACGTTCGTGTGGGTGTACACTGTACACTTGTATGTGTTGTACTGAAAGAGCATAAAAGGCTGTTAGTCACCACACCATATTTTCAACACACACTCTTGTTAGCTTGTGTGATTTTAGTATTGATATACATGGTATAACAGGCGATTCAATAAAGAACAATTTTCAGTTTGCTTGCAGCGCTCGCTACGGTAAGACAGATATCGGATGAAGGTTACTTATCTAATATTGTCTTCCTATAGCCATATTGGAGCAAGACTAGATACTGGAATTTGGGTACAATTCCAATACCTACAACCTGCAGTAAACTCTCGTTACGGACTAGTATTAAGTGTGAAGAGAGGCTACCTTGGCACACGCTTCCAAGGTGAATCTCGGCACTAATAAAATTACGAGTGAGCGGAGGCTGTCGCTGGTGTCCAGGTTACTGGTTTCACGACGAATCTCATCACTACGGAATTTACGAGTGAGTGGAGGCTGTTGCTGGTGTCCAGGTTACTGGTTCCACGACGAATTTATGCGCTAATAGTTTAGGGGCCCTCTGCCATTGTTCCAGTCGTTTAATTTTATTTTGAGTTAAAGTAAAATACAACAGAATTTTGTAAATGCTCGCTAGTAATAGCATTTTAATTTTGTTTTAGGTAAATTTCATTTAGCTATAGAATTTTTTTTTTTTTAAATAAAGTGAATTTTTATAAAGTAGAGGAAATCAGATCAGTCTTTTATTTATTTCACACACGATCCTGGACTCCGCTGAGCCTACCCCAGCTAAGAGCGGAATCGTGTCATTACACATGACAAATTTCATATAGAAAAATAAGCTAACATAAAAAAATATTTTTCAATGAGACATTTTTAGATTTAGTTGAACTGTAGTGAATTTTAATCAGAAATAATTTCTTATTCGGGCTTAAGTTCAGTAATTTCATTTCTTATTGAACGAAATATTTTTATTAATTAATGTGAGTTTCTAAAGAAGAGAAGACAAATTAAATTAGACTTTTACGCTGGGGGAAATACCGATATTTTTCTGTGCAGCAACGCACTTCATCAGCACCCTAGTCTATCTACTTGGGTAGAGATTGTTATTAACATCAGCTATTTAACTTGAATTCTAATGAAACGGAATGTGAGAAATAATTGTTGTGTACAATTATTGATTTACCTTTGGTAAATACATATGTAAGTATCACTATTCATTTCCCCTGTTTTTCCATTTTTTTCATTTTTCTATTTAGGTTAGCACGAAGTTATATTACTCTATCTACGTATGTTTAACTATTCTTGCTTATCTTTTACGATCATCACATTAATTATCTTTTACTTATTCGATATACCGTCGGTACATACATGTAAGTATTATAGTAGGATTCTTTTTCGGAGATCAAACTTCAAGACACACAACAGCTGATAAGAAGTGATGCCAACGTTGTACTGGTGGGCTTGTTACAAACAACAAAAAAACAGTTTTGAATGTCAGTACAATGTAATTATCAGATGTAATTTGTCTTTCAGAACGTTACGAACTTTAGCCTAATAGAAATCATAAATGCATTTTTTATTATTGTATTTTATCGGACATCTAAATATGCTGGAAATAAAATAAGCTATAAGTTATGAAAATCTGTTAAAAAGTTTTGAGTTTATTGGCAATAAAGAGAGGTGGCCGAATTTGACAGACATTCTGTAACACATTTATCCGTAACAAACTTACAGCTTGTTGTTCCTTTGCAAGGTCATACAAAGTAAAGGAATTATTTGTTCATAATAATAATAGGAATATATGTATGTTCTTACCATTAGGTCATGCAGTAACTATGAAAGAGAGTTATGAAAACATGAAAATTTTGCTCAAGAGTGTTCAGTACGATCGCTAAAAATGGGCCGATTTAAAAGAAGTGGTTATGCTAGAACGATATACAAAATATTATTGCTTGTTTGTAACTTGATACTTAAGATCTCAAATGTTATTCCGGGAAGCAAAAACACTCCAAATTAGCCTTTAGTTGAAAGTCAAATATATTTTTGTCAGTTTAATAAACGAATTGGTATAGGCTATGAACAGAGATGGAGATACTTAAGCACGGGAAAAGTAAATTTTTACGTGTGAGACCAAAAACGAACGAAGGCATATTTTTTAGTCGTTAAACTTTCATAGTGAACAGACGTCTTATCGGAGTTTTTTTATTTACATACTAAATACAAAAAAATCGTACAAAATATATTCATAATATATAAGAGCCATTCACAATCTTGTGCAAATGGTCTTGCATCGTAGCATATGCAAAATGGATAGCGAACAAAAATGGATAATACTATATCTCAATATTTCCAAATTTGGGGAAGATTCGAAGATTAACAAAATCTTCATCGAAACTTTCAAGAAGGTGGGTAATTAAGCAGGCTTTTGGGTATGAGGGGATTCCTAGAGTTTTTCTTCTTTTTATAGGGAATACAATAAATATCAAAGAAAAATGAACTTACATTTATGCAGATGATTGTATACTTATTTATATATGTATTGAGGAAGCCAATAGTTATAGGTCGTACCAATTTAAGTGTGACTGAAAGAATGAATAATTTTACTTTTGACAAAACTTTGGAGCTATCGTTCAAAAAAAAAATATATAATTCACCACAACTGTTATACAAAAACAGGGATGGAAAGTATTCAATATTTAACGTTAATTAAATTTTGGAGTTGGTAATTCATGTTTTCGAAATTATGTATAAGATTACATACAATTCAAAAGCAAATTTATCAATAAAATTCAATACTTTTCAAAAAATATAAATATAAAAAAGGAAACATGTTTAAACATCTTGGACAATATGGCCAACTGAATTATAGAAATTTTGGCTAGGCGTTCAAACGCACGTACAGCTCCCAGTAGGACACGCTTTGGATCTGGTATTTTTGTTTGCTGTGAGCTTTGGTTGCCTCGGTTGGGGCGTTCGCGCCTTGGTTTATGTATCTGCGAGTATGGGCCAAGCCGATATCTCACGATTGACCTTGATGTTGATTGCGGCGCGTGGTTTGAACTCGATCGCTGTCACCGATTATGGTCCTTTGCTCGACTGCCTTGCCGAGATACCTTTTGACTGTTGTAAGAAGCTGTCTGGTTCGGGCCACTTGGTTGTGGCGATGAGGTGGATACTCTATTGGGTTGATGGAGTAGCGTGTGGTGTGCCCAGCCACACTTCTGGCACACATCGGCCGAAATACAGTCATCGGTTGCGTGTGATCGAGCCAAACAATTTCCACAATATCGGTGTATCCGCACCCTTCTTTTACGCTCTTCTATAGTCATCGCCAAAAATTGTTTGCAGAATCTAAGTGGGTGAAATCTGTGACATATTAAGCATTCATGTAGGGTTGAATTTCGATTCGACTTGTGGAAAAGAACATCATTAATAAGGGAAACAAAAGTGTTGGGGTAATAAATGTGTGAGTAATTTTATTGAAATGGTTGTTGGGTGTTAATTGGATGAGAATTGGGAATGTGGGAAAATGAATAGGTTGATGTCTTATATGGTTCCGACGGTGTAGACGGGAAAAACACAGATTTTCGTAATGGCGCTCGTGACCAGGCCTAATTGAGTTCGTATGTCAGCGACGCGTACTAACCCATCATTACCAAAATATACCTTCGTTACACGCCCCAATCTCCATTCGTTGGGACGAAGTAGATTGTCTTTAATTACGACAAGTTGGCCGACGCTCAAATTGTCAATTGTATCTTTTTTGAATTTCCTACAAATATTCACCCTTCCATCTTTGAGCAAACTGGTGATGCGAAATCTTTAGTTTCTCCCAGCGATCTCGAAAGGTAAGGGATTTTATTTGTGCTAGGGAGAGTTAGCAGAAGAGCACCGCGTAAAAATGCCCTGGCGTAACAGCGAGTAATTCATTGGGGTCATCGGTCATGGGTGACAAAGGTCGTGAATTTAAAATTGACTCTATTCCGGTTAAGAGCGTGGTGAATTCTTCAAAGGTATATTTACCATTCTGAGCGACCTTTTTGAAATGCATCTTGATGGACTTTACTCCAGCTTCCCATAATTCACCTATGTGTGGTGCATTCGGAGGAATTAAGGTCCTCTGGATTCCTTGAGATGCATACTTAGCAGTGATATCTTGAGACGTGGTTTTAATAAAGTTCTCAAATTCTTCTGGTTAGATCTGAACATAGTTCAAGGTGTAGAGCATTGGTACAGAAACAGACAAAAACACATACATATGATTTATGGTACGAGGCATTTCGCAGTACTGAGGTTTTCGTGGGGAATGGACCCGCAAAATCTAGACCAGTATGCGTAAACGGAAGAGAAAATTAATTTCTCTCTAATGGAAGGGCTGCCATTAGCTGAGCTCTTATTTTTGTTTGTAACGGACGAAAAAATGCACTTTTGAATAAAAAATTTTAGGGTTGACCTTAGTCTGGAAACAAAATATTCTGATCGTATTGCTCTTAGCATTAAATTAAATTCAGCATGCATAACGAGATTGTAGGTGAAATCTCTATACAGTTTGCATAATGTTGAGTGTACGGGTAGAATGATTGGATGACATTCATTAAAAGGGAGATTGGAGTTCGAAATTCTGCCGTTCGCTCTAATGAATTTATTTTCATCTACAGATGTCCGATAGCTTTCCTGCCATTACGGCCTTATCTCACGGGTGCCAAAGCACCGGGTGTGGGTTAGACGCCAGACCAACGTTCCCATGCACCCTATTAGAATGAGCCTATGGCCCACTCCATAAGGCACATAGGTTGCAATCTTTGAATATAGTTATCCCTGTACTATATTCAATTGCCTTGCTGAGGTAATTTGAGCTATCTAAACTCTGCTGCTACGTCCATGCCCATAGCAACTTCTGTTGAATGGCAACAGCACCTAGAATAGTGTCTGGCTGACCGCGTCAGACCAATCACTAGCATTGATTTCACACTGGGAAGCCAAGACTATTCTCCCAGCGATTTTGGTAGCAACCACAGCCACCACGATCATTCTCCGGCTTCCACGCTAAGGTGTTGTGTATACATCCATAGCGAGGTCCCCAAGAGAATTCCTCAACCATTGCCGGCACAGCTCAACCACTCATCCGAGATGAACCCATGCCTGTGTCGCCAAATAACCAGTGCCTACTCCACACATACCAAAATCATCCCTTTAACCCCGTGGGGTATACCCCATTGGGGTAGGACGAACTCGACATTTTAGCAAAGGAAACTGACGACCGCTAAGTCTGCGAGATTGTCAGCAGACCTTACGTAACGCCAAGAAATATTTCCCACGTTGCGTATTATTTGTGACGTTCTGTTGGCAACGTAGGCTTTCCAGGTATTTGGATACTTTTCTAGCCACCCTAACATGATAGAGGAATCAGTCCAAAGTTGGGTACTATAATTGGTGTATGGGATTGTAGTCGTGATGGTTTTGATGAATTTCGATAATAAGAGGGCTCCACATTGTTCTAAACGGGGAAAACTGATTGGATCAATGGGTGCTACTTTTGTTTTTGAGACAACTAAATGTGATGTAACTGATGAGTCAGTCTGTATACGGACATACACAGCCGCACAGTAGGCTTTCTCTAAGACATCGCAAAACCCATGACTTTGAGTTAGTCGGGCAGGAGAAAACTCAATCCATCGGGGTATTTTAATATTAGAAATCATGGGGAGATTTTCAACAAATTCATGCAATTTTCCAAGAGTAGAGGGCTTGACATTCTCATCCCAACCAGTTCCATCCAGCCAGAGCTGTTGGAGAATGATTTTGGCTTGTATAATAACAGGCGAGATCCATCCGGCTGGGTCAAAAAGTTTGGCAACATTAGAAAGAATTTGCCTTTTAGTGATAGCATTATTGGCGTCAATAGGCTCGAGAGTGTATGAAAAACAATCAGATAGGGCATTTCATTGTATTCCAAGGGTTTTGGTTGCACTTGCTTCACTGAATTTAAGAAATTCCGAATCTAAAATGTTTTCTTTCGGGACTAACGCCAAGATTTCCGGAGAATTTGACGTGATTTTTTTTAATGGGAAACCTGCTGACTTAAGAGCCTTAATTATTTGAGATAAGCCATCGAGAGCCGAATATATATCATGAGAGCCTGATAGTAGTATATCGTCTACATAGGTTTCTTTTGTTAAAATATTAAACACTTTGGGGTATTTTTCTTTGGAATCACGAGCTAGCTGATCGGGAGTCCTAATAGCTAGATATGGAGCACAGTTGACTGCAAACGTACCTGTCTTTAATGCGAAGCCTTGGAGAGGATCATTTGCCGTTTTACGGAAGATGATCCGTTGATATTGAGCATCTTCTTTGTAAACAAATATTTGGCGGTGCATTTTTATATATCGCCGTTGAAAACGTACTTATAGAATCGCCATTTCAAGATCAAAATTATCAAATCGGTTTGTAGAGTGGGACCTACATGGGGGACATCATTGAGTGATAGCTCTGAGCTTGTTTTCCAGGACACATTAAAAACTACTTGAACCTTTGTGCTTCGTCTGTCCGGGTTAACTACTGCGTGATGTTTTTTTTTTTTTTTTATTTTTTTTTTAATAAAAGTTTACAATCTAGACTGACTGTTGAATTTCTACCAATCAGCCAATGTATCTGAGTTAATTTTAAGTTTCATTTCTGTTAACTGTACGTCAATATGGTGTTTCCATGTAAGCCGACGATCAAGGTGTACACCAAGGTATTTCACATGTGAATGTTGAGGAACAACTTGACTATTGATTCTAATGGGGGGACAAGTATCTTTTCGTAGGGTAAAGGTTATGTGTACACACTTCTGATCGTTTACTTTTATTCTCCATAAGTTTAACCATAGCTCAAGCTGTGTTATATATTCCTGAAGATATGGCGACGCCTCATGAGGGTTTTCGTGCATATTAAGGCAGACTGCATTATCGCCAAATGTAGAAGTATGGATATTACTGTTCACAGGCATATCACAAGTATAAATCAAATACAAACCTGGCCCCAATATACTCCCTTGAGGTACAACGGATGAGATAGTTTCGGGCACATTTCATAAATTTTCCTTCCATAACATAGAACTTCCGGCCTAAAATATAACTTTCCAAAAGTTTTAGAAAGTTATTTGGTAGATATGTCTTCAATTTTAAATGCTCAGCAAATATTTTACATTTTTCCGTATCGCTTCTTGCCCAATTTCCGGTAGATGTGCGCAGAGGTGGCTTAAACTCAACGGGTGTTTTAATCTTTGTAGCAGCGCGCCACAAAGAGTAATTTGATACTTGTGTGACATCAACACCTTCCAGATAATTTTTAAGAGATGCAGCTTTTTCAGATGCAAGCAACTCTTGGATTCGTTTAGTACACTTTTTAAATCTGATTTTATTTTGGGGGGGATCTGTGCTGTTGCCATTCCCTTTTAGCTCTTCTTTTTTCATACACGAGACGTTCAATATCCCTAGAATAAATTTTATTAAACCCTGTCTGCAGATGGGAAGTAGTGGCAAGCTCAGCAGCCTGTTTAATATTTTCATTAATATAGGCAATGCTAGATTCAATATCATTGGGTGTTCTTAACGTAATATTTTCCGTGCAATGACTACTAAGATATTTTTTGAATCCCAGCCAATTAACACGATTGATCATCTTCATATATGGTTGAGGTAAGTCACTTCGTAGTGAGTTACAGATTGAAACGATAGTCGGAGAGTGATGGGAGGAGAGATGTAGAGAAGCTTCAACATGAACTAAATCCCTAGAAATGTTTTTCATGACGCCAAAATCTATAACATCCGGAATTTTTCGTACGTCAGTAGGCCAGTAAGTGGGCTCCCCACTCGAACTAACTTTCAATCCCATTTTCGAAATTGTATTTTAATAATAAAAAATTTTATATTTATTTGTATTTTATTATTTTTATTATTTATTTATTTTTTTCAAATTCAGCAACCATTTTGCGGAAATATTTTTCGTCATAAATTTGGATTTTAATTTCATCGATGTTGCCACGTTTTATTGGAACAATGTGAAATTTATTCTCACCAATGACCGAAATTAATTTTTTTATAAGGGCATTTGAATTTTTTTGTCTCAAATAAATTGGTGGTGGCTTGGATGTTTTATTCGAGGATACCTCGGATTTGTCGTTGTCATCTTGCAAAATTTTAAAGCGGTTTTGGCGATTAGTTGAGGCTGCGCTGTTATCCCTAGACATTTTTGGGGCAGATAAATTTTTTTGAAGAATTCGGGCTTCGCCCACGTTTTACCACCGTTATATATCTGTCCATTCCGACTTGTACCTTGAGTTTCGAGCCGCTGTTATCTGTAGTGATAACTTTGTTAAGTGATGAACACGAGCCTAAAGGGGACGATATTACTGGCTTATATGAAGAAGTACTAGGCAACTGTAATGTTAATGAATCACTACTATTTGACATTGGACAGAGTGAAATTGATCGCTGACGAAAAATTGGCTCTGCCATTAAAAAAAGACCTTCATTACGTTTATTATTTATATTTTTTTCATAAAGAGTTTCAGAACTCACAGTAAAATAAGTATTTCTGTCGTTTGAACTCACTTCAAATTTTTTTGTATTTGAGGCACTCATACAATGAATTCCACAAGTGTTTGTGATTTTTTTTTGTTTGCGGTCTTTTTTTGTTTTTGTTCTTTATGATAGTTTGTTTATTTTGAGGTACTCATACGAGTATTCCTCACTTTGTCACTTTGTTTATGCTTTTTGTTTGCAGTTTTTTTTTGTTTCTGTTATTTCTACTATGTAAAAAATATTAGCAAAGCATAAAGCTTATTTATTAAAGACAGTATGTACCTATTACGAATAATATGTACTACGAATATTTTTTTGTATAGTTTTTTTGTTTGTTTTTAAGTATGTAAACAAAATTCCGCTAATCGACTGTTCGCTATGAAGGTACCACGAGAACTGCGTGATATGGCATATAAAAGGAGATATATCCATCACGAGAGATATTTTCTGAAGAAATTGTGGGTTCCATGTGACTTAAACTTAAATATTCTTCCAACACACCCTTATAAGTTTCGGCTAACTCTGGGTTTTTGATCAAGGTGCGTTCCATGTGGAAGAATTGTGCTTTCGGCACGGATCGAGAAGTTCCGACGGATATTATGTGTGGGAATTTAGATTTAAATGAAAGTTTTACTACGTAGCGTCCATCTTTATTTCGAAAAGTGGTTTTCTGAAAAAGTTCTTCACAAAACGCGTCTTCTTTTGAGACCGGTTGATGAGGAGAGATTTCTTCCTGTTCCCAAAACTTTTTAGCTTTATCAAAATTACTTTCAGTGACCCCAATTACAAATGACGATACAGATTCACTTTAAATAGGGCAGCTAATAATCAATTCGAAGATAGTTAATTGTGCCATCAGGGATTTAGAGACATTTTTTACTCCTTCTAGAACGACTTGTGGAAGGACATTGCTTTCAATGTGCAAATCTACGTTACCAGACTGATGGAAATCAGGGTCCGCTAAATCCATATCTCTTAATGTAGACCAAGGAATGTCAGATCTGGAAAGAGAAAAACTGGGTAGCACCCGAGTGATTTTTGGAACCACAATTGCCTGGATGTAACATGGCAGTTATGTTTACTGGAATACAGTGTCAAGTGACATAAAGCATTATACTGAGCTACTATCTGCCCACCGATTCAATGGATTTGAAAGGATCTTGGTTGAGTAGGATGCATAAGCTGTTGTTGAAGCTTTTTGGAAATGACGGTTTTCTCAGAAGCGTGATCCAGGAAAGCTCGGGCCCGAAAATTTTCACCTCGGTGTTTAATGTAAACTATGGCAGTGGGTAGCAGCGTATTTTCAGTATGATTGTGGTTTTCAATATTAGCAACGTGAGTGGTTGTTGGTAATGCTCCTTTTACTCTATCTTGTGATGAGGTCTCAGGCATCTCATCTCTTAGAGGATTTGGATTATTAGGGACCTTAGGTTTATTATTGGGCACATTAGATTTAAAAAAGTGCAATAGTGAATGATGACTCTTCTTGCAATGAGAACATGAGTATTTGCTAGGGCATTCTTTCCTAAGGTGCGTATACGCTAAGCAATTTAGACATATCTGATTGTTCGAGATGAATTGATTTCTTTTTTGAGGGTCATAGCTTAGAAATTGGGGAAAGGTTTTAAGAGCATGGTGTGAACCGCATATCTTGCATGAGTATTGTGAGGATTCTACTCTGGCAGGTTTGCTGTTTGTTTCTTTCTTTTGATTATTCTGTTGAGAGTCTTGGTTTCGAATTCGCATCTATGAGAAAGGAACCTTTCCATTTTTTCCCACTTAATCAGATTTCTGTGGGATTCTAGAGACTGTTCCCACAAAGATAGAGTTTCTAAGGGAAGTTTGCTGGAGCATAAAATTATTATAAATGGATCCCATTCTTTTACTAGAACGTCTTGGGCATTTATCGCCGAGAGACAGTCATTGATAGTAGTTTGCATTTTTTGCAAGGATGTACTACTTTCGACTGTTATGGAGGGTAGATTGAGGAGAATCTTAATCTGGTTTTCTCGTATCTCTCTTTTAAAGTATCCCATGCAAGGCTGAAATTGTTGGAACAAAGCTTATACTTTTTAATCATACTGCCCGCCTGACCTTGAGCTTTTAATCTGAGACGATAAAGTTTCTGTACAGGGGGGATTCTGGGACTGTCAATATATACGGCAGTAAACATATTTCGGAATGACGGCCGTTCCTCGTAGCCAACGTAAAATATGTCTGTATGGAGGGTAGATTGAGGAGAATCTTAATCTGGTTTTCTCGTATCTCTCTTTTAAAGTATCCCATGCAAGGCTGAAATTGATGGAACAGAGCTTATACTTTTTAATCATACTGCCCGCCTGACCTTGAGCTTTTAATCTGAGACGATAAAGTTTCTGTACAGGGGGGATTCTGGGATTGTCAATATATACGGCGGTAAACATATCTCGGAATGACGGCCGTTCCTCGTAGCCAACGTAAAATATGTCTGTATCGCAGAGGGGACTCTGACGTGTGCAAAGATGTCTTCACTGACAATGGGTTGAACTGGGTATATGGGGACGTCGCCTACAAAAATTTTCTATATTTCTAAAATCTTGGCTTTCGATTTGTGAAATGCTCGGGTGCAAGTCAAATATTTAGCCCTGGCCGATTCCAAAAATGCTTTTTCCGATTTTATATCATTTTCTGTACAAACTGATCTATAAGATTTTTGCAAATTCGCCCATCGATTGTTGAGATCTTGGAGGTTTAATTCGAGGAGTGCCTCGGTGAGGTCATCGATGAGAGTATTGTCAAACTCAGAGCAGAAAGTTATCAGATCATCTGAATCGAACATGAACTCCTCCTCCATTTTTGACAGAGATTGAGTGCTCCCGGTCTTTACAATTTTGGGTTATTGAAATAAGTATTTTCAACGAGGGGTATATTTCAATGTAGGGATAGAAATTTGCCCAGAAATTTACCAAATTTTTCTTTAAACTAATTATTCTCTGGGGCTCGCGAGTTTGTTTAAACTACTTTATGGGTAGTTTAATAGACTTGAACGATATTTTAGTTTTACTAGAGCTCTGATTGTTCGTTCTGATCGCTCTGATTGTTAGTTAGAGAATCTGATACTAAATGAGATATGTTAAATTTTGCTTTATGAAGGTATTTTAAAATTTCCTTAGATCTAGGAGAATATTTTATTGATTACTTGCTGAGATTTATGATATAAATCTGGATAAATCTGAAATATTGCAGGGTTTTGTAAATACGATTTTTTGCGTTATAAACTTTTCAAAGGGTTTAGAAATTATTAATCAAATATAAATGTTCGTTAGGATATAACAACGAATGAAGTCTTGATTATTGCTGAGGCTAGCACAAGTTATTTTCTCAAAATAGTTGAGCATAAATTTATACGCGTATGTCATTTTTTTGTATTTGCAGCTCATGTGATTCATGTATCATTTACTTAGATATGTATGTATGTGAAATTTTGCTTTTATTCATTCATTCATCAGCCATATATATTTTTTCTCAACACATCATAAGGCACTTATGGTAAAAGCAGTTTTATGTATCTTATTTGTTTTAGTAAATCAAATACAAATAAATGTGTTGTTTTCATTCGCTCATTGCCCAACCATACAATAATTGCTTAAAAAAAATCAACATTAAGAACTATTAACAGAAACGGTGAGTAACATAATTGTTCATAACAGAACCAAAACACAAGCAAAACAGATGCAAACAAGTATATCAGTGCGGACACTAGACATGTAATGTAATACGAACTTTACCCTATATAATAAATAGTTTTGGGTTTTTTTTTCGTTTTTAGGTTCTTTCGGTTTTGAGCGCTTTTAAGTTTGGGCGTTTTTTAAAGTTTTGACGTTTTAATTACGTTTGGCACTTTTTTTCTCGTTTTGTTGTTTTTTTTTTCATTTTGGCGTTTTTTTTATTTAGATAATTTTTTTCCTTTTTGGCGACTTTTTTTCATCTAGGCGATTTTTTAGTTTTTGTGCCTTTTCGCGTTTTGGCGACTTTTTGCGGTTTTAGGCTTTTTTTGCATTTTGGCGATCTTTTCATTTTGTAGATTTTTTCGGTTTTGCCGATTTAATTTAGTGTTAGAAATTTTTTTTAATTTAGTGGCTTTTTTCGTTTTTGCGATCTTTTTTTTTTGGTTTTTGGCTATTTTTTTTTTTTTTTTGGTTTGGCGATTTAATAATTTTCGGTTTTTTTAGTTTTACCGTTTTTGAAAATTTCAGGAGTTTGCATCTTACGGTTTCCAAGATATAGCAAGTTCTTAAAATTATATAGTCAAAATTGCACTAACTGATGGACCACCCATTAATTTAATTTTTTTTAAATTTTTGTTTAATTGTTGTAGTCTGTATAAAAATACACTAATATTACAAATTAAAAGTGTCAATATACATGTACATACAATTTTATGTATATTACATGGGATTTTAACATTTTTCGTTGCTCGTTTTGGAACACCCTTTAATTTTTAATTCTCATGTGTTTGCTGTTGTAGCGGCCAAGGTTCTACATACTCTGCCTAAATTTCTGGTCCGTAGCTCTTACGGTTCCTGAGAAAATTTCATGTGACGGACAGACGGACAGATGTGCAATCGCTTTACGTGAGTACCTGCCGTTACGGCCTTATCTCACGTGTGCCAAAGCACCGGGTGTGGGTTAGACGCCAGACCAACGCCCCCATGCACCCTTTTAGAATGAACCTATGGCCCACTCCATAAGGCACATAGGTTGCAATCTTTGAATATAGTTATCCCTGTATTATATTCAATTACCTTGCTGAGGTAATTTGAGCTATCTAAACTCTGCTGCTATGTCCGTGCCCATAGCAGCTCTGTTGAATGGCAACAGCACCTAGAACAGTGTCTGGCTGACCGCGTCACACCAATCACTAGCATTGATTTAACACTGGGAAGCCAAGACTATTCTCCCAGCGATTTTTGGTAGCAAACCACAACCACTACGATAATTCTCCGGCTTCCACGCTTAGGTGTTGTGTATACACCTAAGCGAGGTCCCCAAGAAAATTCCTTAACCATTGCCGGCACAGCTAACCACTTATCCACAAAGAACGCATGCCTGTGTCGCCAAATAACCAGTGCCTACTCCACACTTACCAAAATCATCCCTTTAACCCCGTAGGGTATACCCCATTGGGGTAGGACGAACTCGGCATTTTAGCAAAGGAAACTGACGACCGCTACATGCACTCAGAACTTCAGAGCAGCGAGGACCACTTACGCGAGTAGAATGCAAGCACGCCACCTAAGTTTCTGTGCCTACTACGGCAAGACACTAAAGAGTGAAAGAGTCCTGGGGTCGTATCCAGGACAAAAGCCATTTTGGACCAGAAATTTCCGGCAACCGCAATGCATTTATCTCTAAGTAGTCCAGCTGTCGGGCAACCGGCACCCGTAACACCAGAATTAGCCTCTGGTTAGACCTCGAAGTTCCACCACAAGGGCTTCACCTCTATCGTCTTTTGAACCCAGGGGCAGTTCTAGGTGACGCTGCACCTAGCTGACAACTACGGGCGTACAATATTTGTTTTCCTTTTATAAATATGTGCACATCCGTTACTCTGTTTATATTCAGAGATTGGGTAGTAACACATAAGTTTTACGGGTAATGAGCCAAAGGTCCGCCAGCGGAAAAAGCTACATTACCCTAGCTGGGACCCCGGGATTACCACACCCGTAGTCTTCAGAATTAATCCATACACTCCCCTGGGGGTGGACAGACGGACAGCGTAGCGAGAACAATAGAGTTCCTTTTCATCTTTGGTGTACGGAATCCCAAAAAACGGATGAAAGTCCTTTTCTAAATGCAAAGCCACTTTTTCTTTAACGATCAACTTAGCTTTGTCCAATGCCAACTAGTGATTCGTTAACATTACCGTTGCCTAGTACTTCTTCTGTTAAGTCAGCGATATTATCTGCTTCGGGGTCCTGTTCATCACTTAACCAAGTTATCACTATAGATAACAGTAGCCTAAAGTTCTAGCCCGAAGATGTCTACGGATAACAGCGCATCCTCTACTAATCGTCAAAACCGCTTTAAAATTTTGCAAGATGCCAACGACAAACCCGATGCATCCTCGAACAAAAGTTCCAAACCACCACCAATCTATCTGAGAGAAAAAAATTCCAACGCCACTAATCTCGGTCATTGTTGAGAATAATTTGTTCCAATAAACCGCGTTAACATTGATTTTTTTTAATGCATGTTTTTTATTTATTGTATCTTCAAATATGAACTAACAATAAGTATTCAAATCTTAAATCTATAAAAAAAATTATTAGGCCCGACCAATGTCGGACATAAGCTTAGTGATAGTTATTAATAATACATAAGTAGTGATAAGCAACAAAATGAAAAAAGTGTTTTCAAGCAGCTTCATCATCTAGAGTGTTGAATATTAGAGCCCGTGTATCTCTCTTTTTTAAGCGGATGTGTCCAGTAAAGTTCAAAATATTATGAGCAAGCGGATTAGGATGTGAATCGAGTTTTGTTAGATATTTGCCTGCGTATTTTACAATTTCTTCAGTCAATAGTGGCATATTCAAATCGCGATGTATATTTGAATTTTTGATGTACCATGGAGCCGATGTTATCATGCGTAAAATTTTATTTTGCCTTCGTTGAATTTTCTCTACATTTGAAGCTGAAGCAGTGCCCCATAGTTGAATTCCGTAATACCATATTGGCTTTAAAAGCGACGGTATATTAAAAGTTTGCAGTCTAGGCTAAGTGTTGAATTTCTACCAATCAGCCAATGTACCTGAGTTAATTTAAGTTTCATTTGAGTTAACTTAGAGTCAATGTGATGTTTCCATGTAAGTCGTCGATCAAGGTGTAAACCAAGATATTTCACATGTGAATGCTGAGGAACAACTTGATTGTTAATCCGAATGGGGGAGCAAGTATCTCTTCTTAGGGTGAACGTTATATGGACACACTTTTGTTCATTGACTTTAATTCTCCATAAGTTTAACCAAAGCTCCATCTTGCTAATGTGTTCCTGGAGTTTGCGGGAAGCCTCATCAGGGTTTTCATGCATACTAAGGCAGGCTGTATCGTCGGCAAATGTGGAAGTATGTATACTACTGCTCACAGGCATATCACAAGTATAAATCAAGTATAAAGCTGGCCCCAGTATACTCCCCTGTGGCACACCGGATGAAATAGTTTCAGGCCTACTCGTAAAGTCTCCTTCCACAACAGTGAAGTTACGGGAAATAATGTAACTTTCCAAAAGATTTAAAATGTTTATTGGTAAGTAAGTCTTCAATTTTAAAATTAGGCCTTCATGCCACACTTTATCAAATGCCTGGGAAACGTCAATAAAGAGCGCAGAACAATACTTTTTTTCCTCAAAAGTTCTTCTTATAAATTGAACCAATCTGTGAGTTTGTTCAATGGTGTTATACTGACTTCTAAAACCAAATTGATAGTCTGGTATGCACCCACTACTAATTAGAATTGGGGACAATTTTGTTTTGAGCAGTTTTTCGAAAAGCTTTGACATAGTTGATAGTAGACTTATTGGCCTATATGACTCAGCCTTGGTTAGATCTTTTCCCGGCTTTGGAATCATTTTAACCTTGGCAAGCTTCCAGCTGTGTGGATAATACTTCAGTCGTAAAATGGCATTAAATGTGAATAATAGGATTCTCATTGCAATACGAGGCAAGTTCATAAGCATCTGGTTACTAATTCCATCAATACCCGGAGCTTTCTTCGGTTTGATTTCGGCAATTAATTTTTGTAAATCACGCGTCTTACCCCCTTATGCAAAAAAATATTTTAATTTAGCTTTAAAGTTCATAGTAGTTGATAAGCACTTTAAGGCTAACACAGCTTTATTAAAAAATCATATGCAAAAGACAACTTTAAATATTTTGTGATTTAATAATAAATACTGGTAACACCACCGTGTTCAACAACCACTTCACAGCTTATGATGTACAAAATTGAATACAATTTCATTCGGGTATTCAAATATTTTTTTTTATTTTATTAAATAAATTTTTATTATCTTGAAGTAAGGCAACCTAATTTAAAAAATATGAGCTTCTGACTTAATAGGAAAACAGATAAACACACCCATGAAGTAAAAGTAAAAAAATGTGAAAAATTATTACAATTTGTTTTATTCGAATGAAACGAGTATTTGAATATCCAGCTTTTTTCGATTTGTTTTGATTGTATGTATGTACATCACTAAAACATTTTTGTATAATTGTATTTATTTTGATATTTTTTTATGGATTTTGCTATGTATTTCGAATCAGTTGGATAATTTGGTGATGTTTCCCATTACATGACAGAAATAATAAATTTAAGATAAGAGCAGGCACTTCTAGCTTCATTTTCAGATGTAACATGAATCAGTATGTGCTATATTAGTAATAATATTTGAGGTACAAAATACACATTTTGGAAATATCAACTTAAAGTAGTCTTAACAAACGTGGGTGCCTACTTTAGAATTTTTATACAATAATTTTTTTAGAATACAACTTTACTTAACATTGCTTGGCAAAGCTTTATTAAGTTTTTTTGCATAAGACCCTTACACTTTATGTGTTGAGGGGGTAAAGCGACTACATTCGGCAAATCAGCAACACCAGTACATATGTTTGGCGTAAAAACGGATTTTAAGTGCTCAGCAAATATTTTACCTTTTTCAGTATCGTACACGGGAAGTAACTGGTTGGCTCATTTGCGCAAAAGTGGCAGAGTAAGCGTTTGCTGATTGAGCTGGAGCTAATTTAGGTTTTTGCACCATAGTCTTCTTTACGAAAGAGTACACAGGACAACCTCTGTAGTTAGCGGTGTGATTACTTCCACAATTACTGCATTTTTTATAACTTTCATCTTTTGGCTTATTGCAACTAGCAGTGCCGTTTAATTCGCCGCACACAACACAAACAGAGGGTAAATTGCAGTATGTTTTTGTGTGGCCATATTCGTGGCAATTATGGCACTGTACAGGACCTGAACGCTTATGTGGCTCTTCAACTGTAATTTTTCGGTACAAGAGGTATTTCAAATTATAAATTGGATGCGTCTCATTTTTTTTCAATTTTATATCATTAGGCTCAAGTTCAACACGAAATAGAGTTGGGGAATCTTCTCTCTGTTTATTATATTGGACACATTTTTTACCTTAAACCCCTGGAGGACGAGTGCATCTTTTATTTCTTCGGGAACAACATAAGAATCTATTCCCTTCAGTACGATCTGCATGCCTTTAGCGCTCTTAAGCTGGTATGTGTAGAAGCTTGTTTTATTTTTTTCAAATTCAGCAACCATTTTGCGGAAATCTTTTTCGTCATAGATTTGGACTTTAGTTTCATCGATGTCGCCACGTTTTATTGGAACAATGTGAAATTTATTCTCACCAATGACCGAAATTAATTTTTTAATAAGGGCATTTGAATTTTTTTTGTCTCAAATATGTAGATTGGTGGCGGCTTGGATATTTTATTCGAGGATACCTCGGTTTTGTCGTTGTCATCTTGCAAAATTTTAAAGCGGTTTTGGCGATTAGTTGAGGCTGCGCTGTTATCCCTAGACATTTTTGGAGCAGATGAAATTTTTGAAGAATTCGGGCTTCGCCCACGCTTTACCACGGTTATATATCTGTCCACTCCGACCTATACCTTGACTTTCAAGCCGCTGTTATCTGTAGTGGTAACTTTGTTAAGTGATGAACACGAGCCTGAAGGGGATGATATTACTGGCTTATATGAAGAAGTACTAGGCAACTGTAATGTTAATGCATCATTACTATTTGGCATTGGACAAAGCGAAGTTGATCGCTGAGGAAAAATTGGCTTTGACGTTAAAAAAAGGCTTTCATCATATTTATTATTTATATTTTTTTCATTAAGAGTTTCAGAACTCACAGTAAAATAAGCATTTCTGCCGTTAGAAATCACTTCAAATTTTTTTGTATTTGAGGTACTCATAGAAAGAATTCCTCAAGGGATATTCGTTTGTGTTTTTTTTTTGTTTGCGGTCTTTTTTTTTGTTTTTGTTATTTATGATTGTTTATTTGTTTAGAGGTACACATATATAGTATTCCTCAATATCAATTTGTTTAATTTTTTTTTTTTGCGGTTTTTTGTTTTTGTTATTTTTACTATGTAAAAATATTAGCAAAGCATAAAGCTTATTTATTAAAGACAGTATGTACCTATTACGAATAATATCTACTACGAATATTTTCTGTTTGTTTAATTTTTTGTAAGTAAGAAAAATTCCGCTAATCGACTGTTCGCTATGAAGGTACCACGAGAACTGCGTTAACATTGATGAAACTAAAATTTCAATTTATGAAAAAATAAGTTTCTACACTTTACAGCTTAAAAGAGTTAAAGACCTTCAGATCGTCTTGAAGGGCATATATTCGTATGTCGTTCCCAAAGAAATAAAAGATGCGCTCGTCCTTCAGGGACTTAAGGTAAAAATGTATCAAACATATTAAATAGTGAGAAGATCACCCAACCTCTATTTATCGCCCAACCTCTCTTGAACCAAATCACATAAAATTGAGAATAAATGAGACGCATCCAATTTATAGCTTAAAATATCTCTTATACCGAATAATAACAGATGAAGAACCACACAAACGCTCAGGACTCGTACAGTGCCATAATTATCAAGAATATGGCTATACGAAAACTTACTGCAAATTACCTACAGCTTGTGTCATCTGCGTGCGGTTAATAGCACGGTACTGCCGGCTGTACTAAGCCAAAAGATCAAGCAGAAAAAAACGTAGTAACTGTGGAGGTAATCACACTGCTAACTACAGAGGATGTCCTGTATATCTTTCGTTAAACAGACTATGGAACAAAACCTAAATTAGCTCCAGATCAATCAGCCAACGCTATTCCGCCACTTTTCCTTAACCCTCAAACAGCTGACAGTTTACAAATGTACACTTTTCGACTTTCGAACGGTTTTTTCATTATTTAGAATTGTCCGAATTTCTTGAAACTTCATAAGAGAACTACAAATTCACTTTTAAATCGAATACAAGAATGTAGAAATTGTGGAACATTTTTCTGTTCACCTTTTTACCAGTTTTTGAAAACTACCTGCTGGAAGACTGACTGGTTTACATTTGTAAACCAGTATAATTTGATATATAAAAAATTAAATTTTGAGAGCACATGTGTTTTTTTCAAGAAGATTCACATTTTATTCAAATTTAAATTAGAATGAGATAAAAATTATGCATAATTAGAAAAAAAAATATAAATAATTATTGACAATCTGGGAACTTTGTAATCGTGACACAGTGTGTATCACATATCTTTTTACCGCAAAGAGAGCAACACTTTCGGGTGACGCGTTGCCTTTTCTCCATTGCGCAGAAGACGCACTTTCCTTTGATGTCTGACGTTCCTTTATTTGCTTGCAATTGTGACTGTGGCTGATCCGATGGAAGGCTCCTAATGTCCAGCATATGCAGCATCACATTGCGAACATGAGGCCAACGATTGACGTGGCTAATCTGTGCTCGACGTCTGATGTTCGGAGTGGCCATATCGTTCGCTAATGCAATAAGGAAGCTACGACGAGAATTGCTGGTCCCATGCGTTTCAGAATACAGCACGTATGCAGCCAATCCCGATAAATCTACCATGTTGAAAAACATAGCTAATGGCCACCGACGCGATTTCCGCTTGCACGTGTAATTGCCAAGCATTTCGTCCATAGTATCTACGCCAGCTTTTGTATGATTATATTCCATTATTATTTCTGGTTTGCCAGTTTCTGCAGCAATGGCGTTGGTGGAATGCATCGAGCACAAAACATAGACATTTTTTTTTTGGCTTTGGGCACTAAGCGACCAATGTGACGTCTTGGCGAAAGGCAAACACAGATTCGCCCACTTTTCTGTCACGTGTCCAATGCATTTCCTGTGGAATACAACGCTTGTTCTTGCGCATCGTGCCAACTACACTCAACTTTTTGTCAACTAATTGCTGAGTCAAATCTAATCCGGTGAAAAAGTTATCCATAGTGATGTTTCGACCAGAGCCCCAATATGGTTTAACAAGTTCTTGCACTACATTAGCGCCAATATTAGTGGCCATCGGTTGACCAGGCTGGCGACCATAATATATGTCACCTCTCAGTGGATAATGAGTGGCAGCATCGGTGGCCCACCAAACTTTGATGGCATATTTTGCTGGCTTGGATGGAATGTACTGCTTGAAAGGACAGCGACCTCTAAACGGAAACAACTGCTCGTCTATTGTAATGCAAGCATGCGGCTTATAGTTAGCTTTCAATGATGCATTGAGCAACATCCACAATTCCGAAATGGGAGCACCTTTGTCTGTAGCTTGTCGTTCAGCTATTGTATTAGCATCATCGAATCGAATTGCCCGCAAAATTGCTTTGAAGCGATCCCGGCTCATCGATGCGCGATAAATTGGTGCTGCTTGTGGTGCCCAAAGCTCTTCTAGTATTTGATCGTGTGACTTATAGACACCAGCCGTTATCAACAAGGCCAAGAAGGCATCAAACTCAACAACATCAACTTCTATCCACTTGCGAACTGGTTTATTTGGATTTTTAGCACTCCAGGTCTCTGCCATTGCATGACCGTTTTTGTTCGTATGCCGCAGTATTATATTTATCATGACATCATTAAAAATAAGGCGCATTGTGTCACAACGAGTTTGCATATTTCTATTGGTTGGGCCACCTACCGAATACAAAAATAAAATGAAAAACAAATTAGAATGGATAATAAAAAAATGTAAACCAATGTAAATATGTTGAATTATCGAATACTGACCATTTTCTCGAATAATATTGTGCAATCGTGTTCGAGTAATGGGAATCGAATTTTTAGCCCATGTAGTGCCATCCTTCGATGTGCACGTCATGTCTGGCCCAAGAAGATTTATGGTAGCATTCCAATCAGGTTCCTCTGCAACCGGATCAATCATATCTGCATCAACATTCTCCCCATTCTCATCGTCATCGTCGCTTTCATGAAGCTTAGGTACGTCTTCCAATTCTTCGTCCGACGCTGCTCCATTTGGAACCCAATCAATATCCTCAATTCCATCATTGCAATCACTGCCACCATCGCTCTCGCTTGCTAGAAGTTCTTCTAATTCCGCTTCGGTCAATCTATATAAAAATTAAAATGCACTTTCAGTTATAAAGATCACGATATATAGACACGATACATACCTGGTTACATCGATCTTGCCATACCGGTTACACCGAATAGAGCTACCACTACAAGGCAATACTTCATTACTACAAAAATGAATAGACAAAAATATAAATGACAGAATGTATACACAAAAACATCGAAAACATACCTGCGTTGTTTAACATTTCTGGTCCCAGCCTCAGGGTCAAATAAAGTTACTGGCCCAAAGACTGGAAGAACTCCTCGTTGGAGTTCAAAAATTGGTGGCTCCACAACATTCCGCGCACGTTTTGACATTTTTCTTATATTTTTTGTTTGTTTTCACTTTAAGAACAATAAACACGTGTATCTCTGACCTTTTAAACACAACTTTTGCATTCTATTATTGCATCTTTCCACGCATATTCGTATATAACATATGGGTTTACAAATGTAAACCAGTCCGCCGAAATAGGTAAAAGTAAACAGTCAGTTGTTTGAGGGTTAAAAGAGCCAACCAATTTCTTCACGTGTATCGTATGCCCATGCTGTTAAGAAAAATTCTATTCCCACGCGGAAAGTGTCCACACCAAGTAATTCAACAAATTTTAACATAAGCTTTAATTTCAGTCACCTTGAAGCCACTATTGATAATCTTGTGGAAACTATAAACGTTACTACATATAAAAATTAGTTTTCGTTAGTTAATTTTTTATATCACAAGAAGTGTAAATTTTCCAACCTTGGCAACGTCTTTTTAATTTTTTAACTTTTTTTAGGTTGAAATATCAATTTAATTTGTACTGAAGTACAAATTAATTTAGTAAAAAAAAAATAAAAATTATCTTACGGTAGTTAATTTTTTATATACAAAAAATTTAAGTTTCCCAACCCTGGAATCATCCCTTTTAATTTTTCTGATTTCTTACACCAATCTCTTTCTTTTAAGAATAAAAGAGATTTTTTAATTTATAGAAAAAATGAAAAATTTGTTTTAGTAAGTTAATTTTGTATAAAAACAAGTTAAAGTTTTCCAACCCTGGAATTTTATTTTATTAGAAATACCAATTTTTGGCATACTGAAGTATAAAATAAGTTTATTTATTAAATAAAATAATAAAAATTAGTTTTCGGTAGTTACTTTGGTATGTCAAAATAAAGTTTGAGTTTTATAGCTCTGAAATCGTCTGCTCGATTTTGCTGATTTTCAATACTAATCTTTTTCAGACTATTTCTGACACACCATTCCAAGACCGAAGTCTCTAACTTATCTGGGAGCTTCCGAAAACCGATTTCACGTACAGACAGGTCGACATCGGTTATTCGTCTTCCTTATGCGTAAGGATACAGAATATATATACTTTATGGCTCGCTTATTAATATTGTAGAAATTACAAACGGAATAACATACCTATAACCATACCATATACCCTTTTACCATTTTTTGGTGAAGGGTATTAAAATGAAAAAATGGGAAAACTGAAAATGAATAGTGATACTTACAAATGTATTTACCAAAGGTAAAAATCAATAATTGCATACACAACAATCATTTCTTCATTAAAATTTACATTGAATAGCTGATGTTAATAACAATCTCTACCAAGTAGATAGACTAGGGTGCTGATGAAGTGCGTGGCTGCACAGAAAAATATCGGTATTTCCCCTAGCTAAAAAAAGTCTAGTTTAATTTTTCTTCTCTTCTTTAGAAACTCACGTTAATTAATAAAAATATTTCATTCAATAAGACTTGAAATTATAGCCCGAATAAGAAATTATTTCTGATTAAAATTCAGTACAGTTCAATTAAATCTAAAAATGTGTCATTCAAAAAACCTTATTTTTATGGCTTTTTATAATTTTTTCGTAAAGATTTAATGATGAGTATGTTCTCCTTTATTTCAAATGACTTTAAAAATACGGCTTGGAAGGGAGTTGTAGAGTTTTTCAATTACTGATAATAAAATGTTAGCCCAAGCTTTTTTAATTCCTTCAATTAAGGCTTACTTTGTCTCATAATGGCTGCCGGACTCGTACACTTTGCGAGAAAGCAATCCCCTCCCCTTGTGTAATATTCTGATCAGAAAATTATGGTTGCTACTCCTATATATTGACATTCTGGCTTCGAAACCGTTCTTTTTCAACTCGTGAAGTGTGTATCGGGGCATTATCTTGTTGACATACTAATGGAATGGGTCCATATACAGAAGAAAATGTGGAAACTCCCTTTTAAGTACAGCTTTGTAATGTTAGACATTAGGAATTTAATCTCACTTCTACCATAATATGCAATCACACACCAAACACCAGAACACAACCTTCACAGCTTTACAAACGACTAAGATAACGTTCTTTTTTACGTAGATCACGGAAATAATAAATGTATCCACCTGGACCTTCCAAGTTAAACTTCTTTTCATTCTCATTCTTTTCAAATGCTAGGCACTTCCAATTATCGGTTTTACTATAACTAGGCTAGCTGAAACACCCGCTTTTGTCCAATTTTTGCAGCAGAATCACTAGCTGCTCTTATGATAGCTCTTCTTTATGCTTGTGTCGTCACTCGATGCTTACGTCCATTCATATTTTTTCCCATAATTGGATTTTTATCTAATAAAATTGCTTAAAATATTTTGATTTCGCACAATTTTTTTTTTTTGTGCAATACACCTGTGACTCGCCTGTTCCTCCAAACGCTTTAGTTTTTTCGTCTTCTGTTAGTAGTATATTATGTCTTTTCGGACTCATATTGTTACGTAAAAATATTCCTACAGGGTTAATGCAAAGAACTATCTAGAAGTATTTAACTAAAGAACTAAACGTACACATATATTCACGTGCAAACATTATAGCAACAAGAATAATAGCTCCCTTCTAGTCAATCTAGAACCATATGTCTTTATGTCAATACTCTTTCTCCAACGACAATTGCACTAGTTAAAATGTCGACAACTTTCCTTTTATGTGCGAGTAGAGATAAGTTAGAGACGACAGTTCCAGTGTATTTCTGGTGATATTGTCAATGAACGCGTCAATAGTTTGTTTTTCTTTTTTATTATGTTGTGCAATAATATTAAATAAAAATATGTAGACGAGGGTCACTAAAATCTACGAGTGAATCTTTGGTTCAAATATCTCCATTTTGTCGTAAAAGAACTACCTTCTCAATAGTGCTTAAGTCTACTGATAGATTTTGAATGATAACTACGGTGACCATCCGTTCTGTATTATACAGAACAGTACTGTATTTGAGAGTCCTGTTCTGTATAAATTATTCATTAGGAAATAACGTTGAAATGTTCTGTATTTTATTTTCTGTTCAGTATTTGTTCTGTATCTTCATGACTCAAACTGCATTTAAAAAATTACCGCAGTTTCTGCAACAATACTGTTTTAATCAACATTAAAAAAAGGGCTTAATATACGAGTATCAACTGCAAATGCAACAGTTCAATAAAAGTACAGGAACAACATGAGTTTTGTTTCCTTAATTTTTTTCCTTGAGAGCGTGAATATGAAATTTGCCTGTGTTAGCGACATCTATGTTTTAAATCTTATTTTTGACGATCCCGCTTCAGGTGTCTGGCTTTTATTCGTTCATTTACAAGCTACTTTATTTCATGATTATATAACGCAGATGACTCCCAAAATATATGTATGACTGAGGTTTCTCTCATTATTAATTAACTTAAGTTTAAAATCCCACAACTTAGAGATGAAATATTTTTGCCAATTGCTGTTAAAAAAAATCGTAATTGAGCTAAGCCAAAAAAATGTTATCCATTTTATACAGATTGTATTGAATACTTAAATCACACTGCCTACGAAGAAGTTGAAACTCCCACGTAGAAAGTTTTAAATCCAGTTTTTTTCATTATGGATAAAAGAAATGAGTTGAACACAAATGACACCGAATTATTTGATGAATTAACTCTTGTTAAAAGATATACATACCTCTTTAGAAAAATTAAGTTAATGGAATGAGAATAAAAAATCTGCAGAAGAGCGGTGGGTAAAAATGTTTAAACATTTTAAATAAAGAGTCATAAATTTCCACAATGGGTTGAAAGTTGTCGAATTAAGTTTATGTTTGTCGGGTTTCAATGCCCTAACAGAAAGAGTATTTTCTGTTTTAAATAATATATGGAAAAGTGAAAAAACTTAAATGAAGATGGATACCATCAAACCGTTTTTAATTACTAAACTAAATTATGATTTATGAGTTTAAAGAAGATTTAAAAGGAAATCAATATTTGGTAAAGCAACTTTATTGCACAGAAATGTACCAAAATAGCTGTTTTGCATTTTATCATTCTAATCTAAAACTTTTTTAATACTCTTGATACACAACGAGTAAATATTAATTTTATAGTTTTTACAACTTATGTGGTAATAATCTACAGAAACTATGTACATATGTAGCTATTAATTTTTTGTACTGGGGGTCTACTGTGTAATTCGAAACGAAAGAAAATACATACTTTCGAATTTGTATGCTTATAACGTGTAAATTCGAAAGCATTTTCTTTCGTTACGAATTGCAAAATCGACCTTCTGATATACAAACATACATATAAATAAATACATATGTATGTAGATTAGCGTATGTGATTACATTGTTATGTTACTTTTTGAATTTTTTTTTGTTTGTGTTTAATTTTGTGTTTGTCAAAAAAAATAAAAATTTAATAAATCCATGAAATTCAATATGTTTAATATGTCTTTAAGGTTGTTTGTAATTTAGTTGCTATTTGTTAAATATTTCCTTTTTCTGTATTTTGATTTAAAAATTATGGTCACCTTAATGATAACCCTATGTTATTTGTCAATAGGCATTTGCATTGGCTGGGGTACACCTAGTTAGTAGCACTATTGACATTGTCACTAGAAAATCACTATAAGTTTACTATTGACAACGAGAGAGGATATATCGATATTCTAGACTAGAGCCTCTAAAATTTACTAGTGAATCTTTGGTGCCAATGTATCCATGTGGTCCCGAAAGAACTACTAAGTCAGTACTGCTATAGTCTATTGGTGGATTTTCAATGACAAGCTAATGTTAAATGTCAATAGATAACACCATTGGCTGGGGTACACCTGGTCAGTAGTGCTACTGACAACGTCACTAGTAAATCGCCACAATTTCACTATTTCTGCAGGGTACAGACATACACACATACAAATAAAAGCGCGATCACTTATGGTAACCACCCTGTACTACCAGTAGCACACCGCATTGCCAATATGAGAGTCGTTACTTTGAAATTCAAAAATAACGGCCAATCGAGTTATCTACAAACGCCTAGAAGCAGCAACATGAATTTTCCCCATTGTGCTAGAGGACTGTTTGAACATCTGGCTACCAATAGTAAATGACAATACCGATGGCAACATGCATAGATGCCATTACTAGAGATGTGCAAATTTCGTGATTTTATCGTGTCACGCGTGATTCACGTGATTCGTGATCAAATATTGTAACTAATCACGCGTGATTGCGTGAGCGTGACTGAAAAAATTTACTAGTGCGTGATCGTGCGTGAGATTTTTTTAATAATCACGCACGAATCCTCACGCTCTCACGAGATATCATTCCTGCATAAGTACATATGTAACTGTATTCAATAATTTGAAATAAATTATTTTATAAAAATAAATGTATGTATAGTAATATGTATGGTAGTATGAGCTTACAAATACAATGAATACCCCCAAACAAAATGTTTCGACTTTTTCTGAAGTCAGATTTGTCGTACCGAATTCGTTAAGGCATTTCTGAACAATCTTTTTTTTAAACATATTCATAAAATTTGAAACGATTTTGAAATGTATTTTATTTCAAATTTTCAATACAAAATTTTCCTAAAATTAATTTCAAATTGTAGACGGCAGTAAGGAAATAAAACACAAGTTGTTCGTTCGACGTTACAATTTATTCTGACTTGTTCTTCAAAGCTACTTATGTATCTCTTTTAAATAAGGTGTATCTAATCGTAATACATATATTTAGTAGGGCTGCCAACTAATGTAAAGCACACCCTGTGAGTACATGAATAGAAGTGAAACAGGTTACACTATAATAATACTACAATTCGGCCATCCTGACCTCTGATCCTCTGATCTCGGTTTTATGCACTTGAGGACCCGCTGCACCGGAACCACGGGCGAATATTGCCAACAGCCCATACGCCTTTATAAGTGTTTCGAGGCACTTGAAAACCCTCAATATCCTCCAAAAGATAAATACCTATCATTACGTAAAACCTTTGACACCCTATAAGGACCTCTAAATCTCGGAACAAGCTTACCGGATACACCAGCGTGTGAATCAAAGTTCTTTACCATCACATAGTCATCAACAAAATATTTTGTGGGTTCCCTTCTCCTCGCGTTGACGTATTCCCTATTATATGTCTGCAATGACACCTGTTTTTTAGAAGCTACTTCCCTAATTTTCACGCGATCAACACGTCTGTCATCACCTTACTAGTTCATCAAAGTTTCCTTCAATGAATCCATAACAACACCCCTTTGTCCCACACCAAACAACATAGCACTTGGATGATTCCCTATAGTCCTATGTACGGTATTATTCAGGGAATGTTCAACCCTATCCAATACCGTATCCCAATATATATTATCCTCTGGACGTACTAATTTTAATATCATGGGACCAATGCTCCTGTTCACTCTCTCTACCTGACCATTGACCTGCCTAGTATTCGTGGTTTTAGTTGGGTAAAGTCTAACAAATTTCGTCCCCGCATCAACAACCACCAAAATATATTTCAGTGACCTCCCATTGTCAACCGGTCCATAATGGTCAATATGTACTGTCTCAAAGGGAATCGTACACTTTGGTATATAATTTAAAAAACCCTCCTCCTTTCCACTTTTCGAAGAATACGCTATGCACTTCAGACAGTGACACAATTGTGACACAATGCCTTATCTCTAGCCTTTGGAAACCAATAACTCCTTGAAATAAGTTCGGTCATTTTATCTACCCCTACGTGGTCAATTTCATCATGATATTTGTACAAAACGTGATGTTCCATAGCCTCAGGAACATAAAACAGCAAACTACCATCTTTCGTTTTTATGTAAACGACACCGTTTCTCATTTCGTATATGTTATGTTATGTACTCTGAAGTTCATCCTTCAGTTTTAGGAGTTTCGCATCCTTATTTTGGCATATAACCAGATTTTCTTCAAACGTGTTGCTTGCAATAAATCCGAAACCTCCTTAAAGCATTAATTATCGCCAGCGTCTCTAACTCGAAACTATGATACTTGGACTCCGCCTCGGCCATTCTCATAGAATAAAAAAAACCGGATGCATCTTACCGTCTTCCTTCTTTTGAAGTAAAACTGCTCCGAAACCAATACTACTTGCATCACAATGCAATTCGAATTCACTCTTTGGATCATACAAAGCTAAGACCGGTGAACTCAATAATTTCCCTTTAAGAATTTCGAAACCCTCAAATTCGATCTTCCCTAATCTAAACTCCCTATTTTTCCTAGTGAAGTCGTATAACGGTTTAGCTATATCATCGAAAAATCCTTAACAAACCTTCTGAAATATGAACATAGTCCTAAAAAACTCTGAACTGTATGTACACTCGTTGGTAACGGAAAATCTCTTACTGCTCTTAGGCCCATATCATCTGCTCCAATAACCTGGCCATCAATCTTATATCCTAAATAAGTCACAGCTGTCTGCAAGAACTCGCACTTATCCAGTCTCAACTCAAACTTGTTTCGCACCATATGATCAAAAACTTCCCTCAAAATCAATAAATGGTCATCCAAACCAACGGTCGCTATCATTATATCATCGAGGTATATTACCAATTTCCCGTCCTTAACCATATCCGCAAAAATTTTATTTATGAATCTCTGAAAAACAGAGGGGGCATTCTCAAGCCCAAATGGCATTCGTAGGAATTCGTACTGGTCCAGCGGGGTTATGGGAGACATATATTTCACCGAATCTTCCCCAATATACACGTGGAAGAACCCATTTTTAAGGTCCAATTTCGTAAAATATTTCCTACCAGCAAGTCTATCCAATAAATCATCTATTAAAGAGATTGGATAAGAATCCTTAGAAGTCATCTTATTTAGCACACGATAGTCAACACACATCCTGATGTCACCCGTCTTTTTGCGCACTAAAACTATTGGAGATACAAACTCTGATTCTCTTGGCTTGATGTATCCCTTCTCAAGATAGTCATCCAATATAACCTGCAACCGTTGTCTTTCATCATATGACAACCTTCGTGGTGCACAACTAAAAGGTTTTACATTCTCAAGCACTAACTTAATTTCACTTCTGACCAAGGGCTCATTGGGCCTCTCAGGACGAATGTAGTAATCATAAAACATATCCTGCAATTACTTCCTATATTTATAACCGATATCCTTACCGATTGCCAACTCTAATCTATCGTCAGCACAATTAATAGACATTATCACAGCTATCTCATTTTCCAAAAATCCTCTGTCACGCATATCCAAACGCACTAATTCCAAATTCGCTATTTTTAAAAAATCTCTTCCCAAAACACAATCATAAGAAGTTGAATCATCAGCAACAACAAGAACCCCCAATCCAATAACTATATTCTCATTAGAAACACAACATAAACATTTCCCAAAAGTATTTAGTTTACTAAACTTAATACCAAAAAAAGGTGGACCCGTTGGTCCGTTGTCCTCACACATCCAAAATTCATTTCCCCTGCAACGCGAGACCTTCTAACAAAACTCACAGGCTTCCCGTATCTAGTAATCATTCTTTTGCTCACTTTTCTTCTGTGGGCACACTGCAACACGATGATCTAAGCTCCCGCAACTAAAACGAGCTCCAACTTCTCTTTTGGGTTTTCGGCATTCAGATGCGTAATGCCCAAAGGAATTACAATTAAAACATCTCAGTTTAAGATCTCCTTTTGTTGTTTTTTGTGTAGACAGCTCTTTAAGGTGGATTTTTGAGAACGTCTGCAACAGTTCCGATTTGCTTTTATAACATTGTATCAAAGCGTATGTCCTAAGGTTCTCATCAGGTATTCCTTCGATTATGCAATCAATCAGTTCTTCTTCTTCCATTTCTACTTTATTTGCCAAAATAATCTTCTCACTAAAGTACTCTGAGAAACTCGCGTTATACTGCCACTTGAAAGCCTCAAAAGTACGACGTATCACCAACTTGTTCTCTTTTGATTTAAACATGTCGACCATTTCCCTAAACAAATTTTCAAGATTCTCGTGCAAGAAATTTGACTTGGAGTACAACCACGCTTGGGCTTTACCCTTCACTTTCGTCATTAACAATGCTTTTGAAGTGTTGTCATCAACTACATACATTGTTGTTATATTTTTAAATTGTGATACCCAAACTTCAGGGCAAGTCACACCTTCATACTCTGGCAAAAGCTCTTTTAGCAAAGCATAAGATACAAAACTGTTGATGTTACTTACGTTGTTGTTGTTTACGGGGCTGCTGTTGTTTACATTGCAATAGTTACTGCTCAAGCCGTCCCCCACATTTCTGTTGTCGTTATTGTTTACGTTGCTATTGTCGTTTGCGTTGTTGTTGCTACTTGCCGAGCTATTAACCGTGTTGTTGTTATTTTCGTTCCTGCCAACACTCACATTATTTCCACATAGTTTTCAAATCCTTCCTTCATTTTATAAAATTCATTTTCTTTCATCAGAATTTCTTTTTCCTTTCTCATTAATTCCATTTCTCTTTTCATTAGTGATAACTCACTACAACCCTTTTTAATATTCGTTTCATTTTCTGTCATTTGTACACTCATATTGTTCATTTCATTTTCACCACTCATTTGTATGTCTCTCATTTGTATACTCACATTGTCAATTTCATTTTCACCATTCATTTGTGTGTCTCTGTGGAGTTGATCATCCATCATTTGTTCGCTTGGACACTCTTCCAACGGACATTCCCCTCTTTCAGAGACTGGAATTTTGTTAAGACGTAATACCAATGTATTTTTTGTACCCGCAGTCGGCATATTGAGTTGGAGTAACCATTTTAGTAGCTGTGCTGCCGTGTACTTATTCGCATTTAAATCCATTATTCGATGTATTCTGGTTTCCTTCTCTTTTTTTATTTATTGTCTTGTATCAATAAACAGAAAGATGTTCAATGCGTTCTCAGTTATATACGAGTATATCCTTTTTTTAATATTTGTTTTCCAAATTTCAAATTAATTAGTTTTCTCTGCTTGCTTTCTTTAAATAATAAAAAAAAATAATAATTTCTGGTGTGAGTAATAAAAAATTTTGTTTGTTTGTTCAATCCCACTTCTGAAGTTTGTGGCCGTCCGTAAGGAAATAAAACACAAGTTGTGCGTTCGACTTTATAATTTATTCTGACTTGATCTTCAAGGCTACTTATGTATCTCTTTTTAATAAGGTGTATCTAATCGTAATACATACATATATTTAGTAGGGCTTCCAACTAATGTAAAGCACACCCTGTGAGTACATGAATAGAAGTGAAACAGGTTACACTATAATAATACTACAAAATGCATTTTTTATGAATATGAGGGTAGAACTTTTATTTTTGAATACATAATTAAAATTCTGTGAAATTTTTTTTTAAATAACTATGTATGTATATGTTGATAAAAAAAGGATTGTAACAAATATTAACAAAACGTGACTGTGTGAAAATTATTTCCAGAATTGCAGCAACACAACGGTGAAGCGGTAATCTGCTATAAAAGCAAAAAAAAATCGTACCTACATGTCGTTACGAATTCGTACCGACTTATCGTAATGAATTCGTACCGACATATCGTTACGAAGTCGTGTCAACCATTTCATACAAAAATTTGTTACGATTTCGGTAATATTTCGGTGCCGAAATCGGAACATTTTGTCGACCAATCGTTACGAATTCCTTACGAATTCGGAGCATTTTGTTTAATGGGTACATACACCTTTGTAAGTATGTATGTATGTTTCTTAGATACCCTGTAGGAAGTATAAGTTGAGAAACACTACTGATTCAACAGTGCCTTTGTCAAAAATACTACTGACGAATTGTACCACAGAAAATGTTTTTTGATTTAGGGGCCGTCCATATATTACGTAACGCTGTAGGGGGGAGGGGGGGGGGTTTGAGTTTTTTATGATTTGTTATAGTGGGGTGGGGGGAGTCTTTGAAAATGTTACGTAACAGAAAAATTTTAGTAATTTGTATATTTTCTCATTTAATATGATTTTCTCATTTATTTGATTATCATTTATTTAATTGATCATACGTCTTACCTTCACATTTATATTATGTATGTATACATACATACATTGATGTGCGGAATGTCAATTTTTGATATACGAGAACTCGAATTCGAATATTTAAAATGATATCCGCGAATACGAATATTTAAAACGATATTAAATTAACTTTGCTTTATTTTAATTTACAATGTAAATTTAAAAAAAACACGAGCATACATATATACATAGATATGTTTATATGTATATCGTCACCTTAAATCCAAAAGGCCGTAAGTACACTTTTTACTATTTTAAAGGAGAAGCAAAAAAACTTCATAAATTTATTCTATTTACATATATGTTAAATGCCAAATTGAATAATGAATAAAATCAAACATATGTGAGTAAAATTTTAGGAAAATATGTATTTTGGTTAATCACATCATAATCAATCAAAAAGTCCATTTTGAATTTTTTGGTTGTTACGGCATTTTGGATTTGAGGTGACGATATATAAGAATTTATTTTTCAACCCAAAAAACATGAAAATTATATTATACATATACTTTTTCGTGAGCATGCGTGATCGTGATAAGTTGTAAACCACTCGTGCGTGATTAAAAATATTTTATTTGTGAGCGTGCGTGATCGTGAAAATTTTCAAAATCATTCGTGCGTGAAAGTACGTGAGTAAAATATTTTTCTGCGTGAGCGTGTGTGTCATGAGTCAGAAAACATTCACGTGCATATCTCTAGCCACTACTAAGTACAGACATGTTATTACGCGATCTATCGGGCGAACATTCGAGAACCGGTTCCTGTACTATAAAAAGGGTCAGCATGTGCGAGAACAGTGTAGTACTAATCAGAGAGTAGTCGAGTTAAGACCTCGTTGAAAGTTGATAATAACGATAACAAGTAAGAATAAAAGGAAGAACAGTAGCAAATAAAAATTAAGTGTTATTTTTTTATTTTTGAGCAATCAAAAGAACTCACACGTTTAAAAAATTTAAACGTAACAATATTTTTCATACAAAAGTTGGCTCATACCAACTGGGGTTTTTTTAAAGAGGTTTTAGTTGATTGAATTTCCATATTCGTACCCGTTAATTTCAGAATCTCAGAAATTCAAATAAAAACTGATTTATAAAAAAAAATTAAAGAGTTCCCTCCAATAATGAATCATATGCACGCTAGTGTAGTTAGGGGCTGTCCCCTCCCCCCTAGTAACAGATCGTAACAAAACTATGAACCCCCCTCCCCCAGGAATAGCTTAACAATGAGATAAAAAATAAATCAAATAGTTTAAAATTTTTATTCAAAACAATTAAATTTAATTCATTGTTTTAAATTCATTTGTTAGACTAGCACAGTGCGTAGACAAAAATTAAATAAGCTTACGTATGAACGTACTCCATATATTGGCGAAAAAATTTTTTAATTTCTTCCCAAGTGTCCTCAAGCTCCAAAAATTATGGTTTTATAGAGAGCTTATTCCTAAACTGTTTGTATGCATTAGTTATGTGTATTGCAATTCCAAAACATTCGGCCTTTTCTAGATATTCGTATTGGTTTTAAAAAAATATATGTGACGAGCAAAATAGAAAGGGACCTAAGGGTAAAAACCGGTTTTGTTCAGGAAAGCCATTTTAAAGATTTAAATACGTGTATCTTTGGTGTACTATCACATCAAAAAACGCGCATATCTCTAGGAGGGAACACTTTTGGGGCATGGGATCGGTCTTATTCGAAGCTCAGATGTTGTCCACATCAAAAAAAAAAAAAAAAAAAAGTGAAAATTGATTTTTTTTTACCCTTAGGTCCCTTTATCTATGCGCTGTCACATATAAAGAAATTTATAAATCCAAAACGAAATATAAATGAATGACACAAAATTATTAGTTTGGAATAATAAAACAAAAATAGTTTTTATTTTTTTGCTATGCGTTTTTTGCCTGCTATTTTTTTCCGTATTGATGACTGAGCAGTATTTCAAACACCAAGACCAGAATTGGCATTGGTATTGCGGTGGCTCTTAGTTTCTATAAAACTAAAATATATATAATATATATATATATATAAAACTAAATTATGATTTATGAGTTTAAAGAAGATTTAAAAGGAAATCAATATTTGGTAAAGCAACTTTATTGCACAGAAATGTACCAAAATAGCTGTTTTGCATTTTATCATTCTAATCTAAAACTATTTTAATACTCTTGATACACAACGAGTAAATATTAATTTTATAGTAATAAATCTACAGAAACTATGTACATATGTAGCTATTAATTTTTTGTACTGGGGGTCTACTGTGTAATTCGAAACGAAAGAAAATACATACTTTCGAATTTGTATGCTTATAACGTGTAAATTCGAAAGCATTTTCTTTCGTTACGAATTGCAAAATCGACCTTCTGATATACAAACATACATATAAATAAATACATATGTATGTAGATTAGCGTATGTGATTACATTGTTATGTTACTTTTTGAATTTTTTTTTGTTTGTGTTTAATTTTGTGTTTGTCAAAAAAAATAAAAATTTAATAAATCCATGAAATTCAATATGTTTAATATGTCTTTAAGGTTGTTTGTAATTTAGTTGCTATTTGTTAAATATTTCCTTTTTCTGTATTTTGATTTAAAAATTATGGTCACCTTAATGATAACCCTATGTTATTTGTCAATAGGCATTTGCATTGGCTGGGGTACACCTAGTTAGTAGCACTATTGACATTGTCACTAGAAAATCACTATAAGTTTACTATTGACAACGAGAGAGGATATATCGATATTGTAGACTAGAGCCTCTAAAATTTACTAGTGAATCTTTGGTGCCAATGTATCCATGTGGTCCCGAAAGAACTACTAAGTCAGTACTGCTATAGTCTATTGGTGGATTTTCAATGACAAGCTAATGTTAAATGTCAATAGATAACACCATTGGCTGGGGTACACCTGGTCAGTAGTGCTACTGACAACGTCACTAGTAAATCGCCACAATTTCACTATTTCTGCAGGGTACAGACATACACACATACAAATAAAAGCGCGATCACTTATGGTAACCACCCTGTACTACCAGTAGCACACCGCATTGCCAATATGAGAGTCGTTACTTTGAAATTCAAAAATAACGGCCAATCGAGTTATCTACAAACGCCTAGAAGCAGCAACATGAATTTTCCCCATTGTGCTAGAGGACTGTTTGAACATCTGGCTACCAATAGTAAATGACAATACCGATGGCAACATGCATAGATGCCATTACTAGAGATGTGCAAATTTCGTGATTTTATCGTGTCACGCGTGATTCACGTGATTCGTGATCAAATATTGTAACTAATCACGCGTGATTGCGTGAGCGTGACTGAAAAAATTTACTAGTGCGTGATCGTGCGTGAGATTTTTTTAATAATCACGCACGAATCCTCACGCTCTCACGAGATATCATTCCTGCATAAGTACATATGTAACTGTATTCAATAATTTGAAATAAATTATTTTATAAAAATAAATGTATGTATAGTAATATGTATGGTAGTATGAGCTTACAAATACAATGAATACCCCCAAACAAAATGTTTCGACTTTTTCTGAAGTCAGATTTGTCGTACCGAATTCGTTAAGGCATTTCTGAACAATCTTTTTTTTAAACATATTCATAAAATTTGAAACGATTTTGAAATGTATTTTATTTCAAATTTTCAATACAAAATTTTCCTAAAATTAATTTCAAATTGTAGACGGCAGTAAGGAAATAAAACACAAGTTGTTCGTTCGACGTTACAATTTATTCTGACTTGTTCTTCAAAGCTACTTATGTATCTCTTTTAAATAAGGTGTATCTAATCGTAATACATATATTTAGTAGGGCTGCCAACTAATGTAAAGCACACCCTGTGAGTACATGAATAGAAGTGAAACAGGTTACACTATAATAATACTACAATTCGGCCATCCTGACCTCTGATCCTCTGATCTCGGTTTTATGCACTTGAGGACCCGCTGCACCGGAACCACGGGCGAATATTGCCAACAGCCCATACGCCTTTATAAGTGTTTCGAGGCACTTGAAAACCCTCAATATCCTCCAAAAGATAAATACCTATCATTACGTAAAACCTTTGACACCCTATAAGGACCTCTAAATCTCGGAACAAGCTTACCGGATACACCAGCGTGTGAATCAAAGTTCTTTACCATCACATAGTCATCAACAAAATATTTTGTGGGTTCCCTTCTCCTCGCGTTGACGTATTCCCTATTATATGTCTGCAATGACACCTGTTTTTTAGAAGCTACTTCCCTAATTTTCACGCGATCAACACGTCTGTCATCACCTTACTAGTTCATCAAAGTTTCCTTCAATGAATCCATAACAACACCCCTTTGTCCCACACCAAACAACATAGCACTTGGATGATTCCCTATAGTCCTATGTACGGTATTATTCAGGGAATGTTCAACCCTATCCAATACCGTATCCCAATATATATTATCCTCTGGACGTACTAATTTTAATATCATGGGACCAATGCTCCTGTTCACTCTCTCTACCTGACCATTGACCTGCCTAGTATTCGTGGTTTTAGTTGGGTAAAGTCTAACAAATTTCGTCCCCGCATCAACAACCACCAAAATATATTTCAGTGACCTCCCATTGTCAACCGGTCCATAATGGTCAATATGTACTGTCTCAAAGGGAATCGTACACTTTGGTATATAATTTAAAAAACCCTCCTCCTTTCCACTTTTCGAAGAATACGCTATGCACTTCAGACAGTGACACAATTGTGACACAATGCCTTATCTCTAGCCTTTGGAAACCAATAACTCCTTGAAATAAGTTCGGTCATTTTATCTACCCCTACGTGGTCAATTTCATCATGATATTTGTACAAAACGTGATGTTCCATAGCCTCAGGAACATAAAACAGCAAACTACCATCTTTCGTTTTTATGTAAACGACACCGTTTCTCATTTCGTATATGTTATGTTATGTACTCTGAAGTTCATCCTTCAGTTTTAGGAGTTTCGCATCCTTATTTTGGCATATAACCAGATTTTCTTCAAACGTGTTGCTTGCAATAAATCCGAAACCTCCTTAAAGCATTAAGTATCGCCAGCGTCTCTAACTCGAAACTATGATACTTGGACTCCGCCTCGGCCATTCTCATAGAATAAAAAAAACCGGATGCATCTTACCGTCTTCCTTCTTTTGAAGTAAAACTGCTCCGAAACCAATACTACTTGCATCACAATGCAATTCGAATTCACTCTTTGGATCATACAAAGCTAAGACCGGTGAACTCAATAATTTCCCTTTAAGAATTTCGAAACCCTCAAATTCGATCTTCCCTAATCTAAACTCCCTATTTTTCCTAGTGAAGTCGTATAACGGTTTAGCTATATCATCGAAAAATCCTTAACAAACCTTCTGAAATATGAACATAGTCCTAAAAAACTCTGAACTGTATGTACACTCGTTGGTAACGGAAAATCTCTTACTGCTCTTAGGCCCATATCATCTGCTCCAATAACCTGGCCATCAATCTTATATCCTAAATAAGTCACAGCTGTCTGCAAGAACTCGCACTTATCCAGTCTCAACTCAAACTTGTTTCGCACCATATGATCAAAAACTTCCCTCAAAATCAATAAATGGTCATCCAAACCAACGGTCGCTATCATTATATCATCGAGGTATATTACCAATTTCCCGTCCTTAACCATATCCGCAAAAATTTTATTTATGAATCTCTGAAAAACAGAGGGGGCATTCTCAAGCCCAAATGGCATTCGTAGGAATTCGTACTGGCCCAGCGGGGTTATGGGAGACATATATTTCACCGAATCTTCCCCAATATACACGTGGAAGAACCCATTTTTAAGGTCCAATTTCGTAAAATATTTCCTACCAGCAAGTCTATCCAATAAATCATCTATTAAAGAGATTGGATAAGAATCCTTAGAAGTCATCTTATTTAGCACACGATAGTCAACACACATCCTGATGTCACCCATCTTTTTGCGCACTAAAACTATTGGAGATACAAACTCTGATTCTCTTGGCTTGATGTATCCCTTCTCAAGATAGTCATCCAATATAACCTGCAACCGTTGTCTTTCATCATATGACAACCTTCGTGGTGCACAACTAAAAGGTTTTACATTCTCAAGCACTAACTTAATTTCACTTCTGACCAAGGGCTCATTGGGCCTCTCAGGACGAATGTAGTAATCATAAAACATATCCTGCAATTACTTCCTATATTTATAACCGATATCCTTACCGATTGCCAACTCTAATCTATCGTCAGCACAATTAATAAACATTATCACAGCTATCTCATTTTCCAAAAATCCTCTGTCACGCATATCCAAACGCACTAATTCCAAATTCGCTATTTTTAAAAAATCTCTTCCCAAAACACAATCATAAGAAGTTGAATGATCCAATAACTATATTCTCATTAGAAACACAACATAAACATTTCCCAAAAGTATTTAGTTTACTAAACTTAATACCAAAAAAAGGTGGACCCGTTGGTCCGTTGTCCTCACACATCCAAAATTCATTTCCCCTGCAACGCGAGACCTTCTAACAAAACTCACAGGCTTCCCGTATCTAGTAATCATTCTTTTGCTCACTTTTCTTCTGTGGGCACACTGCAACACGATGATCTAAGCTCCCGCAACTAAAACAAGCTCCAACTTCTCTTTTGGGTTTTAAGCATTCAGATGCGTAATGCCCAAAGGAATTACAATTAAAACATCTCAGTTTAAGATCTCCTTTTGTTGTTTTTTGTGTAGACAGCTCTTTAAGGTGGATTTTTGAGAACGTCTGCAACAGTTCCGATTTGCTTTTATAACATTGTATCAAAGCGTATGTCCTAAGGTTCTCATCAGGTATTCCTTCGATTATGCAATCAATCAGTTCTTCTTCTTCCATTTCTACTTTATTTGCCAAAATAATCTTCTCACTAAAGTACTCTGAGAAACTCGCGTTATACTGCCACTTGAAAGCCTCAAAAGTACGACGTATCACCAACTTGTTCTCTTTTGATTTAAACATGTCGACCATTTCCCTAAACAAATTTTCAAGATTCTCGTGCAAGAAATTTGACTTGGAGTACAACCACGCTTGGGCTTTACCCTTCACTTTCGTCATTAACAATGCTTTTGAAGTGTTGTCATCAACTACATACATTGTTGTTATATTTTTAAATTGTGATACCCAAACTTCAGGGCAAGTCACACCTTCATACTCTGGCAAAAGCTCTTTTAGCAAAGCATAAGATACAAAACTGTTGATGTTACTTACGTTGTTGTTGTTTACGGGGCTGCTGTTGTTTACATTGCAATAGTTACTGCTCAAGCCGTCCCCCACATTTCTGTTGTCGTTATTGTTTACGTTGCTATTGTTATTTGCGTTGTTGTTGCTACTTGCCGAGCTATTAACCGTGTTGTTGTTATTTTCGTTCCTGCCAACACTCACATTATTTCCACATAGTTTTCAAATCCTTCCTTCATTTTATAAAATTCATTTTCTTTCATCAGAATTTCTTTTTCCTTTCTCATTAATTCCATTTCTCTTTTCATTAGTGATAACTCACTACAACCCTTTTTAATATTCGTTTCATTTTCTGTCATTTGTACACTCATATTGTTCATTTCATTTTCACCACTCATTTGTATGTCTCTCATTTGTATACTCACATTGTCAATTTCATTTTCACCATTCATTTGTGTGTCTCTGTGGAGTTGATCATCCATCATTTGTTCGCTTGGACACTCTTCCAACGGACATTCCCCTCTTTCAGAGACTGGAATTTTGTTAAGACGTAATACCAATGTATTTTTTGTACCCGCAGTCGGCATATTGAGTTGAAGTAACCATTTTAGTAGCTGTGCTGCCGTGTACTTATTCGCATTTAAATCCATTATTCGATGTATTCTGGTTTCCTTCTCTTTTTTTATTTATTGTCTTGTATCAATAAACAGAAAGATGTTCAATGCGTTCTCAGTTATATACGAGTATATCCTTTTTTTAATATTTGTTTTCCAAATTTCAAATTAATTAGTTTTCTAAACAAAAATTTAAAAAAAATTAAATTAATGGGTGGTCCATCAGTTAGTGCAATTTTGACTATATAATTTTAAGAACTTGCTATATCTTGGAAACCGTAAGATGCAAACTCCTGAAATTTTCAAAAACGGTAAAACTAAAAAAACCGAAAATTATTAAATCGCCAAACCAAAAAAAAAAAAAAAATAGCCAAAAACCAAAAAAAAAAGATCGCAAAAACGAAAAAAGCCACTAAATTAAAAAAAATTTCTAACACTAAATTAAATCGGCAAAACCGAAAAAATCTACAAAATGAAAAGATCGCCAAAATGCAAAAAAAGCCTAAAACCGCAAAAAGTCGCCAAAACGCGAAAAGGCACAAAAACTAAAAAATCGCCTAGATGAAAAAAAGTCGCCAAAAAGGAAAAAAATTACCTAAATAAAAAAATCGCCAAAATGAAAAAAAAAACAACAAAACGAGAAAAAAAGTGCCAAACGTAATTAAAACGTCAAAACTTTAAAAAACGCCCAAACTTAAAAGCGCTCAAAACCGAAAGAACCTAAAAACGAAAAAAACCCAAAACTATTTATTATATAGGGTAAAGTTCGTATTACATTACATGTCTAGTGTCCGCACTGATATACTTGTTTGCATCTGTTTTGCTTGTGTTTTGGTTCTGTTATGAACAATTATGTTACTCACCGTTTCTGTTAATAGTTCTTAATGTTGATTTTTTTTAAGCAATTATTGTATGGTTGGGCAATGAGCGAATGAAAACAACACATTTATTTGTATTTGATTTACTAAAACAAATAAGATACATAAAACTGCTTTTACCATAAGTGCCTTATGATGTGTTGAGAAAAAATATATATGGCTGATGAATGAATGAATAAAAGCAAAATTTCACATACATACATATCTAAGTAAATGATACATGAATCACATGAGCTGCAAATACAAAAAAATGACATACGCGTATAAATTTATGCTCAACTATTTTGAGAAAATAACTTGTGCTAGCCTCAGCAATAATCAAGACTTCATTCGTTGTTATATCCTAACGAACATTTATATTTGATTAATAATTTCTAAACCCTTTGAAAAGTTTATAACGCAAAAAATCGTATTTACAAAACCCTGCAATATTTCAGATTTATCCAGATTTATATCATAAATCTCAGCAAGTAATCAATAAAATATTCTCCTAGATCTAAGGAAATTTTAAAATACCTTCATAAAGCAAAATTTAACATATCTCATTTAGTATCAGATTCTCTAACTAACAATCAGAGCGATCAGAACGAACAATCAGAGCTCTAGTAAAACTAAAATATCGTTCAAGTCTATTAAACTACCCATAAAGTAGTTTAAACAAACTCGCGAGCCCCAGAGAATAATTAGTTTAAAGAAAAATTTGGTAAATTTCTGGGCAAATTTCTATCCCTACATTGAAATATACCCCTCGTTGAAAATACTTATTTCAATAACCCAAAATTGTAAAGACCGGGAGCACTCAATCTCTGTCAAAAATGGAGGAGGAGTTCATGTTCGATTCAGATGATCTGATAACTTTCTGCTCTGAGTTTGACAATACTCTCATCGATGACCTCACCGAGGCACTCCTCGAATTAAACCTCCAAGATCTCAACAATCGATGGGCGAATTTGCAAAAATCTTATAGATCAGTTTGTACAGAAAATGATATAAAATCGGAAAAAGCATTTTTGGAATCGGCCAGGGCTAAATATTTGACTTGCACCCGAGCATTTCACAAATCGAAAGCCAAGATTTTAGAAATATAGAAAATTTTTGTAGGCGACGTCCCCATATACCCAGTTCAACCCATTGTCAGTGAAGACATCTTTGCACACGTCAGAGTCCCCTCTGCGATACAGACATATTTTACGTTGGCTACGAGGAACGGCCGTCATTCCGAGATATGTTTACCGCCGTATATATTGACAATCCCAGAATCCCCCCTGTACAGAAACTTTATCGTCTCAGATTAAAAGCTCAAGGTCAGGCGGGCAGTATGATTAAAAAGTATAAGCTCTGTTCCATCAATTTCAGCCTTGCATGGGATACTTTAAAAGAGAGATACGAGAAAACCAGATTAAGATTCTCCTCAATCTACCCTCCATACAGACATATTTTACGTTGGCTACGAGGAACGGCCGTCATTCCGAAATATGTTTACTGCCGTATATATTGACAGTCCCAGAATCCCCCCTGTACAGAAACTTTATCGTCTCAGATTAAAAGCTCAAGGTCAGGCGGGCAGTATGATTAAAAAGTATAAGCTTTGTTCCAACAATTTCAGCCTTGCATGGGATACTTTAAAAGAGAGATACGAGAAAACCAGATTAAGATTCTCCTCAATCTACCCTCCATAACAGTCGAAAGTAGTACATCCTTGCAAAAAATGCAAACTACTATCAATGACTGTCTCTGCGATAAATGCCCAAGACGTTCTAGTAAAAGAATGGGATCCATTTATAATAATTTTATGCTCCAGCAAACTTCCCTTAGAAACTATATCTTTGTGGGAACAGTCTCTAGAATCCCACAGAAATCTGATTAAGTGGGAAAAAATGGAAAGGTTCCTTTCTCATAGATGCGAATTCGAAACCAAGACTCTCAACAGAATAATCAAAAGAAAGAAACAAACAGCAAACCTGCCAGAGTAGAATCCTCACAATACTCATGCAAGATATGCGGTTCACACCATGCTCTTAAAACCTTTCCCCAATTTCTAAGCTATGACCCTCAAAAAAGAAATCAATTCATCTCGAACAATCAGATATGCCTAAATTGCTTAGCGTATACGCACCTTAGGAAAGAATGCCCTAGCAAATACTCATGTTCTCATTGCAAGAAGAGTCATCATTCACTATTGCACTTTTTTAAATCTAATGTGCCCAATAATAAACCTAAGGTCCCTAATAATCCAAATCCTCTAAGAGATGAGATGCCTGAGACCTCATCACAAGATAGAGTAAAAGGAGCATTACCAACAACCACTCACGTTGCTAATATTGAAAACCACAATCATACTGAAAATACGCTGCTACCCACTGCCATAGTTTACATTAAACACCGAGGTGAAAATTTTCGGGCCCGAGCTTTCCTGGATCACGCTTCTGAGAAAACCGTCATTTCCAAAAAGCTTCAACAACAGCTTATGCATCCTACTCAACCAAGATCCTTTCAAATCCATTGAATCGGTGGGCAGATAGTAGCTCAGTCGAATGCTTTATGTCACTTGACACTGTATTCCAGTAAACATAACTGCCATGTTACATCCAGGCAATTGTGGTTCCAAAAATCACTCGGGTGCTACCCAGTTTTTCTCTTTCCAGATCTGACATTCCTTGGTCTACATTAAGAGATATGGATTTAGCGGACCCTGATTTCCATCAGTCTGGTAACGTAGATTTGCACATTGAAAGCAATGTCCTTCCACAAGTCGTTCTAGAAGGAGTAAAAAATGTCTCTAAATCCCTGATGGCACAATTAACTATCTTCGAATTGATTATTAGCTGCCCTATTTAAAGTGAATCTGTATCGTCATTTGTAATTGGGGTCACTGAAAGTAATTTTGATAAAGCTAAAAAGTTTTGGGAACAGGAAGAAATCTCTCCTCATCAACCGGTCTCAAAAGAAGACGCGTTTTGTGAAGAACTTTTTCAGAAAACCACTTTTCGAAATAAAGATGGACGCTACGTAGTAAAACTTTCATTTAAATCTAAATTCCCACACATAATATCCGTCGGAACTTCTCGATCCGTGCCGAAAGCACAATTCTTCCACATGGAACGCACCTTGATCAAAAACCCAGAGTTAGCCGAAACTTATAAGGGTGTGTTGGAAGAATATTTAAGTTTAAGTCACATGGAACCCACAATTTCTTCAGAAAATATCTCTCGTGATGGATATATCTCCTTTTATATGCCATATCACGCAGTTCTCGTGGTACCTTCATAGCGAACAGTCGATTAGCGGAATTTTGTTTACATACTTAAAAACAAACAAAAAAACTATACAAAAAAATATTCGTAGTACATATTATTCGTAATAGGTACATACTGTCTTTAATAAATAAGCTTTATGCTTTGCTAATATTTTTTACATAGTAGAAATAACAGAAACAAAAAAAAACTGCAAACAAAAAGCATAAACAAAGTGACAAAGTGAGGAATACTCGTATGAGTACCTCAAAATAAACAAACTATCATAAAGAACAAAAACAAAAAAAGACCGCAAACAAAAAAAAATCACAAACACTTGTGGAATTCATTGTATGAGTGCCTCAAATACAAAAAAATTTGAAGTGAGTTCAAACGACAGAAATACTTATTTTACTGTGAGTTCTGAAACTCTTTATGAAAAAAATATAAATAATAAACGTAATGAAGGTCTTTTTTTAATGGCAGAGCCAATTTTTCGTCAGCGATCAATTTCACTCTGTCCAATGTCAAATAGTAGTGATTCATTAACATTACAGTTGCCTAGTACTTCTTCATATAAGCCAGTAATATCGTCCCCTTTAGGCTCGTGTTCATCACTTAACAAAGTTATCACTACAGATAACAGCGGCTCGAAACTCAAGGTACAAGTCGGAATGGACAGATATATAACGGTGGTAAAACGTGGGCGAAGCCCGAATTCTTCAAAAAAATTTATCTGCCCCAAAAATGTCTAGGGATAACAGCGCAGCCTCAACTAATCGCCAAAACCGCTTTAAAATTTTGCAAGATGACAACGACAAATCCGAGGTATCCTCGAATAAAACATCCAAGCCACCACCAATTTATTTGAGACAAAAAAATTCAAATGCCCTTATAAAAAAATTAATTTCGGTCATTGGTGAGAATAAATTTCACATTGTTCCAATAAAACGTGGCAACATCGATGAAATTAAAATCCAAATTTATGACGAAAAATATTTCCGCAAAATGGTTGCTGAATTTGAAAAAAATAAATAAATAATAAAAATAATAAAATACAAATAAATATAAAATTTTTTATTATTAAAATACAATTTCGAAAATGGGATTGAAAGTTAGTTCGAGTGGGGAGCCCACTTACTGGCCTACTGACGTACGAAAAATTCCGGATGTTATAGATTTTGGCGTCATGAAAAACATTTCTAGGGATTTAGTTCATGTTGAAGCTTCTCTACATCTCTCCTCCCATCACTCTCCGACTATCGTTTCAATCTGTAACTCACTACGAAGTGACTTACCTCAACCATATATGAAGATGATCAATCGTGTTAATTGGCTGGGATTCAAAAAATATCTTAGTAGTCATTGCACGGAAAATATTACGTTAAGAACACCCAATGATATTGAATCTAGCATTGCCTATATTAATGAAAATATTAAACAGGCTGCTGAGCTTGCCACTACTTCCCATCTGCAGACAGGGTTTAATAAAATTTATTCTAGGGATATTGAACGTCTCGTGTATGAAAAAAGAAGAGCTAAAAGGGAATGGCAACAGCACAGATCCCCCCCAAAATAAAATCAGATTTAAAAAGTGTACTAAACGAATCCAAGAGTTGCTTGCATCTGAAAAAGCTGCATCTCTTAAAAATTATCTGGAAGGTGTTGATGTCACACAAGTATCAAATTACTCTTTGTGGCGCGCTGCTACAAAGATTAAAACACCCGTTGAGTTTAAGCCACCTCTGCGCACATCTACCGGAAATTGGGCAAGAAGCGATACGGAAAAATGTAAAATATTTGCTGAGCATTTAAAATTGAAGACATATCTACCAAATAACTTTCTAAAACTTTTGGAAAGTTATATTTTAGGCCGGAAGTTCTATGTTATGGAAGGAAAATTTATGAGTGTGCCCGAAACTATCTCATCCGTTGTACCTCAAGGGAGTATATTGGGGCCAGGTTTGTATTTGATTTATACTTGTGATATGCCTGTGAACAGTAATATCCATGCTTCTACATTTGCCGATAATGCAGTCTGCCTTAATATGCACGAAAACCCTCATGAGGCGTCGCCATATCTTCAGGAACATATAACACAGCTTGAGCTATGGTTAAACTTATGGAGAATAAAAGTAAACGATCAGAAGTGTGTACATATAACCTTTACCCTACGAAAAGATACTTGTCCCCCCATTAGAATCAATAGTCAAGTTGTTCCTCAACATTCACATGTGAAATACCTTGGTGTACACCTTGATCGTCGGCTTACATGGAAACACCATATTGACGTACAGTTAACAGAAATGAAACTTAAAATTAACTCAGATACATTGGTTGATTAGTAGAAATTCAACAGTCAGTCTAGATTGTAAACTTTTATTAAAAAAAAAAAAAAAAAAAAAACATCACGCAGTAGTTAACCCGGACAGACGAAGCACAAAGGTTCAAGTAGTTTTTAATGTGTCCTGGAAAACAAGCTCAGAGCTATCACTCAATGATGTCCCCCATGTAGGTCCCACTCAACAAACCGATTTGATAATTTTGATCTTGAAATGGCGATTCTATAAGTACGTTTTCAACGGCGATATATAAAAATGCACTGCCAAATATTTGTTTACAAAGAAGATGCTCAATATCAACGGATCTTCTTCCGTAAAACGGCAAATGATCCTCTCCAAGGCTTCGCACTAAAGACAGGTACGTTTGCAGTCAACTGTGCTCCATATCTAGCTATTAGGACTCGAGATCAGCTAGCTCGTGATTCCAAAGAAAAATACCCCAAAGTGTTTAATATTTTAACAAAAGAAACATATGTAGACGATATACTATCAGGCTCTCATGATATATATTCGGCTCTCGATGGCTTATCTCAAATAATTAAGGCTCTTAAGTCAGCAGGTTTCCCATTAAAAAAAATCACGTCAAATTCTCCGGAAATCTTGGCGTTAGTCCCGAAAGAAAACATTTTAGATTCGGAATTTCTTAAATTCAGTGAAGCAAGTGCAACCAAAACCCTTGGAATACAATGAAATGTCCTATCTGATTGTTTTTCATACACTCTCGAGCCTATTGACGCCAATAATGCTATCACTAAAAGGCAAATTCTTTCTAATGTTTCCAAACTTTTTGACCCAGCCGGATGGATCTCGCCTGTTATTATACAAGCCAAAATCATTCTCCAACAGCTCTGGCTGGATGGAACTGGTTGGGATGAGAATGTCAAGCCCTCTACTCTTGGAAAATTGCATGAATTTGTTGAAAATCTCCCCATGATTTCTAATATTAAAATATCCCGATGGATTGAGTTTTCTCCTGCCCGACTAACTCAAAGTCATGGGTTTTGCGATGCCTTAGAGAAAGCCTACTGTGCGGCTGTGTATGTCCGTATACAGACTGACTCATCAGTTACATCACATTTAGTTGTCTCAAAAACAAAAGTAGCACCCATTGATCCAATCAGTTTTCCCCGTTTAGAACAATGTGGAGCCCTCTTATTATTGAAATTCATCAAAACCATCACGACTACAATCCCATACACCAATTATAGTACCCAACTCTGGACTGATTCCTCTATCATGTTAGGGTGGCTAGAAAAGTATCCAAATACCTGGAAAACCTACGTTGCCAACAGAACGTCACAAATAATACGCAACGTGGGAAATATTTCTTGGCGTTACGTAAGGTCTGCTGACAATCTCGCAGACTTAGGATCTCGGGGTTGTAGCCTTGTTCAACTCATGAACAACTCCTTGTGGTGGAATGAACCAATTTGTCTTTAAAAAACACCCGAGGAATGGCCAAAGCCCATAACTTATCAAGACCCTCCAGATGCAAAAAATAAAGTTTGAATTTTTCATTTGTCCATGACAACTGATGATGAAAGCGAGGACCTTAAAAATGTGATAAGTGAAGATCTCCTAAATCACTTTTCAAAATGGGATAAAGCCATACGGGTTATGACTTATGTGTTTCGATTTCTCGATTCCATTAGGATGAATCTCCAAAATACCTCAGAAAACCGATCTGATTATGAATCTCGAGTTCAGAAATTGTCTTTCGCCGAGCCAATAAGATAAATTCCATTAATAAACAGTAAAGAGTTTGCTAAAACCAAAACCAGATGTATCCATATAGCTCAGCGTATTAATTATATCAAAGAATATTACTCCTTAACAAAATATGGGAAAGTGGATACCAAAAGCCCTTTGATCCCTTTAAACCCATATGTAGATGAAAATCGCCTCAGGGGAGTCTATTTTTGACTACGGGTGTGGCAACCCCGGAGCCCCACCTGGGGTGATGTGGCTTTTTCCATTGACGTACCTTTGGTACATTACCCATAGAACTTATGTGTTACTACCCGATCTCTGGAAACAGAGCAAAGGATGTGCACATATTTATAAAAGGAAGACAGGTCCTGTTGATGTCAGTTAGGTGCAGCGTCACCTAGAACTGCCCCTGAGTTCAAAAGACGATAGAGGTGAAGCCCTTGTGGCGGAACTTCGAGGTCTGACCAGAGGCTACTTCTGGTGCCACGGGTGCCGGTTGCCCGACAGTCGAGCTGCTTTGAAGTTTTGAGTGCATGTAGCGGTCGTCAGTTTCCTTTGCTAAAATGTCGAGTTCGTCCTACCCCAATGGGGTATACCCCACGGGGTTAAAGGGATGATTTTGGTATGTGTGGAGTAGGCACTGGTTATTTGGCGACACAGGCATGGGTTCATCTCGGATGAGTGGTTGAGCTGTGCCGGCAATGGTTGAGGAATTCTCTTGGGGACCTCGCTATGGATGTATACACAACACCTTAGCGTGGAAGCCGGAGAATGATCGTGGTGGCTGTGGTTGCTACCAAAATCGCTGGGAGAATAGTCTTGGCTTCCCAGTGTGAAATCAATGCTAGTGATTGGTCTGACGCGGTCAGCCAGACACTATTCTAGGTGCTGTTGCCATTCAACAGAAGTTGCTATGGGCATGGACGTAGCAGCAGAGTTTAGATAGCTCAAATTACCTCAGCAAGGTAATTGAATATAGTACAGGGATAACTATATTCAAAGATTGCAACCTATGTGCCTTATGGAGTGGGCCATAGGTTCATTCTAATAGGGTGCATGGGGACGTTGGTCTGGCTTCTAACCCACACCCGGTGCTTTGGCACCCGTGAGATAATGCCGTAATGGCAGGAAAGCTATCGGACATCTGTAGATGAAAAATTCATTAGAGCGAACGGCAGAATTTCGAACTCCAATCTCCCTTTTAATGAATGTCATCCAATCATTCTACCCGTACACTCAACATTCTGCAAACTGTATAGAGATTTCACGTACAATCTCGTTATGCATGCTGAATTTAATTTAATGCTAAGAGCAATACGATCAGAATATTTTGTTTCCAGACTAAGGTCAACCCTAAAATTTTTTATTCAAAAGTGCATTTTTTCGTCCGTTACAAACAAAAAATAAGAGCTCAGCTAATGGGAGCCCTTCCATTAGAGAGAAATTAATTTTCTCTTCCGTTTACGCATACTGGTCTAGATTTTGCCGGTCCATTCCCCACGAAAACCTCAGTACTGCGAAATGCCTCGTACCATAAATCATATGTATGTGTTTTTGTCTGTTTCTGTACCAATGCTCTACACCTTGAACTATGTTCAGATCTAACCAGAAGAATTTGAGAACTTTATTAAAACCACGTCTCAAGATATCACTGCTAAGTATGCATCTCAAGGAATCCAGAGGACCTTAATTCCTCCGAATGCACCACACATAGGTGAATTATGGGAAGCTGGAGTAAAGTCCATCAAGATGCATTTCAAAAAGGTCGCTCAGAATGGTAAATATACCTTTGAAGAATTCACCACGCTCTTAACCGGAATAGAGTCAATTTTAAATTCACGACCTTTGTCACCCATGACCGATGACCCCAATGAATTACTCGCTGTTACGCCAGGGCATTTTTACGTGGTGCTCTTCTGCTAACTCTCCCTAGCACAAATAAAATCCCTTACCTTTCGAGATCGCTGGGAGAAACTAAAGATTTCGCATCACCAGTTTGCTCAAAGATGGAAGGGTGAATATTTGTAGGAAATTCAAAAAAGATACAATTGACAATTTGAGCGTCGGCCAACTTGTCGTAATTAAAGACAATCTACTTCGTCCCAACGAATGGAGATTGGGGCGTGTAACGAAGGTATATTTTGGTAATGATGGGTTAGCACGCGTCGCTGACATACGAACTCAATTAGGCCTGGTCACGAGCGCCATTACGAAAATCTGTGTTTTTCCCGTCAACACCGTCGGAACCATATAAGACATCAACCTATTCATTTTCCCACATTCCCAATTCTCATCCAATTAACACCCAACAACCATTTCAATAAAATTACTCACACATTTATTACCCCAACACTTTTGTTTCCCTTATTAATGATGTTCTTTTCCACAAGTCGAATCGAAATTCAACCCTACATGAATGCTTAATATGTCACAGATTTCACCCACTTAGATTCTGCAAACAATTTTTGGCGATGACTATAGAAAAGCGTAAAAGAAGGGTGCGGATACACCGATATTGTGGAAATTGTTTGGCTCGATCACACGCAACCGATGACTGTATTTCGGCCGATGTGTGCCAGAAGTGTGGCTGGGCACACCACACGCTACTCCATCAACCCAATAGAGTATCCACCTCATCGCCACAATCAAGTGGCCCGAACCAGACAGCTTCTTACAACAGTCAAAAGGTATCTCGGCAAGGCAGTCGAGCAAAGGACCATAATCGGTGACAGCGATCGAGTTCAAACCACGCGCCGCAATCAACATCAAGGTCAATCGTGAGATATCGGCTTGGCCCATACTCGCAGATACATGAACCAAGGCGCGAACGCACCAACCGAGGCAACCAAAGCTCACAGCAAACAAAAATACCAGATCCAAAGCGTGTCCTACTGGGAGCTGTACGTGCGTTTGAACGCCTAGCCAAAATTTCTATAATTCAGTTGGCCATATTGTCCAAGATGTTTAAACATGTTTCCTTTTTTATATTTATATTTTTTGAAAAGTATTGAATTTTATTGATAAATTTGCTTTTGAATTGTATGTAATCTTATACATAATTTCGAAAACATGAATTACCAACTCCAAAATTTAATTAACGTTAAATATTGAATACTTTCCATCCCTGTTTTTGTATAACAGTTGTGGTGAATTATATATTTTTTTTTTGAACGATAGCTCCAAAGTTTTGTCAAAAGTAAAATTATTCATTCTTTCAGTCACACTTAAATTGGTACGACCTATAACTATTGGCTTCCTCAATACATATATAAATAAGTATACAATCATCTGCATAAATGTAAGTTCATTTTTCTTTGATATTTATTGTATTCCCTATAAAAAGAAGAAAAACTCTAGGAATCCCCTCATACCCAAAAGCCTGCTTAATTACCCACCTTCTTGAAAGTTTCGATGAAGATTTTGTTAATCTTCGAATCTTCCCCAAATTTGGAAATATTGAGATATAGTATTATCCATTTTTGTTCGCTATCCATTTTGCATATGCTACGATGCAAGACCATTTGCACAAGATTGTGAATGGCTCTTATATATTATAAATATATTTTGTACGATTTTTTTGTATTTAGTATGTAAATAAAAAAACTCCGATATTCACTATGAAAGTTTAACGACTAAAAAATATGCCTTCGTTCGTTTTTGGTCTCACACGTAAAAATTTACTTTTCGCGTGCTTAAGTATCTCCATCTCTGTTCATAGCCTATACCAATTCGTTTATTAAACTGACAAAAATATATTTGGCTTTCAACTAAAGGCTAATTTGGAGTGTTTTTGCTTCCCGGAATAACATTTGAGATCTTAAGTATCAAGTACAAACAAGCAATAATATTTTGTATATCGTTCTAGCATTGGCCAAGTTCTGGCCAATGCACGCAGTGTGTATATTTAAACGAAGCCATTCGAGCTGTTTTTACCCCCCTCATAACTTTGTTCCCCCCAATTGTAAAATTATAGAATTTAAACCATAGTTAAAATAAATTCATATAACCTCACATGCAAAGTTCGAAAGCTGTACAACAAAAGGTTCCGGAGATATAGAGGTGCAAAAAGTGCATATTTTAAGACACTGTAAAGGTTGTGTGTTAATATGGATGTGTAACTAGTATGTAGTGTGTTGAGAAGTTCTATAGCCCAATTATTATTTTTATCCAGCTGTGCAGGGGGTAACTAGGCGTTCAAAGGAACTGCCAGAAAAAGTGAGAATTCAATAATTAAACAAGGCAAGTTATTGCCGGTTTATGTTCATTCATTAAAATCTGATTTATTCCGTGTTTTACTCTACTTATATACTATTTTACATTTTATTATTTTTGTGTTTCTTTATGTCCTTACTTTTGCTATAACAACATAATTTATTAATAAAAATAAAAGTGTGTCATTTAAATTTAATACAGTAAGCGTTTTGTTAATAATTACAATGAACTGTGTTGCAATGCAATTATATTATGATACAGTGTATTACAGTAAGTGAGGTACACTACACCCTCACCCTTAAGAGAAAAATTATGTAAGTAATTTTTCTTACCATTCTCATAGTAAAGTTACAATATTTAAAAAATGTTTTTAATGTACATGATTTTCTTAAAATAATAATGTTTTAGTGTGAAAAATATAAAATATAAATAGATTTATTTTGGTATATAATAAAATTTTAAAAATGTTATAAAATATGTTTGATTATTTTGAGTCTAAGTTATAAAATTTTTTTTTTTTTTTTTTTTTTTTATAATTTTATTTGATTACAGATAAAATTTTGTTTAGTATATATTATTTTTTTACAGTTTATATTAATAGTATTCTTATGAATTTTATTTTTATTTACATATATATTTACATATATAATTATCTTAGAATTTATATTTATAAATTTTTGTAGGATTTCAAATTATTATTGTGTATTTCTTTTGGTTTTCCTTCATATTCTATTGTAGTGTTTACACCGTTTCTACTTAATATTTTATAAGGTCCCTTGTATGGGCTTTGATTTTTCTTTCTATTTTCTACTTTAACTAGTACTAAATCTCCTATCTTTAAATTAAGTCTATTTTCATATTTATTGTTTATTACTCTATTTTCTTTTGCTTTGGTTGATAAGTCTCTAGCTCTTTTTAGTGTAAATTGTAATTTGAGTCGTAGTTCTTGTGCGTAGTCATCATAGTTATACAATTTTGTAAAAAAAAAGGTCCCCCAACCCCTATTTCGGGTTGAACTGGAGCCGAATGACATACAATTGAAAAAAAATGAAGCCCATCCAGTTTATAACGTAAATTATCTCTTACATCGAAAAATCACAGTTGAAGAGCCACGTAAGCGTTCAGGTCCCGTACAGTGCCATAATTGCCAAGAATATGGCCATACGAAAACTTACTGCAAGTTACCTACAGTGTGTGTTATCTGCGGTGAATTGCATGGTACTGCTAGCTGCACTAAACCAAAAGATCAAGCAGAAAAAAATGTGGTAATTGTGGAGGTAATCACACAGCTAACTATAGAGGGTGCCCTGTATTTTCTTTCGTTAAACAGGCTATGGGTCAAAAACCCAAGCTAACTCCAGCTCTACAAGTAAACGCGAACTCCGACACTTTTGCTCAAATCAGCCAACCAGTTACTTCACGTGTATCGTACGCTGATGCTGCTAAGACTAGTTCAATTCCCACGCAAAATGTTCCACCGCCAAATAATTCAACGAATTCAAACTCAAGCTTTAACTTTAGTCGCCTTGAAGCTACTATTGAGAATCTGGTGCTAACTATAAACAACTTTACTACAAATATGACAAGTATGATGCAAGAAATGCTGCGAATGCAGAATACAATGCTTCAAGCACTAGTTAATAAACCATGAACACGTTAAAAATATGTTTCTGGAACGCAAACGGCATTCGCCAACATAAAAATGAACTTGAGCACTTCCTCATGGAAAAAAATATTGATATAATGTTGGTTTCTGAGACTCATTTGACCTCAAGAAGCTTATTTAAAATAAATGGTTACACTTTATATGATACAAAGGACCCGAGAGGGAGAGCATGCGGTGGATCAGCAATTCTGATTAAGTCAAGACTCAAGCACTATGTCCTTGACAACGTTAGTGAAGAATATTTGCAAGCAACGAATATTTTCGTAGAAAATTTTTGTGCGAATTTCGTGATATCATCAATTTACTCACCTCCCAGATTTGCAGTTACCGAAGATCAGTATGAGAAGTTTTACAAATCGATTGGATCTTGTTTCGTGGCAGCTGGTGACTACAATGCAAAACATACGTACTTGGGATCGCGTCTTGTTACACCTAGAGGTTGAGCCTTATTCAATACAATTTCAAAAATGGGCTTAGATGTCATTTCGAGTGGGGAGCCTACTTACTGGCCTACCGACATACAAATAATTCCGGATGTCATAGATTTTGGCGTCATGAAAAATATCTCTAGGGATTTAATTCAAGTTGAAGCTTCTCTGGATCTCTCGTCCGATCACTTTCCCACTATCGTGACAATCTTTAACCCACTAAGAAGTGACTTACCTCATCCATATATGAAGATGTTAAATCGTGTTAATTGGCTGGGGTTCAAAAAATACGTTAGTAGTCATTGTACGGAAAATAGTAAGCTAATAACACCAGATGATATTGAATCTAACATTGCCAATCTGAACAAGAAAACAGGCTGCTGAACATGCCACTACTTCCCATCCGCAGACTGTGTTTAATAAAATTTATTCTACAGACATTGAACGTCTCGTACATGAAAAAAGAGGAGCTAGAAGGGAATGACAACAGCACAGATCACTCCAAAATAAAATTAGATTTAGAGAGTGCACGAAACGACTCCAAGAGTTGCTTGCATCTGAGAAAACTGCATCTCTTAGATATTATATTGAAAGTCTCTATATCACACCAGCATCTAATTACTCCTTGCTGCGCGAGTTAACGACTTTAGGTAGAACACTCATTTAAACACACACACAATAATTAGTTAGTCCAAAATCACACTATGCAATCTAATTGCTAAGCTGATTAGTTTTATGGAGAGAGAAACGAGGGGAACAGAAACGTTTCTTTTCCCCCCGTCTCTCTCTCCTAACAAACTAATCAGTTTAGCAATAAGACTTGCATAGTGTTATATTGGGACTTAACGACTTTAGGTAGAACACTCATTCAAACACACACACATAATAATAAGTAATGATCATGCATCGTCATGATACAAAAAACACTTTTTCTAAAAGATAACAAAATACAAACATTGCATTGTTCTTAATTTTATGGATATGTAATTGTAAATATTTTCTAAAATACTTTCTCTAAAATATAATAACATTACAAAATTGTAAGATAAGAAATAAACCATGTTCAATCTTGTTTAACAAAGATATATTTTATTACATAAAAAACAAAGATATGTTTATTCTAATACCTAAATATAAGAAACAAAGAAACAAAGATATGTTTATTCTAATACCTAAATAGAAGAAACAAAGATATGTTTTATTCTGATACTTAAATGTAAGAAACAAAGAAACAAAGACATGTATTTTTTAGTATTTAAGAAAGATATTTCAAAATTGTAAGTTAGTTTATGATTAGCATAAGAACTAAGAATAACTCATCCGAGTTAAGAAAATAAATATTTTTTTAATTCAAAAGAAAGTGTAAAACTTTAATTGGCGATCCTGCCAGGAGAATAATTAAAATTATTCTTCAGTAAGCGGACCACTGGAATCCTTGTCATAGCAAGGACTCAAGTTTTTTTATATACAAAAAAAAAAAAAAACACATCCTTCATGGATGAATGGAACCATCCACAACCTGCACCCCAGGAAGAAATGTCGACACTAACAACAAATGTCAACGACATAAAATTAGGTGTATTCAAATCACTTGCGACATTTGATGGTGATATTACAAAATATCGAGTGTGGAGAGAAGATACATCTCGCATGATGCATAGTATAGAACCACTAAAAAACACCAGTATCTACTCCCAAGCATTACAAATAGTGAAGACGAAAATACAATGATCAGCCGCTCAGGTTTTAGCAAATAATGGTACCATTTTCAATTTCGAGGCCATCAGAGCAAGACTAGACTACACGTACGCCGATACTCGACTTCTATATGTCTTGCAAGAAGAGATGAAGCGATGCTACCAAGGAATAAAAACATTGGAAGAATTTCATGATGAAATAAACAAATGCTTAAGTTTAATAATATCAAAAATCACAATGTCCGGATATGGAATAGAAGCCATTAATGCCATGACAGAATAGGCAAAACAAGACTCTGTTCGAGTGTTCACATCTGTAGTCAATAATACATTTGTACAGTCTACATTATACGCAAATGCTACAGTGGATTTGGAACACGCATATTCTATTGCCCGAACAATAGAACATGATAGCAGGCATCAAAACTTAAAACTATCATACGATACGGGACACACATCAAAAATACAATTAAGCGAGCCACGATTCGAGAGACAACAGTTCCAACCAAATCGGAAAAACCAATCTCGCCAAGAATACAACTTTAGCAATCCTCGACCATACTTCAGCAACCAACGACCTCAGGGATTCAACCCGCAGCAGCATACCAACAATCACCAACCTCGACCAGAACCAATGGACACTAGTTCAGGCAACACTGCTCAACGACAGCCCACACGTTTCAACCAACAACACAACAACAAATCATGGAAGCAACAAGCAAAGCCTAGCGGAAACTTTCATCAACAGAGGAACTACAATATCACCACACAAGATGACACCGATAGTTTGATTGTAGAAACAGTACAGTAAATAAATTAGTTGTTAAGAATTTAAACTAAGGAATGGGTTGCCCCATATCACTATGTCTGATAAAAAACAAACGTATAATGTATTAATAGACACTGGAGCAACCCATAACTATATAAAAAAATCATTAAAATTAAATTTAAGAAAAAAGGTAAATCCTATTGAAGTTATATCGATTCACGGAACTTCTATAATAAATTCAAAACAAATTAAATTTCTTGATAAAGACAGACTTTTTCGAGTTAGATGATATAAAAGAAAGACACTTAATATTAGGATGGCAGGGAATAGTTGCCCTAAATGCCATAGTAAATATACAAAACATGACGCTCACAATAAATAAAAACGAAATTAGCAAAGTTAATTATATTATAGAAAATTAATTATATAAAGAAAGAATAGATTTTCTAATGAGGGATAACAATGGCATAAGACCTTTACCCTTTATAACAAAGATTGAAAGCACTATTAGGACTAAGACAGATGAACCCATTTGGACGAAGCAATACGCATATCCCATAGCGGATAACGACTTCGTAAATAAAGAAATTGAAAGATTACTACATGAAGGAATAATTCAACGTAGTAATAGCCCATACAATTCACCCATCTGGACTGTTCCTAAAAAAGGGGTAGACGAGACAGGACGACCAAAAAGACGAATGGTCATAGATTTTTCAAAATTAAATGCAAGTACTATAACTGACAGATATATTATCCCTGATGTAAATATGACTATACAAAATTTGGGTAAAGCCAAATATTTCACAACCCTAGACTTGGAATCAGGCTTCCACCAAATAAAAATTAAGAGGTAAGATAGAGAAAAGACAACCTTTTGCATAAATGGTGGCAAGTACGAATTTGTGCGTATGTCATTCGGACTAAAAAACGCCCCTTCAATATTCCAAAGATGTGTCGATGACATCCTAAGAGAATATATCGGGAAGTTTGCTTATGTTTACATTGACGATGTACTCATATACTCTTCAACACCAGAAAAACATATGGAACACATTCAAATCATATTTAATGCTTTAAATCCAAGTTTTTCCAAACAGAGGTCGAATACTTGGGTCACATCATTAAGCACAATAAAATAGCTACGAATCCAGAAAAGGTTGAAACAATAGATAAATATCCTTTACCCCAAACACTCAAAGACTTAAGAGGTTTTTTGGCTATGACAGGTTATTATAGAAAATTTATACAAGGATATGCTTGCATAGCTAAGCCCCTTACAGTTCATTTACGAGGAGATAATGGACAAATTGGAAAGAAACAAAGTTCTACAACAAAAATACATTTATATGAAGCTGCCATAGAAGCATTTAATGTTTAAAAGAACAAGTTGAACTTTTTCAACCTAACTACGATAAGCCATTTGAACTGACTACTGATGAATCTAACATAGCTATTGGAGCCGTACTTAGTCGAATGAAGAAACCAATTTTTTTTCCTCAGCAGAACCTTGAGCAAAACTGAAGAAAATTACAGCACCAACGAAAAAGAGTTACTAGCGATAATTTGGGCACTGCAAAAACTGAGAAATTATATTTATGGCACAACAGACCTCACCATTTATACAGATCACCAATACTTTACACACGCTATATCAGAAAAAACGCAAATCCGAAATTGCAACGTTGGAAATCAATAATCGAAGATTTTGGAGCAAAATTAGTATACAAACCAGGACACCAAAATGTAGTAGCTGATGCATTATCAAGACAACAGATTAATGCCTCATCTATAGACACTGTACATTCTGCTGAAAGCTCACTTAGCGAAGTTAAAAAAGTGTAACACCTCCATTCAACGCTTATGCACTACAAATAGAACTGGTACCAAATACTAAACTAAAAGAAACATGAACACATACAATTTTTCCAAATAGGCTTAGACATACAATAAATTTTACAAACGAACAAGAATTGATACAAGAATTAAAAAAGGTTTTACAACCACAAAAAACTACTGCCATTCATACTACAATGGAAAATATGTTTAAATTTGGAACAATTATAAGGAACACATTTAATGACGTAAGATTCTTATATACACAAAGAAAACTAATTGATATTCAAGATACTGATAAACAGATTGAAATAGTAAAAAAAGTTCACGAAAGAGCCCACCGAGGTTATAAAAATAATATAAGAGAAATACTCGAAACACACTACTGGCCAAAAATTGAACAGCATTGTAAAGCATACAATAAAAAATGCAGCCTATGTCTTTTTGGTAGATACGAAAGAAACACGACAAGAGAACCATTGAAAGATTCAGACATACCAACAGAGCCAGGCGAATATATACATATGGACATTTATTTCAACGAAGGAATAACATTTATAGTTGCCATTGATAAATTTTCAAAGTATATAACTCTGAGAAAACTTGATTCGCGAGAAAATATGAGTAATAAAATTGAAGAATTGCTTACAAACAATTACCCGAACTGCACGCGACTAATGACAGATAATGAAAAATGTCTCAATACAGCAGCAGTAGAAATGATGTGTATAAGATATGGTATTACAAAAAGCTTTCAACTTGTCCGTTCGTTGTTGATCTATATACTGGTGTTTTACCAGTATATAGATCAACAACGATCTATATACTGGTGTTTTACCAGTATATAGATCAACAACGAAAGGACAAGTTGAAAGAGCTCATAGTACAATATCGGAACTAGCCAGGATTTTTAAAATACAAAACGAGACAACGATAGCAGATAAAATTTTTAAAACGGTACGGGAAATAAACAATACAATTCATACAGTAACTGGTTGCAAACCCAAAGACATTTTGTTTAATAAGATAAAATACAAAAAAAGTGACATATATGAAAAATTAAAACAAGCATCGCAAAAAACACTACGAAGACTAAATCAAGGCACAAGACACCGAACTTTCTCTGCAAATGAACAAATTTTAGTGAAAATAAAAGGATTAAGAAAAAAGAACGACGCAAGATACATCAAATACACTGTAAAAGAAGACCCTGAGGACACTGTCTTAACTACGAAGGGGAGTAATTGTTCATAAGGACAACATAAAAAATTATTCAATCCACAAGAATGATCCATTACCTGATGTTACTCGCAGTGGTCATGTCAAAAACCGAGGCAGGCATAAAAATAGAGAATCTAGAAAACCAGAAATATGTCCTAACCAGGACTGATGACGTTTTTTTATATGATGAACATGCGTACTTTTTTCACTTCACTAACCTGACGTCGATAATCTCCATTTCTACCCTTTGCAATTTCAGTGTTGTCAATGTAAATTGATTGGCAAGAAGTGATAGTAGTTGTATTTGGCTGATTTCTGAAGATTCTTTACCAAGTGCATTTGCTTCACTGTTTGCAATTATTTCCGTTAGTTGTTTTTGTTCATCTTGTTTAATTATAGTAATTGTATATATTGTATATATATTATAGCATAGTCTGTTTCGACCTTCGCCCTTTTAATGGAGTCTGACATTTCATTGGCATAGTTTGAATCCAGCACTCCAAACAATGACCTGGTTACATTTCCCACAATGTTGAATGCACCCCTTTTTACTCTAGTAGTGGCGAATAGTTACTTCTCCTCCAGCAATTCTTCTTTTACTTGATTAAAATTATTTATCAAAATTTTACATGTTGACTGATGTGTGATGTTTGGACATAAGTACTGTAAAGTCACTAATCCAGACTGAGAAGTCTTTAACTCAGATAGGAAAGGTGCTAGATCATAAAACCCCATAACTTTCCATTCAGCTGTAGCCAGTTTTACGGTTCCAATGCCTTCAAAGTACAGCCATTGGTCAGAATGAAAGTGGTTTATCTTTACATTACTGGTCATAAAGGCTGGAATGAGAAGGGTGGCTACGATCATGGTGAGTACGATTGAGTTAGTAATAGTCTTTGATTTTTTTGTGGGTAGAGTATCTTCTTCGTCAACAGGTGTTGAATGCATAGGGTTGGATAGTTCATTTACAGGTAATTCGACTTTGTGAAGTAGTGGAGCTAATCTATGGATTTTTATTCCTGACATAACCAGCAAATTGTCCTCTTTTATAATTACCATCTCGCCTTCTTTCACGTTTTCAGATGATGATTTTCACTTCTGTCTTTCCTACAATTGGTATAGATACTCGGCTGACCAACGTCTCCAGAATTCATGTTTGAGTTGGGAGACGAACTTCCATCTTGTGGCGAGAGAACTATTTGGTTGAACTGCTCTACTATCTACTTGGGCAATGAGTGGTTCTCCAATTAAGAAGTGTCCTGGAGTCAGTGAATTAGATCATTTGGATTAGGTGAGATCGGAGTTAGCGGACGATAATTTAATATGGCTTCTATTTCGATGATTACTGTTTAAAGCTCTTCGTGCTTTATTGACGCTGTTGAAACACTTCGTAGTAACAGTTGCTTAGCAAATTTTACTGCTGACTCCCATAAGCCTCTTAAGTGAGGGGCTTGAGGTGGAATAAATTCAATACCTTCTCTTCTGCATGACAAATATTTTTTCTTGAGAGTTGTTATCAAAGATTGCTTGATTTAGTACATCTAGCTGATTCCGTGTACCTGTGAAGTTTGTAGCATTGTCTGAATATATGGTCTGGTATCGCCCCAGGCGTGACAAGAATCTTTTGAGGGCTCCAATGAATGAGTCTGTTGTCAGCTCAGTTATTACTTTCAGTACAGCCTTCGTCGAGAAACATATAAAAACAGCTATATAAACTTTATGAGTTTTTTTACCCCTTATCTTATAATGAACCCAAAATGGTCCGCAGTAGTAAACACCAGATTTAATAAATGAACGTGATGGGATGATCCTGCTTGCTGGTAGATCACCATTATTAGAGAAAATAATCTTGGGTTTTGCCCTTGTGCATCGCACACAATTTTGGACTATATTTCTTGCCATCGATTTACTCTTGATGATCCAGTATTATTTTCTGGACATAGCCAATAATGATTGTGGGCCACAGTAATAGTTTATTTCATGCAACATTGTGAGTACAAGTTTTGAAATCAAGTTGTTATAGGGTAAAAGTATGGGATGTTTTGTCTCATATTATAGGTTAGAGGCTTCCAATCTTCCTCCTACCGGTAAAATGTTATTTTCATCTAGGAATGGAGATAAGCTGTTAATTGTGCTGAACTTGTCCACTTGATTTTTTTATTTAATTCAGATATCTCCTTCTTGAAGTCGGAGATCTGAATTGCTCGAATAATTTTAAAACGCGAATCATCCAGTGAGGTGGTACCTTCATACCGAACAGTCTATTAGCGGAATTTTGCTTACATACTTACCAAACAAACAAAAAATTATACAAAAAAATATTCGTAGTACATATTATTCGTAATAGGTACATACTGACTTTAATAAATAAGCTTTATTGCTTTGCTAATATTTTTTACATAGTAGAAATAACAAAAACAAAAAAAAACACAAATAAAGTACCCTTGAGGAATACTCTATGAGTACCTCTATTACCAAAAATTTTGAAGTGAGTTCTAACGGCAGAAATGCTTATTTTACTGTGACTTCTGAAACTCTTAATGAAAACAATATAAATAATAAATTTGATGAAAGTCTTCTTTTAACGGCAAAGCCAATTTTTCGTCAGCGATCAATTTCGCTTTGTCCAATTTCAGTGATTCATTAACATTACAGTTGCCCAGTACTTCTTCATATAAGACAGTAATATCATCCCCTTCAGCCTCGTGTTTATCACTACAGATGACAGCAGATCAAACCCCAAGGTACAAGTCGGAATGAACAGATATATAACCGTGGTAAAGCGTGGGCGAAGCCCGAATTCTTCAAAAATTTCATCTGCTCCAAAAATGTCTAGGGATAACAGCGCAGCCTCAACTAATCGTCAAACCGCTTTAAAATTTTGCAAGATGACAACGACGAACCCGAGGTATCCTCGAATAAAACATCCAAGGTGCTACCAATCTATTTGAGAAAAAAATTCCAATTCCCCTATTAAAAAATTAATTTCGGTCATTGGTGAAAATAAATTTCAGATTGTTCCAATAAAACGTGGCAGCATCGATGAAACGAATATTCTAATTTATGACGAAAAAGATTTCCGCAAAATGGTTTCTGAGTGTTAAGAGTGCTAAAGGCCTGCAGATCGTATTGAAGGGCATAGATTCTTACGTTGTTTCCGAAGAAATAAAAGATGCACTCGTCCTCCAGGGATTTAAGGTAAAAAATGTATCTAACATAATAAATTGGGAGAAGATCCCCTAAACTCTATTTCGAGTTGACCTTAAGCTAAATGATATAAAATTAAGAAAAAATGAGACACATCCAATTTATAATTTAAAATACCTCTTGTACCGAAACATGACAGTTGAAGACACATATAAGCGTTCAGGTCCTATACAGTGCCATAATTGCCATGAATATGGCTATACAAAAACATACTGCAGTTTACCCTCTCTTTGTGAGGTGTGCGGCGAATTACACGGCACTGCTAGTTGCAATAAGCCAAAACAAAGTGATAAAAAAATGCAATTGTGGAGATAATCACACCGCTAACTACAGAGGATGTCCTGTGAACTCTTTCGTAAAGAAGACTATGGTGCAAAAACCTAAATTAGCTACAGCTCAATCAGCAAACGCTTACTCCGCCAGTTTCGCTCAAATGAGCCAACCAGTCACTTACCGTATTTCATATGCCGATGCTGCTAAGACAAATTCTATTCAATCACAAAATGTTCCACTACCAAATAATTCAACAAATGCAAACTCAAGTTTTAATTTCAGTCGCCTTGAAACCACTATTGATAATCTGGTGCAAACTATCAACAACTTTACAACAAATATTATTAGCATGATGCAGGAAATGCTTCGAATGCAGAATACACTGTTTCAAGCATTAGTAAACAAACAATGAACATGTTAAAAATATGTTTCTGGAACGCAAACGGCATTCGCCAACATAAAAATGAACTTGAGCACTTCCTCATGGAAAAAAATATTGATATAATGTTGGTATCTGAGACTCACTTGACTTCGAGAAGCCTTTTTAAAATTTATGGCTACACTATATATGATACAAAGGACCCTAGAGGAAGAGCTTGCGGTGGATCAGCAATTCTAATAAAGTCAAGACTCAAGCATTATATTCTTGACAACATATGTGGTTGTGTGAAGTGATTGGGTGCTAACTTTCTTTGTTCTTCATTGAATTCTGGTAATAGTACATAACCTACTCTGGTTGATTAAAGAGTAATTTTTCCAAAGGCTTTTTGATGCTACATTTTTTATATTAGATATTAAATTGCTATTGATTTTTGGATCATGTTTCTAATAATAAGTTTCTTTTCTTTTGATAAAAAAATATCTTTTTTTGCTGGGGAGCAATATCAGTCTGCAAATCTTAACTTTATTTAAGAATATATTTTATTCGGTAATTTAATTATAATGATCTTAGAATTTTGGCCTTTTAGGCTTGTATTGCATTTGTTGAATAAATAAATGAATAAATAAATAAATAAAAAATAAATATGTGAAGAACATCTACAAGCAACAAATATTGGCATTGAACATTTTTGTACAAATGTCGTGATATCATCAATTTACTCCCCTCCCAGATTTTCAATCACTGAGGATCAATACGAGAATTTCTACAAATCCCTCAGCAATGCTGATTAAGTCAAGACTCAAGCACTATGTCCTTGACAACCTTAGTAAAGAATATTTGAAAGCAACGAATATTTTCGTAGAAAATTTTTGTGCGAATTTCGTGATATCAATTTACTCACCTCCCAGATTTGCAGTTACCGAAGATCAGTATGAGAAGTTTTACAAATCGCTTGGATCTTGTTTCGTGGCAGCTGGCGACTACAATGCAAAATATACGTTCTGGGGTTCGCATCTTATTACACCCAGAGTTAGAGCGTTGTTCAACACAATTGCAAAAATGGACTTGGACGTCATTTCGAGTGGGGAGCCCACTTATTGGCCTACCGACATACAAATAATTCCGGATGTCATAGATTTTGGCGTCATGAAAAATATCTCTAGGGATTTAGTTCAAGTTGAAGCTTCTCTAGATCTCTCGTCTATGTAACCCACAAGAAAAGTGACTTATCTCATCCATATATGAAGATGATAAATCGTGTTAATTGGCTGGGATTCAAAAAATACCTTAAAAGTCATTGTACGGAAAATATTAAGCTAATAACACCAGATGGTATTGAATCTAACATTGCCAATCTAAACGAGAATATTAAACAGGCTGCTGAACAAGCCACTACCTCCCACCCGCAGACTGGGTGTAATAAAATTTATTCTACAGACATTGAACGTCTCGTACATGAAAAAAGAGGAGCTAGAAGGGAATGACAACAGCACAGATCACTCCAAAATAAAATTAGATTTAGAGAGTGCACGAAACGACTCCAAGAGTTGCTTGCATCTGAGAAAACTGCATCTCTTAGATATTATATTGAAAGTCTCTATATCACACCAGCATCTAATTACTCCTTGCTGCGCGAGTTAACGACTTTAGGTAGAACACTCATTTAAACACACACACACAATAATTAGTTAGTCCAAAATCACACTATGCAATCTAATTGCTAAGCTGATTAGTTTTATGGAGAGAGAGACGAGGGGAACAGAAACGTTTCTTTTCCCCCCGTCTCTCTCTCCTAACAAACTAATCAGTTTAGCAATAAGACTTGCATAGTGTTATATTGGGACTTAACGACTTTAGGTAGAACACTCATTCAAACACACACACATAATAATAAGTAATGATCATGCATCGTCATGATACAAAAAACACTTTTTCTAAAAGATAACAAAATACAAACATTGCATTGTTCTTAATTTTATGGATATGTAATTGTAAATATTTTCTAAAATACTTTCTCTAAAATATAATAACATTACAAAATTGTAAGATAAGAAATAAACCATGTTCAATCTTGTTTAACAAACAAAGATATATTTTATTACATAAAAAACAAAGATATGTTTATTCTAATACCTAAATATAAGAAACAAAGAAACAAAGATATGTTTATTCTAATACCTAAATAGAAGAAACAAAGATATGTTTTATTCTGATACTTAAATGTAAGAAACAAAGAAACAAAGACATGTATTTTAGTATTTAAGAAAGATATTTCAAAATTGTAAGTTAGTTTATGATTAGCATAAGAACTAAGAATAACTCATCCGAGTTAAGAAAATAAATATTTTTTTAATTCAAAAGAAAGTGTAAAACTTTAATTGGCGATCCTGCCAGGAGAATAATTAAAATTATTCTTCAGTAAGCGGACCACTGGAATCCTTGTCATAGCAAGGACTCAAGTTTTTTTATATACAAAAAAACACATCCTTCATAGAAGGGAAATAAAAATCTTCATACGAAGAAGAAAATAGAACTGAAACAAAAAGCTACATAAAATAAAAATAACTCATAAATTATAGTGATAAAAATCAATAAAAGTGTTAGCTTATAAAAGCTTTATGAAGAAAAAAGAAGCAGCTTTCGACTACACACGTCCTTTGGAAGATTTAGAAGAACAAAAAATAGCTAACAACAGTGTGGAAATCAGCATGCTTGTCCAGCAAATGGTAACATTACAAGCCACTACGCAAAATATGATGCAGGAACACGCAGCGGAAGTAATCGCATTAAAATTAGAAATACAACAAATGAGAAACAACCCCAGGTAAATCCTCAATGGAACCATCCACAACCTGCACCCCAGGAAGAAATGTCGACACTAACAACAAATGTCAACGACGTAAAATTAGGTGTATTCAAATCACTTCCGACATTTGATGGTGATATTACAAAATATCGAGTGTGGAGAGAAGATACATCTCGCATGATGCATAGTAAGAACCACTAAAAAACACCAGTATCTACTCCCAAGCATTACAAATAGTGAAGACGAAAATACAATGATCAGCCGCTCAGGTTTTAGCAAATAATGGTACCATTTTCAATTTCGAGGCCATCAGAGCAAGACTAGACTACACGTACGCCGATACTCGACTTCTATATGTCTTGCAAGAAGAGATGAAGCGATGCTACCAAGGAAGAAAAACATTGGAAGAATTTCATGATGAAATAAACAAATGCTTAAGTTTAATAATATCAAAAATCACAATGTCCGGATATGGAATAGAAGCCATTAATGCCATGACAGAATAGGCAAAACAAGACTCTGTTCGAGTGTACACATCTGTAGTCAATAATACATTTGTACAGTCTACATTATACGCAAATGCTCCAGTGGATTTGGAACACGCATATTCTATTGCCCGAACAATAGAACATGATAGCAGGCATCAAAACTTAAAACTATCATACGATACGGGACACACATCAAAAATACAATTAAGCGAGCCACGATTCGAGAGACAACAGTTCCAACCAAATCGGAAAAACCAATCTCGCCAAGAATACAACTTTAGCAATCCTCGACCATACTTCAGCAACCAACGTCCTCAGGGATTCAACCCGCAGCAGCATACCAACAATCACCAACCTCGACCAGAACCAATGGACACTAGTTCAGGCAACACTGCTCAACGACAGCCCACACGTTTCAACCAACAACACAACAACAAATCATGGAAGCAACAAGCAAAGCCTAGCGGAAACTTTCATCAACAGAGGAACTACAATATCACCACACAAGATGACACCGATAGTTTGATTGTAGAAACAGTACAGTAAATAAATTAGTTGTTAAGAATTTAAACTAAGGAATGGGTTGCCCCATATCACTATGTCTGATAAAAAACAAACGTATAATGTATTAATAGACACTGGAGCAACCCATAACTATATAAAAAAATCATTAAAATTAAATTTAAGAAAAAAGGTAAATCCTATTGAAGTTATATCGATTCACGGAACTTCTATAATAAATTCAAAACAAATACAAACGAACAAGAATTGATACAAGAATTAAAAAAGGTTTTACAACCACAAAAAACTACTGCCATTCATACTACAATGGAAAATATGTTTAACAGCCTTATTCAAAAAAATATTTTACTTGAGCTTTAATGTTCATAGTAGCTACCAAGCACTTTAAGGCTAATATTGCTTTGTTAAGAAATTGTATTCAAAAGACAACTTTAATTATTTTGTGATTTAATAATAAATTCTGGTAACACCATCATGTTCAACAACCATTTCACAGCTTATGATGTACAACATCGAATACAATTTCATTCGAGTATTCAACTAATTTTTTATTTTATTAAATACATGTATTTCGAATCAGTTGGATAATTTAGTTATATTTTTATATAATAAATTTAAAATAAGAGCTAGCACTTCTAGCTTCATTTTCAGATGTAACATGAATCAATATGTGCTATAATAACAAAAATATTTGAAGTACAAAATACACATTTTGGAAATATCAACTTAAAGTAGCCTTAACAAATATAGGTGCCTACTTTAGAATTTTGATATAATAATTTTTTTTGAATACAACTTTACTTAATATTGCTTTTCAAAGCCTTGTTAAGTTTTTTTGAATACGACCCTAAATTTGGAACAATTATAAGGAACACATTTAATGACGTAAGATTCTTATATACACAAAGAAAACTAATTGATATTCAAGATACTGATAAACAGATTGAAATAGTAAAAAAAGTTCACGAAAGAGCCCACCGAGGTTATAAAAATAATATAAGAGAAATACTCGAAACACACTACTGGCCAAAAATTGAACAGCATTGTAAAGCATACAATAAAAAATGCAGCCTATGTCTTTTTGGTAGATACGAAAGAAACCCGACAAGAGAACCATTGAAAGATTCAGACATACCAACAGAGCCAGGCGAATATATACATATGGACATTTATTTCAACGAAGGAATAACATTTTTAGTTGCCATTGATAAATTTTCAAAGTATATAACTCTGAGAAAACTTGATTCGCGAGAAAATATGAGTAATAAAATTGAAGAATTGCTTACAAACAATTACCCGAACTGCACGCGACTAATGACAGATAATGAAAAATGTCTCAATACAGCAGCAGTAGAAATGATGTGTATAAGATATGGTATTACAAAAATTAAAACACCAGTATATAGATCAACAACGAACGGACAAGTTGAAAGAGCTCATATTACAATATCGGAACTAGCCAGGATTTTTAAAATACAAAACGAGACAACGATAGCAGATAAAATTTTTAAAACGGTACGGGAAATAAACAATACAATTCATACAGTAACTGGTTGCAAACCCAAAGACATTTTGTTTAATAAGATAAAATACAAAAAAAGTGACATATATGAAAAATTAAAACAAGCATCAGAAAAAACACTACGAAGACTAAATCAAGGCACAAGACACCGAACTTTCTCTGCAAATGAACAAATTTTAGTGAAAATAAAAGGATTAAGAAAAAAGAACGACGCAAGATACATCAAATACACTGTAAAAGAAGACCCTGAGGACACTGTCTTAACTACGAGGGGAGTAATTGTTCATAAAGACAACATAAAAAATTATTCAATCCACAAGAATGATCCATTACCTGATGTTACTCGCAGTGGTCATGTCAAAAACCGAGGCAGGCATAAAAATAGAGAATCTAGAAAACCAGAAATATGTCCTAACCAGGACTGATGACGTTTTTTTATATGATGAACATTCGTACTTTTTTCACTTCACTAACCTGACAAAAATTCTCACGCCATACAGACAAATCGTAACGGAAAAATATAAGCCACTACCCAGGAAACAATCTGGATAAAGAAAATCGAAATATTAGCAACACAACTAAACGAACATAAACGATACACGAGATCCCTAAACTTTCCTGGGTCAGCATTGAAATTTATAACAGGAAATCCAGACCATGACGATTTCATTGAATTAGTGGTAAAAATAAATGAATTAATAGAAAATAATGAAAAACAACGCCTAGTAAACTCAAGGTTTGAAAAATTAATTGATGCATTACAAGGCCAGAAGTTAGAAAACCAACTCATCATCCAACAAGTACATGATCAACTCCTACTGTTGTTAGGAATATTAACGCTGCAAAGAATAATGAATATTTAACCAAATGTTTAAATTTGGAAGATATAAAAGAAATAATAGAACACGAATTGACTTCAGCACCTATAATAAATATTTTGGAATACGCGGACATACACGTAGCTGGAACGGGAAACTTATTTATAACTATCTATAAATATCCCATATTAAATAACGACTGTAAACTTTTTAAAGTCACTCCCTTTAGGAACGGAAAAATTCAAACGGATGATCAAATTGCCCAACGCAACAAAGACTATGTCAGGGTAGACCATTGCAAGAACTTTCTAGGAAAAAATATTTGCAGGACAAACAACGAAACGGACACATGCATACTTCCACTTCTCAAAAATAGGAATAGTAAATGCATAGTTATTCAGGAATATAACCAGAACTTACTTAAAATTGACGAAGGATCCATATTATTGGATGGCACTCATCAAGTTGACAATATCACAACTACGGGCATAACATTAGTAACGTATACTGACGAAGTTAGGATAGATAATAATACTTATAGGAATGTACATGACAGACTTATAGAAGCAATTCATAAAAAGCATGATGAGGATTTTGAGATCATGAAAATATTAATGTCGGACCGTAACAACGCATTTAATAATATTGACTCACTAAAAAATTAATATACCATATGAATTTGAAAATTTATTTGCCGGTGGTTCAGCGTTGTCTATATATTTCATTGTTGCTGTAACAAATCGTCAGTAGACTTCAACCACACATTTTGAATAGTCACAAACCTCTTAACTTATGCACAGACTTTCAAGAACTATTTGAGAATTCACAAATAATAATATTTTTGAAAATCACAAAAGAAAAATAAGCGTAGTAGGCTTTGAAACTAATACAAAAAACCCAGCAAATAATTTATATTCGATTTCAATCTATTTTATTTTTCTACACCTTTATACAATTAGAAATCCATTGGATAACAATAAAAGTAATTATAAGGCAAAATGAAAAATAAAATCTAAATTTAACATTTAAGGAATTTATTATTCGACATATTGTCAGAAGTTTATTTTAATTTGAAAATTTATTTGCCGGTGGTTCAGCGTTGTCTATATATTTCATTGTTGCTGTAACAAATCGTCAGTAGACTTCAACCACACATTTTGAATAGTCACAAACCTCTTAACTTATGCACAGACTTTCAAGAACTATTTGAGAATTCACAAATAATAATATTTTTGAAAATCACAAAAGAAAAATAAGCGTAGTAGGCTTTGAAACTAATACAAAAAACCCAGCAAATAATTTATATTCGATTTCAATCTATTTTATTTTTCTACACCTTTATACAATTAGAAATCCATTGGATAACAATAAAAGTAATTATAAGGCAAAATGAAAAATAAAATCTAAATTTAACATTTAAGGAATTTATTATTCGACATATTGTCAGAAGTTTATTTTAATTTGAAAATTTATTTGCCGGTGGTTCAGCGTTGTCTATATATTTCATTGTTGCTGTAACAAATCGTCAGTAGACTTCAACCACACATTTTGAATAGTCACAAACCTCTTAACTTATGCACAGACTTTCAAGAACTATTTGAGAATTCACAAATAATAATATTTTTGAAAATCACAAAAGAAAAATAAGCGTAGTAGGCTTTGAAACTAATACAAAAAACCCAGCAAATAATTTATATTCGATTTCAATCTATTTTATTTTTCTACACCTTTATACAATTAGAAATCCATTGGATAACAATAAAAGTAATTATAAGGCAAAATGAAAAATAAAATCTAAATTTAACATTTAAGGAATTTATTATTCGACATATTGTCAGAAGTTTATTTTAATTTGAAAATTTATTTGCCGGTGGTTCAGCGTTGTCTATATATTTCAAATTAAAATAAACTTCTGACAATATGTAGTATAATAAATTCCTTAAATGTTAAATTTAGATTTTATTTTTCATTTTGCCTTATAATTACTTTTATTGTTATCCAATGGATTTCTAATTGTATAAAGGTGTAGAAAAATAAAATAGATTGAAATCGAATATAAATTATTTGCTGGGTTTTTTGTATTAGTTTCAAAGCCTACTACGCTTATTTTTCTTTTGTGATTTTCAAAAATATTATTATTTGTGAATTCTCAAATAGTTCTTGAAAGTCTGTGCATAAGTTAAGAGGTTTGTGACTATTCAAAATGTGTGGTTGAAGTCTACTGACGATTTGTTACAGCAACAATGAAATATATAGACAACGCTGAACCACCGGCAAATAAATTTTCAAATTAAAATAAACTTCTGACAATATGTCGAATAATAAATTCCTTAAATGTTAAATTTAGATTTTATTTTTCATTTTGCCTTATAATTACTTTTATTGTTATCCAATGGATTTCTAATTGTATAAAGGTGTAGAAAAATAAAATAGATTGAAATCGAATATAAATTATTTGCTGGGTTTTTTGTATTAGTTTCAAAGCCTACTACGCTTATTTTTCTTTTGTGATTTTCAAAAATATTATTATTTGTGAATTCTCAAATAGTTCTTGAAAGTCTGTGCATAAGTTAAGAGGTTTGTGACTATTCAAAATGTGTGGTTGAAGTCTACTGACGATTTGTTACAGCAACAATGAAATATATAGACAACGCTGAACCACCGGCAAATAAATTTTCAAATTAAAATAAACTTCTGACAATATGTCGAATAATAAATTCCTTAAATGTTAAATTTAGATTTTATTTTTCATTTTGCCTTATAATTACTTTTATTGTTATCCAATGGATTTCTAATTGTATAAAGGTGTAGAAAAATAAAATAGATTGAAATCGAATATAAATTATTTGCTGGGTTTTTTGTATTAGTTTCAAAGCCTACTACGCTTATTTTTCTTTTGTGATTTTCAAAAATATTATTATTTGTGAATTCTCAAATAGTTCTTGAAAGTCTGTGCATAAGTTAAGAGGTTTGTGACTATTCAAAATGTGTGGTTGAAGTCTACTGACGATTTGTTACAGCAACAATGAAATATATAGACAACGCTGAACCACCGGCAAATAAATTTTCAAATTAAAATAAACTTCTGACAATATGTCGAATAATAAATTCCTTAAATATACCATATGAAGAACATCCTATACGCTCAATTTTTTATACATTAATTTTCATAATTATAATACTCAGTACAATTTACATAGGACTCAAAATATTCAAGTATGTACTAATATATAAAAGGAAACAAGCAGAACAAAACTTTAGAATTTATTATAACCTACAAGTTGAAAGAATTAATAGAGATCGGGACGCTCTCGTTTAACCCAGGGGAGAGTTAACGACTTTATAGTATGTTTACACCATACGTGTTTCGCTCTATATTCGTGCTTCACACCCCAATCATGACCGAATCAACTTGCTCCGCCATACAAAATTATGAGAGCGAATCAAGTAGATTCAATATGAATCTACTTGCGAAGCACGTAAAATTTGTATCTTCTCTAACTTTTATTGCAGTTTATCGGCAGTTTAGCTGAACCAGCTATCAAAACAAAATATGTATATGTGTATGTATGGGTTTGAGCAAATAAAAACAAACCAAAAAAACATAGATGTGAGCTTAATATAAATAAATTTTATTAAGTTATGAAGAGTCAAAAAAGGAAAAATAAGAAGAAAATATAGGGATGCCTTCAAAAACAAAATTTTGAATGAGTCGAATGTAAGTAAGTATGTATGCTTATGTGTATGTATGTATATACGTGCATATGATACGTATGTACCACGCTGGAAAAGTAGGCATTAATTACATACAGTATTATTTTCCAATCAAAACAATGCATCCCTTAGAAACGATAGGGTAATTTGATCAAACACAATTAAAATAATTCATAACTTTCCTAGGACATTTTCTGTGTTAACAGTAATCAATTCAGAAATGAAAAATTATACATGATGTGCAATACCTTATAATTTACTATTCATTACCTTTTCCCACTGAGTATGCATATGCGTGCGTATGATATGTATGAATGTGTGAATATAAATAAAAAGATGCCACGCGAACAGTGATGCCAACTTTTTCAGAGCAAAAAGCACTCTGCCTTCAAACAAAAAGCCATATTTCGATTTTGTTCAGTTATAAGTAGAATATGAGTAGGAAAATAATTTAAGTTCAAGACAAAAGCAAATTAAACAATTAAGTAATGGGATATTTGATATAAAAATTTTGGAAAAATAAAGTGAACTCGTAAGCTAATTCACACGATTTACATGGTATAAATTGATTTTATTCATTCTGATTGTCAAAAGAAGGGAATGTCCTACAGTAAACTTCTTGGTACGCTTTTGTAGAAAATTAAACGCTCTATAAAAAAAGTCACATAAAATTTTCGATAAGTTAGCTGGATCAAAAGTTATTAACAGTCCAAATAAAATTTATTCTAAATTTATACGATTTTTCAAGAAAACAACAGAAATATTATGTCATTCCAGAAAATTTTACCAAGTTCTATACAAAATACAAACAGGCCTTTTAAAGAGTGCCAAAGAAGTGTTTTTCGTTATAATAGAGAAATATAAAACAATTTTATAAGTTTTTCAATTTATTTTAGCCATAGCTGTAATAAGTGAATGGAATGGAAATTAAAAATATTTTTATTTCAGATTTAGTTTAATTTTAAATTTTTTATAGAGTGTTTAATTTTCTACAAAAGCGTACACACACACACAATAATTAGTTAACGACTTTAGATAGAACACTCATTCAAACACACACACACAATAATAAGTAATGATCATGCATCGTCATGATCATGATAGTAGGTGCATCCCGGACCATCAATTTGGTTTTAGAAGCCAGCATAGCACCATTGAGCAAACGCATAGATTGGTTCAAGTCATAAGAAGAACATTTGAAGAAAAGAAGTATTATTCTACTATCTTTATTGATATTTCTCACACATTTGATAAAGTATGGCATGAAGGCCTAATTTTAAAATTGAGGACATATCTACCAATTAATTATCTAAAGCTTTTGGAAAGTTATATTCTATCCCAGAAATTCATTGTTGTGGAAGGAGACTTCATGAGTGTTCCCGAATATATCTCTGCAGGTGTGCCACAGGGCAGTATACTGGGACCAGTTTTGTATTTGATTTATACTTGTGATATGCCTATTAGCACTAAAATACATACATCTACTTTTGCCGATGATACATCCTTCTTTAGCATACACGAAGACCCTCACGAGGCATCCCGATATCTTCAGGAACATATTACCCAACTGGAACTATTATTTAAGTTATGGAGAATTAAAGTAAATGAAAAATGAAAATTTATTTGCCGGTGGTTCAGCGTTGTCTATATATTTCAAATTAAAATAAACTTCTGACAATATGTAGTATAATAAATTCCTTAAATGTTAAATTTAGATTTTATTTTTCATTTTGCCTTATAATTACTTTTATTGTTATCCAATGGATTTCTAATTGTATAAAGGTGTAGAAAAATAAAATAGATTGAAATCGAATATAAATTATTTGCTGGGTTTTTTGTATTAGTTTCAAAGCCTACTACGCTTATTTTTCTTTTGTGATTTTCAAAAATATTATTATTTGTGAATTCTCAAATAGTTCTTGAAAGTCTGTGCATAAGTTAAGAGGTTTGTGACTATTCAAAATGTGTGGTTGAAGTCTACTGACGATTTGTTACAGCAACAATGAAATATATAGACAACGCTGAACCACCGGCAAATAAATTTTCAAATTAAAATAAACTTCTGACAATATGTCGAATAATAAATTCCTTAAATGTTAAATTTAGATTTTATTTTTCATTTTGCCTTATAATTACTTTTATTGTTATCCAATGGATTTCTAATTGTATAAAGGTGTAGAAAAATAAAATAGATTGAAATCGAATATAAATTATTTGCTGGGTTTTTTGTATTAGTTTCAAAGCCTACTACGCTTATTTTTCTTTTGTGATTTTCAAAAATATTATTATTTGTGAATTCTCAAATAGTTCTTGAAAGTCTGTGCATAAGTTAAGAGGTTTGTGACTATTCAAAATGTGTGGTTGAAGTCTACTGACGATTTGTTACAGCAACAATGAAATATATAGACAACGCTGAACCACCGGCAAATAAATTTTCAAATTAAAATAAACTTCTGACAATATGTCGAATAATAAATTCCTTAAATGTTAAATTTAGATTTTATTTTTCATTTTGCCTTATAATTACTTTTATTGTTATCCAATGGATTTCTAATTGTATAAAGGTGTAGAAAAATAAAATAGATTGAAATCGAATATAAATTATTTGCTGGGTTTTTTGTATTAGTTTCAAAGCCTACTACGCTTATTTTTCTTTTGTGATTTTCAAAAATATTATTATTTGTGAATTCTCAAATAGTTCTTGAAAGTCTGTGCATAAGTTAAGAGGTTTGTGACTATTCAAAATGTGTGGTTGAAGTCTACTGACGATTTGTTACAGCAACAATGAAATATATAGACAACGCTGAACCACCGGCAAATAAATTTTCAAATTAAAATAAACTTCTGACAATATGTCGAATAATAAATTCCTTAAATATACCATATGAAGAACATCCTATACGCTCAATTTTTTATACATTAATTTTCATAATTATAATACTCAGTACAATTTACATAGGACTCAAAATATTCAAGTATGTACTAATATATAAAAGGAAACAAGCAGAACAAAACTTTAGAATTTATTATAACCTACAAGTTGAAAGAATTAATAGAGATCGGGACGCTCTCGTTTAACCCAGGGGAGAGTTAACGACTTTATAGTATGTTTACACCATACGTGTTTCGCTCTATATTCGTGCTTCACACCCCAATCATGACCGAATCAACTTGCTCCGCCATACAAAATTATGAGAGCGAATCAAGTAGATTCAATATGAATCTACTTGCGAAGCACGTAAAATTTGTATCTTCTCTAACTTTTATTGCAGTTTATCGGCAGTTTAGCTGAACCAGCTATCAAAACAAAATATGTATATGTGTATGTATGGGTTTGAGCAAATAAAAACAAACCAAAAAAACATAGATGTGAGCTTAATATAAATAAATTTTATTAAGTTATGAAGAGTCAAAAAAGGAAAAATAAGAAGAAAATATAGGGATGCCTTCAAAAACAAAATTTTGAATGAGTCGAATGTAAGTAAGTATGTATGCTTATGTGTATGTATGTATATACGTGCATATGATACGTATGTACCACGCTGGAAAAGTAGGCATTAATTACATACAGTATTATTTTCCAATCAAAACAATGCATCCCTTAGAAACGATAGGGTAATTTGATCAAACACAATTAAAATAATTCATAACTTTCCTAGGACATTTTCTGTGTTAACAGTAATCAATTCAGAAATGAAAAATTATACATGATGTGCAATACCTTATAATTTACTATTCATTACCTTTTCCCACTGAGTATGCATATGCGTGCGTATGATATGTATGAATGTGTGAATATAAATAAAAAGATGCCACGCGAACAGTGATGCCAACTTTTTCAGAGCAAAAAGCACTCTGCCTTCAAACAAAAAGCCATATTTCGATTTTGTTCAGTTATAAGTAGAATATGAGTAGGAAAATAATTTAAGTTCAAGACAAAAGCAAATTAAACAATTAAGTAATGGGATATTTGATATAAAAATTTTGGAAAAATAAAGTGAACTCGTAAGCTAATTCACACGATTTACATGGTATAAATTGATTTTATTCATTCTGATTGTCAAAAGAAGGGAATGTCCTACAGTAAACTTCTTGGTACGCTTTTGTAGAAAATTAAACGCTCTATAAAAAAAGTCACATAAAATTTTCGATAAGTTAGCTGGATCAAAAGTTATTAACAGTCCAAATAAAATTTATTCTAAATTTATACGATTTTTCAAGAAAACAACAGAAATATTATGTCATTCCAGAAAATTTTACCAAGTTCTATACAAAATACAAACAGGCCTTTTAAAGAGTGCCAAAGAAGTGTTTTTCGTTATAATAGAGAAATATAAAACAATTTTATAAGTTTTTCAATTTATTTTAGCCATAGCTGTAATAAGTGAATGGAATGGAAATTAAAAATATTTTTATTTCAGATTTAGTTTAATTTTAAATTTTTTATAGAGTGTTTAATTTTCTACAAAAGCGTACACACACACACAATAATTAGTTAACGACTTTAGATAGAACACTCATTCAAACACACACACACAATAATAAGTAATGATCATGCATCGTCATGATCATGATAGTAGGTGCATCCCGGACCATCAATTTGGTTTTAGAAGCCAGCATAGCACCATTGAGCAAACGCATAGATTGGTTCAAGTCATAAGAAGAACATTTGAAGAAAAGAAGTATTATTCTACTATCTTTATTGATATTTCTCACACATTTGATAAAGTATGGCATGAAGGCCTAATTTTAAAATTGAGGACATATCTACCAATTAATTATCTAAAGCTTTTGGAAAGTTATATTCTATCCCAGAAATTCATTGTTGTGGAAGGAGACTTCATGAGTGTTCCCGAATATATCTCTGCAGGTGTGCCACAGGGCAGTATACTGGGACCAGTTTTGTATTTGATTTATACTTGTGATATGCCTATTAGCACTAAAATACATACATCTACTTTTGCCGATGATACATCCTTCTTTAGCATACACGAAGACCCTCACGAGGCATCCCGATATCTTCAGGAACATATTACCCAACTGGAACTATTATTTAAGTTATGGAGAATTAAAGTAAATGAGCAGAAGTGTGCACAGGTAACATTTACTCTACGAAAAGATACTTGTTCCCCCATTAGAATCAATAATCAAATTGTTCCTCAACATTCACATGTAAAATACCTTGGTATACACCTTGATCGACGGCTTACATGGAAACAACACATTGATTCTAAACTAACACAAATGAAACTAAAATTACCTCTGGTACATTGGCTGATTGGTAGAAATTCAACTCTCAGTCTAGATTGCAAACTTTTGATATACAAGTCACTTTTGAGACCTATATGGTGCTACGGAATTCAACTATGGGGCTTCAGCTTCCAATGTCGAGAGAATCCAACGAAGGCATAACAAAATCTTACGTATGATAACTTCGGCTCCATGGTACATCAAAAATTCAAATACACATCGTGATTTGAATATGCCACTAGTGATTGAAGAAATTGCAAAATACGCAGGCAAATATTTAACAAAACTCGAATCACATCCTAATCCGCTTTTGTACTTTATTGTACTATTTATAACTATCACTAAGTTTATGTCCGACAGTGGTCGGGCCTAATAATTATATTTTAGATTTAAGATTTGAATACTTATTGTTAGTTCATATTTGAAGATACAATAAATAAATACATGTATTAAAAAAAATCATCCAGTTCTTTTTGACTCAGCGAAATGTCTTTTTTTGTCGAAATTCATTTTGCGTTTTTGGAATATTTATGAATCTGAGTATGCAACCCAAAACCTTCTGTTAGGTTTTAAAGGAATTTTTGTGGTGAATTCTGTATATAAGGCTACCGTCGTTTAGCACCAATGTCATTGGCAATTTCTTGAGGTGAGTATTTCGATGGCCATGATTACTCTTTTTCATGAAGGTAGAATGGTCCATATAGCCATAAGTTACATGCTGGCAGATCTACTACACGAAGTCCTCGGCGGGGTTGTGATTTGATCGTACATGGCGCCATTGTTCGGCTAGAGTTAGTGGCTGAATTGTTGGCGACAAAGGTTTTGTATGAAGATGATTGTGCGTGTATCCATTATAATATTATTTCTGAATCAGTCCATAGAAATATAGGTTGGTTTTGAAACTGCAGGTCAATCTTTAGTCAGTGAGAAAGTTGTGCTGCTAAAACTGCTCCACATAGCTCTAGTCGAGGTAATACCTGCTGTTTTAATGGTGCAGCTCTTGATTTTGCACAGAGAATTCGCACGATTACCTGCCCATTCTTAAGAACTGCGCGAATCTATGCAACTGCAACTGCATCAACTACACTGCGTGTAGTTGTGTTTTTACTGGGATTTCGCCCTGGAAGATGTGTCGTGGCATCGTAAAATTGTTAAGATTTTCTAGATCGTTTCTAAATGTGCTCCAAAATGCACATATATCATTAGTTAACGGTTTATCATAATCTAATTTATGATGCAAAAGGTGTTGAATAAATATTTTGGCCTAAACAATCACAGGGGCTAACAGTCCCAGAGAATCAAACAGTTTTGCGAGATCAGAAGTTGCTGTTCGTTTCGAATTTTTTGATGCTGGGTTAATTTTACTTTAATGCAAAAGTGATCGCTTTTAGGTAACCAATATAATCCTAAGTTTTTTATTGAATTAGTGCTGTTATTATTGAAATCTAAGTTATCCTCTTGGTCACCAGTTGGAATATTTTTAAGCAACTGTGGATGGTTTGCGCACCATTTTTTCTAACTAAATCCATATTTTTTCAGCATGATGAGCTCCTTTTGCGTTTCCACGGCTATGTTGAGGTTGTTTGAACTTCCAAGCCCGTCATCCATAGAAGTTGTCTTTCAGCATTTGAGAACCATACGGAAACTTGGTAGAATTCTCATTAGCTATTTTTTGTAGACATCTCGTGGCCAGATAAGGTGCTGCACATGTCCCATATGTTACTGCGTTGAGCTTGTAATAGGCAAGTGGCGATGATGGATCTTCGCCACTTCGTTGATATTGATGGTCGTTTGCGTTGATTAGCATTTCTCTGAAATTTTCTCAATATCGGTTGTAAAAACGAAACTTGGCAATTGAAAACGATGCAAAATGGAAAAAGTTTACTTTGAACCACTGGACCAGTGTACATCAAGTCATTTAATGAATAGCCAGTTGATGTTTTTGCTGATACATCAAACACTATCCGAAGCTTTGTTGTGGTGCTATCAGGTTTTAATACACATGATGTGGTACGTTATCTTGATTTACCCTTTGCATGTGCCCTAGTTGCTCATATTCTCTCATTAACTGTATTGAATTCGGATATTTTCATTCTTTTGGAGTCGTCGCTCCAAATTAACAAATATGTTGTATGCCATGGCTTGCGAATCACCCAATGATATTGGGTTTTCCCGAAATAGAAGGCTAACGATAAAGCGACCATTTGTGTTAGTTTTAGTATCATTAATAAAATGAGCTTGTTCTAGTGAAGACTTGTCACCAACTACTACATATGTAAGTAGAGGTGATGAACTATGAGCAATGGTTTGCCGTATTGAGCCGCCCGCGATCCAGCCAAGTAACGCGTTTTGCAGCGTTGGGCTGCCGTTAGTCAGTTTATTGCCCCAGGCTGCATAAGATTAAAATAAAATTCTGTACCAAGTAGAACATCGATTTTTCCTTGCTGATAGAATCTGGAGACTGTTAAAGAGATATTACTCGGAATGTTCCAAGTTGAAACATCAAAGTTTTGATTGGGTTGAGCCAGAATGATAGTTGGTAGGACAATCGCTTCCAAGTTTGTCGAAAATTCATTATTTGTAGAGAACATCTTAACATTCACGCGGTGCTCTGCTCGTTTTTTAATTTTTCCCACACCATCAATGCATAAGGACGCTTTCATTAGAGAAAGGGATATCTTCTTGATAAGGCGTTCACTTACTATATTTACTTGCGAGCCTGAATCTAGTATTGCTTGGAATTCGTGTATGATATCATTTGTGGACTTGATAGCTACCTGTGCGTTGGCTAACATGACATAATTCTGATGCCCTGTTGTTGGCTTCATCGATGTGGATGAGACAGTAATCGTCTCTCCTTTTATGTTTGTAGGTTGCATATGCGGAACTGATGTCTTCTGTTTGTTTTATATGTTTTGTGGTAAATGTAATAATGAATTATGTTTCTTGTTGCATTTACTACATACACTGGAGGTACAAACTTTTGCTACGTGATCATCTCTGAGACAGTTAAACAAAGTCTTTGTTGTTGTGCCCAAATGTCTGATTCCGTCATGTTTAAGAATTTCTTGCAGTGGTACATAGTTTGCATATGTTATTATTATTACTATCCATAGATGCCACAGATGATACTGTCATCTTTTCCTTTTGATGGGTAGTTAATTTTTCCTTGTACCCAAATGACTCCATTGACTGGAATTGAATCTCAAGGAAGGAGAACAACTCTTTCGTTGTTGGCACATCTCTTGGTTTATTTAGTGACTGTATAAATCGAATATAGAGAGCACGATCCAGTTTTTTAATCATTAGTTGTCTGATTATGGCATCCCAATATGAAGTTTTAATATTTAAGTTATTTAACGCCAGCAAACATTCCTTAGTAGTGTCATGAAGAGTTTTAATTGACGCGCTAGATATGGTTCCTGTTGGTTCGTTAATGATTTTCTTTACTGCTACTACTAGCTAATATGACTCTTTTTCTATCATACCGCTCCTGCTGTCTTGTAGTTCTCTTCGGATAGCGTTAGATGGTCAAAAAATTTTGCGGCTTCTCCTGAGACGTTTGATTTGAGGTACCACATTTTCTGAACATTTGGTAGAGGTTGCTTGACGACCATTTCCGTAATCAGTTCATAGAATTGAACCCACTTTAAACAATCTCCATTAAATTGTGGAATTGTGTCCTTTGGTAGAGACAATGAGGCATGTTCGATTGGGTTGACTTCCAACTGCACTTCACCATCTACATGCTGCCGTGTGTGTTGATCTGATAGTAATGCTAATTCTATCAGATAATGTTGAACTGAATCGTCCAGATTATGGTATTCATGCTGATCAAGTTCCAATCTGGTAGGATCTTCTACTTCATGCCACACTTCATCATAAAATTCTTGAATTTGATCCCACAATTTTTATTGTTTCACCTTTTTCCAACGATAAACATTTTATTAAATGTGTTAAGGGCGTCATTTGGGCTTTCAGTCTCCTAGCTTAACCGTTGATCGGTTAACCAGATAATTACTACCCGATTAACTGATCGGTTAATTAAAAATTGCCTTTTTTCGATTAACGGTTAAACTGGTTAATTTCAGCCGATTAACCGAAGTAACAAATTTTTAAGTATTTTAGTATGCTTATAAATTATTTTTCATACAAACAAAGAAGCATGTTCAGTGATTCCAACTTAAGTAAAAATTCAAAAGCTTTCGACGTGACTATAAAAGGTTTTAGTAAAGACTCTGCTACTCTAATTGAACTTTGTTTTAATAATTATTCTATTGGCATAATGAAGGATTTTATATGTTTAGAGAAATCTAGGAAAAGGACTGAGAAACTCGATATTCTGTATATGGATTGCTTTCAATTTCCCCAACGTCTACGATAAGTGAAAGAATTTTTCCAAGTCAAGTTTTATCAAAACTAATCAAATTATTTTTCTGTAAAATTGTGTTTGAAGATCTCTTTAAACTATTGATTTAGCTTAAGAATTCTTATGTGTATTTTTTTACTAATAAACACAAATTAATAAATAATTTATGTACTCTTACTTGTTCAAATTACTTGATTTATGAAAAAACTTTTTATTAATCGGTTAACCGGTTAGTGTTGCAAAAAGCGGCTACTTTTGAATACTCAGTACTACTTGATACTTTTTCAGTTGGGTACTCGATACTACTCAATGTATATGGGAAGTTAAAAATTATTACTTATATTATTTTATTGATAATGCAATTTGGAAAAACAGATTAAATACAAGTATATTGAAATTAATTTATACCAAATGAAAATAAATAAGTTTGAAGATTAGTTTTTTACATTAATTTTTTTTTAATGTACTTTTAACACTTCTAGTGCATTAATCTCTTAAATTACCTTCTAAATATTTTTTAATAAACATTTTTTTCTCACAATTGATGTTATTACTTAGTCGTTGTTGAAATGTAGAAATAAAATTTTACCGACATTGAAAGAATTTAAAATATTTTTCATGTTTGTTAGGGCCTGACTTGCTGGTTATATTGTATTACGTGCCTTCCTTCCACTATTCTAAAGGGTCACTTTTTCTGTCCAATAGTATTTGTTAATGACTAAAGTAGTTTAATAATGCATTCTGTAGTACTCTTTTTTAGTGGCTGTTTTCGGATCAAAATAAGTCCTAATAGAATTGCTATTTGTTACACTAAGGCCCAATAATTGACTTCTCAATTATGTGTTAATTATCTTTAAGTGCCTCTTAAGTACCGAATTCATTTTTTCAGTATAAAGTTGAGAGCCATTTAAATGCCCAACCTTGTCTATTTAAATCACACTTAAGTCTCACGAGCATACCATATGTTATTGTGCTTGTGTGTGTTTATTGAAAACATGTACATAAACATCATGTGGTCGTATTAAAAAGAATTTTGTTTAATTTTCATAAATATATAACATATACAATACATAGTATCATATCTTGGAATAAATAAATAAGAAAAATGCGTTCTGATGCTCTTTTGGTTTCATAAAATGTGTTTTTATGCAATTTTAATTTTCTACATGTTGATAACCTAACTTTCTTATTTACATTTAACATCTGTTTTCTGTTAGAACTATCAACATTTCACAGTGCTACCATACTTTCATCGTATTTAAGTGATCATTTAATTTTGCGACTGAAAAAATGAAACTGCAATTAAGTGCAACTTAAAATTAAGTGTCTATTAGCTAAATGACACTTAATTGAGAAGTCGATTATTGGGCCTAACTCCATGAGGTCCAGAGTCATATTTATGTGCATCAAGCTCACAGAGTTGTATAATTCTGGTGTATTTTAAAGGGAGATTTTCGCTTGAATACTGCAAGATGCAACCCTGAAAGTATTGAGTAGTTACTTTTGTGTATTGAGTACCGGGAAAAACTCGCGGTATTGAGTACTCAGTAGTCAATACTTTTACAACACTATAACTGGTTAATACCGAAATTAACCGATTATTAACCGATTAAGCCAAACCTCGATTAATTAATTGAGCGACTAAGCGATTAAAGCAAAATCCTGATTAAATGAATACCTTAATAATACCTCATGATCAGATGGATTAGTTGACTGGAGTTCTAATGCCTCTTTTCTGATTGCTGGTAATGGCTTGATACTAACTCCCATATTCATAAAATTTGAAACAAATTTGAAATGTATTTTATTTCAAATTTTCCATACAAAATTTTCCTAAAATGAATTTCAAATTCATTTTATTTTTTATGAATATGGGGGTAAGTCTATTAATCTGAGACATAATATACTCAACTGTCTCACTGTATTTTTCAACTATGGATTTGTGCACCTTGTACGCCAAGGTGATATTTTAATTCAGACACATATATCTGAATTGAGACTAGTTTTGCCTTATTTGTTCTTGCAAGCACTTGAACCTGAAGAAGACGAATCAGATATATAAAAACACTTTTGAGTTAATTTTAATTATTATTCGAACTCCATTTGTTTCTATATTTGTGATTTGAACGGGCTAAAGTTCGTATCGCTTTTTAAGCCAAATTACATGTGATAATTATTAATGAACAAATAACACCAAAGTCTGTCTGTAAATATTCTGACTAACAACACATAGTTGAACGGAACAGCCAGCCGTTTTCGAAGGCCACTAAACCTTCATCATCAGCGTTCTTTTGTGTGTGGTCCACTGTGTGTGGTGTCAGTTGACGTAGATTTCTGATTTATATACTTAGCATTTTATTGCAAATGGAATATGTGAATTGTTTTGATTAATCGTATTTCAATTTGAATGCCTTAAAAAATTTGTAATTAATTTTTTTATTTTTCATTCTTAAGCGACCCATACACGATTCAATTCAATTTTCAATTGAGTCGGTTGTTGTCCAAAGCAAAGTGTGTATGGCTCTATCAATTGATTAGTTTGGCAGTTGTCGAGTTGGTTGAAGAAAAATCAAAAGATTTTGATTTTTCATGTTGACTAGTAAATCTTTCAATTCGATTGTGCTATGTGTGCTCGAGTCTCTTGATTAGTTGTCAAAATTTATGTTTGTAGCTTTATTTTGTAAAGAAAAAGTTGTGCATTTTTAAAATTGTATTTAATTTCATTGAATTTTAAATAAAAATTATATAAATTAATAAATGAATGCAATAGAAGTTTTAAATTTTTAAATTTGTAATTGTAAAAAAAAATATAAATTTGACTGATGAATGAAAATCTTTCAATTCAGTAATTGTAATCTGTAATCTTTCAATTCACTAATTGCAAAAAAATGTATACTAAAAAATATAGCTAAATATTGAAGAAAACATTTACCCCCTTATGCAAAAAAATATTTTAATTTAGCTTTAAAGTTCATAGTAGTTGATAAGCACTTTAAGGCTAACACAGCTTTATTAAAAAATCATATGCAAAAGACAACTTTAAATATTTTGTGATTTAATAATAAATACTGGTAACACCACCGTGTTCAACAACCCTTCACAGCTTATGATGTACAAAATTGAATACAATTTCATTCGGGTATTCAAATATTTTTTTTATTTTATTAAATAAATTTTTATTATCTTGAAGTAAAGCAACCTAATTTAAAAAAAAAAATGAGCTTCTGACTTAATAGGAAAACAGATAAACACAACCATGAAGTAAAAGTAAAAAAAATTTAAAAATTATCATAATTTGTTTTATTCGAATGAAACGAGTATTTGAATATCCAACTTTTTTCGATTTGTTTTGATTGTATGTATATCACTAAAACATTTTTGTATAATTGTATTTATTTTAATATTTTGTTATGGATTTTGCTATGTATTTCGAATCAGTTGGATAATTCGGTGATGTTTCAAATTACATGACAGAAATAATAAATTTAAGATAAGAGCAGGCACTTCTAGCTTCATTTTCAGATGTAACATGAATCAATATGAGCTATATTAATAAACATATTTGAGGTACAAAACACACATTTTGGAAATATCAACTTAAAGTAGTCTTAACAAACGTGGGTGCCTACTTTAGAATTTTTATACAATAATTTTTTTAGAATACAACTTTACTTAACATTGCTTGGCAAAGCTTTATTAAGTTTTTTTGCATAAGACCCTTAATTATTTTACTACAAAATTTTTATAGGTTTGTTTGTTCTTTGTTTGATTTTGTGGTACGGGTTAAGTAGCGGATGATTACAAAAATATCATGATAATTTCCTGAGTTGATTTTTGTTATTTTTGTAACAGTGCTAACCCCTTCAATAAATATCACAGTGCTGGCAACGTTTACTTTGAAATACACCTCTGGTGTAATAACAATACTTAAGTTTATAAAATGGTTTAGAAAATAAACATTTACCGACCGCTTGTCAAATTTTCTATCCGTATTCTCTCCTATTCGATACATTTTGCTTTTACATGACAAGATTTTGTATGTTCTACAGCATATTGTAATACCATGTAAAGCCAGCTTTAGTAAGTAGAATAAACAACTTTTGCATAACTCCTTTTTTATTACAAAATTAAAAAATATTAATTTCTGTCTTGTCAACAGTAATGGTTTATGAACTTAAAAACAAAATTAGGTCATAATAAAATGTTTAGTCGTTCATAACGAACAGTCGATTAGCGGAATTTTGCTTACATACTTACCAAACAAACAAAAAATTATACAAAAAAATATTCGTATTACATATTATTCGTAATAGGTACATACTGCCTTTAATAAATAACCTTTATGCTTTGCTAATATTTTTTACATAGTAGAAATAACAAAAACAAAAAAAAAACGCAAATAAAAAAAACTTAAGCAAAGTGACATTGAGGAATACTCTAACGAGTACCTCAAAAACAAACAATCATAAATAACAAAAACAAAAATAGACCGCAAAAAATACAAACGAAGTACCCTTGAGGAATTCTATGTATGAGTGCTCCAAATACAAAAAAAAAAAAAAAAAAAAAATTGAAGTGAGTTCTAACGGCAGAAATGCTTATTTACTGTGAGTTCTGAAACTCTTAATGAAAACAATATAAATAATAAACCTGATGAAAGTCTGTTTTTTAACGGAAGAGCAAATTTTTCGATTTTTCGAAATTTTTTTCCAGCGATCAATTTCGCTCTGTCCAATGTCAAATAGTAGTGCTTCATTAACATTACAGTTGCCTAGTACTTCTTCATATAAGCCAGTAATATCATCCCCTTCAGGCTCGTGTTCATCACTTAATAAAGTTATCACTACAGATAACAGCGGCTCGAAACTCAAGGTACAAGTCGGAATTTACATATATATAATCGTAGTAAGGCGTGGGCGAAGCCCGAATTCTACAAAAATTTCATCTGCTCCAAAAATGTCTAGGGATAACAGCGCAGCCTCAATTAATCGCCAAAACCGCTTTAAAATTTTGCAAAATGACAACGACAAACCAGAGATATTCTCGAATAAAACATCCAAGCCGCCTCTATCGATTTGAGAGAAAAATGCCCTTATTAAAAAATTAATTTCGGTCATTGGTGAGAATAAATTTCACATTGTTCCAATAAAACGTGGCAACATCGATGGAACTGAAATCCAAATTTATGACGAAAAATATTTCCGCAAAATGGTTGCTGAATTTGAACAAAATAAAACAAGCCTCTACACATACCAGCTTAATAGCGCTAAAGGCATGCAGATCGTATTGATGTTGTTCCCGAAGAAATAAAAGATGAACTCGTCCTCCAGGGGTTTAAGGTAAAAAATGTGTCCAATATAATAAATAGGTAGAAGATTTCCCAACCTCTATTTCGTGTTGAACTTGAGCCTAATGATATAAAATTGAAAAAAATGAGACGCACCCAATTTATAATTTAAAATACCTCTTGTACCGAAAAATCACAGTTGAAGGACCACACAAGCGTTCTGGGCCCGTACAGTGCCATAATTGTCAAGAATATGGCCATACGAAAACCTACTGCAACTTTACTTACTGTTTGTGTTGTGTGCGGCGAATTACACGGCACTGCTATTTGCAATAAGCCAAAAGATCAAAATGATAAAAAAATGCAGTAATTGTGGAGGTAATCACACCGCTAACTACAGAGGTTGTCCTGTGTACTTTTTCGTAAAGAATACTATGGTGCAAAAACCTAAATTAGCTCCAGCTCAATCAGCAAACGCTTACTCTGCCACTTTTGCGCAAATGGGCCAACCAGTTACTTCCCGTGTATCGTATGCAGATGCTGCTAAGACAACTTCAATTTCCACACAAAATGTTTCCCCGCCAAATAATTCAAAAAATACTGACGCAAGCTTTAATTTTAATCGCCTGGAAGCTACTATTGATAATCTGGTGCAAACTATAAACAATTTTACAACAAATATGACTAGCATGATGCAAGAAATGCTGCGAATGCAGAATACTCTGCTACAAGCATTAATTAATAAGCCATGAACACGTTAACAATATGTTTCTGGAACGCAAACGGCATTCGCCGTCATAAAAATGAACTTGAGCATTTCCTCAGGGAAAAAAATATTGACTCGTTTGATTTCGAGAAGTCTTTTTAAAATTTATGGCTACACTATATATGATACAAAGGACCCTAGAGGAAGGGCTTGCGGTGGATCAGCAATTCTAATAAAGTCAAGACTCAAGCACTATGTTCTTGATAACATTTGTGAAGAACACCTACAAGCAACAAATATTGGCATTGAAAATTTTTGTACAAATTTTCTTATATCATCAATTTACTCCCCTCCCAGATTTTCGATCACTGAGAATCAATATGAGGATTTCTACAAATCTCTTGGACCTTGTTTTGTAGTAGCTGGCGACTACAATGCAAAACATACGTTCTGGGGTTCGCGTCTTATTACACCCAGAGGTCGAGCATTGTTCAACACTATTTCAAAAATGGGCTTGGATGTCATTTCAAGTGGGGAGCCCACTTATTGGCCTACTGACATACAAAAAATTCCGGATGTTATAGATTTTGGCGTCATAAAAAATATCTCTAGGGATTTAATTCAAGTTCAATCTTCTCTTGATCTCTCGTCCGATCACTCTCCCACTATCGTGACAATCTTTAACCCACTAAGAAGTGACTTATCTCATCCATATATGAAGATGATCAATCGTGTTAATTGGATGGGGTTCAAAAAATATCTCAGTAGTCATTGTACGGAAAACAAGACGCTTAGAACACCCGAATATATTGAATCTAACATTACCAATCTCAGCGAGAATATTAAACGGGCTGCTGAACATGCAGACTGGGTTTAATAAAATTTATTCTACAGACATTGAACGTCTCGTACGTGAAAAAAGAAGAGCTAAAAGGGAATGGCAACAGCACAGATCACCACAAAATCAAATCAGATTTAAAGAGTGCACTAAACGACTCCAAGAGTTGCTTGCATCTGAAAAATCTGCGTTTCTTAAAAATTATCTGGAAAGTCTTGATGTCACACCAGCGTCTAATTACTCCTTGTGGCGCGCTACTAGAAAGATTAAAACACCCGTTGAGTATAAGCCACCTCTACGCACATCTACCGGAGGTTGGGCAAGAAGCGATACTGAAAAAGGTAACATATTTACTGAGCACTTTAAATCCGTTTTTACGCCAAACATATGTACTGGTGTTGCTGATTTGCCGAGTGTAGTCGCTCTACCCCCTCAACACAAAAAGTTTAAGATGCGTGATTTACAAAAATTGATTGCCGAAATCAACCCGAAGAGAGAGAGAGAATTAGTAACCAGATACTGCTGAAGTTGCCTGGTATTGCAATGAGAATCCTGTCATTAATTTTTAATGCCATTTTACGACTGCAATATTATCTACACAGCTGGAAGCTTGCCAAGGTTAAAATCACTCCAAAGCCGGGCAAGGATCTTACCAAGGCTGAGTCATATAGGCCAATAAGTCTACCATCAACAATGTCAAAGCTTTTCGAAAAACTGCTCAAAACAAAATTGTCCCCAATTCTAATTAGTAGTGGGTGCAATCCAGACCATCAATTTGGTTTTAGAAGTCAGCATAGCACCATTGAACAAACTCAGATTGGTTCAATTTATAAGAAGAACTTTTGAAGAAAAAAAGTATTGTTCTGCGCTGTTTATTGACATTTCCGAGGCATTTGATAAAGTGTGGCATGAAGGCCTGATTTTAAAATTGAAGACTTACTTACCAATAAACATTTTAAATCTTTTGGAAAGTTACATTATTTCCCGTAAGTTCACTGTTGTGGAAGGAGTCTTTACGAGTAGGCCTGAAACTATTTCATCCGGTGTGCCACTGGAGAGCATACTGGGACCAGTTTTATATTTGATTTATACTTGTGATATGTCTGTGAGCAGTAGTATCCATACTTCCACATTTGCCGACGATACAGCCTGCCTTAGTATGCACGAAAACCCTGATGAGGCATCCCTCAAACTCCAGGAACACATTAGCCAGACGGAGCTTTGGTTAAACTTATGGAGAATCAAGGTAAATGAACAAAAGCGTGTTCAAGTAACATTTACCTTACGAAGAGATGTTTGTTCCCCCATTCGGATTAATAATCAAGTTATTTCTCAACATTCACATGTGAAATATTTTGGTATACACCTTGATCGACGACTTACATGAAAACACCACATTGATTCTAAGCTATCACAAATGAAACTTAAATTAACTCAGGTACATTAGCTGATTGGTAGAAATTCAACACTTAGCCTAGACTGTAAACTTTTAATATACAAGTCGCTTTTAAAGCCAATTTGGTGCTACGGAATTCAACTATGGAGCACTGCTTCAGCTTCAAATGTAGAGAAAATTCAACGAAGGCAAAACAAAATTTTACGTATGATAACATCGGCTCCATGGTACATCAAAAATTCAAATCTACATCGTGATTTGAATATGCCACTAGTCACTAAACAAATTTCAAAATACGCAGGCAAATACCTAAAAAAAAACTCGAGTCACATCCTAATCCGCTTGCTCGTAATATTTTGAACTTTACTGGACACATCCGCTTAAAAAAGAGAGATACACGGGCTCTACTCTTCAACACTCCAGATGATGAAGCTGCTTGAAAACACTTTTTTTCTTTTTGTTGCTTATCACTACTTATGTATTATTAATAACTATCACTATGCTTATGTCCGACATTGGTTGGGCCTAATAATTATACTTTAGATTTAAGATTTGAATAATTATTGTTAGTTCATATTTGAAGATACAATAAATAAAATACATGCATTAAAAAAAAATAATAAGTAGAATAAAATGTTTAATCAACAATAATGGTTAATGAACTTAAAATCGGAAATAAGGCAATGTTTTTTAATAATGATAATTAAATAACAAAAATTAAAAATTTTAAGAACCCTCGTCTTTTTTCAGAAAAGATGTACCTTCTAAACGGCTGGACCGATTTTCTTCAAACATATCTAAGAACCCTCTCGATCAAGTCATCTTTCAAACAGAAAACACCAAATCGGTCTAGCCGTTTGGCCTCTACGTCGACACGGGTTAATAAATAAAAATAAAAAGTAAGAGTGGTATATTCGACTGTGCCGAATCATCATCTTGCGGACAAAAGATCCCTTAACTTATGCTTGCCTTGTTAACATGACCTTGTGTGCTCAACAGCGAACTTGTATAAATAAATACTTTTAAATTTATCGGGCCTGTTCTGAAAATCATGGTGTTTTAAAATCAAAGTAAACAACTAATAGCTGATTTGACCCTACAAAAAACATATGTAGCTTGTAAACAAAGTTTGACAACTATTCGTATTGTATACATTAACAGGCTGGGGCAGGTGCATGTACCTGTTATAATTATATCATGGATTAGCTTGTATACAGAAATATTAACTGACAAGCCAGCATTGTATCCACTCAAACAGAGGGGCACCCTGTGAACATGATTGAAAGCTGGAGGGCAATTGGATAGTTGTTTTAACATCATTTTGATCTTAACTTAATACATACAGGAAGATAGATTCCAAAAAAAATTCAACTTGAAACCCTTTTTAGTAATTATAACAGCATAGCCCAAAAATTTATTGTGAGAGCTACACAAATAAATCTATCTTTCTAATGTAGATGTTATAAAGTCTGTCGATATACATGCATATCAAACCACAGGAAGAAAAAAGAGTTAGTAGGTTTTTATTGTATTTATACGTATTATTTGTAATTTATAATACGTATTTTCTTCCAACTTCCAACACTATAAATCGTGCAATTTACAAAAGCAATGATTTAGCTTTCATAAATTTTTTGAAATCACCGAGATTTGACATGTCGTGATTTGCAGAAGAGAGGCCCGTATGAATTAAATAAATTGAAACTGAAATAGAGGACATTAGTAGCAATATGCATGCATATGCATATCATTTACTCCTCTGATAAACTTTTTAAAATATGTACATTAGAGCGACTCACTTGAAAAAACGTGTTTGTTACCCCTCTCAAATCAAAGATCGGTCTTTTTAATGAGAACTCCAAAAATTTTTCGATTTTTCGAAATTTTTTTTCCAGCGATCAATTTCGCTCTGTCCAATGTCAAATAGTAGTGCTTCATTAACATTACAGTTGCCTAGTACTTCTTCATATAAGCCAGTAATATCATCCCCTTCAGGCTTGTGTTCATCACTTAATAAAGTTATCACTACAGATAACAGCGGCTCGAAACTCAAGGTACAAGTCGGAATTTACATATAAAGGGTGTTTTTTATTGAGGTATAGAACTTTAAGTTGGCATCACTTTTTTAACTGGCGGCCATTTTGTCAGCTGTCAAGTGATTAATATTTAGTTTGGTTTGCCATTTCATCATGAACAGGTTGACAAAAAAACAACGCTTGCAAATCGTGCAAATTTATTTCGAAAATAATGGTTCAGTTCGCGAAGTTTACCGCAAGCTCCGTCCATTTTATGGTCGACATAATCGTCCATCAGAGCAATTAATTCGGTTAACCATGGATCGTTTTCGCACTACGTTTACTCTATGTGATAATACGCATCCGCAGAGACGTCAACAGTGCGCACCGAAGAAACAATTGCCGCTGTAGAGCAAAGTGTTGAAGAGGACCCGAATGAATCGATTCGCCACCGTGCACAGCAATTGGAGCCGACTTACCGACTATTTTGTTCCCGTATTGGATGGCATGAATGTGGATGAGTTGTGGTTCCAACAAGACGGCGCTACATGCCACACAGCGCACGTCACAATCGATTTATTGAAGGAAACATTCGATGAGCGCATAATTTCGCGGAATGGACCTGTCAATTGGCCACCAAGATCGTGTGATTTGACACCATTGGATTATTTTCTTTGGGGATATGTGAAGTCGCTCGTCTACGGCAACAAACCAGAAACGTTAGGGGACTTGGAAGCCAACATTCGTGGCGTTATTGCCAACATACGGCCCCATATGCTCGAAAAAGTGCTTGAAAATTGGACCTGTAGAATTGGCTTTATTCGAGCCAGCCGCGGCGGCCACATGCCCGAAATCATATTTAAACATTAATGGCATAAAATTATCCTTCCAATAAAGTCAAATTGATGGACATTAAAACGATTTTCTTGTGTTTTATTTCAATTCGAAGTTCTATACCCCTCAAAAAAACACCCTATATATAATCGTAGTAAGGCGTGGGCGAAGCCCGAATTCTACAAAAATTTCATCTGCTCCAAAAATGTCTAGGGATAACAGCGCAGCCTCAATTAATCGCCAAAACCGCTTTAAAATTTTGCAAAATGACAACGACAAACCAGAGATATTCTCGAATAAAACATCCAAGCCGCCTCTATCGATTTGAGAGAAAAATGCCCTTATTAAAAAATTAATTTCGGTCATTGGTGAGAATAAATTTCACATTGTTCCAATAAAACGTGGCAACATCGATGGAACTGAAATCCAAATTTATGACGAAAAATATTTCCGCAAAATGGTTGCTGAATTTGAACAAAATAAAACAAGCTTCTACACATACCAGCTTAATAGCGCTAAAGGCATGCAGATCGTATTGATGTTGTTCCCGAAGAAATAAAAGATGAACTCGTCCTCCAGGGGTTTAAGGTAAAAAATGTGTCCAATATAATAAATAGGTAGAAGATTTCCCAACCTCTATTTCGTGTTGAACTTGAGCCTAATGATATAAAATTGAAAAAAATGAGACGCACCCAATTTATAATTTAAAATACCTCTTGTACCGAAAAATCACAGTTGAAGGACCACACAAGCGTTCTGGGCCCGTACAGTGCCATAATTGTCAAGAATATGGCCATACGAAAACCTACTGCAACTTACTTACTGTTTGTGTTGTGTGCGGCGAATTACACGGCACTGCTATTTGCAATAAGCCAAAAGATCAAAATGATAAAAAAATGCAGTAATTGTGGAGGTAATCACACCGCTAACTACAGAGGTTGTCCTGTGTACTTTTTCGTAAAGAATACTATGGTGCAAAAACCTAAATTAGCTCCAGCTCAATCAGCAAACGCTTACTCTGCCACTTTTGCGCAAATGGGCCAACCAGTTACTTCCCGTGTATCGTATGCAGATGCTGCTAAGACAACTTCAATTTCCACACAAAATGTTTCCCCGCCAAATAATTCAAAAAATACTGACGCAAGCTTTAATTTTAATCGCCTGGAAGCTACTATTGATAATCTGGTGCAAACTATAAACAATTTTACAACAAATATGACTAGCATGATGCAAGAAATGCTGCGAATGCAGAATACTCTGCTTCAAGCATTAATTAATAAGCCATGAACACGTTAACAATATGTTTCTGGAACGCAAATGGCATTCGCCGTCATAAAAATGAACTTGAGCATTTCCTCATGGAAAAAAATATTGACTCGTTTGATTTCGAGAAGTCTTTTTAAAATTTATGGCTACACTATATATGATACAAAGGACCCTAGAGGAAGAGCTTGCGGTGGATCAGCAATTCTAATAAAGTCAAGACTCAAGCACTATGTTCTTGATAACATTTGTGAAGAACACCTACAAGCAACAAATATTGGCATTGAAAATTTTTGTACAAATTTTCTTATATCATCAATTTACTCCCCTCCCAGATTTTCGATCACTGAGAATCAATATGAGGATTTCTACAAATCTCTTGGACCTTGTTTTGTAGTAGCTGGCGACTACAATGCAAAACATACGTTCTGGGGTTCGCGTCTTATTACACCCAGAGGTCGAGCATTGTTCAACACTATTTCAAAAATGGGCTTGGATGTCATTTCAAGTGGGGAGCCCACTTATTGGCCTACTGACATACAAAAAATTCCGGATGTTATAGATTTTGGCGTCATAAAAAATATCTCTAGGGATTTAATTCAAGTTCAATCTTCTCTTGATCTCTCGTCCGATCACTCTCCCACTATCGTGACAATCTTTAACCCACTAAGAAGTGACTTACCTCATCCATATATGAAGATGATCAATCGTGTTAATTGGATGGGGTTCAAAAAATATCTCAGTAGTCATTGTACGGAAAACAAGACGCTTAGAACACCCGAATATATTGAATCTAACATTACCAATCTCAGCGAGAATATTAAACGGGCTGCTGAACATGCCACTATCTCCCATCCGCAGACTGGGTTTAATAAAATTTATTCTACAGACATTGAACGTCTTGTACGTGAAAAAAGAAGAGCTAAAAGGGAATGGCAACAGCACAGATCACCACAAAATCAAATCAGATTTAAAGAGTGCACTAAACGACTCCAAGAGTTGCTTGCATCTGAAAAATCTGCGTTTCTTAAAAATTATCTGGAAAGTCTTGATGTCACACCAGCGTCTAATTACTCCTTGTGGCGCGCTACTAGAAAGATTAAAACACCCGTTGAGTATAAGCCACCTCTACGCACATCTACCGGAGGTTGGGCAAGAAGCGATACTGAAAAAGGTAACATATTTACTGAGCACTTTAAATCCGTTTTTACGCCAAACATATGTACTGGTGTTGCTGATTTGCCGAGTGTAGTCGCTCTACCCCCTCAACACAAAAAGTTTAAGATGCGTGATTTACAAAAATTGATTGCCGAAATCAACCCGAAGAGAGAGAGAGAATTAGTAACCAGATACTGCTGAAGTTGCCTGGTATTGCAATGAGAATCCTGTCATTAATTTTTAATGCCATTTTACGACTGCAATATTATCTACACAGCTGGAAGCTTGCCAAGGTTAAAATCACTCCAAAGCCGGGCAAGGATCTTACCAAGGCTGAGTCATATAGGCCAATAAGTCTACCATCAACAATGTCAAAGCTTTTCGAAAAACTGCTCAAAACAAAATTGTCCCCAATTCTAATTAGTAGTGGGTGCAATCCAGACCATCAATTTGGTTTTAGAAGTCAGCATAGCACCATTGAACAAACTCAGATTGGTTCAATTTATAAGAAGAACTTTTGAAGAAAAAAAGTATTGTTCTGCGCTGTTTATTGACATTTCCGAGGCATTTGATAAAGTGTGGCATGAAGGCCTGATTTTAAAATTGAAGACTTACTTACCAATAAACATTTTAAATCTTTTGGAAAGTTACATTATTTCCCGTAAGTTCACTGTTGTGGAAGGAGTCTTTACGAGTGTGCCACTGGAGAGCATACTGGGACCAGTTTTATATTTGATTTATACTTGTGATATGTCTGTGAGCAGTAGTATCCATACTTCCACATTTGCCGACGATACAGCCTGCCTTAGTATGCACGAAAACCCTGATGAGGCATCCCTCAAACTCCAGGAACACATTAGCCAGATGGAGCTTTGGTTAAACTTATGGAGAATCAAGGTAAATGAACAAAAGCGTGTTCAAGTAACATTTACCTTACGAAGAGATGTTTGTTCCCCCATTCGGATTAATAATCAAGTTATTTCTCAACATTCACATGTGAAATATTTTGGTATACACCTTGATCGACGACTTACATGAAAACACCACATTGATTCTAAGCTATCACAAATGAAACTTAAATTAACTCAGGTACATTAGCTGATTGGTAGAAATTCAACACTTAGCCTAGACTGTAAACTTTTAATATACAAGTCGCTTTTGAAGCCAATTTGGTGCTACGGAATTCAACTATGGAGCACTGCTTCAGCTTCAAATGTAGAGAAAATTCAACGAAGGCAAAACAAAATTTTACGTATGATAACATCGGCTCCATGGTACATCAAAAATTCAAATCTACATCGTGATTTGAATATGCCACTAGTCACTAAACAAATTTCAAAATACGCAGGCAAATACCTAAAAAAAAACTCGAGTCACATCCTAATCCGCTTGCTCGTAATATTTTGAACTTTACTGGACACATCCGCTTAAAAAAGAGAGATACACGGGCTCTACTCTTCAACACTCCAGATGATGAAGCTGCTTGAAAACACTTTTTTTCTTTTTGTTGCTTATCACTACTTATGTATTATTAATAACTATCACTATGCTTATGTCCGACATTGGTTGGGCCTAATAATTATACTTTAGATTTAAGATTTGAATAATTATTGTTAGTTCATATTTGAAGATACAATAAATAAAATACATGCATTAAAAAAAAAATAATAAGTAGAATAAAATGTTTAATCAACAATAATGGTTAATGAACTTAAAATCGGAAATAAGGCAATGTTTTTTAATAATGATAATTAAATAACAAAAATTAAAAATTTTAAGAACCCTCGTCTTTTTTCAGAAAAGATGTACCTTCTAAACGGCTGGACCGATTTTCTTCAAACATATCTAAGAACCCTCTCGATCAAGTCATCTTTCAAACAGAAAACACCAAATCGGTCTAGCCGTTTGGCCTCTACGTCGACACGGGTTAATAAATAAAAATAAAAAGTAAGAGTGGTATATTCGACTGTGCCGAATCATCATCTTGCGGACAAAAGATCCCTTAACTTATGCTTGCCTTGTTAACATGACCTTGTGTGCTCAACAGCGAACTTGTATAAATAAATACTTTTAAATTTATCGGGCCTGTTCTGAAAATCATGGTGTTTTAAAATCAAAGTAAACAACTAATAGCTGATTTGACCCTACAAAAAACATATGTAGCTTGTAAACAAAGTTTGACAACTATTCGTATTGTATACATTAACAGGCTGGGGCAGGTGCATGTACCTGTTATAATTATATCATGGATTAGCTTGTATACAGAAATATTAACTGACAAGCCAGCATTGTATCCACTCAAACAGAGGGGCACCCTGTGAACATGATTGAAAGCTGGAGGGCAATTGGATAGTTGTTTTAACATCATTTTGATCTTAACTTAATACATACAGGAAGATAGATTCCAAAAAAAATTCAACTTGAAACCCTTTTTAGTAATTATAACAGCATAGCCCAAAAATTTATTGTGAGAGCTACACAAATAAATCTATCTTTCTAATGTAGATGTTATAAAGTCTGTCGATATACATGCATATCAAACCACAGGAAGAAAAAAGAGTTAGTAGGTTTTTATTGTATTTATACGTATTATTTGTAATTTATAATACGTATTTTCTTCCAACTTCCAACACTATAAATCGTGCAATTTACAAAAGCAATGATTTAGCTTTCATAAATTTTTTGAAATCACCGTGATTTGACATGTCGTGATTTGCAGAAGAGAGGCCCGTATGAATTAAATAAATTGAAACTGAAATAGAGGACATTAGTAGCAATATGCATGCATATGCATATCATTTACTCCTCTGATAAACTTTTTAAAATATGTACATTAGAGCGACTCACTTGAAAAAACGTGTTTGTTACCCCTCTCAAATCAAAGATCGGTCTTTTTAATGAGAACTCCAAAAATATTAGAGGGGTCTAGCGATGCCCGCTCGTGTGCTGGACCTTGTGTAAATAAGGTATATTTTTGAAGTTTTTTTTTGCATATTTTTATATTTAGTTCTGACACAACATATTAAAAAAGTATATCATCTAAAAGGTTTGTTCAAATCGCTTTCAACTTTCCGTTAAACCTTACCATTTGTACCATCAGCAATGTATAATTCCATAAAAACTACGATTTTTAAGAATTCATAGCAGGCGATACATATATTTAAATAAATTCTATTGTTTGTACTACTCATATTTGATCTGAATCTTTATTAAATTATATCTGTTGTTAGTTCTCGCGTGAACTTTTGCGGAAACGATTAACAGAAATAAGTGAACAATGACTTAAATCAAATATTCCTTAAAACATAATGGAATTTTTTAATATAAATAAGTAGCACCTGCTATGAAAATGCTTAAAAAATTTTAGGTTTTAAGGAATGACACATTGTTATTGGTGTGTATGGTTTTTAATATGTTGTCTCAAAAATATACCTTTTTTACCACACGGTCCAGCTCACGAGCGGGCATCGCTGGACCCTTCAAATATTTTGGGAGTCCTCATAAAAAAGACCGATCTTTGATTTGAGAGGGGTAACAAGGTCGCATTTTTCATTTCCATACAATGTGAGTCGCTCTAAATAAAGTACATACATACATAGTTGGCATTTGTAGTAAGGATAATATATATCTGCGGCAAAAAGGAAAAAGTGCTTAAGTCGAGATAAGCTGATTTTGAGTTAATGGTACTTCCGTAATCTGAATATTCGAAAGTACCCCTGGTCAAAATCTCTATACATTTGTGTAATTTTTCAGTAAGTTATAACGCGACTTATCTTTTTTAGACTTCTAATCTAATTTGGAATAATAGCTTAATTCAGATTATACTGTGGTATATTTCAACTCAAATGTACATATTACTTATAGTGTGTAGAACGACGGTTGTTTAAAAAAATAAAGTTGAACAAATAATTTCCCAATTTAACTGTAAAAGAAAAAAATCTGGAAATCGACTTGAACGCTTAAAAGTGCTCTCCTGAAAAACAGTAAAATACGACTTAAACACTTTTTCCTTATTGCCACAGATATAATGTCATACATATCACTCGTTTATTAAAAAAACAAGTTTATTTTAAACTTTAAAGTTTTAAATTTACACACAACTTAATGGAAAACGATAATTTTATTTTTCTTTCGATAATTAAGTATACAAGATATTTATATGAAATTTTTACACAATACTAATATCAATATGAGGATTAATTTTGCATCATTAACTCAAAAATCCCATTTTTGATATATGACGTTATTTTAGAAAATGAGCGATTGTAATTATGTAGCTTGTCAAATTGCAAATAACCTACTAGCCTACTATGTGTCGTTGAAAGTTCTTATAATACCTGATAGCTATGATCTAAGAAAAACTTTTTAAACATTACGGTTGCAGATCTACCAATTAGTTGTCACAAGCACCAATAAAATGCAGGAACACAAAATGACTTTAGATATAAAAGTTACCAATTTTTTTTTAAACCAACACTTCTCCTTAGATAAGTTTATTTAGCATTCGAATAATTAAGTTATTTTCGGACCCAGCAAAAAAGACATGCACAAGAAATAGTTAGTGCATGAGTTCTTCTGAAAATGAATTGGTTCAATTTAGGTGCAGAACGTTAGATTTTAACGCAGGCGTGTCATTGATGAGCATGGGTTCACATTTAACAAAACTGCTAATTATTGAAATGAGTGCTTAGAACCCATGCAAGTTCGCAGATTCGATAACGTTTTTCCGTAAATACAAGTTCGCAGATTCGATAACGTTTTTCCGTAAATACAAAAAAAAATATTGTCTCGGTTAGGATACGAACAATGCTTTTCCGATTACCCACGCGTACTCTCTACCACTGAACTGCATCGTTATAATTCTTAGGAGATACAACTCGTTTTATGAAAAAATAATGCTTAGATAATAATGTTTTAATTCCGTTTTTGCATGCCTTTTTCGCTGGATATTTATTTCAATACATTACCCAGTCCCTTCATACATACATATGTATGTGTGTACGTTCAGCCAGGGGATCAATCCCTGCCGATTGTACATCTGCAATCCACACCAGCTTAATTAAGCAAAAGTACGTTTTACTTAGTTGTTGGGAAAAAAAACAAAAACCACATGAATGAAAGAAAATACTCGCAGCAACAACAAACACTCAATCAAACACCCTCAAACAAACATCCTTTCTGTCCACTTTAAAATATTCATAAGAAATCCATGATCTTTAGCAAGGGTTTGCTTATTTTTTTAACATACATACATATCCATACATAATACATAACATACATTAGCAAACGAATTTTTATTTACTTATACATATTTATATACCTATATGTATGTATGTATGTATCAAATTTCTTTAAAAAAAATCTATAAATTCTAAACACAACAACAACAAGCGTTTGTAATAGTTTGCTACTTCAAGTGTATGCATGTACAATTTGTACGCCAATTAGAGATGTGCGCGTGTCGTGTTTTTTTGTTCCGTGACACGAATACGACGAACTCAACACAAAGTGTTCGTGACAAAAAATCTAATTTCGTTCGTGTTGAGCAAAATTGATACGAAAAACACGAATTTATTTTAGATGTAAAATATGTATGAATGAATGTACAGTAGAGAACAAATTTAATATTTTGTATCGTCAAACACACAACACCAGCATCTATATAATTAATAGGCGAACATGTTTTTTGTAATCCCTTTTACGCTGGTACCACCGCACCGATTTGAAAAAGATATATATGGTTTTAAAGGATTTTTTATGCAGATGTGCAGAATCTATATTTTATTGAAATCAGTTTAGTATTTTGGGAGCTATAAGCGTTTAAAGTTGCTACTACTACATGCACACATATTACACACGCATTTATTAGCTTACAAGTAAAAAAAGAAACAAAGCATGAGTGTGTGTGTGTGTGTGTTTGTAGTATTTCACTTAACCTTACAATTCTTTTTCTCTTATTTGTTGTTGTATCAAAGCCATAATTGAATAAATTTAATTAGGTTGGTTGTAGGGATTTTGTTTATGCTTTTATAAAAAAAAAATTATATATAATTTCATGTGTTATTTAATTATGCTTGCATATGTATGTAAGTTTGTGTATGGCTGTGTTTTAATGAATTTTTTTATGACGATTAGATACATTTTCTTTGAATCTTAAATTATTTACATTTTGATTCTAGAATACGGACGAGTGTGTCGTCCGTTTGGTATATCTAGTATTTATTATTGATATTGAATGGGCCTCTGAAGCTTAAAATTCTGTACTGCCATATTTTGAAAACTGACTCTTGAAAAAAACAGTTAAATGTTATGATCTTCAACACCATGCCAATAATATTTCGTTCGTGTTGTGCAGTATCGTGGTGACAAAAAAATCAGAATCTACAAATTTCTTTGTAGGTCGGCATTCATACAAAATATTTACTGATTCAATGAATTTGGTTACTGAAAACGAAATTTAGTTTTTTCTATGTAACAGAAAAACAGTAACACGTCCCAGGCACATATTTCGATTTAAATAATTTATGTCACACAGTGCTATTTCTATATTAATTATTTGATTAGGTTAAAGTTCGTATCGTTCTGTAAACCAAATTACATATGATAATATTTAAGAAACAATACTATCAAAGTTAATTGTAAATTATTATTTACAGTAACTTAAAAATAAAAATTTTAAAATCATTGGAGTTTAGAAAAATCTAGTTCAGAACAATCAAAATGGTAAGATTTGATTGATGATTAGCTATGTATGTACGTTTTGTGGTGTTTCCTTGTATGTACATAGTTGCTATTTTTCTTTAAAAACTCAATAATAATTTTTGTTTTTATGTCTTGATTAATTTCTTTTTCAAAAACATGAATTTATATATTGAGAAAAAAAAAATTATATCGACATCGCTCAAACTCAGACGGCGAACTTTAACAAGCCGAGTGCTTATCAACGACCCATGTTTTCTTCCTTACTTCTTTAACATTTTTACAAAATGTACTGAGAAAACAATAATAAGAAATCAAATTAAACAATCCGTTCCGGTATAAATACATATTTATACCAAATCCATCCTCTTTAAAAGCGCTTATTTACCTGGTCTGGTTAACATATATCAGAAAATATTTTCTGAAATCGTATAGCTATATTATTTTATTTGTCCTATAATAAGAGATAATGGCCCATACTCATAGTCAAACCATAGAATATTTTAAGAGTTTCAAATCAGTATTATCATACAAAATACTGATTTTAAACTCTTACAGCCTTATTTATAAAACATATTAAGTCTTTGTAAAGGCTTTTTAAATCAAATTTTGATACAAAATTTTTCTTAAAAAGTCTTTATAAAGCCCTAATAAGTGTTATAAATAAGGATGTTAAAATATACTTTGTTTTACTAACCACATTTTTTGTAACTAAACGCATTTCATAAATATTGATGCATACTAATGGTCAAAACAAAGGATATTTTTATGCTGTTTTGATTATGAGTATGCATCATTACCTCTTATTATAGAAAAAATAAAATAATATAGCTCTACGATTTCAAAAAATATTTTCCGATATCGTATAGCTGCATTAGTTTATATTTTTTATAATAAGAGATAATATTTATAAAATGTATTTAGCTACATAAATGCGGTTAGTAAAACAACCTAAAATACCTTGGTACGAAATATTGATGAATCATCGAACGATAGTTCAAAAATAAATCATAGTTCCCTTATATCAAATTCTATTCGTGCAACAATAGTTGACCTGTCAAATTGCGAAAAAAACGCTATGCTTGGCTTGCTAGAAAGTCCTAATGGACTTAAATTTGAGAACGTTTATTTATACTCAAAATCTTTTTATCCATCCAAATATGAATACCTGAAAAAATTAATTTCATCAATTAAAACAACAAGATATTACAAAATTTATAGATAGTGAATCTGTTTCAGTCCAAGGTAATTCCAATGTGATATTTAACGATGATGCGTATGGGAAGCATATTTTTGTATGGAGAGAGATAAGAATGTTGATTCATTCTACTTCTGTAAAACTTATACTAGAATCACGAAACGTTTAATAAGAGATCATCATAATGTAATGTTTTTTTAATGTTTAAGTAAGGTGAGAAAAATATAAAGCATGTTGAAAGGATAAATATGGATTTTTGATTATAAGCAAAGATAGTGAATTAAACGATGATCGTTACAGAAAATAATTTTAATATATAAAAGTTTACTTTTTCGTGTTTCATCTGACCTTAAACTCCATTTATATAAATGTTATAAATGGCTAGCTACTTGTATACTAATAACTAAATCTGAATCAGATATCTTGATATGAAAATCTGAACAGCTCCTGATCTGTTACCTGATAAGCTGATCTGAAAATCAAATAATTAATATAGAAATAGCACTGTGTGACATAAATTATTTAAATCGAAATATGTGCCTGGGACGTGTTACTGTTTTTCTGTTACATAGAAAAAACTAAATTTCGTTTTCAGTAACCAAATTCATTGAATCAGTAAATATTTTGTATGAATGCCGACCTACAAAGAAATTTGTAGATTCTGATTTTTTTGTCACCACGATACTGCACAACACGAACGAAATATTATTGGCATGGTGTTGAAGATCATAACATTTAACTGTTTTTTTCAAGAGTCAGTTTTCAAAATATGGCAGTACAGAATTTTAAGCTTCAGAGGCCCATTCAATATCAATAATAAATACTAGATATACCAAACGGACGACACACTCGTCCGTATTCTAGAATCAAAATGTAAATAATTTAAGATTCAAAGAAAATGTATCTAATCGTCATAAAAAAATTCATTAAAACACAGCCATACACAAACTTACATACATATGCAAGCATAATTAAATAACACATGAAATTATATATAATTTTTTTTTTATAAAAGCATAAACAAAATCCCTACAACCAACCTAATTAAATTTATTCAATTATGGCTTTGATACAACAACAAATAAGAGAAAAAGAATTGTAAGGTTAAGTGAAATACTACAAACACACACACACACACACTCATGCTTTGTTTCTTTTTTTACTTGTAAGCTAATAAATGCGTGTGTAATATGTGTGCATGTAGTAGTAGCAACTTTAAACGCTTATAGCTCCCAAAATACTAAACTGATTTCAATAAAATATAGATTCTGCACATCTGCATAAAAAATCCTTTAAAACCATATATATCTTTTTCAAATCGGTGCGGTGGTACCAGCGTAAAAGGGATTACAAAAAACATGTTCGCCTATTAATTATATAGATGCTGGTGTTGTGTGTTTGACGATACAAAATATTAAATTTGTTCTCTACTGTACATTCATTCATACATATTTTACATCTAAAATAAATTCGTGTTTTTCGTATCAATTTTGCTCAACACGAACGAAATTAGATTTTTTGTCACGAACACTTTGTGTTGAGTTCGTCGTATTCGTGTCACGGAACAAAAAAACACGACACGCGCACATCTCTAATTGGCGTACAAATTGTACATGCATACACTTGAAGTAGCAAACTATTACAAACGCTTGTTGTTGTTGTGTTTAGAATTTATAGATTTTTTTTAAAGAAATTTGATACATACATACATACATATAGGTATATAAATATGTATAAGTAAATAAAAATTCGTTTGCTAATGTATGTTATGTATTATGTATGGATATGTATGTATGTTAAAAAAATAAGCAAACCCTTGCTAAAGATCATGGATTTCTTATGAATATTTTAAAGTGGACAGAAAGGATGTTTGTTTGAGGGTGTTTGATTGAGTGTTTGTTGTTGCTGCGAGTATTTTCTTTCATTCATGTGGTTTTTGTTTTTTTTCCCAACAACTAAGTAAAACGTACTTTTGCTTAATTAAGCTGGTGTGGATTGCAGATGTCCAATCGGCAGGGATTGATCCCCTGGCTGAACGTACACACATACATATGTATGTATGAAGGGACTGGGTAATGTATTGAAATAAATATCCAGCGAAAAAGGCATGCAAAAACGGAATTAAAACATTATTATCTAAGCATTATTTTTTCATAAAACGAGTTGTATCTCCTAAGAATTATAACGATGCAGTTCAGTGGTAGAGAGTACGCGTGGGTAATCGGAAAAGCATTGTTCGTATCCTAACCGAGACAATATTTTTTTTTGTATTTACGGAAAAACGTTATCGAATCTGCGAACTTGTATTTACGGAAAAACGTTATCGAATCTGCGAACTTGCATGGGTTCTAAGCACTCATTTCAATAATTAGCAGTTTTGTTAAATGTGAACCCATGCTCATCAATGACACGCCTGCGTTAAAATCTAACGTTCTGCACCTAAATTGAACCAATTCATTTTCAGAAGAACTCATGCACTAACTATTTCTTGTGCATGTCTTTTTTGCTGGGTCCGAAAATAACTTAATTATTCGAATGCTAAATAAACTTATCTAAGGAGAAGTGTTGGTTTAAAAAAAAATTGGTAACTTTTATATCTAAAGTCATTTTGTGTTCCTGCATTTTATTGGTGCTTGTGACAACTAATTGGTAGATCTGCAACCGTAATGTTTAAAAAGTTTTTCTTAGATCATAGCTATCAGGTATTATAAGAACTTTCAACGACACATAGTAGGCTAGTAGGTTATTTGCAATTTGACAAGCTACATAATTACAATCGCTCATTTTCTAAAATAACGTCATATATCAAAAATGGGATTTTTGAGTTAATGATGCAAAATTAATCCTCATATTGATATTAGTATTGTGTAAAAATTTCATATAAATATCTTGTATACTTAATTATCGAAAGAAAAATAAAATTATCGTTTTCCATTAAGTTGTGTGTAAATTTAAAACTTTAAAGTTTAAAATAAACTTGTTTTTTTAATAAACGAGTGATATGTATGACATTATATCTGTGGCAATAAGGAAAAAGTGTTTAAGTCGTATTTTACTGTTTTTCAGGAGAGCACTTTTAAGCGTTCAAGTCGATTTCCAGATTTTTTTCTTTTACAGTTAAATTGGGAAATTATTTGTTCAACTTTATTTTTTTAAACAACCGTCGTTCTACACACTATAAGTAATATGTACATTTGAGTTGAAATATACCACAGTATAATCTGAATTAAGCTATTATTCCAAATTAGATTAGAAGTCTAAAAAAGATAAGTCGCGTTATAACTTACTGAAAAATTACACAAATGTATAGAGATTTTGACCAGGGGTACTTTCGAATATTCAGATTACGGAAGTACCATTAACTCAAAATCAGCTTATCTCGACTTAAGCACTTTTTCCTTTTTGCCGCAGATATATATTATCCTTACTACAAATGCCAACTATGTATGTATGTACTTTATTTAGAGCGACTCACATTGTATGGAAATGAAAAATGCGACCTTGTTACCCCTCTCAAATCAAAGATCGGTCTTTTTTATGAGGACTCCCAAAATATTTGAAGGGTCCAGCGATGCCCGCTCGTGAGCTGGACCGTGTGGTAAAAAAGGTATATTTTTGAGACAACATATTAAAAACCATACACACCAATAACAATGTGTCATTCCTTAAAACCTAAAATTTTTTAAGCATTTTCATAGCAGGTGCTACTTATTTATATTAAAAAATTCCATTATGTTTTAAGGAATATTTGATTTAAGTCATTGTTCACTTATTTCTGTTAATCGTTTCCGCAAAAGTTCACGCGAGAACTAACAACAGATATAATTTAATAAAGATTCAGATCAAATATGAGTAGTACAAACAATAGAATTTATTTAAATATATGTATCGCCTGCTATGAATTCTTAAAAATCGTAGTTTTTATGGAATTATACATTGCTGATGGTACAAATGGTAAGGTTTAACGGAAAGTTGAAAGCGATTTGAACAAACCTTTTAGATGATATACTTTTTTAATATGTTGTGTCAGAACTAAATATAAAAATATGCAAAAAAAAACTTCAAAAATATACCTTATTTACACAAGGTCCAGCACACGAGCGGGCATCGCTAGACCCCTCTAATATTTTTGGAGTTCTCATTAAAAAGACCGATCTTTGATTTGAGAGGGGTAACAAACACGTTTTTTCAAGTGAGTCGCTCTAATGTACATATTTTAAAAAGTTTATCAGAGGAGTAAATGATATGCATATGCATGCATATTGCTACTAATGTCCTCTATTTCAGTTTCAATTTATTTAATTCATACGGGCCTCTCTTCTGCAAATCACGACATGTCAAATCACGGTGATTTCAAAAAATTTATGAAAGCTAAATCATTGCTTTTGTAAATTGCACGATTTATAGTGTTGGAAGTTGGAAGAAAATACGTATTATAAATTACAAATAATACGTATAAATACAATAAAAACCTACTAACTCTTTTTTCTTCCTATGGTTTGATATGCATGTATATCGACAGACTTTATAACATCTACATTAGAAAGATAGATTTATTTGTGTAGCTCTCACAATAAATTTTTGGGCTATGCTGTTATAATTACTAAAAAGGGTTTCAAGTTGAATTTTTTTTGGAATCTATCTTCCTGTATGTATTAAGTTAAGATCAAAATGATGTTAAAACAACTATCCAATTGCCCTCCAGCTTTCAATCATGTTCACAGGGTGCCCCTCTGTTTGAGTGGATACAATGCTGGCTTGTCAGTTAATATTTCTGTATACAAGCTAATCCATGATATAATTATAACAGGTACATGCACCTGCCCCAGCCTGTTAATGTATACAATACGAATAGTTGTCAAACTTTGTTTACAAGCTACATATGTTTTTTGTAGGGTCAAATCAGCTATTAGTTGTTTACTTTGATTTTAAAACACCATGATTTTCAGAACAGGCCCGATAAATTTAAAAGTATTTATTTATACAAGTTCGCTGTTGAGCACACAAGGTCATGTTAACAAGGCAAGCATAAGTTAAGGGATCTTTTGTCCGCAAGATGATGATTCGGCACAGTCGAATATACCACTCTTACTTTTTATTTTTATTTATTAACCCGTGTCGACGTAGAGGCCAAACGGCTAGACCGATTTGGTGTTTTCTGTTTGAAAGATGACTTGATCGAGAGGGTTCTTAGATATGTTTGAAGAAAATCGGTCCAGCCGTTTAGAAGGTACATCTTTTCTGAAAAAAGACGAGGGTTCTTAAAATTTTTAATTTTTGTTATTTAATTATCATTATTAAAAAACATTGCCTTATTTCCGATTTTAAGTTCATTAACCATTATTGTTGATTAAACATTTTATTCTACTTATTATTTTTTTTTTAATGCATGTATTTTATTTATTGTATCTTCAAATATGAACTAACAATAATTATTCAAATCTTAAATCTAAAGTATAATTATTAGGCCCAACCAATGTCGGACATAAGCATAGTGATAGTTATTAATAATACATAAGTAGTGATAAGCAACAAAAAGAAAAAAAGTGTTTTCAAGCAGCTTCATCATCTGGAGTGTTGAAGAGTAGAGCCCGTGTATCTCTCTTTTTTAAGCGGATGTGTCCAGTAAAGTTCAAAATATTACGAGCAAGCGGATTAGGATGTGACTCGAGTTTTTTTTTAGGTATTTGCCTGCGTATTTTGAAATTTCTTTAGTGACTAGTGGCATATTCAAATCACGATGTAGATTTGAATTTTTGATGTACCATGGAGCCGATGTTATCATACGTAAAATTTTGTTTTGCCTTCGTTGAATTTTCTCTACATTTGAAGCTGAAGCAGTGCTCCATAGTTGAATTCCGTAGCACCAAATTGGCTTCAAAAGCGACTTGTATATTAAAAGTTTACAGTCTAGGCTAAGTGTTGAATTTCTACCAATCAGCTAATGTACCTGAGTTAATTTAAGTTTCATTTGTGATAGCTTAGAATCAATGTGGTGTTTTCATGTAAGTCGTCGATCAAGGTGTATACCAAAATATTTCACATGTGAATGTTGAGAAATAACTTGATTATTAATCCGAATGGGGGAACAAACATCTCTTCGTAAGGTAAATGTTACTTGAACACGCTTTTGTTCATTTACCTTGATTCTCCATAAGTTTAACCAAAGCTCCATCTGGCTAATGTGTTCCTGGAGTTTGAGGGATGCCTCATCAGGGTTTTCGTGCATACTAAGGCAGGCTGTATCGTCGGCAAATGTGGAAGTATGGATACTACTGCTCACAGACATATCACAAGTATAAATCAAATATAAAACTGGTCCCAGTATGCTCTCCAGTGGCACACTCGTAAAGACTCCTTCCACAACAGTGAACTTACGGGAAATAATGTAACTTTCCAAAAGATTTAAAATGTTTATTGGTAAGTAAGTCTTCAATTTTAAAATCAGGCCTTCATGCCACACTTTATCAAATGCCTCGGAAATGTCAATAAACAGCGCAGAACAATACTTTTTTTCTTCAAAAGTTCTTCTTATAAATTGAACCAATCTGAGTTTGTTCAATGGTGCTATGCTGACTTCTAAAACCAAATTGATGGTCTGGATTGCACCCACTACTAATTAGAATTGGGGACAATTTTGTTTTGAGCAGTTTTTCGAAAAGCTTTGACATTGTTGATAGTAGACTTATTGGCCTATATGACTCAGCCTTGGTAAGATCCTTGCCCGGCTTTGGAGTGATTTTAACCTTGGCAAGCTTCCAGCTGTGTAGATAATATTGCAGTCGTAAAATGGCATTAAAAATTAATGACAGGATTCTCATTGCAATACCAGGCAACTTCAGCAGTATCTGGTTACTAATTCTCTCTCTCTCTCTTCGGGTTGATTCCGGCAATCAATTTTTGTAAATCACGCATCTTAAACTTTTTGTGTTGAGGGGGTAGAGCGACTACACTCGGCAAATCAGCAACACCAGTACATATGTTTGGCGTAAAAACGGATTTAAAGTGCTCAGTAAATATGTTACCTTTTTCAGTATCGCTTCTTGCCCAACCTCCGGTAGATGTGCGTAGAGGTGGCTTATACTCAACGGGTGTTTTAATCTTTCTAGTAGCGCGCCACAAGGAGTAATTAGACGCTGGTGTGACATCAAGACTTTCCAGATAATTTTTAAGAAACGGAGATTTTTCATATGCAAGCAACTCTTGGAGTCGTTTAGTGCACTCTTTATATCTGATTTGATTTTGTGGTGATCTGTGCTGTTGCCATTACCTTTTAGCTCTTCTTTTTTCACGTACGAGACGTTCAATGTCTGTAGAATAAATTTTATTAAACCCAGTCTGCGGATGGGAGATAGTGGCATGTTCAGCAGCCCGTTTAATATTCTCGCTGAGATTGGTAATGTTAGATTCAATATATTCGGGTGTTCTAAGCGTCTTGTTTTCCGTACAATGACTACTGAGATATTTTTTGAACCCCATCCAATTAACACGATTGATCATCTTCATAAATGGATGAGGTAAGTCACTTCTTAGTGGGTTAAAGATTGTCACGATAGTGGGAGAGTGATCGGACGAGAGATCAAGAGAAGATTGAACTTGAATTAAATCCCTAGAGATATTTTTTATGACGCCAAAACCTATAACATCCGGAATTTTTTGTATGTCAGTAGGCCAATAAGTGGGCTCCCCACTTGAAATGACATCCAAGCCCATTTTTGAAATAGTGTTGAACAATGCTCGACCTCTGGGTGTAATAAGACGCGAACCCCAGAACGTATGTTTTGCATTGTAGTCGCCAGCTACTACAAAACAAGGTCCAAGAGATTTGTAGAAATCCTCATATTGATTCTCAGTGATCGAAAATCTGGGAGGGGAGTAAATTGATGATATAACAAAATTTGTACAAAAATTTTCAATGCCAATATTTGTTGCTTGTAGGTGTTCTTCACAAATGTTATCAAGAACATAGTGCTTGAGTCTTGACTTTATTAGAATTGCTGATCCACCTCAAGCCCTTCCTCTAGGGTCCTTTGTATCATATATAGTGTAGCCATAAATTTTAAAAAGACTTCTCGAAGTCAAACGATTCAATATTTTTTTCCATGAGGAAATGCTCAAGTTCATTTTTATGACGGCGAATGCCGTTTGCGTTCCAGAAACATATTGTTAACGTGTTCATGGCTTATTAATTAATGCTTGAAGCAGAGTATTCTGCATTCGCAGCATTTCTTGCATCATGCTAGTCATATTTGTTGTAAAATTGTTTATAGTTTGCACCAGATTATCAATAGTAGCTTCCAGGCGATTAAAATTAAAGCTTGCGTCAGTATTTTTTGAATTATTTGGCGGGGAAACATTTTGTGTGGAAATTGAAGTTGTCTTAGCAGCATCTGCATACGATACACGGGAAGTAACTGGTTGGCCCATTTGCGCAAAAGTGGCAGAGTAAGCGTTTGCTGATTGAGCTGGAGCTAATTTAGGTTTTTGCACCATAGTATTCTTTACGAAAAAGTACACAGGACAACCTCTGTAGTTAGCGGTGTGATTACCTCCACAATTACTGCATTTTTTTATCATTTTGATCTTTTGGCTTATTGCAAATAGCAGTGCCGTGTAATTCGCCGCACACAACACAAACAGTAAGTAAGTTGCAGTAAGTTTTCGTATGGCCATATTCTTGACAATTATGGCACTGTACGGGCCCAGAACGCTTGTGTGGTCCTTCAACTGTGATTTTTCGGTACAAGAGGTATTTTAAATTATAAATTGGGTGCGTCTCATTTTTTTCAATTTTATATCATTAGGCTCAAGTTCAACACGAAATAGAGGTTGGGAAATCTTCTACCTATTTATTATATTGGACACATTTTTTACCTTAAACCCCTGGAGGACGAGTTCATCTTTTATTTCTTCGGGAACAACATCAATACGATCTGCATGCCTTTAGCGCTATTAAGCTGGTATGTGTAGAAGCTTGTTTTATTTTTTTCAAATTCAGCAACCATTTTGCGGAAATATTTTTCGTCATAAATTTGGATTTCAGTTCCATCGATGTTGCCACGTTTTATTGGAACAATGTGAAATTTATTCTCACCAATGACCGAAATTAATTTTTTAATAAGGGCATTTTTCTCTCAAATCGATAGAGGCGGCTTGGATGTTTTATTCGAGGCTGCGCTGTTATCCCTAGACATTTTTGGAGCAGATGAAATTTTTGTAGAATTCGGGCTTCGCCCACGCCTTACTACGATTATATATCTGTAAATTCCGACTTGTACCTTGAGTTTCGAGCCGCTGTTATCTGTAGTGATAACTTAATTAAGTGATGAACACGAGCCTGAAGGGGATGATATTACTGGCTTATATGAAGAAGTACTAGGCAACTGTAATGTTAATGAAGCACTACTATTTGACATTGGACAGAGCGAAATTGATCGCTGGAAAAAAAATTTCGAAAAATCGAAAAATTTGCTCTTCCGTTAAAAAACAGACTTTCATCAGGTTTATTATTTGTACTTCGTTTGTATTTTTTGCGGTCTATTTTTGTTTTTGTTATTTATGATTGTTTGTTTTTGAGGTACTCGTTAGAGTATTCCTCAATGTCACTTTGCTTAAGTTTTTTTTATTTGCGTTTTTTTTTGGTTTTTGTTATTTCTACTATGTAAAAAATATTAGCAAAGCATAAAGGTTATTTATTAAAAAAAAAATTTCGAAAAATCGAAAAATTTGCTCTTCCGTTAAAAAACAGACTTTCATCAGGTTTATTATTTATATTGTTTTCATTAAGAGTTTCAGAACTCACAGTAAATAAGCATTTCTGCCGTTAGAACTCACTTCAATTTTTTTTTTTTTTTTTTGCATTTGGAGCACTCATACATAGAATTCCTCAAGGGTACTTCGTTTGTATTTTTTGCGGTCTATTTTTGTTTTTGTTATTTATGATTGTTTGTTTTTGAGGTACTCGTTAGAGTATTCCTCAATGTCACTTTGCTTAAGTTTTTTTTATTTGCGTTTTTTTTTTGGTTTTTGTTATTTCTACTATGTAAAAAATATTAGCAAAGCATAAAGGTTATTTATTAAAGGCAGTATGTACCTATTACGAATAATATGTAATACGAATATTTTTTTGTATAATTTTTTGTTTGTTTGGTAAGTATGTAAGCAAAATTCCGCTAATCGACTGTTCGTTATGAACGACTAAACATTTTATTATGACCTAATTTTGTTTTTAAGTTCATAAACCATTACTGTTGACAAGACAGAAGTTAATATTTTTAATTTTGTAATAAAAAAGGAGTTATGCAAAAGTTGTTTATTCTACTTACTAAAGCTGGCTTTACATGGTATTACAATATGCTGTAGAACATACAAAATCTTGTCATGTAAAAGCAAAATGTATCGAATAGGAGAGAATACGGATAGAAAATTTGACAAGCGGTCGGTAAATGTTTATTTTCTAAACCATTTTATAAACTTAAGTATTGTTATTACACCAGAGGTGTATTTCAAAGTAAACGTTGATATTTATTGAAGGGGTTAGCACTGTTACAAAAATAACAAAAATCAACTCAGGAAATTATCATGATATTTTTGTAATCATCCGCTACTTAACCCGTACCACAAAATCAAACAAAGAACAAACAAACCTATAAAAATTTTGTAGTAAAATAATTAAATGTTTTCTTCAATATTTAGCTATATTTTTTAGTATACATTTTTTTGCAATTAGTGAATTGAAAGATTACAGATTACAATTACTGAATTGAAAGATTTTCATTCATCAGTCAAATTTATATTTGTTTTTTACAATTACAAATTTAAAAATTTAAAACTTCTATTGCATTCATTCATTAATTTATATATTTTTTATTTAAAATTCAATGAAATTAAATACAATTTTAAAAATGCACAACTTTTTCTTTACAAAATAAAGCTACAAACATAAATTTTGACAACTAATCAAGAGACTCGAGCACACACAGCACAATCGAATTGAAAGATTTACTAGTCAACATGAAGAATCAAAATCTTTTGATTTTTCTTCAACCAACTCGACAACTGCCAAACTAATCAATTGATAGAGCCATACACACTTTGCTTTGGACAACAACCGACTCAATTGAAAATTGAATTGAATCGTGTATGGGTCGCTTAAGAATGAAAAATAAAAAAATTAATTACAAATTTTTTAAGGCATTCAAATTGAAATACGATTAATCAAAACAATTCACATATTCCATTTGCAATAAAATGCTAAGTATATAAAGCAGAAATCTACGTCAACTGACACCACACACAGTGGACCAAACACAAAAGAACGCTGATGATGAAGGTTTAGTGGCCTTCGAAAACGGCTGGCTGTTCCGTTCAACTATGTGTTGTTAGTCAGAATATTTACAGACAGACTTTGGTGTTATTTGTTCATTAATAATTATCACATGTAATTTGGCTTAAAAAGCGATACGAACTTTAGCCCGTTCAAATCACAAATATAGAAACAAATGGAGTTCGAATAATAATTAAAATTAACTAAAAAGTGTTTTTATATATTTGATTCGTCTTCTTCAGGTTCAAGTGCTTGCAAGAACAAATAAGGCAAAACTAGTCTCAATTCAGATATATGTGTCTGAATTAAAATATCACCTTGGCGTACAAGGTGCACAAATCCATAGTTGAAAAATACAGTGAGACAGTTGAGTATATTATGTCTCAGATTAATAGACTTACCCCCATATTCATAAAAAATAAAATGAATTTGAAATTCATTTTAGGAAAATTTTGTATGGAAAATTTGAAATAAAATACATTTCAAATTTGTTTCAAATTTTATGAATATGGGAGTTAGTATCAAGCCATTACCAGCAATCAGAAAAGAGGCATTAGAACTCCAGTCAACTAATCCATCTGATCATGAGGTATTATTAGGGTATTCATTTAATCAGGATTTTGCTTTAATCGCTTAGTCGCTCAATTAATTAATCGAGGTTTGGCTTAATCGGTTAATAATCGGTTAATTTCGGTATTAACCAGTTATAGTGTTGTAAAAGTATTGACTACTGAGTACTCAATACCGCGAGTTTTTCCCGGTACTCAATACACAAAAGTAACTACTCAATACTTTCAGGGTTGCATTTTGCAGTATTCAAGCGAAAATCTCCCTTTAAAATACACCAGAATTATACAACTCTGTGAGCTTGATGCACATAAATATGACTCTGGACCTCATGGAGTTAGGCCCAATAATCGACTTCTCAATTAAGTGTCATTTAGCTAATAGACACTTAATTTTAAGTTGCACTTAATTGCAGTTTCATTTTTTCAGTCGCAAAATTAAATGATCACTTAAATACGATGAAAGTATGGTAGCACTGTGAAATGTTGATAGTTCTAACAGAAAACAGATGTTAAATGTAAATAAGAAAGTTAGGTTATCAACATGTAGAAAATTAAAATTGCATAAAAACACATTTTATGAAACCAAGCATCAGAACGCATTTTTCTTATTTATTTATTCCAAGATATGATACTATGTATTGTATATGTTATATATTTATGAAAATTAAACAAAATTCTTTTTAATACGACCACATGATGTTTATGTACATGTTTTCAATAAACACACACAAGCACAATAACATATGGTATGCTCGTGAGACTTAAGTGTGATTTAAATAGACAAGGTTGGGCATTTAAATGGCTCTCAACTTTATACTGAAAAAATGAATTCGGTACTTAAGAGGCACTTAAAGATAATTAACACATAATTGAGAAGTCAATTATTGGGCCTTAGTGTAACAAATAGCAATTCTATTAGGACTTATTTTGATCCGAAAACAGCCACTAAAAAAGAGTACTACAGAATGCATTATTAAACTACTTTAGTCATTAACAAATACTATTGGACAGAAAAAGTGACCCTTTAGAATAGTGGAAGGAAGGCACGTAATACAATATAACCAGCAAGTCAGGCCCTAACAAACATCAAAAATATTTTAAATTCTTTCAATGTCGGTAAAATTTTATTTCTACATTGCAACAACGACTAAGTAATAACATCAATTGTGAGAAAAAAATGTTTATTAAAAAATATTTAGAAGGTAATTTAAGAGATTAATGCACTAGAAGTGTAAAAGTGTGAAAGTACATTAAAAAAAAATTAATGTAAAAAACTAATCTTCAAACTTATTTATTTTCATTTGGTATAAATTAATTTCAATATACTTGTATTTAATCTGTTTTTCCAAATTGCATTATCAATAAAATAATATAAGTAATAATTTTTAACTTCCCATATACATTGAGTAGTATCGAGTACCCAACTGAAAAAGTATCAAGTAGTACTGAGTATTCAAAAGTAGCCGCTTTTTGCAACACTAACCGGTTAACCGATTAATAAAAAGTTTTTTCATAAATCAAGTAATTTGAACAAGTAAGAGTACATAAATTATTTATTAATTTGTGTTTATTAGTAAAAAAAATACACATAAGAATTCTTAAGCTAAATCAATAGTTTAAAGAGATCTTCAAACACAATTTTACAGAAAAATAATTTGATTAGTTTTGATAAAACTTGACTTGGAAAAATTCTTTCACTTATCGTAGACGTTGGGGAAATTGAAAGCAATGCATATACAGAATATCGAGTTTCTCAGTCCTTTTCCTAGATTTCTCTAAACATATAAAATCCTTCATTATGCCAATAGAATAATTATTAAAACAAAGTTCAATTAGAGTAGCAGAGTCTTTACTAAAACCTTTTATAGTCACGTCGAAAGCTTTTGAATTTTTACTTAAGTTGGAATCACTGAACATGCTTCTTTGTTTGTATGAAAAATAATTTATAAGCATACTAAAATACTTAAAAATTTGTTACTTCGGTTAATCGGCTGAAATTAACCAGTTTAACCGTTAATCGAAAAAAGGCAATTTTTAATTAACCGATCAGTTAATCGGGTAGTAATTATCTGGTTAACCGATCAACGGTTAAGCTAGGAGACTGAAAGCCCAAATGACGCCCTTAACACATTTAATAAATCGTTTATCGTTGGAAAAAGGTGAAACAATAAAAATTGTGGGATCAAATTCAAGAATTTTATGATGAAGTGTGGCATGAAGTAGAAGATCCTACCAGATTGGAACTTGATCAGCATGAATACCATAATCTGGACGATTCAGTTCAACATTATCTGATAGAATTAGCAGTACTATCAGATCAACACAAACGGCAGCATGTAGATGGTGAAGTGCAGTTGGAAGTCAACCCAATCGAACATGCCTCATTGTCTCTACCAAAGGACACAATTCCACAATTTAATGGAGATTGTTTAAAGTGGTGTCAATTCTATGAACTGATTACGGAAATGGTCGTCAAGCAACCTCTACCAAATGTTCAGAAAATGTGGTACCTCAAATCAAACGTCTCAGGAGAAGCCGCAAAATTTTTTGACCATCTAACGCTATCCGAAGAGAACTACAAGACAGCATGGACATTACTTCAGGAGCGGTATGATAGAAAAAGAGTCATATTAGCTAGTAGTAGCAGTAAAGAAAATCATTAACGAACCAACAGGAACCATATCTAGCGCGTCAATTAAAACTCTTCATGACACTACTAAGGAATGTTTGCTGGCGTTAAATAACTTAAATATTAAAACTTCATATTGGGATGCCATAATCAGACAACTAATGATTAAAAAACTGGATCGTGCTCTCTATATTCGATTTATACAGTCACTAAATAAACCAAGAGATGTGCCAACAACGAAAGAGTTGTTCTCCTTCCTTGAGATTCAATTCCAGTCAATGGAGTCATTTGGGTACAAGGAAAAATTAACTACCCATCAAAAGGAAAAGATGACAGTATCATCTGTGGCATCTATGGATAGTAATAATAATAACATATGCAAACTATGTACCACTGCAAGAAATTCTTAAACATGACGGAATCAGACATTTGGGCACAACAACAAAGACTTTGTTTAACTGTCTCAGAGATGATCACGTAGCAAAAGTTTGTACCTCCAGTGTATGTAGTAAATGCAACAAGAAACATAATTCATTATTACATTTACCACAAAACATATAAAACAAACAGAAGACATCAGTTCCGCATATGCAACCTACAAACATAAAAGGAGAGACGATTACTGTCTCATCCACATCGATGAAGCCAACAACAGGGCATCAGAATTATGTCATGTTAGCCAACGCACAGGTAGCTATCAAGTCCACAAATGATATCATACACGAATTCCAAGCAATACTAGATTCAGGCTCGCAAGTAAATATAGTAAGTGAACGCCTTATCAAGAAGATATCCCTTTCTCTAATGAAAGCGTCCTTATGCATTGATGGTGTGGGAAAAATTAAAAAACGAGCAGAGCACCTCGTGAATGTTAAGATGTTCTCTACAAATAATGAATTTTCGACAAACTTGGAAGCGATTGTCCTACCAACTATCATTCTGGCTCAACCCAATCAAAACTTTGATGTTTCAACTTGGAACATTCCGAGTAATATCTCTTTAACAGTCTCCAGATTCTATCAGCAAGGAAAAATCGATGTTCTACTTGGTACAGAATTTTATTTTAATCTTATGCAGCCTGGGGCAATAAGCAGCCCAACGCTGCAAAACGCGTTACTTGGCTGGATCGCGGGCGGCTCAATACGGCAAACCATTGCTCATAGCTCATCACCTCTACTTACATATGTAGTAGTTGGTGACAAGTCTTCACTAGAACAAGCTCATTTTATTAATGATACTAAAACTAACACAAATGGTCGCTTTATCGTTAGCCTTCTATTTCGGGAAAACCCAATATCATTGGGTGATTCGCAAGCCATGGCATACAACATATTTGTTAATTTGGAGCGACGACTCCAAAAGAATGAAAATATCCGAATTCAATACAGTTAATGAGAGAATATGAGCAACTAGGGCACATGCAAAGGGTAAATCAAGATAACGTACCACATCATGTGTATTAAAACCTGATAGCACCACAACAAAGCTTCGGATAGTGTTTGATGTATCAGCAAAAACATCAACTGGCTATTCATTAAATGACTTGATGTACACTGGTCCAGTGGTTCAAAGTAAACTTTTTCCATTTTGAATCGTTTTCAATTGCCAAGTTTCGTTTTTACAACCGATATTGAGAAAATTTCAGAGAAATGCTAATCAACGCAAACGACCATCAATATCAACGAAGTGGCGAAGATCCATCATCACCACTTGCCTATTACAAGCTCAACGCAGTAACATATGGGACATGTGCAGCACCTTATCTGGCCACGAGATGTCTACAAAAAATAGCTAATGAGAATTCTACCAAGTTTCCGTATGGTTCTCAAATGCTGAAAGACAACTTCTATGGATGACGGGCTTGGAAGTTCAAACAACCTCAACATAGCCGTGGAAACGCAAAAGGAGCTCATCATGCTGAAAAAATATGGATTTAGTTAGAAAAAATGGTGCGCAAACCATCCACAGTTGCTTAAAAATATTCCAACTGGTGACCAAGAGGATAACTTAGATTTCAATAATAACAGCACTAATTCAATAAAAAACTTAGGATTATATTGGTTACCTAAAAGCGATCACTTTTGCATTAAAGTAAAATTAACCCAGCATCAAAAAATTCGAAACGAACAGCAACTTCTGATCTCGCAAAACTGTTTGATTCTCTGGGACTGTTAGCCCCTGTGATTGTTTAGGCCAAAATATTTATTCAACACCTTTTGCATCATAAATTAGATTATGATAAACCGTTAACTAATGGTATATGTGCATTTTGGAGCACATTTAGAAACGATCTAGAAAATCTTAACAATTTTACGATGCCACGACACATCTTCCAGGGCGAAATCCCAGTAAAAACACAACTACACGCAGTGTAGTTGATGCAGTTGCAGTTGCATAGATTCGCGCAGTTCTTAAGAATGGGCAGGTAATCGTGCGAATTCTCTGTGCAAAATCAAGAGCTGCACCATTAAAACAGCAGGTATTACCTCGACTAGAGCTATGTGGAGCAGTTTTAGCAGCACAACTTTCTCACTGACTAAAGATTGACCTGCAGTTTCAAAATCAACCTATATTTCTATGGACTGATTCAGAAATAATATTATAATGGATACACGCACAATCATCTTCATACAAAACCTTTGTCGCCAACAATTCAGCCACTAACTCTAGCCGAACAATGGCGCCATGTACGATCAAATCACAACCCCGCCGAGGACTTCGTGTAGTAGATCTGCCAGCATGTAACTTATGGCTATATGGACCATTCTACCTTCATGAAAAAGAGTAATCATGGCCATCGAAATACTCACCTCAAGAAATTGCCAATGACATTGGTGCTAAACGACGGTAGCCTTATATACAGAATTCACCACAAAAATTCCTTTAAAACCTAACAGAAGGTTTTGGGTTGCATACTCAGATTCATAAATATTCCAAAAACGCAAAATGAATTTCGACAAAAAAAGACATTTCGCTGAGTCAAAAAGAACTGGATGATTTTTTTTAATACATGTATTTATTTATTGTATCTTCAAATATGAACTAACAATAAGTATTCAAATCTTAAATCTAAAATATAATTATTAGGCCCGACCACTGTCGGACATAAACTTAGTGATAGTTATATATAATACAATAAAGTACAAAAGCGGATTAGGATGTGATTCGAGTTTTGTTAAATATTTGCCTGCGTATTTTGCAATTTCTTCAATCACTAGTGGCATATTCAAATCACGATGTGTATTTGAATTTTTGATGTACCATGGAGCCGAAGTTATCATACGTAAGATTTTGTTATGCCTTCGTTGGATTCTCTCGACATTGGAAGCTGAAGCCCCATAGTTGAATTCCGTAGCACCATATAGGTCTCAAAAGTGACTTGTATATCAAAAGTTTGCAATCTAGACTGAGAGTTGAATTTCTACCAATCAGCCAATGTACCAGAGGTAATTTTAGTTTCATTTGTGTTAGTTTAGAATCAATGTGTCGTTTCCATGTAAGCCGTCGATCAAGGTGTATACCAAGGTATTTTACATGTGAATGTTGAGGAACAATTTGATTATTGATTCTAATGGGGGAACAAGTATCTTTTCGTGGAGTAAATGTTACCTGTGCACACTTCTGCTCATTTACTTTAATTCTCCATAACTTAAATAATAGTTCCAGTTGGGTAATATGTTCCTGAAGATATCGGGATGCCTCGTGAGGGTCTTCGGGTATGCTAAAGAAGGATGTATCATCGGCAAAAGTAGATGTATGTATTTTAGTGCTAATAGGCATATCACAAGTATAAATCAAATACAAAACTCGTCCCAGTATACTGCCCTGTGGCACACCTGCAGAGATATATTCGGGAACACTCATGAAGTCTCCTTCCACAACAATGAATTTCTGGGATAGAATATAACTTTCCAAAAGCTTTAGATAATTAATTGGTAGATATGTCCTCAATTTTAAAATTAGGCCTTCATGCCATACTTTATCAAATGTGTGAGAAATATCAATAAAGATAGTAGAACAATACTTCTTTTCTTCAAATGTTCTTCTTATGACTTGAACCAATCTATGCGTTTGCTCAATGGTGCTATGCTGGCTTCTAAAACCAAATTGATGGTCCGGGATGCACCTACTATCAGTTAGAATTGAGGACAATTTTATCATCAGCAGCTTTTCGAAAAGCTTTGATATTGCTGATAGTAAACTTATTGGCCTGTAAGACTCAGCCTTGGTTAGATCTTTGCCCGGCTTTGGAATCATTTTGACCTTGGCAAGCTTCCAGCTGTGTGGATAATACTCTAGTCGTAATATGGCATTAGAAATAAATAGTAAGATTCATGTTGCAGTGCGAGGCAGATTCATCAGCATCTTGTTACTAATTCCATCAATACCTGGAGCTTTCTTCGGGTTGAGCTCAGCAATTAGTTTATGAACATCACGTATCTTAAACTTTAAGGGTCGAGGGGGTAGAGCAACTACACTCGGCAAATCAGGAAGACCAGTACATGTATTTCGGGTAAATACAGATTTTAAATGCTCAGCAAATATTTTACCTTTTTTAGTATTGCTTCTTGCCCAATCACCGGTCAAAGTGCGCAGAGGTGGCTTAAACTCAACAGTTCTTTTAAGGTTTTTAATAGCGCGAAAGTAAAAAATAAAGTTTTACACTTTCTTTTGAATTAAAAAAATATTTATTTTCTTAACTCGGATGAGTTATTCTTAGTTCTTATGCTAATCATAAACTAACTTACAATTTTGAAATATCTTTCTCAAAAACTAAAAAAATACATGTCTTTGTTTCTTACATTTAAGTATTAGAATAAAACATATCTTTGTTTCTTCTATTTAGGTATTAGAATAAACATATCTTTGTTTTTTAGGTAATAAATCATATCTTTGTTCGTTAAACAAGATTGAACATGGTTTATTTCTTATCTTACAATTTTGTAATCTTATTATATTTTAGAGAAAGTATTTTAGAAAATATTTACAATTACATATCTAGAAAATTAAGAACAATGCAATGTTTGTATTTTATTATCTTTTAGAAAAAGTGTTTTTTGTATCATGACGATGCATGATCATTACTTATTATTGTGTGTGTGTGTTTGAATGAGTGTTCTATCTAAAGTCGTTAACTAATTATTGTGTGTGTGTGTACGCTTTTGTAGAAAATTAAACACTATAAAAAATTTAAAATTAAACTAAATCTGAAATAAAAATATTTTTAATTTCCATTCCATTCACTTATTACAGCTATGGCTAAAATAAATTGAAAAACTTATAAAATTGTTTTATATTTCTCTATTATAACGAAAAACACTTCTTTGGCACTCTTTAAAAGGCCTGTTTGTATTTTGTATAGAACTTGGTAAAATTTTCTGGAATGACATAATATTTCTGTTGTTTTCTTGAAAAATCGTATAAATTTAGAATAAATTTTATTTGGACTGTTAATAACTTTTGATCCAGCTAACTTATCAAAAATTTTATGTGACTTTTTTTATAGAGCGTTTAATTTTCTACAAAAGCGTACCAAGAAGTTTACTGTAGGACATTCCCTTCTTAACTTATGACAATCAGAATGAATAAAATCAATTTATACCATGTAAATCGTGTGGAAAATTTAAAAGTGCGATGCGCACCATCGCAACATGAGCTGATATTTTAACAGGCCTATTTTTTACCTAAACTAAAGTTTGAAACCTGGTTCTGAGAACCCCCTAATGTACATCCATACATAGTAAATAGTTTTTGTTAATTCATTGACACATACCTACATATTTATACGCATGTACATATACATAAATACATACAAATTCTTTCGATTTGTTTGCTAATTATACGCAGAATTCATTTTATTTCGATTCTAATTACAATTACTGGAGTTACAGTAACAAATTGATGGGCTCGATATCGACCAAAATCCTACATTTCCACATAAATTTTAATCAAGTGTTTTGATATTTCGTCTATACGGAATGATTTAATTTAGGCACTTATATAAAAGAGTACAAATAAAATTTTAATTGAAATCTTTATCCTGTAAATAAAATTACTTCGTATCTGAAGTTTAGTTTTATGGATTATATAAGCTTACGAGTTCACTTTATTTTTCCAAAATTTTTATATCAAATATCCCATTACTTAATTGTTTAATTTGCTTTTGTCTTGAACTTAAATTATTTTCCTACTCATATTCTACTTATAACTGAACAAAATCGAAATATGGCTTTTTGTTTGAAGGCAGAGTGCTTTTTGCTCTGAAAAAGTTGGCATCACTGTTCGCGTGGCATCTTTTTATTTATATTCACACATTCATACATATCATACGCACGCATATGCATACTCAGGAAAAGGTAATGAATAGTAAATTATAAGGTATTGCACATCATGTATAATTTTTCATTTCTGAATTGATTACTGTTAACACAGAAAATGTCCTAGGAAAGTTATGAATTATTTTAATTGTGTTTGATCAAATTACCCTATCGTTTCTAAGGGATGCATTGTTTTGATTGGAAAATAATACTGTATGTAATTAATGCCTACTTTTCCAGCGTGGTACATACGTATCATATGCACGTATATACATACATACACATAAGCATACATACTTACTTACATTCGACTCATTCAAAATTTTGTTTTTGAAGGCATCCCTATATTTTCTTCTCATTTTTCCTTTTTTGACTCTTCATAACTTAATAAAATTTATTTATATTAAGCTCACATCTATGTTTTTTTGGTTTGTTTTTATTTGCTCAAACCCATACATACACATATACATATTTTGTTTTGATAGCTGGTTCAGCTAAACTGCCGATAAACTGCAATAAAAGTTAGAGAAGATACAAATTTTACGTGCTTCGCAAGTAGATTCATATTGAATCTACTTGATTCGCTCTCATAATTTTGTATGGCGAAGCAAGTTGATTCGGTCATGATTGGGGTGTGAATATACTATAAAGTCGTTAACTTGTAGGTTATAATAAATTCTAAAGTTTTGTTCTGCTTGTTTCCTTTTATATATTAGTACATACTTGAATATTTTGAGTCCTATGTAAATTGTACTGAGTATTATAATTATGAAAATTAATGTATAAAAAATTGAGCGTATAGGATGTTCTTCATATGGTATATTAATTTTTTAGTGAGTCAATATTATTAAATGCGTTGTTACGGTCCGACATTAATATTTTCATGATCTCAAAATCCTCATCATGCTTTTTATGAATTGCTTCTATAAGTCTGTCATGTACATTCCTATAAGTATTATTATCTATCCTAACTTCGTCAGTATACGTTACTAATGTTATGCCCGTAGTTGTGATATTGTCAACTTGATGAGTGCCATCCAATAATATGGATCCTTCGTCAATTTTAAGTAAGTTCTGGTTATATTCCTGAATAACTATGCATTTACTATTCCTATTTTTGAGAAGTGGAAGTATGCATGTGTCCGTTTCGTTGTTTGTCCTGCAAATATTTTTTCCTAGAAAGTTCTTGCAATGGTCTACCCTGACATAGTCTTTGTTGCGTTGGGCAATTTGATCATCCGTTTGAATTTTTCCGTTCCTAAAGGGAGTGACTTTAAAAAGTTTACAGTCGTTATTTAATATGGGATATTTATAGATAGTTATAAATAAGTTTCCCGTTCCAGCTACGTGTAAATATTTATTATAGGTGCTGAAGTCAATTCGTGTTCTATTATTTCTTTTATATCTTCCAAATTTAAACATTTGGTTAAATATTCATTATTCTTTGCAGCGTTAATATTCCTAACAACAGTAGGAGTTGATCATGTACTTGTTGGATGATGAGTTGGTTTTCTAACTTCTGGCCTTGTAATGCATCAATTAATTTTTCAAACCTTGAGTTTACTAGGCGTTGTTTTTCATTATTTTCTATTAATTCATTTATTTTTACCACTAATTCAATGAAATCGTCATGGTCTGGATTTCCTGTTATAAATTTCAATGCTGACCCAGGAAAGTTTAGGGATCTCGTGTATCGTTTATGTTCGTTTAGTTGTGTTGCTAATATTTCGATTTTCTTTATCCAGATTGTTTCCTGGGTAGTGGGCTTATATTTTTCCGTTACGATTTGTCTGTATGGCGTGAGAATTTTTGTCAGGTTAGTGAAGTGAAAAAAGTACGAATGTTCATCATATAAAAAAACGTCATCAGTCCTGGTTAGGACATATTTCTGGTTTTCTAGATTCTCTATTTTTATGCCTGCCTCGGTTTTTGACATGACCACTGCGAGTAACATCAGGTAATGGATCATTCTTGTGGATTGAATAATTTTTTATGTTGTCTTTATGAACAATTACTCCCCTCGTAGTTAAGACAGTGTCCTCAGGGTCTTCTTTTACAGTGTATTTGATGTATCTTGCGTCGTTCTTTTTTCTTAATCCTTTTATTTTCACTAAAATTTGTTCATTTGCAGAGAAAGTTCGGTGTCTTGTGCCTTGATTTAGTCTTCGTAGTGTTTTTTCCGATGCTTGTTTTAATTTTTCATATATGTCACTTTTTTTGTATTTTATCTTATTAAACAAAATGTCTTTGGGTTTGCAACCAGTTACTGTATGAATTGTATTGTTTATTTCCCGTACCGTTTTAAAAATTTTATCTGCTATCGTTGTCTCGTTTTGTATTTTAAAAATCCTGGCTAGTTCCGATATTGTACTATGAGCTCTTTCAACTTGTCCGTTCGTTGTTGATCTATATACTGGTGTTTTAATTTTTGTAATACCATATCTTATACACATCATTTCTACTGCTGCTGTATTGAGACATTTTTCATTATCTGTCATTAGTCGCGTGCAGTTCGGGTAATTGTTTGTAAGCAATTCTTCAATTTTATTACTCATATTTTCTCGCGAATCAAGTTTTCTCAGAGTTATATACTTTGAAAATTTATCAATGGCAACTAAAAATGTTATTCCTTCGTTGAAATAAATGTCCATATGTATATATTCGCCTGGCTCTGTTGGTATGTCTGAATCTTTCAATGGTTCTCTTGTCGGGTTTCTTTCGTATCTACCAAAAAGACATAGGCTGCATTTTTTATTGTATGCTTTACAATGCTGTTCAATTTTTGGCCAGTAGTGTGTTTCGAGTATTTCTCTTATAATATAAATATAAATATAAATAATTTTTATAACCTCGGTGGGCTCTTTCGTGAACTTTTTTTACTATTTCAATCTGTTTATCAGTATCTTGAATATCAATTAGTTTTCTTTGTGTATATAAGAATCTTACGTCATTAAATGTGTTCCTTATAATTGTTCCAAATTTAAACATATTTTCCATTGTAGTATGAATGGCAGTAGTTTTTTGTGGTTGTAAAACCTTTTTTAATTCTTGTATCAATTCTTGTTCGTTTGTAAAATTTATTTTATGTCTAAGCCTATTTGGAAAAATTGTATGTGTTCATGTTTCTTTTAGTTTAGTATTTGGTACCAGTTCTATTTGTAGTGCATAAGCGTTGAATGGACGTGTTACACTTTTTTAACTTCGCTATGTGAGCTTTCAGCAGAATGTACAGTGTCTATAGATGAAGCATTAATCTGTTGTCTTGATAATGCATCAGCTACTACATTTTGGTGTCCTGGTTTGTATACTAATTTTGCTCCAAAATCTTCGATTATTGATTTCCAACGTTGCAATTTCGGATTTGCGTTTTTTCGGATATAGCGTGTGTTAAGTATTGGTGATCTGTATAAATGGTGAGGTCTGTTGTGCCATAAATATAATTTCTCAGTTTTTGCAGTGCCCAAATTATCGCTAGTAACTCTTTTTCGTTGGTGCTGTAATTTTCTTCAGTTTTGCTCAAGGTTCTGCTGAGGAAAAAAATTGGTTTCTTCATTCGACTAAGTACGGCTCCAATAGCTATGTTAGATTCATCAGTAGTCAGTTCAAATGGCTTATCGTAGTTAGGTTGAAAAAGTTCAACTTGTTCTTTTAAACATTAAATGCTTCTATGGCAGCTTCATCTAAATGTATTTTTGTTGTAGCACTTTTTTTCTTTCCAATTTGTCCATTATCTCCTCGTAAACGAACTGTAAGGGGCTTAGCTATGCAAGCATATCCTTGTATAAATTTTCTATAATAACCTGTCATACCCAAAAAACCTCTTAAGTCTTTGAGTGTTTGGGGTAAAGGATATTTATCTATTGTTTCAACCTTTTCTGGATTCGTAGCTATTTTATTGTGCTTAATGATGTAACCCAAGTATTCGACCTCTGTTTGGAAAAACTTGGATTTAAAGCATTAAATATGATTTGAATGTGTTCCATATGTTCTTCTGGTGTTGAAGAGTATATGAGTACATCGTCAATGTAAACATAAGCAAACTTCCCGATATATTCTCTTAGGATGTCATCGACACATCTTTGGAATATTGAAGGGGCGTTTTTTAGTCCGAATGACATACGCACAAATTCGTACTTGCCACCATTTATGCAAAAGGCTGTCTTTTCTCTATCTTATCTCTTAATTTTTATTTGGTGGAAGCCTGATTCCAAGTCTAGGGTTGTGAAATATTTGGCTTTACCCAAATTTTGTATAGTCATATTTACATCAAGGATAATATATCTGTCAGTTATAGTACTTGCATTTGTAAGACTCAGCCTTGGTTAGATCTTTGCCCGGCTTTGGAATCATTTTGACCTTGGCAAGCTTCCAGCTGTGTGGATAATACTCTAGTCGTAATATGGCATTAGAAATAAATAGTAAGATTCATGTTGCAGTGCGAGGCAGATTCATCAGCATCTTGTTACTAATTCCATCAATACCTGGAGCTTTCTTCGGGTTGAGCTCAGCAATTAGTTTATGAACATCACGTATCTTAAACTTTAAGGGTCGAGGGGGTAGAGCAACTACACTCGGCAAATCAGGAAGACCAGTACATGTATTTCGGGTAAATACAGATTTTAAATGCTCAGCAAATATTTTACCTTTTTTAGTATTGCTTCTTGCCCAATCACCGGTCAAAGTGCGCAGAGGTGGCTTAAACTCAACAGTTCTTTTAAGCTTTTTAATAGCGCGAAAGTAAAAAATAAAGTTTTACACTTTCTTTTGAATTAAAAAAATATTTATTTTCTTACCTCGGATGAGTTATTAAGTATTAGAATAAAACATATCTTTGTTTCTTCTATTTAGGTATTAGAATAAACATATCTTTGTTTTTTAGGTAATAAATCATATCTTTGTTCGTTAAACAAGATTGAACATGGTTTATTTCTTATCTTACAATTTTGTAATCTTATTATATTTTAGAGAAAGTATTTTAGAAAATATTTACAATTACATATCTAGAAAATTAAGAACAATGCAATGTTTGTATTTTATTTCTTTTAGAAAAAGTGTTTTTTGTATCATGACGATGCATGATCATTACTTATTATTGTGTGTGTGTGTTTGAATGAGTGTTCTATCTAAAGTCGTTAACTAATTATTGTGTGTGTGTGTACGCTTTTGTAGAAAATTAAACACTCTATAAAAAATTTAAAATTAAACTAAATCTGAAATAAAAATATTTTTAATTTCCATTCCATTCACTTATTACAGCTATGGCTAAAATAAATTGAAAAACTTATAAAATTGTTTTATATTTCTCTATTATAACGAAAAACACTTCTTTGGCACTCTTTAAAAGGCCTGTTTGTATTTTGTATAGAACTTGGTAAAATTTTCTGGAATGACATAATATTTCTGTTGTTTTCTTGAAAAATCGTATAAATTTAGAATAAATTTTATTTGGACTGTTAATAACTTTTGATCCAGCTAACTTATCAAAAATTTTATGTGACTTTTTTTATAGAGCGTTTAATTTTCTACAAAAGCGTACCAAGAAGTTTACTGTAGGACATTCCCTTCTTAACTTATGACAATCAGAATGAATAAAATCAATTTATACCATGTAAATCGTGTGGAAAATTTAAAAGTGCGATGCGCACCATCGCAACATGAGCTGATATTTTAACAGGCCTATTTTTTACCTAAACTAAAGTTTGAAACCTGGTTCTGAGAACCCCCTAATGTACATCCATACATAGTAAATAGTTTTTGTTAATTCATTGACACATACCTACATATTTATACGCATGTACATATACATAAATACATACAAATTCTTTCGATTTGTTTGCTAATTATACGCAGAATTCATTTTATTTCGATTCTAATTACAATTACTGGAGTTACAGTAACAAATTGATGGGCTCGATATCGACCAAAATCCTACATTTCCACATAAATTTTAATCAAGTGTTTTGATATTTCGTCTATACGGAATGATTTAATTTAGGCACTTATATAAAAGAGTACAAATAAAATTTTAATTGAAATCTTTATCCTGTAAATAAAATTACTTCGTATCTGAAGTTTAGTTTTATGGATTATATAAGCTTACGAGTTCACTTTATTTTTCCAAAATTTTTATATCAAATATCCCATTACTTAATTGTTTAATTTGCTTTTGTCTTGAACTTAAATTATTTTCCTACTCATATTCTACTTATAACTGAACAAAATCGAAATATGGCTTTTTGTTTGAAGGCAGAGTGCTTTTTGCTCTGAAAAAGTTGGCATCACTGTTCGCGTGGCATCTTTTTATTTATATTCACACATTCATACATATCATACGCACGCATATGCATACTCAGGAAAAGGTAATGAATAGTAAATTATAAGGTATTGCACATCATGTATAATTTTTCATTTCTGAATTGATTACTGTTAACACAGAAAATGTCCTAGGAAAGTTATGAATTATTTTAATTGTGTTTGATCAAATTACCCTATCGTTTCTAAGGGATGCATTGTTTTGATTGGAAAATAATACTGTATGTAATTAATGCCTACTTTTCCAGCGTGGTACATACGTATCATATGCACGTATATACATACATACACATAAGCATACATACTTACTTACATTCGACTCATTCAAAATTTTGTTTTTGAAGGCATCCCTATATTTTCTTCTTATTTTTCCTTTTTTGACTCTTCATAACTTAATAAAATTTATTTATATTAAGCTCACATCTATGTTTTTTTGGTTTGTTTTTATTTGCTCAAACCCATACATACACATATACATATTTTGTTTTGATAGCTGGTTCAGCTAAACTGCCGATAAACTGCAATAAAAGAAGAGAAGATACAAATTTTACGTGCTTCGCAAGTAGATTCATATTGAATCTACTTGATTCGCTCTCATAATTTTGTATGGCGAAGCAAGTTGATTCGGTCATGATTGGGGTGTGAAGCACGAATAGAGAGCGAAACACGTATGGTGTAAACATACTATAAAGTCGTTAACTTGTAGGTTATAATAAATTCTAATGTTTTGTTCTGCTTGTTTCCTTTTATATATTAGTACATACTTGAATATTTTGAGTCCTATGTAAATTGTACTGAGTATTATAATTATGAAAATTAATGTATAAAAAATTGAGCGTATAGGATGTTCTTCATATGGTATATTAATTTTTTTAGTGAGTCAATATTATTAAATGCGTTGTTACGGTCCGACATTAATATTTTCATGATCTCAAAATCCTCATCATACTTCTTATGAATTGCTTCTATAAGTCTGTCATGCACATTCCTATAAGTATTATTGTCTATCCTAACTTCGTCAGTATACGTTACTAATGTTATGCCCGTAGTTGTGATATTGTCAACTTGATGAGTGCCATCCAATAATATGGATCCTTCGTCAATTTTAAGTAAGTTCTGGTTATATTCCTGAATAACTATGCATTTACTATTCCTATTGTTGAGAAGTGGAAGTATGCACGTGTCCGTTTCGTTGTTTGTCCTGCAAATATTTTTTCCTAGAAAGTTCTTACAATGGTCTACACTGACATAGTCTTTGTTGCGTTGGGCAATTTGATCATCCGTTTGAATTTTTGTTTTGATAGCTGGTTCAGCTAAACTGCCGATAAACTGCAATAAAAGTTAGAGAAGATACAAATTTTACGTGCTTCGCAAGTAGATTCATATTGAATCTACTTGATTCGCTCTCATAATTTTGTATGGCGGAGCAAGTTGATTCGGTCATGATTGGGGTGTGAAGCACGAATATAGAGCGAAACACGTATGGTGTAAACATACTATAAAGTCGTTAACTCTCCCCTGGGTTAAACGAGAGCGTCCCGATCTCTATTAATTCTTTCAACTTGTAGGTTATAATAAATTCTAAAGTTTTGTTCTGCTTGTTTCCTTTTATATATTAGTACATACTTGAATATTTTGAGTCCTATGTAAATTGTACTGAGTATTATAATTATGAAAATTAATGTATAAAAAATTGAGCGTATAGGATGTTCTTCATATGGTATATTAATTTTTTAGTGAGTCAATATTATTAAATGCGTTGTTACGGTCCGACATTAATATTTTCATGATCTCAAAATCCTCATCATGCTTTTTATGAATTGCTTCTATAAGTCTGTCATGTACATTCCTATAAGTATTATTATCTATCCTAACTTCGTCAGTATACGTTACTAATGTTATGCCCGTAGTTGTGATATTGTCAACTTGATGAGTGCCATCCAATAATATGGATCCTTCGTCAATTTTAAGTAAGTTCTGGTTATATTCCTGAATAACTATGCATTTACTATTCCTATTTTTGAGAAGTGGAAGTATGCATGTGTCCGTTTCGTTGTTTGTCCTGCAAATATTTTTTCCTAGAAAGTTCTTGCAATGGTCTACCCTGACATAGTCTTTGTTGCGTTGGGCAATTTGATCATCCGTTTGAATTTTTCCGTTCCTAAAGGGAGTGACTTTAAAAAGTTTACAGTCGTTATTTAATATGGGATATTTATAGATAGTTATAAATAAGTTTCCCGTTCCAGCTACGTGTATGTCCGCGTATTCCAAAATATTTATTATAGGTGCTGAAGTCAATTCGTGTTCTATTATTTCTTTTATATCTTCCAAATTTAAACATTTGGTTAAATATTCATTATTCTTTGCAGCGTTAATATTCCTAACAACAGTAGGAGTTGATCATGTACTTGTTGGATGATGAGTTGGTTTTCTAACTTCTGGCCTTGTAATGCATCAATTAATTTTTCAAACCTTGAGTTTACTAGGCGTTGTTTTTCATTATTTTCTATTAATTCATTTATTTTTACCACTAATTCAATGAAATCGTCATGGTCTGGATTTCCTGTTATAAATTTCAATGCTGACCCAGGAAAGTTTAGGGATCTCGTGTATCGTTTATGTTCGTTTAGTTGTGTTGCTAATATTTCGATTTTCTTTATCCAGATTGTTTCCTGGGTAGTGGGCTTATATTTTTCCGTTACGATTTGTCTGTATGGCGTGAGAATTTTTGTCAGGTTAGTGAAGTGAAAAAAGTACGAATGTTCATCATATAAAAAAACGTCATCAGTCCTGGTTAGGACATATTTCTGGTTTTCTAGATTCTCTATTTTTATGCCTGCCTCGGTTTTTGACATGACCACTGCGAGTAACATCAGGTAATGGATCATTCTTGTGGATTGAATAATTTTTTATGTTGTCTTTATGAACAATTACTCCCCTCGTAGTTAAGACAGTGTCCTCAGGGTCTTCTTTTACAGTGTATTTGATGTATCTTGCGTCGTTCTTTTTTCTTAATCCTTTTATTTTCACTAAAATTTGTTCATTTGCAGAGAAAGTTCGGTGTCTTGTGCCTTGATTTAGTCTTCGTAGTGTTTTTTCCGATGCTTGTTTTAATTTTTCATATATGTCACTTTTTTTGTATTTTATCTTATTAAACAAAATGTCTTTGGGTTTGCAACCAGTTACTGTATGAATTGTATTGTTTATTTCCCGTACCGTTTTAAAAATTTTATCTGCTATCGTTGTCTCGTTTTGTATTTTAAAAATCCTGGCTAGTTCCGATATTGTACTATGAGCTCTTTCAACTTGTCCGTTCGTTGTTGATCTATATACTGGTGTTTTAATTTTTGTAATACCATATCTTATACACATCATTTCTACTGCTGCTGTATTGAGACATTTTTCATTATCTGTCATTAGTCGCGTGCAGTTCGGGTAATTGTTTGTAAGCAATTCTTCAATTTTATTACTCATATTTTCTCGCGAATCAAGTTTTCTCAGAGTTATATACTTTGAAAATTTATCAATGGCAACTAAAAATGTTATTCCTTCGTTGAAATAAATGTCCATATGTATATATTCGCCTGGCTCTGTTGGTATGTCTGAATCTTTCAATGGTTCTCTTGTCGGGTTTCTTTCGTATCTACCAAAAAGACATAGGCTGCATTTTTTATTGTATGCTTTACAATGCTGTTCAATTTTTGGCCAGTAGTGTGTTTCGAGTATTTCTCTTATATTATTTTTATAACCTCGGTGGGCTCTTTCGTGAACTTTTTTTACTATTTCAATCTGTTTATCAGTATCTTGAATATCAATTAGTTTTCTTTGTGTATATAAGAATCTTACGTCATTAAATGTGTTCCTTATAATTGTTCCAAATTTAGGGTCGTATTCAAAAAAACTTAACAAGGCTTTGAAAAGCAATATTAAGTAAAGTTGTATTCAAAAAAAATTATTATATCAAAATTCTAAAGTAGGCACCTATATTTGTTAAGGCTACTTTAAGTTGATATTTCCAAAATGTGTATTTTGTACTTCAAATATTTTTGTTATTATAGCACATATTGATTCATGTTACATCTGAAAATGAAGCTAGAAGTGCTAGCTCTTATTTTAAATTTATTATTTTTGTCATGTGATGGAAAATATAACTAAATTATCCAACTGATTCGAAATACATGTATTTAATAAAATAAAAAATTAGTTGAATACTCGAATGAAATTGTATTCGATGTTGTACATCATAAGCTGTGAAATGGTTGTTGAACATGATGGTGTTACCAGAATTTATTATTAAATCACAAAATAATTAAAGTTGTCTTTTGAATACAATTTCTTAACAAAGCAATATTAGCCTTAAAGTGCTTGGTAGCTACTATGAACATTAAAGCTCAAGTAAAATATTTTTTTGAATAAGGCTGTTAAACATATTTTCCATTGTAGTATGAATGGCAGTAGTTTTTTGTGGTTGTAAAACCTTTTTTAATTCTTGTATCAATTCTTGTTCGTTTGTAAAATTTATTGTATGTCTAAGCCTATTTGGAAAAATTGTATGTGTTCATGTTTCTTTTAGTTTAGTATTTGGTACCAGTTCTATTTGTAGTGCATAAGCATAATGGACGTGTTACACTTTTTTAACTTCGCTAAGTGAGCTTTCAGCAGGATGTACAGTGTCTATAGATGAGGCATTAATCTGTTGTCTTGATAATGCATCAGCTACTACATTTTGGTGTCCTGGTTTGTATACTAATTTTGCTCCAAAATCTTCGATTATTGATTTCCAACGTTGCAATTTCGGATTTGCGTTTTTTCGGATATAGCGTGTGTAAAGTATTGGTGATCTGTATAAATGGTGAGGTCTGTTGTGCCATAAATATAATTTCTCAGTTTTTGCAGTGCCCAAATTATCGCTAGTAACTCTTTTTCGTTGGTGCTGCAATTTTCTTCAGTTTTGCTCAAGATTCTGCTGAGGAAAAAAATTGGTTTCTTCATTCGACTAAGTACGGCTCCAATAGCTATGTTAGATTCATCAGTAGTCAGTTCAAATGGCTTATCGTAGTTAGGTTGAAAAAGTTCAACTTGTTCTTTTAAACATTAAATGCTTCTATGGCAGCTTCATCTAAATGTATTTTTGTTGTAGCACTTTGTTTCTTTCCAATTTGTCCATTATCTCCTCGTAAATGAACTGTAAGGGGCTTAGCTATGCAAGCATATCCTTGTATAAATTTTCTATAATAACCTGTCATACCCAAAAAACCTCTTAAGTCTTTGAGTGTTTGGGGTAAAGGATATTTATCTATTGTTTCAACCTTTTCTGGATTCGTAGCTATTTTATTGTGCTTAATGATGTGACCCAAGTATTCGACCTCTGTTTGGAAAAACTTGGATTTAAAGCATTAAATATGATTTGAATGTGTTCCATATGTTCTTCTGGTGTTGAAGAGTATATGAGTACATCGTCAATGTAAACATAAGCAAACTTCCCGATATATTCTCTTAGGATGTCATCGACACATCTTTGGAATATTGAAGGGGCGTTTTTTAGTCCGAATGACATACGCACAAATTCGTACTTGCCACCATTTATGCAAAAGGCTGTCTTTTCTCTATCTTACCTCTTAATTTTTATTTGGTGGAAGCCTGATTCCAAGTCTAGGGTTGTGAAATATTTGGCTTTACCCAAATTTTGTATAGTCATATTTACATCAGGGATAATATATCTGTCAGTTATAGTACTTGCATTTAATTTTGAAAAATCTATGACCATTCGTCTTTTTGGTCGTCCTGTCTCGTCTACCCCTTTTTTAGGAACAGTCCAGATGGGTGAATTGTATGGGCTATTACTACGTTGAATTATTCCTTCATGTAGTAATCTTTCAATTTCTTTATTTACGAAGTCGTTATCCGCTATGGGATATGCGTATTGCTTCGTCCAAATGGGTTCATCTGTCTTAGTCCTAATAGTGCTTTCAATCTTTGTTATAAAGGGTAAAGGTCTTATGCCATTGTTATCCCTCATTAGAAAATCTATTCTTTCTTTATATAATTAATTTTCTATAATATAATTAACTTTGCTAATTTCGTTTTTATTTATTGTGAGCGTCATGTTTTGTATATTTACTATGGCATTTAGGGCAACTATTCCCTGCCATCCTAATATTAAGTGTCTTTCTTTTATATCATCTAACTCGAAAAAGTCTGTCTTTATCAAGAAATTTAATTTGCTTTGAATTTATTATAGAAGTTCCGTGAATCGATATAACTTCAATAGGATTTACCTTTTTTCTTAAATTTAATTTTAATGATTTTTTTATATAGTTATGGGTTGCTCCAGTGTCTATTAATACATTATACGTTTGTTTTTTATCAGACATAGTGATATGGGGCAACCCATTCCTTAGTTTAAATTCTTAACAACTAATTTATTTACTGTACTGTTTCTACAATCAAACTATCGGTGTCATCTTGTGTGGTGATATTGTAGTTCCTCTGTTGATGAAAGTTTCCGCTAGGCTTTGCTTGTTGCTTCCATGATTTGTTGTTGTGTTGTTGGTTGAAACGTGTGGGCTGTCGTTGAGCAGTGTTGCCTGAACTAGTGTCCATTGGTTCTGGTCGAGGTTGGTGATTGTTGGTATGCTGCTGCGGGTTGAATCCCTGAGGTCGTTGGTTGCTGAAGTATGGTCGAGGATTGCTAAAGTTGTATTCTTGGCGAGATTGGTTTTTCCGATTTGGTTGGAACTGTTGTCTCTCGAATCGTGGCTCGCTTAATTGTATTTTTGATGTGTGTCCCGTATCGTATGATAGTTTTAAGTTTTGATGCCTGCTATCATGTTCTATTGTTCGGGCAATAGAATATGCGTGTTCCAAATCCACTGTAGCATTTGCGTATAATGTAGACTGTACAAATGTATTATTGACTACAGATGTGAACACTCGAACAGAGTCTTGTTTTGCCTATTCTGTCATGGCATTAATGGCTTCTATTCCATATCCGGACATTGTGATTTTTGATATTATTAAACTTAAGCATTTGTTTATTTCATCATGAAATTCTTCCAATGTTTTTATTCCTTGGTAGCATCGCTTCATCTCTTCTTGCAAGACATATAGAAGTCGAGTATCGGCGTACGTGTAGTCTAGTCTTGCTCTGATGGCCTCGAAATTGAAAATGGTACCATTATTTGCTAAAACCTGAGCGGCTGATCATTGTATTTTCGTCTTCACTATTTGTAATGCTTGGGAGTAGATACTGGTGTTTTTTAGTGGTTCTATACTATGCATCATGCGAGATGTATCTTCTCTCCACACTCGATATTTTGTAATATCACCATCAAATGTCGCAAGTGATTTGAATACACCTAATTTTATGTCGTTGACATTTGTTGTTAGTGTCGACATTTCTTCCTGGGGTGCAGGTTGTGGATGGTTCCATTCATCCATGAAGGATGTGTTTTTTTTTTTTTTTGTATATAAAAAAACTTGAGTCCTTGCTATGACAAGGATTCCAGTGGTCCGCTTACTGAAGAATAATTTTAATTATTCTCCTGGCAGGATCGCCAATTAAAGTTTTACACTTTCTTTTGAATTAAAAAAATATTTATTTTCTTAACTCGGATGAGTTATTCTTAGTTCTTATGCTAATCATAAACTAACTTACAATTTTGAAATATCTTTCTTAAATACTAAAAAATACATGTCTTTGTTTCTTTGTTTCTTACATTTAAGTATCAGAATAAAACATATCTTTGTTTCTTCTATTTAGGTATTAGAATAAACATATCTTTGTTTCTTTGTTTCTTATATTTAGGTATTAGAATAAACATATCTTTGTTTTTTATGTAATAAAATATATCTTTGTTAAACAAGATTGAACATGGTTTATTTCTTATCTTACAATTTTGTAATGTTATTATATTTTAGAGAAAGTATTTTAGAAAATATTTACAATTACATATCCATAAAATTAAGAACAATGCAATGTTTGTATTTTGTTATCTGTTAGAAAAAGTGTTTTTTGTATCATGACGATGCATGATCATTACTTATTATTGTGTGTGTGTGTTTGAATGAGTGTTCTATCTAAAGTCGTTAACTAATTATTGTGTGTGTGTGTACGCTTTTGTAGAAAATTAAACACTCTATAAAAAATTTAAAATTAAACTAAATCTGAAATAAAAATATTTTTAATTTCCATTCCATTCACTTATTACAGCTATGGCTAAAATAAATTGAAAAACTTATAAAATTGTTTTATATTTCTCTATTATAACGAAAAACACTTCTTTGGCACTCTTTAAAAGGCCTGTTTGTATTTTGTATAGAACTTGGTAAAATTTTCTGGAATGACATAATATTTCTGTTGTTTTCTTGAAAAATCGTATAAATTTAGAATAAATTTTATTTGGACTGTTAATAACTTTTGATCCAGCTAACTTATCAAAAATTTTATGTGACTTTTTTTATAGAGCGTTTAATTTTCTACAAAAGCGTACCAAGAAGTTTACTGTAGGACATTCCCTTCTTAACTTATGACAATCAGAATGAATAAAATCAATTTATACCATGTAAATCGTGTGGAAAATTTAAAAGTGCGATGCGCACCATCGCAACATGAGCTGATATTTTAACAGGCCTATTTTTTACCTAAACTAAAGTTTGAAACCTGGTTCTGAGAACCCCCTAATGTACATCCATACATAGTAAATAGTTTTTGTTAATTCATTGACACATACCTACATATTTATACGCATGTACATATACATAAATACATACAAATTCTTTCGATTTGTTTGCTAATTATACGCAGAATTCATTTTATTTCGATTCTAATTACAATTACTGGAGTTACAGTAACAAATTGATGGGCTCGATATCGACCAAAATCCTACATTTCCACATAAATTTTAATCAAGTGTTTTGATATTTCGTCTATACGGAATGATTTAATTTAGGCACTTATATAAAAGAGTACAAATAAAATTTTAATTGAAATCTTTATCCTGTAAATAAAATTACTTCGTATCTGAAGTTTAGTTTTATGGATTATATAAGCTTACGAGTTCACTTTATTTTTCCAAAATTTTTATATCAAATATCCCATTACTTAATTGTTTAATTTGCTTTTGTCTTGAACTTAAATTATTTTCCTACTCATATTCTACTTATAACTGAACAAAATCGAAATATGGCTTTTTGTTTGAAGGCAGAGTGCTTTTTGCTCTGAAAAAGTTGGCATCACTGTTCGCGTGGCATCTTTTTATTTATATTCACACATTCATACATATCATACGCACGCATATGCATACTCAGGAAAAGGTAATGAATAGTAAATTATAAGGTATTGCACATCATGTATAATTTTTCATTTCTGAATTGATTACTGTTAACACAGAAAATGTCCTAGGAAAGTTATGAATTATTTTAATTGTGTTTGATCAAATTACCCTATCGTTTCTAAGGGATGCATTGTTTTGATTGGAAAATAATACTGTATGTAATTAATGCCTACTTTTCCAGCGTGGTACATACGTATCATATGCACGTATATACATACATACACATAAGCATACATACTTACTTACATTCGACTCATTCAAAATTTTGTTTTTGAAGGCATCCCTATATTTTCTTCTTATTTTTCCTTTTTTGACTCTTCATAACTTAATAAAATTTATTTATATTAAGCTCACATCTATGTTTTTTTGGTTTGTTTTTATTTGCTCAAACCCATACATACACATATACATATTTTGTTTTGATAGCTGGTTCAGCTAAACTGCCGATAAACTGCAATAAAAGAAGAGAAGATACAAATTTTACGTGCTTCGCAAGTAGATTCATATTGAATCTACTTGATTCGCTCTCATAATTTTGTATGGCGAAGCAAGTTGATTCGGTCATGATTGGGGTGTGAAGCACGAATAGAGAGCGAAACACGTATGGTGTAAACATACTATAAAGTCGTTAACTTGTAGGTTATAATAAATTCTAATGTTTTGTTCTGCTTGTTTCCTTTTATATATTAGTACATACTTGAATATTTTGAGTCCTATGTAAATTGTACTGAGTATTATAATTATGAAAATTAATGTATAAAAAATTGAGCGTATAGGATGTTCTTCATATGGTATATTAATTTTTTTAGTGAGTCAATATTATTAAATGCGTTGTTACGGTCCGACATTAATATTTTCATGATCTCAAAATCCTCATCATACTTCTTATGAATTGCTTCTATAAGTCTGTCATGCACATTCCTATAAGTATTATTGTCTATCCTAACTTCGTCAGTATACGTTACTAATGTTATGCCCGTAGTTGTGATATTGTCAACTTGATGAGTGCCATCCAATAATATGGATCCTTCGTCAATTTTAAGTAAGTTCTGGTTATATTCCTGAATAACTATGCATTTACTATTCCTATTGTTGAGAAGTGGAAGTATGCACGTGTCCGTTTCGTTGTTTGTCCTGCAAATATTTTTTCCTAGAAAGTTCTTGCAATGGTCTACCCTGACATAGTCTTTGTTGCGTTGGGCAATTTGATCATCCGTTTGAATTTTTGTTTTGATAGCTGGTTCAGCTAAACTGCCGATAAACTGCAATAAAAGTTAGAGAAGATACAAATTTTACGTGCTTCGCAAGTAGATTCATATTGAATCTACTTGATTCGCTCTCATAATTTTGTATGGCGGAGCAAGTTGATTCGGTCATGATTGGGGTGTGAAGCACGAATATAGAGCGAAACACGTATGGTGTAAACATACTATAAAGTCGTTAACTCTCCCCTGGGTTAAACGAGAGCGTCCCGATCTCTATTAATTCTTTCAACTTGTAGGTTATAATAAATTCTAAGGTTTTGTTCTGCTTGTTTCCTTTTATATATTAGTACATACTTGAATATTTTGAGTCCTATGTAAATTGTACTGAGTATTATAATTATGAAAATTAATGTATAAAAAATTGAGCGTATAGGATGTTCTTCATATGGTATATTAATTTTTTAGTGAGTCAATATTATTAAATGCGTTGTTACGGTCCGACATTAATATTTTCATGATCTCAAAATCCTCATCATGCTTTTTATGAATTGCTTCTATAAGTCTGTCATGTACATTCCTATAAGTATTATTATCTATCCTAACTTCGTCAGTATACGTTACTAATGTTATGCCCGTAGTTGTGATATTGTCAACTTGATGAGTGCCATCCAATAATATGGATCCTTCGTCAATTTTAAGTAAGTTCTGGTTATATTCCTGAATAACTATGCATTTACTATTCCTATTTTTGAGAAGTGGAAGTATGCATGTGTCCGTTTCGTTGTTTGTCCTGCAAATATTTTTTCCTAGAAAGTTCTTGCAATGGTCTACCCTGACATAGTCTTTGTTGCGTTGGGCAATTTGATCATCCGTTTGAATTTTTCCGTTCCTAAAGGGAGTGACTTTAAAAAGTTTACAGTCGTTATTTAATATGGGATATTTATAGATAGTTATAAATAAGTTTCCCGTTCCAGCTACGTGTATGTCCGCGTATTCCAAAATATTTATTATAGGTGCTGAAGTCAATTCGTGTTCTATTATTTCTTTTATATCTTCCAAATTTAAACATTTGGTTAAATATTCATTATTCTTTGCAGCGTTAATATTCCTAACAACAGTAGGAGTTGATCATGTACTTGTTGGATGATGAGTTGGTTTTCTAACTTCTGGCCTTGTAATGCATCAATTAATTTTTCAAACCTTGAGTTTACTAGGCGTTGTTTTTCATTATTTTCTATTAATTCATTTATTTTTACCACTAATTCAATGAAATCGTCATGGTCTGGATTTCCTGTTATAAATTTCAATGCTGACCCAGGAAAGTTTAGGGATCTCGTGTATCGTTTATGTTCGTTTAGTTGTGTTGCTAATATTTCGATTTTCTTTATCCAGATTGTTTCCTGGGTAGTGGGCTTATATTTTTCCGTTACGATTTGTCTGTATGGCGTGAGAATTTTTGTCAGGTTAGTGAAGTGAAAAAAGTACGAATGTTCATCATATAAAAAAACGTCATCAGTCCTGGTTAGGACATATTTCTGGTTTTCTAGATTCTCTATTTTTATGCCTGCCTCGGTTTTTGACATGACCACTGCGAGTAACATCAGGTAATGGATCATTCTTGTGGATTGAATAATTTTTTATGTTGTCTTTATGAACAATTACTCCCCTCGTAGTTAAGACAGTGTCCTCAGGGTCTTCTTTTACAGTGTATTTGATGTATCTTGCGTCGTTCTTTTTTCTTAATCCTTTTATTTTCACTAAAATTTGTTCATTTGCAGAGAAAGTTCGGTGTCTTGTGCCTTGATTTAGTCTTCGTAGTGTTTTTTCCGATGCTTGTTTTAATTTTTCATATATGTCACTTTTTTTGTATTTTATCTTATTAAACAAAATGTCTTTGGGTTTGCAACCAGTTACTGTATGAATTGTATTGTTTATTTCCCGTACCGTTTTAAAAATTTTATCTGCTATCGTTGTCTCGTTTTGTATTTTAAAAATCCTGGCTAGTTCCGATATTGTACTATGAGCTCTTTCAACTTGTCCGTTCGTTGTTGATCTATATACTGGTGTTTTAATTTTTGTAATACCATATCTTATACACATCATTTCTACTGCTGCTGTATTGAGACATTTTTCATTATCTGTCATTAGTCGCGTGCAGTTCGGGTAATTGTTTGTAAGCAATTCTTCAATTTTATTACTCATATTTTCTCGCGAATCAAGTTTTCTCAGAGTTATATACTTTGAAAATTTATCAATGGCAACTAAAAATGTTATTCCTTCGTTGAAATAAATGTCCATATGTATATATTCGCCTGGCTCTGTTGGTATGTCTGAATCTTTCAATGGTTCTCTTGTCGGGTTTCTTTCGTATCTACCAAAAAGACATAGGCTGCATTTTTTATTGTATGCTTTACAATGCTGTTCAATTTTTGGCCAGTAGTGTGTTTCGAGTATTTCTCTTATATTATTTTTATAACCTCGGTGGGCTCTTTCGTGAACTTTTTTTACTATTTCAATCTGTTTATCAGTATCTTGAATATCAATTAGTTTTCTTTGTGTATATAAGAATCTTACGTCATTAAATGTGTTCCTTATAATTGTTCCAAATTTAGGGTCGTATTCAAAAAAACTTAACAAGGCTTTGAAAAGCAATATTAAGTAAAGTTGTATTCAAAAAAAATTATTATATCAAAATTCTAAAGTAGGCACCTATATTTGTTAAGGCTACTTTAAGTTGATATTTCCAAAATGTGTATTTTGTACTTCAAATATTTTTGTTATTATAGCACATATTGATTCATGTTACATCTGAAAATGAAGCTAGAAGTGCTAGCTCTTATTTTAAATTTATTATTTTTGTCATGTGATGGAAAATATAACTAAATTATCCAACTGATTCGAAATACATGTATTTAATAAAATAAAAAATTAGTTGAATACTCGAATGAAATTGTATTCGATGTTGTACATCATAAGCTGTGAAATGGTTGTTGAACATGATGGTGTTACCAGAATTTATTATTAAATCACAAAATAATTAAAGTTGTCTTTTGAATACAATTTCTTAACAAAGCAATATTAGCCTTAAAGTGCTTGGTAGCTACTATGAACATTAAAGCTCAAGTAAAATATTTTTTTGAATAAGGCTGTTAAACATATTTTCCATTGTAGTATGAATGGCAGTAGTTTTTTGTGGTTGTAAAACCTTTTTTAATTCTTGTATCAATTCTTGTTCGTTTGTAAAATTTATTGTATGTCTAAGCCTATTTGGAAAAATTGTATGTGTTCATGTTTCTTTTAGTTTAGTATTTGGTACCAGTTCTATTTGTAGTGCATAAGCGTTGAATGGACGTGTTACACTTTTTTAACTTCGCTAAGTGAGCTTTCAGCAGGATGTACAGTGTCTATAGATGAGGCATTAATCTGTTGTCTTGATAATGCATCAGCTACTACATTTTGGTGTCCTGGTTTGTATACTAATTTTGCTCCAAAATCTTCGATTATTGATTTCCAACGTTGCAATTTCGGATTTGCGTTTTTTCGGATATAGCGTGTGTAAAGTATTGGTGATCTGTATAAATGGTGAGGTCTGTTGTGCCATAAATATAATTTCTCAGTTTTTGCAGTGCCCAACTTATCGCTAGTAACTCTGTTTCGTTGGTGCTGCAATTTTCTTCAGTTTTGCTCAAGATTCTGCTGAGGAAAAAAATTGGTTTCTTCATTCGACTAAGTACGGCTCCAATAGCTATGTTAGATTCATCAGTAGTCAGTTCAAATGGCTTATCGTAGTTAGGTTGAAAAAGTTCAACTTGTTCTTTTAAACATTAAATGCTTCTATGGCAGCTTCATCTAAATGTATTTTTGTTGTAGCACTTTGTTTCTTTCCAATTTGTCCATTATCTCCTCGTAAATGAACTGTAAGGGGCTTAGCTATGCAAGCATATCCTTGTATAAATTTTCTATAATAACCTGTCATACCCAAAAAACCTCTTAAGTCTTTGAGTGTTTGGGGTAAAGGATATTTATCTATTGTTTCAACCTTTTCTGGATTCGTAGCTATTTTATTGTGCTTAATGATGTGACCCAAGTATTCGACCTCTGTTTGGAAAAACTTGGATTTAAAGCATTAAATATGATTTGAATGTGTTCCATATGTTCTTCTAGTGTTGAAGAGTATATGAGTACATCGTCAATGTAAACATAAGCAAACTTCCCGATATATTCTCTTAGGATGTCATCGACACATCTTTGGAATATTGAAGGGGCGTTTTTTAGTCCGAATGACATACGCACAAATTCGTACTTGCCACCATTTATGCAAAAGGCTGTCTTTTCTCTATCTTACCTCTTAATTTTTATTTGGTGGAAGCCTGATTCCAAGTCTAGGGTTGTGAAATATTTGGCTTTACCCAAATTTTGTATAGTCATATTTACATCAGGGATAATATATCTGTCAGTTATAGTACTTGCATTTAATTTTGAAAAATCTATGACCATTCGTCTTTTTGGTCGTCCTGTCTCGTCTACCCCTTTTTTAGGAACAGTCCAGATGGGTGAATTGTATGGGCTATTACTACGTTGAATTATTCCTTCATGTAGTAATCTTTCAATTTCTTTATTTACGAAGTCGTTATCCGCTATGGGATATGCGTATTGCTTCGTCCAAATGGGTTCATCTGTCTTAGTCCTAATAGTGCTTTCAATCTTTGTTATAAAGGGTAAAGGTCTTATGCCATTGTTATCCCTCATTAGAAAATCTATTCTTTCTTTATATAATTAATTTTCTATAATATAATTAACTTTGCTAATTTCGTTTTTATTTATTGTGAGCGTCATGTTTTGTATATTTACTATGGCATTTAGGGCAACTATTCCCTGCCATCCTAATATTAAGTGTCTTTCTTTTATATCATCTAACTCGAAAAAGTCTGTCTTTATCAAGAAATTTAATTTGCTTTGAATTTATTATAGAAGTTCCGTGAATCGATATAACTTCAATAGGATTTACCTTTTTTCTTAAATTTAATTTTAATGATTTTTTTATATAGTTATGGGTTGCTCCAGTGTCTATTAATACATTATACGTTTGTTTTTTATCAGACATAGTGATATGGGGCAACCCATTCCTTAGTTTAAATTCTTAACAACTAATTTATTTACTGTACTGTTTCTACAATCAAACTATCGGTGTCATCTTGTGTGGTGATATTGTAGTTCCTCTGTTGATGAAAGTTTCCGCTAGGCTTTGCTTGTTGCTTCCATGATTTGTTGTTGTGTTGTTGGTTGAAACGTGTGGGCTGTCGTTGAGCAGTGTTGCCTGAACTAGTGTCCATTGGTTCTGGTCGAGGTTGGTGATTGTTGGTATGCTGCTGCGGGTTGAATCCCTGAGGTCGTTGGTTGCTGAAGTATGGTCGAGGATTGCTAAAGTTGTATTCTTGGCGAGATTGGTTTTTCCGATTTGGTTGGAACTGTTGTCTCTCGAATCGTGGCTCGCTTAATTGTATTTTTGATGTGTGTCCCGTATCGTATGATAGTTTTAAGTTTTGATGCCTGCTATCATGTTCTATTGTTCGGGCAATAGAATATGCGTGTTCCAAATCCACTGTAGCATTTGCGTATAATGTAGACTGTACAAATGTATTATTGACTACAGATGTGAACACTCGAACAGAGTCTTGTTTTGCCTATTCTGTCATGGCATTAATGGCTTCTATTCCATATCCGGACATTGTGATTTTTGATATTATTAAACTTAAGCATTTGTTTATTTCATCATGAAATTCTTCCAATGTTTTTATTCCTTGGTAGCATCGCTTCATCTCTTCTTGCAAGACATATAGAAGTCGAGTATCGGCGTACGTGTAGTCTAGTCTTGCTCTGATGGCCTCGAAATTGAAAATGGTACCATTATTTGCTAAAACCTGAGCGGCTGATCATTGTATTTTCGTCTTCACTATTTGTAATGCTTGGGAGTAGATACTGGTGTTTTTTAGTGGTTCTATACTATGCATCATGCGAGATGTATCTTCTCTCCACACTCGATATTTTGTAATATCACCATCAAATGTCGCAAGTGATTTGAATACACCTAATTTTATGTCGTTGACATTTGTTGTTAGTGTCGACATTTCTTCCTGGGGTGCAGGTTGTGGATGGTTCCATTCATCCATGAAGGATGTGTTTTTTTTTTTTTTGTATATAAAAAAACTTGAGTCCTTGCTCTGACAAGGATTCCAGTGGTCCGCTTACTGAAGAATAATTTTAATTATTCTCCTGGCAGGATCGCCAATTAAAGTTTTACACTTTCTTTTGAATTAAAAAAATATTTATTTTCTTAACTCGGATGAGTTATTCTTAGTTCTTATGCTAATCATAAACTAACTTACAATTTTGAAATATCTTTCTTAAATACTAAAAAATACATGTCTTTGTTTCTTTGTTTCTTACATTTAAGTATCAGAATAAAACATATCTTTGTTTCTTCTATTTAGGTATTAGAATAAACATATCTTTGTTTCTTTGTTTCTTATATTTAGGTATTAGAATAAACATATCTTTGTTTTTTATGTAATAAAATATATCTTTGTTAAACAAGATTGAACATGGTTTATTTCTTATCTTACAATTTTGTAATGTTATTATATTTTAGAGAAAGTATTTTAGAAAATATTTACAATTACATATCCATAAAATTAAGAACAATGCAATGTTTGTATTTTGTTATCTTTTAGAAAAAGTGTTTTTTGTATCATGACGATGCATGATCATTACTTATTATTGTGTGTGTGTGTTTGAATGAGTGTTCTATCTAAAGTCGTTAACTAATTATTGTGTGTGTGTGTACGCTTTTGTAGAAAATTAAACACTCTATAAAAAATTTAAAATTAAACTAAATCTGAAATAAAAATATTTTTAATTTCCATTCCATTCACTTATTACAGCTATGGCTAAAATAAATTGAAAAACTTATAAAATTGTTTTATATTTCTCTATTATAACGAAAAACACTTCTTTGGCACTCTTTAAAAGGCCTGTTTGTATTTTGTATAGAACTTGGTAAAATTTTCTGGAATGACATAATATTTCTGTTGTTTTCTTGAAAAATCGTATAAATTTAGAATAAATTTTATTTGGACTGTTAATAACTTTTGATCCAGCTAACTTATCAAAAATTTTATGTGACTTTTTTTATAGAGCGTTTAATTTTCTACAAAAGCGTACCAAGAAGTTTACTGTAGGACATTCCCTTCTTAACTTATGACAATCAGAATGAATAAAATCAATTTATACCATGTAAATCGTGTGGAAAATTTAAAAGTGCGATGCGCACCATCGCAACATGAGCTGATATTTTAACAGGCCTATTTTTTACCTAAACTAAAGTTTGAAACCTGGTTCTGAGAACCCCCTAATGTACATCCATACATAGTAAATAGTTTTTGTTAATTCATTGACACATACCTACATATTTATACGCATGTACATATACATAAATACATACAAATTCTTTCGATTTGTTTGCTAATTATACGCAGAATTCATTTTATTTCGATTCTAATTACAATTACTGGAGTTACAGTAACAAATTGATGGGCTCGATATCGACCAAAATCCTACATTTCCACATAAATTTTAATCAAGTGTTTTGATATTTCGTCTATACGGAATGATTTAATTTAGGCACTTATATAAAAGAGTACAAATAAAATTTTAATTGAAATCTTTATCCTGTAAATAAAATTACTTCGTATCTGAAGTTGAAAGCACAATCTTTGTTATAAAGGGTAAAGGTCTTATGCCATTGTTATCCCTCATTAGAAAATCTATTCTTTCTTTATATAATTAATTTTCTATAATATAATTAACTTTGCTAATTTCGTTTTTATTTATTGTGAGCGTCATGTTTTGTATATTTACTATGGCATTTAGGGCAACTACTCCCTGCCATCCTAATATTAAGTGTCTTTCTTTTATATCATCTAACTCGAAAAACTCTATGTCTTTATCAAGAAATTTAATTTGTTTTGAATTTATTATAGAAGTTTCGTGAATCGATATAACTTCAATAGGATTTACCTTTTTTCTTAAATTTAATTTTAATGATTTTTTTATATAGTTATGGGTTGCTCCAGTGTCTATTAATACATTATACGTATTTATTATTATTTTTATTATTATATTATTATATTTATTATTAACAGTGGTGCTTCTATACCGATGGCATTTCGCAGTTGGGATTGTCACATTAATCCTCAACTAAATACAGGAACTAGCTGTATATGTTAAATTGGCTGCAAATAGAGAACGACCCCGTTTTGTGTTGATTGCTTTTCAACAAGAAAATAAGTTTGTTCACTGTAATCTAAACAATTTAAAAGTGCATTTAAATTCAGAAACGTACCCATATGATGCTTTAAATATAAAATTTAAAAATGATCGGTATGCCATCCTACATGATATGTATCTACGGTTTCAATAAAGTGTTCTAAATACTGGACATATGTTTAACATGTGTTGTTATTTTCCCATATACGGCATACATTTTCGTGCTGCAAATGTATGACGTTCCTTTTCTTTCATCCTTTTTTTAATTACTGATCCTTTTTCCTGGGGAAAGCTATAAAATATGTGTAATAAAAATAGTCAGATAGACAGAGGAGACAAACGATCATAAAGATTTCATTTTAAACAAAAATAAAAATTCAAACCAAATATGTGCACTAAGAAAAGATTTATATATACAGTTCTATTAATAACAATAGAACTAAGCAATGCACACAAACACAGACATTTGTAATAAAAATAGACAACAACAAAATATGTGATATAAAAACACAAAAAATTATAAAGATACGAAATATTTAAAAAATTCCCCTCAACAAAATTTGCATCGTAATATAATACAATTTCCTAACGCACACAAACACAATAACCAATAGAAATCTATGACTTGTAAGTGAATAAAATAGAAAAGACAATTTCCTAACGCACACAAACACAATAACCAATAGAAATGTATGACTTGTAAGTCTGACTCAAAACTGCTGTAGACTTTTTGTTAACCTTCAAAAAGAAACTACATATAGCAAAAACTAAAAATTATAAAGATAAGAAATATTTAAAAAATTCCCCTCAACAAAATTTGCATCGTAATATAATACAATTTCCTAACGCACATAAACACAATAAGCAATAGAAATGTATTACTGGTAAGTGCATAAAATAGAAAAAGATAAAATAAAGGTACGAAATATTTAAAAAATTCCCCTCAACAAAATTTTCATCGTAATAAGCAATAGAAATGTATTACTGGTAAGTGCATAAAATAGAAAAAGATAAAATAAAGATACGAAATATTTAAAAAATTCCCCTCAACAAAATTTCCATCGTAATATAATACAATTTCCTAACGCAAACAAACACAATAACCAATAGAAATGTATTACTTGTAAGTGAATAAAATAGAAAAGATACGAAATATTTAAAAAATTCCCCTCAACAAAATTTTCATTTCAAATTATCTTCCCTTAAAAATAATAGTGATGAAGGAAAATAACACAACGGCAATACCTAGCATGATGTGCATTTTTACATTGCACTTTGATACATACATAAAATAGCAAGAAGAAAAATACCACTTTGGCAACACCTTGAATGATGTGCACTTTTACATTTACATTTACATCCTTATGTCACATTTTGGCCCCCGAACCCCATAAACACACTACTTTCAAAAAATAAGGATTTAAGCACTAGACATAAAGCTGATAAAATACTTGAAAATTCAGCTTGGGATCGAGTTTTATCAAAAGATAGCAGTCTTACAGAAAAATTATTTGCCTATATGGTTACCAGTGATGCCAATTTAGCCATTTTCTGGCTAAATTTAGCTATTAGCTATTTTTTAGCCATTTTTATTTTAATCTAGCTATTTTTTAGCTATTTTTCCAAAAATAAAATTTGTTTTTGATTTTTCCTTAAAAATCTTAACTCTCAACAGAGTAATATGTTATTGTTTTCGCATTAATATCTATAAATCCCGGTTCAAAATTGACATTTTTGTTGCAGCAGTCTAAAAGAGCTTATATGTAAGAGATGGCACAAATGGTAACAATAAGATTTGCTACTCCATTCTTATAATCGTTGCAATTTTTTTATAAGTTGTCAAATCTAATTGGTGGCTTATGATATCAATCAAACAAGAGAGAAAAAAAATTAAACTTTAAAAAATAGAAAATTAATGAAAAGTATATACGAAAATTTCGTAAGGAATGGATTAGTAACCCAAAAATTTAGGGACTCAATAGCAGAATGTACAATAAATAGAAGGCTTAATGCAAGTATTGCAAGTTAGCACTATGTATATGCGTAGTTACCTGAAGAAAAATTATTTTATTTATTACTTGAATTTATTGTTTTTATTTACTTTAAAAAAGTTTCCGATTTAAAAAAATATATATATATATAAAATATCTTCTTGTTTTTGCTAAAGTTCATGGTTTTTGCATTAGATTTCACTAGGCCATTTTTAGCTAGTTTTTAGCCATTTTTTAGCCATCTTTATGTCTATATTTAGCCATTTTTGGTACAGGAATTCTGGCACCACTGACGGTTACTAACGCAATGAAAGCCAAAACAAAATTTTGTATGGGTGTGGAGAAAGAAAGAAACAAAAAGGAAAAACTAAATGATAAAAAACTTTTTAGAACATCAATTAGAGCTGCAACAAAAATACTAAAGAAGGAAAAACCATTAGATATTAACTCAGCTATTAAAATCGCTTGAAAAACTATGTGTTTGATCCCTTCATTTATTGCCACCACTGTATTTTATATTTTATTATGTTTTGTACTAACATTGAATTCTTTTATGTAATATTTGCAATTATCTTACTCTTGTTCTGTGAGTAATACTTGTTGAAAATATTGGGTCTCATGCATAAAACGTGAGCTTGAGCTCAGACTCGATTGTTTGAGTAAAAGGTGCTTGTCCTATGTATAATAAAATTTGATGTATTTGCTTTTACTCACTGCTCACGTTTGATCTCGTGTTGCTCAGTTTGAACTAAGTAAGATGAGCTTGTGCTCATTTTCATATGCATAAAAACAAGCTTTTGCTTTCTTTTGCGAGTTATATAGTTGACTCGCGTACACTAAAAAGGAATCATGGCTGAAAATTTTGTGCCACAAAGAAATACAAAATGTTATCAACAGAGTAAAAAAATTTAGCAAGTGAGGGTAAAATATTATACAAGTTTGTATTCTTAATTATTATTTTTTTTTAAATAATTAATAATAAAATGATAAATACATAGGTTTGATGATAGTAGTATCTGCTGGTTGGCTTATTATTTGTTTTTTGAGGAGTCAAAAGAAACACGTGGTGGTGCCCTCAGCAACATTGACAAAATTCGACTGTTTTTAAGATTTTGTGCAGATCCTGGATTCCAAAACTTTATAGCCACAGATCCACTGTGTCGCGAACTATTGCAGCAGTTCCGAAACTTATATCTGCCAAAACAAGTGTGTGGATAAAATTCCCGAAAGATGCAGATGAAATAAAAGATGCTTAAATGACGCAAGTTTCTTCCCACAGGTTTTTCTTGCAAAATCTGCATTTTTGTAGGAATCACCCTGTTTTGCTTTAACAAAACAAGCCTCTGCAGACTTTGAAAATTAAACTCCCTTGTCTCGTCAGTTTCATAACGACTCAAAACTGCTGTAGACTTTTTGTTAACCTTCAAAAATAAACTACATATAGCAAAATCTAAAATAAGATTGCTTAATTTCTGTTACACATGTTTCTATTATTTGTTTTTTATTATTTTTACGATCTGTCCCACGATGTCACCAGAAATCGTTCGATCGAATACTTATAATGAAAAATAAAAAAAAATTTTGTAATGTTATTGATTTTGCAATACAAGTTGTCGATCGAACTGGTGACATCGTGGGACGTGCCGTAAATGCTTGGTAATTGACTTTTTTCTAGTAAATGTTTATTTTGTTTTATGTTTTCTATTAAAAATTTAGAAATGTCAGTTTGTATTGTATTATTATTATTATTATTTGATTCTACTTCACTTTCACTTGACGAAATGTTTGCACTTCAATTACCATTAGACGTTTGATCTCCCTTTGCTCAAGTAATTGCAATTGGTTTGAACTCATTTTTATGCATACGAAATTGAGCAAAAGCTGTTGCTGTTTGATCGAACTCAACTTACGAGCATTGCTCACCTGTCTCAACTCAGCGCTTTTACTCGTTTTTATGCATGAGACCCATTTGCAATTGGAATTTAACCGTTTTGAATATTCTGGATAAATCTCTTGCTTATTTTATTATTTTTTTACTTAATTTAGTCTACTACGAGACATTAATTAAATAAAACACGTTTTCACCAAACTTTGCTGTCTTTTTTTAATAAGAAAGAAATCTACCTTAGTCGAACCCTAAGGCAAGGACTTTTAAAGGTGACATACCATTTGAAGTCCGGGTCAGTCAAATTAGGCTGTCCTTAAACATTGGTGACCGTGACAGGACACAAGCATAAGTCAGTAGTATAATCTGTGAAAAGGCTAATTATATAAAGGTAAAACTTCGTTTACAAAATTTAATTGGCGAATTTTCCTTTCAAAGTAAAACCCTAGCACGCAATAAAACAATCGTCATCTAACATCGACATCTAACTTTAGCAACATAACCAGTCAAGAAGATAAAACAGTTCTGTATACATGTTTGCTTAAGTTTACATAACATTAAGTTAAAAGGCATTTTTAACATCAGCTAGTGCATGTTTACATACTCGTCAGTTTGTTCTAACATTGGTTATTGTACAAATAACAGCGATTAAATAAAGTGAATCGTCCAACACCAGCAAGTTTAAGTTGGCAGGTGGCTCATTCGTTTTCAATACATTATATGAGTACTTGATATGAAAAACCATTATTTCGTTAAATCACTCTTCATATAAGAGTTAACATCAACACATGTACAGATCAATTGTACATAATTGTGTCTGTAAAACAAAACATATGTTGTTTAGTTTGATTATCCCACAAATTATTTCACAAACGTTTTCAAGAAAAAGACAAGTTGTAAAAACTAAGCACAACGTTTGAAAAAAATAAATTAAAATGACTGAACTCCAGCAGAAATCTCTAGATCCAAGGCCTACCATCGAAGAGCTGAAACAACAACGTGGCTTATCAAAAGGTAGTAATGGGTGTTTTTTATTGAGGTATAGAACTTTAAGTTGGCATCACTTTTTTAACTGGCGGCCATTTTGTCAGCTGTCAACTGATTTTGGTTTGCCATTTCATCATGAACAGGTTGACAAAAGAACAACGCTTGCAAATTGTGCAAATTTATTTCGAAAATAATGGTTCAGTTCGCGAAGTTTACCGCAAGCTCCGTCCATTTTATGGTCGACATAATCGTCCATCAGAGCAATTAATTCGGTTAACCATGGATCGTTTTCGCACTACGTTTACTCTATGTGATAATACGCATCCGCAGAGACGTCGAATAGTGCGCACCGAAGAAACAATTGCCGCTGTAGAGCAAAGTGTTGAAGAGGACCCGAATGAATCGATTCGTTAATGGAGACCGGTATAGAGCCATGATAACCGACTATTTTGTTCCCGAATCGGATGGCATGAATGTGGATGAGTTGTGGTTCCAACAAGACGGCGCTACATGCCACACAGCGCACGTCACAATCGATTTATTGAAGGAAACATTCGATGAGCGCATAATTTCGCGGAATGGACCTGCCAATTGGCCACCAAGATCGTGTGATTTGACACCATTGGATTATTTTCTTTGGGGATATGTGAATCGCTCGTCTACGCCAACAAACCAGAAACGTTAGGGGAGTTGGAAGCAAAGATTCGTGGCGTTATTGCCAGCATACGGCCCCCATATGCTCGAAAAAGTGGTTGAAAATTGGACCTGTAGAATTGGCTTTATTGGAGCCAGCCGCGGCGGCCGCATGCCCGAAATTGTATTTAAACATTAATGGCATAAAATTATCCTTCCAATAAAGCCAAATTGATGGACATTAAAACGATTTTCTTGTGTTTTATTTCAATTCGAAGTTCTATACCTCTAAAAAAACACCCTATAGCTGTATATGGAATGTTAAATTGGCTGCAAATAGAGAACGACCCCGTTTTGTGTTGATTGCTTTTCAACAAGAAAATAAAAGTGCATTTAAATTCCGAATCGTACCCATTTGATGATTTAAATATAAAATTTAAAAATGATCGGTATGCCATCCTACATGATATGTATCAACGGTTTCAACAAAGCTACTACATGAGGGAATCACAACCACTTCTAACTGCTCAAGAATTTAAAAATAGTGTGCCGATAGTTGTAGTAGATGTCAGTTATCAAAACGAAGCTCTCTCTAATGGTCCTGTTGATATAAAAATTGAAATTGAAACGGACTCCAACATTCCTACCGATACATCAGCCTTTTGCATTCTCATCCACGATTGCATAATAGAATACATACCCTTAAAAGGTCAAGTTCGTAAAATAATGTAAATAAAATATAAGATGATTGGGGGTAAAGTTTTCATCGATATGCAAGGATTTAAATCCAATTCAAACATCTTTATTGCAAAAGAAATATCAATTGTTTTTAACAATAAGGAGCACATAAATTTTATTATTAAACCACCGTTTAACTTCAAAAGATTATCAGTAGCAAAACAAAGAGAAGCGAATTGGCTAACAAGAAACTTCATCATCTGAATTGGAATGACGGATCAATATCATTTAAGAGTGTTGTAAAATTTTTAAAATCCAATTTAAAACATTCTTCAATCTATGTTAAGGGTATGGAACAAAAAAGAAATGGTTTGAGAAACTACTTCAACTTAGAGTTTTCAACATCGAGGATATGGGGTGCATCAACTTTAAGCAAATACAACTTAAATATCCGGAATATTTTTACTGCAGTTATCACAATTATGGAGTTTGTGCATTAAGAAATGCATATTTACTTTATCAGGAAAATAACTAATAATGTATATTAATTTTCTATTCTTACATTGCTACAACATATATTTACGATATTTTTTTAAATAAATATGTAGATTAAAAATATACAAAATTTTGTTCATTCATTTATTTATATGTATATGGTATGTGCAAGAGACTCTAACTGCATTTTTGTAATTAAATACATTTTATAAATGTTGCGTCTTATTATAGAAAAAATTAGATAATATGTTTATACGATATCAGAAAACGTTTAGTCATAAAAATACCTTCGTTGGAGGAGGTGTAGTAGATAAAATAATAAACTCTCTACCTGTTGAACTTCGTCTTCCTGGATGTCAGTACTGTGGACCTTGAAGAAAACTACAAAAACGTTTAGATCAAGGTGATAAAGGAATTAATTTATTGGACTCTGCTTCTAAAGATCACGATATAGCTTATTCAAAAATAATGTGTTTATGGGGTTCGGGGGCCAAAATGTGCCATAAGGATCAATGTAAAAGTGCACATCATGCAAGGTGTTGCCAAAGTGGTATTTTTCTTCTTGCTATTTTATGTATGTATCAAAGTGCAATGTAAAAATGCACATCATGCTAGGTATTGCTGTTGTGTTATTTTCCTTCATTACTATTATTTTTAAGGGAAGATAATTTGAAATGAAAATTTTGTTGAGGGGAATTTTTTAAATATTTCGTATCGTTCTTTTATCTTTTCTATTTTATTCACTTACAAGTAATACATTTCTATTGGTTATTGTGTTTGTGTGCGTTAGGAAATTGTATTATATTACGATGCAAATTTTGTTGAGGGGAATTTTTTAAATATTTCGTATCTTTATAATTTTCTGTGTTTTTATATCACATATCTTGTTGTTGTCTATTTTTATTACAAATGTGTGTGTTTGTGTGCATTGCTTAGTTCTATTGTTATTAATAGAACTGTATATATAAAAATTTTCTTAGTGCACATTTTTGGTTTGAATTTTTATTTTTGTTTAAAATGAAATTTTTATGATCGTTTGTCTCCTCTGTCTATCTGACTATTTTTATTACACATATTTTATAGCTTTCCCCAGGAAAAAGGATCAGTAATTAAAAAAAGGATGAAAGAAAAGGAACGTCATACATTTGCAGCACGAAAATGTATGCCGTATATGGGAAAATTTCAACACATATTAAACATATGTCTAGTATTTAGAACACTTGATATGTAAATCTTTTCTTAGTGCACATTTTTGGTTTGAATTATTATTATTATTATTTGTTTTTTTGTTTAAAATGAAATTTTTATGATCGTTTGTCTCCTCTGTCTATCTGACTATTTTTATTACACATATTAAAATATATAGCTTATATATTTCCCCAGGAAAAAGGATCGGTAATTAAAAAAAGGATGAAAGAAAACGAACGTGCATTTGCAGCACGTAAATGTATGAAGTTTTTGTTTCTTTTACTTTACTTTACTTTTTCTTTTTACTTTTTATATGTTTTTTTTTGTAAGTGCAGAAAGACATACAAAAGGAGATGAATTCTCAGATTTGTGTATGCATCTATGGTTGGGAAAAATCGTTCAATTAGGGTTGTGAAACGCAGTGCCTGTTGTGTAGAAATTGAGTTGTTGTTTACTTCTTAGTGTCTTGAGTCTTGTATGGTATTGTATTGAATTGTTTAGTGCATATAGAAAAGGTGCACATGCGAGATGTAATAGTTTATGAGGGTTAGAATTGTTATTTTTTTTTCGTTTAACCCTGGATGGTTACTCTTCGTTTAATCGACGAGTCTCATTTGCTCTTTTCTGCATAACTTTTTCATATGTGTTCTAATTATGCTCTTTTTGTAAACAACGTCAGTTAATTACTAAAGCTTGAAGTGAGTGGGCGTATGATGCAATACTTATTTTGCTTAAATTGAAATTCACAGGTGTGTACTCGTCGTAACGTCGAAGAGTAACTTTAGTGTGGCTTTTTGCGTTAACAGTGTAATAAATTTGTTGTTTTATTTTGCGGTTTTGTTTAATTGTTTTGTATTAGTATTATTAAAAAAAATATTTAATTTCAAACAATTTATCATTTTTATGTTAAATATACACATTAAAATTGTTTTTAATAGTAAAAAATGAGCTCTAAGAAATTACTATCAGAAGCTGATATCGAAAGATTTTGCAAAATTTTGAGGACAACGATTTCAATTTCTTGGATACTTCAGAGGAAGAAGATGACGAAGGCGTTGAAAACAGTGACTTGAAGCAGAGCAGGCACCAGTCGCTGGAGATAACGTACCACTGTCGTCTGAGTTTTCCGATGAAGATGAGATTTCGCTCAATGTCCTTCGCTCAAGAACGAATATAATTGACTTTTCAAACACACTTTTGTAAACAGCTACGTCATATATACCCATAATATATTCTTTAGAAATTAAAAACCAGAGACAGTACCTGAAAGATCTTCATGAATCTCTAATGGCTCCCTTTTTAAGAGGCATACTTGAGACACCTACCTTGCAGACCTCAATTAAGGAAAACATTCAAAATATAATACATTAGTAGGGAATTGGGCATTCTACCGCAATTAAAATTGTTAAATTGTTGCTGAAATTGTTAAATTTGGGTAATTAAAATTTGAAAATTTTAAAATTCTTGAAATTTGATACCTACGAGGGTGGTTCAATAAGTCCTTTAAATATTTTTCGAGGGTGGTTCAATAAGTCACTCTTATTTTTGTTAACATAAGGAGTTTTTGTTTACATTAAGTGTATGTCTGTCTGTCCGTCTGTCTGCCTGACCGTGCAAATTTGTGTGTGTATGTATGTATGTGTGTATGATGTTTGTATGTATGTACATATGTGCGATCGAAGGAACTTGTGCGTGGAATATTTTGTGGCTGTGTAGAATAGATTTATATTTTGCAACGTAATCATTTTCTTTGGCTGCGATTATTTTAAAGCAGCAAAGTTTTAACTAACTACAGTCATAAGCAAAGAAACAAAAAGTAAAAATTTGCAAGTTAGCAAAAAAGCTAACTTCTCCTCCTCCTTCCCACTTCCTTCCCTTTCCTTAATGTAGTTTGTATTTGAAATAAGAAAACACTTGTAGACTTTTTATTTTTCTATACATTTATTGTTTAAATTTTTTTAAAATTTTATAATAATACATACATTAATATTTTAAAGAGTGAAAAAGTTCATTTAAAGCAAGATATTTCTTTTGTTAGTAAAATAGCATTTTTTAATGCGCAAACACCAAATTTATGATAATTACAATAAAAATATTCTAGATACTTAATCTCCATTTGTTTAAAGTTGATACAGCCTATATCCTCAACGTTAAAAATTTTTCGGCATAAAATTTTTTCCAACCATCGTCTTTTCTCTTCACCTTTTACATAAATTTTAGAACATCTTGCGTTGGCTTTTAAAAAATTGCAAACGCTTTGAAAAGAAACTGATCCAGCAGTCCAGCTGAGGTGATGATAGTTTTTCGTTAGCCACTTTGCTTCTCTTTGCCTTTTTATTGATAAGCATTTAAAATCAAATGGTGGTTTTATAACGTAATTGTTATATTCATAATTGTTGAAAACAATCGCTACTTCTTTTGCGATGAAATCATTTGAATTACTTTTGAAACCTTGTACGTCTATAAAAATTGTGCTATTTTCCATATTACTCAGTTTATAAGACTTTTCGGACTTGTCCTTTGATGGGTATATATTCTATTATGCGATCATGAATAAGAATGCAGTAAGCTGATGTCTTTGCTGTTTGAAATGCTATTTTTATATCAATCGGTATATTATTGAGTGATTCATTTTGATGACTGACATCTACTACAATAATAGGAGCTTTTGTCTTAAACTCTGATGCAGATAGAAGCGGTTGAGATTCTTTCATATAGTAGCTTTGTTGGAATCTTAGATACATATCATATAGAATTGCATATCGTTCATTTTTGAACTTTATGTTAAGATCATCATATGGATATGAGACTGAATTTAAATGTACTTTTAAATTAGTCAAATCACAATGAACAAACTTATTTTCTTGTTGAAAAGCAATCAATACAAAACGGGGGCGTTCTCTATTTGCAGGCAGTTTAACATTCCAAATATGGCTAGTACCTGTGTTTAATTGTGGATTAACATGACAATCCCAACTGCGAAATGCCATAGGTATAGAAGCACCATTGTTAATAATTTTCATCATATTCAATTTGCTAAAGTCGGATAATTGTATATACATATGGGATTCTACATGAGATGAGTAAAATTGTAAGTTTAGCTTTTTCAGTAGAAACACTCGAGCGTACAAGATCTTCATCATTCTTATTGCGCAAGAGTATCAATTCATGTTTTCCATTTAGTATAACTTTGTTGTAGTCTTTGGCGAATCCTAGAAGCATTTTTAGAGGTACATAAATATTGAAAAATCCATTTTCAAGAGTGACATCGTCAATTTTGTTCCATCCAGCATTTTTCATCACATTGCTTTCTGTTGGTGACAGAGAAACCAAATTTTTTATAGTGCTTGTGGATCCTAAATATCTTGCATGGTCAATTTCAATTCCATTGAGCTCATAGCGAATTTCATCAAATAGATATCCTACAAAGTTGTTTTTAATAAAAAGTTCTCTAAGAAGAAGAAGAAGATTTGGCCTTATTATCATCGGCAACAAACCCCTCTATATAAATATAGCTCTCACTGGGTAGCACATACAAATCTTGATTTTGTATTGAAATTCTAATTTCATCATTATTGTTGTAAGATTGTAAGTATGGTACATATGTATTATAGTCCTTTTTGATTATATTCTCATCACACAAGGGTTTATCTAAGACATCTATTATTGAACTCATTTTGTCTTCAATTTAAAAATCAAGGACTTTATAAAATTAACTTATTTTCTGAGCATTTAAAATCTGTATTCACTCCCAATTCATGTACGGGTGCTGCTGATTTACCGATTGTAGTTTCTTTACCCCCTCGTCCCTTAAGGTTTAAGATGCGTGAAGTACAAAAAGTAATTGCTGAACTCAACCCGAAGAAAGGTATTGATGGCATTAGTAACAAAATGCTCATGAACTTGCCTCATATTGCAATAAGAATCCTGCTATTTACTTTTAATGCTATTGTAAGAATGCAGTATTTTCCACATAACTGGAAACTGGCCAAGATCAAAATGATTCCAAAGGCGGGCAAAGATCTTACCAAGACTGAGTCATATAGGCCTATAAGCTTACTATCTACAATCTCAAGGCTTTTCGAAAAGCTGCTCATGACTAAATTGTCCAAAACTTTAACTGATAATGGGTGCATCCCGGACCATCAATTTGGCTTTAGAAGTCAGCACAGCACGACTGAACAACGCATAGACTGGTCCAAGTTGTAAGAAGAACATTTGAAGAAAAGAAGTATTGTTCTGCTCTCTTTATTGATGTTTCTCAGGCGTTTGATAAAGTATGGCACGAAGGCCTAGTTTTAAAATTGAAGACATATCGGCCAATAAACATTCAAAAGCTTTTGGAAAGTTATATTATTGATAGGAAGTTCACTGTTGTGGAAGGAGAGTTCACGAGTGTGCCCGAATCTATATCTTCTGGTGTGCCTCAGGGTAGTATTCTGGGTCCTGTCTTATATTCAATATATACTTGTGATATGCCTGTGAGCAATAATATCCATATTTCTACTTTTGCCGATGACTGTGCACGAAAACCCTTATGAGGCATCCCGAAATCTCCAGGAACATATCACTCAGCTGGAAATATGGTTGAACTTATGGAGAATTAAAGTCAATGAACAAAAGTGTGTCCATATAACGTTCACCCTAAGAAGAGATACTTGCTCCCCCATTCGAATCAACAATCAAAATATTCCTCAACATTCCCAAGTGAAATACCTTGGTATACACCTTGATCGAAGACTTACATGGAAACATCATATTGACTCTAAGTTAACTCAGATGAAACTTAAGTTAACTCAAATATATTGGTTGATTGGCAGAAACTCAACACTCAGCCTAGACTGCAAACTTTTATTATACAAGTCGCTTTTGAAGCCAATATGGCGCTACGGAATTCAGTTATGGGGCACTGCTTCAGCTTCCAATGTCGAGAGAATCCAACGAAGGCAAAACAAAATTTTACGGTTAATAACATCGGCTCCATGGTACATCCAAAATTCTATTATACATCGAGATTTAAATATGCCACTAGTGACTGAAGAAATTGAAAAATACGCAGGCAAATATTTAACAAAACTCGAATCACATCCTAATCCGCTTGCTCGTAATATTTTGAACTTTACTGGACACATCCGCTTAAAAAAGAGGGACACACGGGCTCTTATACCTAACACTCCAGATGGGACTACTTGAAAATACTTTCCCCCCCTTTTTTTTTTTGATTATCACTACTAATGTATTATTTATAACTACCACTAATGTCCGACACTGGTCGGGCCTAATAATTTTTTTTATAGATTTAAGATTTGAATACTTATTGTTAGTTCACATATGAAGATACAATAAATAAATACATGCATCACAAAAAAAAAAATTTAACATATACCTCCTTCCCTTTAATTTTAAGAACCTTATCAACTAGATATGTATTTGGAAATCTAGTTTTTGAAAGTTCCTCAGTATAGAAGCCACCTTTAATAGGATTGTCAAGATAGTCTTCTAATATGTATGTATTTTGTATTTTGAACTCTTGTAATTGTGAAAATTTCTGTAGTCCAATTTGGGTTTTCAAATGTGTGCTTATATTTGCTTATGCGAACATGATCTCCCACATTAAATTTCGACATTTTATACATTTTCAAATGACTGTATACTGTATTTAGCAGCTTTTCCTCATTTGTTGAGCTGACTTCAATAGGAGACATTTTAATGGTACGATGAACTTTTCTATTGTATGCATTGAGTAAATCTTTGTATATATCAATCCACTTATATGAACCATTATAACTAAATTCTTTCCACATCATTCCTTTAAATGTTCTATTAAATCGTTCTACTATTGATGCTTTCATAATGCTATATGTTGAGTAGTGATTAATGTTGTATTTATGCATTAATTTTCCAAAGTGTTTGTTGAAAAATACTTTGCTATCATCTGTTTGTAAGTTTTTTGGTACTCGTCCCATTTCAAAAATATCTTCCATTGCCTTGGTTGTTTCGAGTGCTGTTTTTGTTTTTAGCGGTACTGCCCATGCAAATTTTGATAATGTGTCAATTACAGTCATCAAAAATCGATAATTTCTATTTTCTTTAGAATAGTTCCCCATTTCAACTAAATCAGCTTGCCAAGGATCAGCTATTCCTTTCATTACAACTCTGTGACGCACAAATTGTTTTCGTGCTTTCTTATGGAGTTCATTTACTAAATTTCTTTTTGAAGACATTAAGTTGTTTTTAAAGATTTTTTGCAGTGTTGTGATCTGCTTGACGCACTTTCAGCTATTGATACAAACATGTAATTTTTAATCTATAAATTTTTTCATTAAGCTGTTCAATTTGTTCTTCAAATGATGTTTTAATTTGTAGAATATCTTTTTCAATTTTATAATTTTCTTCTATATCTAATTTTATTTCGCGTTGTAGTTCCTCAATTTGCATTTGAATATCTTCTCGTATTATAGTATTATCCCCCTTAAAGTATGTTAATAATTTCTCTTCTAATTTTTCGATTTGAGTTTGCAAAAACAATTTATTGATAACATCGTTTTCCTCCAGAGCTTTTGCAACATTTTTGATTCTATTGTTTTGGACATCAATGTTGTTGTTCGTATCCACAAAGAACCCCAGCAGTTTAGGTGCATTTTTCAAAGAAATTGTGCTGCTAGTATCGTTTAAATAGTGTCCAAATTTATCAACAGACATACTCTATATAGTTTATTAAAGTTAGTGTATTATATTCGCTTTACGTAGTTCATCAATAATTGATACAATTTCGTTATTGTGATTAGTATGACCTGCACCTTGTGATGCGAGCAGTAGTCGAAGTCTATCTACTAACTCATTTGGATCGTCCCAGTATATATAGTTGGGCTTATTGATGTTAACTTGCATCATTCCCTCACCTAAATAGCTACCTTTGGGCTTAGATCCTGTTGATTCAGGTAAATTCTTCTGGGTTTTCTCATCAATAAATTTGTTAATAATATGTTTATATTTATATCCTCTAGTACCCTTAATTTGACCATCAGGTTTAAAGTCTCTTCTATATTCATTAGTAGTAATTAAAATCTTTTTATAGATTTCAAGTTCAAATTTATCGTAATTTTTTGTTATTTTATGAAACATTAGAGAAAATAGTCCTGGTGTTAGAGCCCATTTTTGACCACCAACTTGTATTTTATCTTCATTCAGTTTTAGGCTAATATCACCAAATTTCCATTCATTATTCTAATCTTTATGTGGGCCATAGTTTGTATCTAATTCATTTCTTCCTTCCAAAACTGATAAATCAGTATAAGTATATTCTGTATTGGAAGTCTGTGAGTAAAAATTATCTTCATCATCATCATCATCATTTTCAGTATTAACATCATTAAATAAGATGGTATTATCAAAAATTTTACCTTCTACTAGTTTTTTTTGGTGTACTTGTCTCTATCTTGACTGATGGGTTTTCAGGCTTTTACTTGTATTATTTTCAACTTCTGTCTTGATGTTACTTTCTTCTTTCATGCGATTTCTTTTAATATTATTAGAACTATTTATAAATTCTTTAAGAGGTTCTGTTATAGTTTTGAATGTATCTCTTAATTGTTCACGTGTATCTATTTCACCAGTTTTTATACTACGAAGCTTTTTCTTCAACACATTTCTTGTCAACTGTTTTAAAATTTTCTCATCCATGTGTGCTAAGGGCAAATAACAGTTATCAGCAATCAGATCAGCTTTTCAGGACCTGGTCTGGTTTTCAGATCAGCTTATCAGGACCTGGTCTGGTTTTCAGATCAGCTTTTCAGGACCTGGTCTGGTTTTCAGATCAGCTTTTCAGGTCCTCGTCTGGTTTTCAGATCAGCTTTTCAGGACCTGGTCTGGTTTTCAGATCAGCTTTTCAGGACTTGGTCTGGTTTTCAGATCAGCTTTTCAGGACCTGGTTTGGTTTTCAGATCAGCTTTTCAGAACCTGGTCTGGTTTTCAGATCAGCTTATCAGGACCTGGTCTGGTTTTCAGATCAGCTTATTAGGACCTGGTCTGGTTTTCAGATCAGCCTATCAGGTATCGGATGAGGTTATAGCAAATAGATGTATCAAGTTTAAAGTAAGATTAATAACTAAAGTCAATCTTTGATGAGAAGTAGTTTATATAGTTATGAAATAGTCAAACTGATTTCTGTAGCGACCATCATTTAATTCATTATCTTTGCTTATCACTAAAAAGCCATATTTATCCCTCCAACACTCTCGACAAATTTCTTGGAACTTTTCATAACTCATATCGCTGCCAACATGATCCCTATAAACATGCTTCATATTTGTCTCATCTTGCTTAAACATTATAATAACATTTGCATTGTCTCTTATTAAATGTTTGGGAATTCTATTATAAGTTTGACACAAGTAGAATGAATCAAATCCCTATGCCGTCCCATACAAAAATATGAACGTATATTATTCTGCTTCTCACATGCAACATCATCAAATATCATAATTGAATTAGTTTTAGCTTGGTCAGGTGGAATAACTGATTCATTATCGGTGAATGTATAATATCCCATTCCTTTAATTGGTGAAATTAGTTTCTTCAAGTACTCATATTTGGGTTGATTTTAAGTATAAATAGATGTTTTCAAATTTGTGTCCATTAGGACATTCTAGTAAGCCGATCATAACATTAGTCTTTCCACAATTTGATGGCCCTACTATTAGAGCACGAATAGAATTTGGTAAGAGGGGGCTATGCTTTATTTTTGAAGTGATGTTCGATGATTCATCAATATTACGAACTAAAATATTTTTGTGTTGTTTCACTAACTGCATTTTTGTAACTAAATACATTTCATAAATGTTACCTCTTTTTATAGAAAAAATCAGATAATATGGTTATACGATATCAGAAAACGTTTAGTAATAAAAACACCTTCGTTGGAGGAGGTATAGTAGATAAAATAATAAACTCTCTACCTGTTGAAGCTCATCTTCCTGGATATCAGTACTGTGGACCTGGAACAAAACTACAAAAACGTTTTAATCGAGGTGATAAAGGAATTAATCTATTGGACTCTGCTTGTAAAGATCACGATATATGTAGCTTATTAAAAAAATAAGGATTTAAGCACTAGACATAAAGCTGATAAAATACTTGAAAATTCAGCTTGGGATCGAGATTTATCAAAAGATAGTAGTATTGCTGAAAAATCATTTGCCTATATGGTTACTAACGCAATGAAAGCCAAAACAAAATTTGGTATGGGTGCGGAGAAAAAGAAAAATGTTAAAAAGAACAAGCTAAATGATTGTGTGATTTCCTCACGCTAATAAATTGTTTATAAATAAAATAATTAAAAAAATGAATAAAATAATGAAATAAATTATTTTATTTATTTATAAAACGTTCTCATGTATGTGCACTCCCCTAATGCTTGTGTGTGGGGGGTCCAGCTTGTTTGTCGCTGGTAAGCTTATATTCTGTTTATTTGTTTAAGAAATATATTTGTATGTATGTATGTGTGTATGATGTTTGTATGTATGTACATATGTGCGATCGAAGGAACTTGTGCGTGGAATATTTTGTGGCTGTGTAGAATACATTTATATTTTGCAACGTAATCATTTTCTTTGTCTGCGATTATTTTAAAGCAGCAAAGTTTCAACTAACTACAGCCATCAGCAGAAAAAAGTAAAAACTTGCAAGTTAGCAAAAAAGCTAACTTCTCCTCCTCCTTCCCACTTCCTTCTCTTTCCTTTATGTAGTTTGTTTTTGAAATAAGAAAACACTTGTAGATTTTTTATTTTTCTATACATTTATTGTTTAAAGTTTTTTAAAATTTTATAATAATACATTAATAAATTAATATTTTAAAGAGTGAAAAAGTTCATTTAAAGCAAGATATTTCTTTTGTTAGTAAAATAGAATTGTTTAATGCGTAAACACCAAGTTTATGATAATTTCAATAAAAAGATTCTGGATACTTAACCCCCATTTGTTTAAAGTTGATACAGCCTATATCCTCAACGTTAAAAATTTTTCGACATAAAATTTTTTCCAACCATCGTCTTTTCTCTTTACCTTTTACATAAATTTTAGAACATCTTGCGTTGGCTTTTAAAAAATTGCAAATTGCTTTGAAAAGAAACTGATCAGCAGTCCAGCTGAGGTGATGATAGTTTTTCGTTAGCCACTTTGCTTCTCTTTGCCTTTTTATTGATAAGCATTTAAAATCAAATGGTGGTTTTATAATGAAATTGTTATATTCATAATTGTTGAAAACAATCCCTACTTCTTTTGCGATGTACGTCTATAAAAATTGTGTTATTTTCCATATTACTCAATTTATAAGACTTTTCGAACTTGTCCTTTGATGGGTATATATTCTATTATGCGATCATGAATAAAAATGCAGTAAGCTGATGTCTTTGCTGCAATATTAGTTGCTGTTTCAATGCTATTTTTATATCAATCGGTTCATTATTGAGTGATTCATTCTGATGACTTACATCTACTACAATAATAGGAGCTTTTGTCTTAAACTCTGGTGCAGATAGAAGCGGTTGAGATTCTTTCATACAGTAACTTTGTTGGAATCTTAGATACATATAGAATTGCATATCGTTCATTTTTGAACTTTATGTTAAGATCATCATATGGATATGAGACTGAATTTAAATGTATTTTATTATTCAAATCACAATGAACAAACTTATTTTCTTGTTGAAAAGCAATCAATACAAAACGGGGGCGTTCTCTATTTGCAGCCAGTTTAACATTCCAAATATGGCTAGTTCCTGTGTTTAATTGTGGATTAACATGACAATCCCAACTGCGAAATGCCATAGGTATAGAAGCACCATTGTTAATAATTTTTATCATATTCAATTTGCTAAAGTCGGATAATTGTACATGTGGGATTCTCCATGAGATGAGTGAATTTGTAAGTTTAGCTTTTTCAGTAGAAACACTCGAGCGTACAAGATCTTCATCATTCTTATTGCGCAAGAGTATCAATTCATGTTTTCCATTTAGTATAACTTTGTTGTAGTCTTCGGCGACTCCTAGAAGCATTTTTAGAGGTACATAAATATTGAAAAATCCATTTTCAAGAGTGACATCGTCAATTTTGTTCCGTCCAGCATTTTTCATCACATTGCTTTCTGTTGGTGACAGAGGAACCAAATTTTTTATAGTGCTTGTGGCTCCTAAATATCTTGTATGGTCAATTTCAATTCCATTGAGCTCATAGCGAATTTCATCAAATAGATATGCCACAAAGTTGGTTTTTAATAAAAAAGTTCTCCGAAGAAGAAGAAGATTTGGCCTTATTATCATCGGCAACAAACCCCTCTACATAAATGTAGCTCTCACTGGGTAGCACATACAAATCTTGATTTTGTATTGAAATTCTAATTTCATCATTATTGTTGTAAGATTGTCAGTATGGTACATATGTATTATAGTCCTTTTTGATTATATTCTCATCAGACAAGTGTTTATCTAAGACATCTATTATTGAACTCATTTTGTCTTCAATTTTAATTCAAGGACTTTAGAAAATTTTTATTTGATGTTGTTAGAGCTTTCTGTTGAGCTGGTTGCTTTAATGTTGTTGTTGTTGCTGTTCTTGCTGCTATATTCTTTAATGTATTTGTGTTGTATATTAGCATTATTTAATTGGCCTTAAATGTATTCGTATTGTAATTTCCTCTCCTCGGAAATTAATTAAATCACCGTGTTGATCCAGTAGCGCAGCGCTAGTGAACTTATTTATCTCTCAGGTGTTTACAGGTAAATAGATAAGATTTCTTGGAACCTAATCTATTTTATAGCCTGGAGGCACATTAATCGGAAATTCATGAAGTGTATACGATTTCGAGTTATTCATATATGTGTTTATAGCGATACTACTTTCAATTCGCAAGAGATTCACTTTAAATATATTAACTAGAAGATCTGAATAATAATATTTGTTTGGTGTTAGGATTTTGCTATTGAATCCTAAAAGTTTTCCAATTGTATTGTCTTTATTAAAATATACAGGATCCTTGGAACTATTAACTTTAACTTGCATTGTCTTGTTATTGGCTTCAATAACAATCTTATTTGCTGGGCAGAGCCGTTTGTATTCCTCTTCTATAAAATCAACTATAACATTTAATTCGTAAGATCCAATTGGTATTTCAATTATATGTTCCCCTATATGAAACATATTGTTGTAGGTGTCTACAATTGGAATACTGTTGTATGAATGAAAATCAGTTAGAGCACACTCATATGCACCATGTAATTCAATAGGAGGAAAGTAACTAGCAGATAGTTCTGATGAGTTAGAGCTCAGAGTAAGTGTTATTGACAATATAACAGTCTGATTACAATTAAATAATGTTTAGTACACAGTATGGTTTATAAGTATGATTTACATATTTATTTCATTTTCTTATTTTAAAATTAACATTAGGTTCTTAATATTAATGCTATTGTTGTTGCTATTGATGATGTTGTTGTTTCTAATTTAGTTTTTCTTCCAACTATAATATTTCATCTTTACTTATCCAAGAATTGTGTTGATTAGAAAATCCCAGCCATTTAACATGTCTAAGGATAACAGCGCATCATCTACCAATCGTCAAAATCGTTTTTCATTATTGTAAGACACCAACGACAAGCCCTCTACATCATAGCAAAAGTCTTTTAAGCCACCACCTATTTATCTGAGAGAAAAAAATTATAACGCGCTTATAAAAAAACTACTGTCGACCATTGGTGAATATACTTTTCACATCATTCGAATTAAACGAGATAATATTGATGAAACTAAAATCCAAATATATAATGAAAAAGATTTCCGAAAAATTGTTAGTGAATTCGAAAAAAATAAAACAAATTTTTACACATACCAACTTAAGAGTGCTAAAGGCCTACAGATGGTATTAAAGGGCATAGATTCATATGTTGAAACCGAAGAAGTAAAATGTAAAAAATGTTACCAACATATTTAATAGTGAAAAGGTCCCCCTACCCCTATTTCGGGTTGAACTGGAGCCGAATGACATACAATTGAAAAAAAATGAAGCCCATCCAGTTTATAACGTAAAGTATCTCTTACATCGAAAAATCACAGTTGAAGAGCCACGTAAGCGTTCAGGTCCCGTACAGTGCCATAATTGCCAAGAATATGTCCATACGAAAACTTACTGCAAGTTACCTACAGTGTGTGTTATCTGCGGTGAATTGCATGGTACTGCTAGCTGCACTAAGCCAAAAGATCAAGCAGAAAAAAAATGTAGTAACTACAACTAAACGCGAACTCCGACACTTTTGCTGAAATCAGCCAACCAGTTACTTCACGTGTATCGTATGCTGATGCTGCTAAGACTAGTTCAATTCCCACGCAAAATGTTCCACCGCCAAATAATTCAACGAATTCAAACTCAAGCTGTAACTTTAGTCGCCTTGAAGCTACTATTGAGAATCTGGTGCTAACTTTAAACAACTTTACTACAAATATGACAAGTATGATGCAAGAAATGCTGCGAATGCAGAATACACTGCTTCAAGCATTAGTTAATAAACCATGAACACGTTAAAAATATGTTTCTGGAACGCAAACGGCATTCGCCAACATAAAAATGAACTTGAGCACTTCCTCATGGAAAAAATATTGATATAATGTTGGTTTCTGAGCCTCATTTGACCTCAAGAAGCTTATTTAAAATAAATGGTTACACTTTATATGATACAAAGGACCCGAGAGAGAGAGCATGTGGTGGATCAGCAATTCTGATTAAGTCAAGACTCAAGCACTATGTCCTTGACAACGTTAGTGAAGAATATTTGCAAGCAACAAATATTTTCGTAGAAAATTTTTGTGCGAACTTCGTGATATCATCAATTTACTCACCTCCCAGATTTTCAGTTACCGAAGATCAGTATGAGAAGTTCTACAAATCGCTTGGATCTTGTTTCGTGGCAGCTGGTGACTACAATGCAAAACATACGTACTGGGGATCGCGTCTTGTTACACCTAGAGGTCGAGCCTTGTTCAATACAATTTCAAAAATGGGCTTAGATGTCATTTCGAGTGGGGAGCCTACTTACTGGCCTACTGACGTAAGAAAAATTCCAGATGTTATAGATTTTGCCGTCACGAAAAAAATTCATAGGGACTTAATTCATGTACAGGCCTCTCTAGATCTGTCCTCCGATCTCAATCTCCAACAATAGTTACAATTTTCAACCTACTAAGGAGTGATTTAACTAACTCATATGTGAAGATGATTAATGGAATCAACTGGCTGGTATTCAAAAAATATCTTAGTAGTCACTGCGTAGAAAACATTCAGCTTAGATCATGCGATGATATTGAATTTAATATTGCCAATCTTAACGAAAATATTAAACAGGCTGCTGAACACATTTGTTGAGTTGACTTCAATAGGAGACATTTTAATGGTACGATGAACTTTTCTATTGTATGCATTGAGTAAATCTTTGTATATATCAATCCACTTATATGAACCATTATAACTAAATTCTTTCCACGTCATTCCTTTCAATGTTCTATTAAATCGTTCTACTATTGATGCTTTCATAATGCTATATGTTGAGTAGTGATTAATGTTGTATTTATGCATTAATTTTCCAAAGTGTTTGTTGAAAAATACTTTGCCATCATCTGTTTGTAAGTTTTTTGGTACTCGTCCCATTTCAAAAATATCTTCCATTGCCTTGGTTGTTTCGAGTGCTGCTTTTGTTTTTAGCGGTACTGCCCATGCAAATTTTGAGAATGTGCCAATTACAGTCATCAAAAAACGATAATTTCTATTTTCTTTAGAATAGTTCCCCATTTCAACTAAATCAGCTTGCCAAAGATCATCTATTCCTTTCATTACAACTCTGCGACGCACAAAATGTTTTCGTGCTTGCTTATGGAGTTCGTTTACTAAATTTCTTTTTGAAGACATTAAGTTGTTTTTAAAGATTATTTGCAGAGTTTTGTGATCTGCTTGACGCACTTTCAGCTATTGATACAAACATGTAATTTTCTAATCTATAAATTTTTTCATCAAGCTGTTCAATTTGTTCTTCAAAGGATGTTTTAATTTGTAGAATATCTTTTTCAATTTTATAATTTTCTTCTATATCTAATTTTATTTCGCGTTGTAGTTCCTCAATTTGCATTTGAATATCTTCTCGTATTACTTACCCATCTGCCAACGCTCAAGTTATTGTAAAAACATACACAAATACACACGCATAACGTTGGCTCCCATGATCACGCATCTCTAATTCCCTTTGACAATCCTAAATATCTTACACTTCAATTTTTCCAACCTTCAAATAAGTTTATTGCTCATAAATTACATATTTCGTTTACCTCTTCAAACTTTTTAAATATAGGAAATAGGAAAATCAAACTAAATAAAACCAACAACTAAAACATTCATAGATTTCCCACAAGCATACATAATTTCTTTCTAAAATAATCTTCCATGACCACCAGCTAAAAAAGAATATTGCAAAAAGACCAAAGCAACATTTTTCTCTATGCACACACGCACTTACACTCTAAAATCATAAACCTGCTGCAACCGCTTAACAAACCAAAAAAAAAAAAAAAAAAACATTCAATTCAATTCAAAATTAAAATTAAAACAAAACCCTACATAAAATCCTTCGTACCTACATTATTAACTATGTACATCGACGAACGGGTATCAAACCATGCTTATCTCACAAACCATATATTTTATTCATGTCTTCGAACTCTTTAAATAAAACCAACAACAAAAACATTCATAGATTCCCACACAATTTCTATCTCCGCAACCGCTTAACAAACGAAAAAACAAACTACATACAAACAAAAGAATATTACAAAAAAAAAAACTAAATTATGCACACACGCACACGCAATATAAAATCATAAACCTGCTGCAACCGCTTAACAAACGAAAAAACATACTACGTACAAACAAGCCCCGCGTGCCTACATAATTAACTATGCACATCGACGAACGGATATCAAACCATAAAATTAAAATAAAAACACATCGACGGACCGACATCAAACTACCCTTTTCTATGTACAAACCGTCCATAACCGTCGTCACTTCACACCATTGACAGTAATTACCTTAATATGTAAATTTTAGCCCATAAATTACAAAATATCGATTTTAATTACCCAAATTTGACAATTTTAATTGTTCAGGCTCATACATTCTACTACTTCTAATATACTTACATATGTTTTTGATCAAATAGATAAAAAGAAATTATATAGTGTTTTCACACTGAATATTAAAACCTGGTTTTAACGTTAAAACCATAAACAGCTGATTTTGCATTCACACTGCTAGTTTGCTGAATTCAGGTTATTATTATCAGTATAAAGCAACAGCAACGTCACACAAAGTCATCTTGTATCCTAGAGTAAAATATGTTTGTTCATTATGATTTAACTAATTAAATAATAAATTAAATTAATTAATAAAGTACATTTAAATTTAGTATCATATCTGTACTTCTTAACATAAAAATTAAAAGTAAATGTTACCCAATTCTATATATGAAAGAATCTCCAGCACTTCTAACTGCATCAGAGTTTAAGAAAAAAGCTCCTTTTATTCAATTGAATAAAATTTTAGTTTGAAGCAGTAAGCAAATACATCAGCTCAATGCATTCTTATTCATAATCGTATAATAGAATATATAACCACTATAGCACAAAGTCTAAAAGTCTTATAAATTAAGAAATATAGAAAATAACATAATTTTTATAAAGGCGTAAAGTTTCAAAAGTAATTCAAATGATTTCATCGCAAAAAACAAACAAAAAGCAGCGATTCGAAAAAAATAAAACAAATTTTTACACATACCAACTTAAGAGTGCTAAAGGCCTACAGATAGTATTAAAGGGCATAGATTCATATGTTGAACCCGATGAAGTAAAATGTAAAAAATGTTACCAACATATTTAATAGTTAAAAAGTCCCGCTACCCCTATTTCGGGTTGAACTGGAGCCGAATGACATACAATTGAAAAAAAATGAAGCCCATCCAGTTTATAACGTAAAGTATCTCTTACATCGAAAAATCACAGTTGAAGAGCCACGTAAGCGTTCAGGTCCCGTACAGTGCCATAATTGCCAAGAATATGTCCATACGAAAACTTACTGCAAGTTACCTACAGTGTGTGTTATCTGCGGTGAATTGCATGGTACTGCTAGCTGCACTAAGCCAAAAGATCAAGCAGAAAAAAAATGTAGTAACTACAACTAAACGCGAACTCCGACACTTTTGCTGAAATCAGCCAACCAGTTACTTCACGTGTATCGTATGCTGATGCTGCTAAGACTAGTTCAATTCCCACGCAAAATGTTCCACCGCCAAATAATTCAACGAATTCAAACTCAAGCTGTAACTTTAGTCGCCTTGAAGCTACTATTGAGAATCTGGTGCTAACTTTAAACAACTTTACTACAAATATGACAAGTATGATGCAAGAAATGCTGCGAATGCAGAATACACTGCTTCAAGCATTAGTTAATAAACCATGAACACGTTAAAAATATGTTTCTGGAACGCAAACGGCATTCGCCAACATAAAAATGAACTTGAGCACTTCCTCATGGAAAAAATATTGATATAATGTTGGTTTCTGAGCCTCATTTGACCTCAAGAAGCTTATTTAAAATAAATGGTTACACTTTATATGATACAAAGGACCCGAGAGAGAGAGCATGTGGTGGATCAGCAATTCTGATTAAGTCAAGACTCAAGCACTATGTCCTTGACAACGTTAGTGAAGAATATTTGCAAGCAACGAATATTTTCGTAGAAAATTTTTGTGCGAACTTCGTGATATCATCAATTTACTCACCTCCCAGATTTTCAGTTACCGAAGATCAGTATGAGAAGTTCTACAAATCGCTTGGATCTTGTTTCGTGGCAGCTGGTGACTACAATGCAAAACATACGTACTGGGGATCGCGTCTTGTTATACCTAGAGGTCGAGCCTTGTTCAATACAATTTCAAAAATGGGCTTCGATGTCATTTCGAGTGGGGAGCCTACTTACTGGCCTACTGACGTAAGAAAAATTCTAGATGTTATAGATTTTGCCGTCACGAAAAAAATTCATAGGGACTTAATTCATGTAGAGGCCTCTCTAGATCTGTCCTCCGATATCAATCTCCAACAATAGTTACAATTTTCAACCTACTAAGGAGTGATTTAACTAACTCATATGTGAAGATGATTAATGGAATCAACTGGCTGGTATTCAAAAAATATCTTAGTAGTCACTGCGTAGAAAACATTCAGCTTAGATCATGCGATGATATTGAATTTAACATTGCCAATCTTAACGAAAATATTAAACAGGCTGCTGAACACATTTGTTGAGTTGACTTCAATAGGAGACATTTTAATGGTACGATGAACTTTTCTATTGTATGCATTGAGTAAATCTTTGTATATATCAATACACTTATATGAACCATTATAACTAAATTCTTTCCACGTCATTCCTTTCAATGTTCTATTAAATCGTTCTACTATTGATGCTTTCATAATGCTATATGTTGAGTAGTGATTAATGTTGTATTTATGCATTAATTTTCCAAAGTGTTTGTTGAAAAATACTTTGCCATCATCTGTTTGTAAGTTTTTTGGTACTCGTCCCATTTCAAAAATATCTTCCATTGCCTTGGTTGTTTCGAGTGCTGCTTTTGTTTTTAGCGGTACTGCCCATGCAAATTTTGAGAATGTGCCAATTACAGTCATCAAAAAACGATAATTTCTATTTTCTTTAGAATAGTTCCCCATTTCAACTAAATCAGCTTGCCAAAGATCTTCTTTTACTTTCATTACAACTCTGTGACGCACAAAATGTTTTCGTGCTTGCTTATGGAGATCATTTACTAAATTTCTTTTTGAAGACATTAAGTTGTTTTTAAAGATTTTTTGCAGAGTGTTGTGATCTGCTTGACGCACTTTCAGCTATTGATACAAACATGTATTTTTCTAATCTATAAATTTTTGCATTAAGCTGTTCAATTTGTTCTTCAAAGGGTGATTTAATTTGTAGAATATCTTTTTCAATTTTATAATTTTCTTCTATATCTAATTTTATTTCGCGTTGTGGTTCCTCAATTTGCATTTGAATATCTTCTCGTATTAAGTATGTTAATAATTTCTCTTCTAATTTTTCGATTTGAGTTTGCAAAAACAATTTATTACAATAACATCGTTTTCCTCCAGAGCTTTTGCAACATTTTTGATTCTTTTGTTTGGGACATCAATGTTGTTGTTCGTATCCACAAAGAACCCCAGCAGTTTAGGTGCATTTTTCAAAGAAATTGTGCTGCTAGTATCGTTTAAATAGTGTCCAAATTTATCAACAGACATACTCTATATAGTTTATTAAAGTTAGTGTATTATATTCGCTTCACGTAGTTCTTCACAAATTGATACAATTTCGTTATTGTGATTAGTATGACCTGCACCTTGTGATGCGAGCAGTAGTCGAAGTCTATCTACTAACTCATTTGGATCGTCCCAGTATATATAGTTGGGCTTATTGATGTTAACTTGCATCATTCCCTCACCTAAATAGCTACCTTTGGGCTTAGATCCTGTTGATTCAGGTAAATTCTTCTGGGTTTTCTCATCAATAAATTTCTTAATAATATGTTTATATTTATATCCTCTAGTACCCTTAATTTGACCATCAGGTTTAAAGTCTCTTCTATATGCATTAGTAGTAATTAAAATCTTTTTATAGATTTCAAGTTTAAATTTATCGTAATTTTTTGGTATTTTATGAAACATTAGAGAAAATAGCCCTGGTGTTAGAGCCCATATTTGACCACCAACTTGTATTTTATCTTCTTATTTTATCTTTATTCGCCAAATAATTTACATTCATTCTTGTAATCTTTATGTGGACCATAATTTGTATCTAATTCATTTCTTCCTTCAAAAACTGATAAATCAGTATAAGTATATTCTGTATTGGGGGTCTGTGTGTAAATATCATCTTCATCATCATCATCATCATTTTCAGTATTAACATCATCAAATAAGATGGTATTATCAAAAATTTTACCTTCTACTAGTTTTTTTTGGTGTACTTGTCTCTATCTTGACTGATGGGTTTTCAGGCTTTTACTTGTATTATTTTCAACTTCTGTCTTGATGTTACTTTCTTCTTTCATGAGATTTCTTTTAATATTTTTAGAACTATTTATGAATTCTTTAAGAGATTCTATTATAGGTTTGAATGTACCTCTTAATTGTTCACGTGTATCTATTTCACCAGTTTTTATACTACGAAGCTTTTTCTTCAACACATTTCTTGTCAACGCCAACTGTTTTAAAATTTTCTCATCCATGTTTGCTAAGGGCAAATAACAGGTATCAGCAATCAGATCAGCTTTTCAGAACCTGGTCTGGTTTTCAGATCAGCTTATCAGGACCTGGTCTGGTTTTCAGATCAGCTTATCAGGTATAGGATGAGATTATAGCAAATAGATGTATCAAGTTTAAAGTTAGATTAATAACTAAAGTCAATCTTTGATGAGAAGTAGTTTATATAGTTATGAAATAGTCAAATTGCTTTCTGTAGCGACCATCATTTAATTCAATATCTTTGCTTATCACTAAAAAGCCATATTTATCCCTCCAACACTCTCGACAAATTTCTTGGAACTTTTCATAATTCATATCGCTGCCAACATGATCCCTATAAGCATGCTTCATATTTGTCTCATCTTGCTTAAACATTATAATAACATTTGCATTGTCTCTTATTAAATGTTTGGGAATTCTAGTATAAGTTTGACACAAGTAGAATGAATCAACATCCCTATGCCGTCCCATACAAAAATATGAACGTATATTATTCTGCTTCTCACATGCAACATCATCAAATATCATAATTGAATTAGTTTTAGCTTGGTCAGGTGGAATAACTGATTCATTATCGGTGAATGTAGAATATCCCATTCCTTTAATTGGTGAAATTAGTTTCTTCAAGTACTCATATTTGGGTTGATAAAGAGATTTTGAGTATAAATAGATGTTTTCAAACTTGAGTCCATTAGGACTTTCTAGTAAGCCGATCATAACATTAGTCTTTCCACAATTTGATGGCGCTACTATTAGAGCACGAATAGAATAGAATCAATATTACGAACTAAAATATTTTTATGTTGTTTCACTAACTGCATTTTTGTAACTAAATACATTTCATAAATGTTACCACTTCTTATAGAAAAAATCAGATAATATGGTTATACGATATCAGAAAACGTTTAGTCATAAAAACACCTTCGTTGGAGGAGGTATAGTAGATCATATAATAAACTCTCTACCTGTTGAAGCTCATCTTCCTGGATATCAGTACTGTGGACCTGGAACAAAACTACAAAAACGTTTAAATCGAGGTGATAAAGGAATTAATCTATTGGACTCTGCTTGTAAAGATCACGATATAGCTTATTAAAAAAATAAGGATTTAAGCACTGGACCTAAAGCTGATAAAATACTTGAAAAATCAGCCTGGGATCGAGTTTTATCAAAAGATAGTAGTATTGCTGAAAAATCATTTGCCTATATGGTATGGGTGTGGAGATAAATAAAAATGTTAAAAAGAACAAGCTAAGTGATAAAAAACTGTTTAGAACATCAATTAGAGCTGCAACAAAAATACTAAAGAAGGAAAAGCCATTAGATATTAACTCAGCAATTAAAATTGCCTGAAAAACTATCAACAAATCATTAAAAGGAAGAAAATCTCAAATTATAGTACCACGTGTAATACGTATCCCAAAAATTGGTGGTTTTTTGCCTCTAATACAGATTTTAACTGCTCTGGGTGCAATTGGTAGTCTAACAACTGGAGGTGCTGCTATAGCAAAAGCTGTAAATGCAACAAAGAATGCAAAAAATCAACTTGATGAAGCAACTAGACATAATAGAGCGATGGAATCTATAGCAGTTGGAAAGGGACTTTACTTAAAACGATATAAAAATGGTTATGGTTAAGTTTACAAAGAAGAATCAAAAAACTCTTAGAGATGCTACCCAACAGACCACTATCTAATGTGGACATAAACCGTTTCTCTATAAATATTCCACATTTTAGAGGAGTTTTCATGTTGAATACTCTACCAAAACGAACAAAGAAAATAGAATGTGGAATAATCAATTTAGACGTATCAACAGGACCTGGTACACATGGGTAGCATATTATAAAAACAACAATGAAAGTTGAAATGGAAAACCACATAATGCTCCTCTCAAAGCGATATAATGCTTTAACCGATGCTGAAATTAAAGAACTCTCTAGCGGATCATATTGCTTAAGTAGAGAAGGTCAACAAAGCTTAATTGTTGAAAGCGAGCTGAGTGAATTTCTAATTCAAAATTCCCAATTTCCAATTTGGCAATAATATATAATAATCTTGTATTTTAAATTATAAATAAAAATACATGAAAGAGTTTTGTAACATATAAATGTGCTTTTTTATTTAATATTTTCAGTTATTTCATAAAGAAATTTAAGACATAAATTACCACAGGTATATGTATTGAAATTCTGATGTTGATTATAGTTGTATTTTATATTTCTACCAAGATATTTGACTACTTCCGAAGGAGGTTGTAAGTTTCCAAAGCTGTCGAAATATTCTTTTTCATTATTGTTTTTATAATATGCTACTGTTGATACGTCTAAATTGATTATTCCACATTCTATTTTCTTTGTTCGTTTTGGTAGAGTATTCAACATGAAAACTCCTCTAAAATATGGAATATTTATAGAGAAACGGTTTATATCCACATCAGATAGTGGTCTGTTCGTAGCATCTTTAATAGTTTTTTGATTCCTCTATGTAAACTAAACCATAACCCTTTTTATATGGTTTTAAGTAAAGTCCCTTTCCAACTGCTATATATTTCATCGCTCTATTATGTCTAATTGCTTCATCAAGTTGATTTTTTGCATTCTTTGTTGCATTTACAGCTTCAGCTATAGCAGCACCTCCAGTTGTTAGACTACCAATTGCACCCAGAGCAGTTAAAATCGGTATTAGAGGCAAAAACCCACCAATTTTTGGTACACGTATTACATGTGGTACTATAATTTGAGATTTTCTTCCTTTTAAAGATTTGTTGATAGTTTTTCGGGCAATTTTAATTGCTGAGTTTATATCTAATGGTTTTTCCTTCTTTAGTATTTTTGTTGCAGCTCTAATTGATGTTCTAAACAGTTTTTTATCATTTATCTTGTTCTTTTTAACATTTTTCTTTTTCTCCACACCCATACCAAATTTTGTTTTGGCTTTCATTGCGTTAGTAACCATATAGACAAATGATTTTTCAGCAATACTACTATCTTTTGATAAAACTCGATCCCAAGCTGAATTTTCAAGTATTTTATCAGCTTTATGTCTAATGCTTAAATCCTTATTTTTTGAATAAGCTATATCGTGATCTCTACAAGCAGAGTCCAATAAATTAATTCCTTTGTCACCTCAATTTAAACGTTTTTGTAGTTTTGTTTCAGGTGCACAATACTAATATCCAGGAAGATAAAGTTCACCAGTTAGATAGTTTATTTTTTTATCTACTATACCTCCTCCAACGTAGGTGTTTTTATGACTAAACGTTTTCTGATATTGTCGATAATAACAGGTAACAGTTATAAAATCTATTTAGTTCGTAATATTGTTCCTTCTACTAATTTTTTTTTGTTTACTTGCCTCTATCTTGACTGATGGTTTCTCAGTCTTTAAACTTGTATATTCTCAACTGAAAATCAGACCAGGTCCTGATAGCTTGATCTGAAAAACAGACCAGGTCCTGATAAGCTGATCTGAAAACCAGACCAGGTCCTGATAAGCTGATCTGAAAACCAGACCAGGTTCTGATAAGCTGATCTGATAACCAGACCAGGTCCTGATAAGCTGATCTGAAAACCAGACCAGGTCCTGATAAGCTGATCTGATAACCAGACCAGGTCCTGATAAGCTGATCTGAAAACCAGAGTAGCTCCTGAAAAGCTGATCTGAAAAACAGACCAGGTGCTAATAAGCTGATCTAATAGCTGATAAGCTGATCTAATAGCTGACACCTATTGTACTATTTGCTGTTAGCAAACGTAAATGAGATGGTGTTAAAGCAGTTGGTGTCGATAAGAAAATACCTAATGAAATATAATGGAATTTCATAATATTGTGAAATTCGGTTTGTTTTGTGCAGAACCTTTCAAAGATAACAGGACTGTGCATGTTTAAGCGATATGAAAGGAAGAAACAAGAATTCACATGAAAGAAGAAAGTAACATCAAGACAGAAGTTGAGAATATACAAGTTTAAAGACTGAGAAATCATCAGTCAAGATAGAGGCAAGTAAACAAAAAAAAAAATTAGTAGAAGGAACAATATTACGAACTAAATAGATTTTATAACTGTTACCTGTTATTATCGACAAAATTAGATGATATAGTTATACAATATCAGAAAACATTTAGTCATAAAAACACCTTCGTTGGAGGAGGTATAGTAGATAAAAAAATAAACTCTCTAACTGGTTAACTTTATCTTCCTGGATATTAGTATTGTGGACCTGAAACAAAACTATAAAAACGTTTAAATTGAGGTGACAAAGGAATTAATTTATTGGACTCTGCTTGTAAGATCAAAAAAAAAAAGATTCAAAAAATAAGGATTTAAGCATTAGACATAAAGCTGATAAAATACTTGAAAATTCAGCTTGGGATCGAGTTTTATCAAAAGATAGTAGTATTGCTGAAAAACCATTTGCCTATATGGTTACTAACGCAATGAAAGCCAAAACAAAATTTGGTATGGGTGTGGAGAAAAAGAAAAATGTTAAAAAGAACAAGATAAATGATAAAAAACTGTTTAGAACATCAATTAGAGCTGCAACAAAAATACTAAAGAAAGAAAAACTATTAGATATTAACTCAGCAATTAAAATTGCCCGAAAAACTATCAACAAATCATTAAAAGGAAGAAAATCTCAAATTATAGTACCACATGTAATACGTGTACCAAAAATTGGTGGGTTTTTGCCTCTAATACCGATTTTAACTGCTCTGGGTGCAATTGGTAGTCTAACAACTGGAGGTGCTGCTATAGCTAAAGCTGTTAATGCAACAAAGAATGCAAAAAATCAACTTGATGAAGCAATTAGACATAATAGAGCGATGAATCTATAGAAGTTGGAAAGGGACTTTACTTAAAACCATATAAAAAGGGTTATGGTTTAGTTTACAAAGAGGAATCAAAAAACTCTTAGAGATGCTACCCAACAGACCACTATCTGATGTGGATATAAACCGTTTCTCTATAAATATTCCATATTTTAGAGGAGTTTTCATTTCATGTTGAATGCTCTACCAAAACGAACAAAGAAAATAGAATGTGGAATAATCAATTTAGACGTATCAACAGGACCTGGTACACATTGGGTAGCATATTATAAAAACAATAATGAAAAAGAATATTTCGACAGCTTTGGAAACTTACAACCTCCTTCGGAAGTAGTTAAATATCTTGGTAGAAATATAAAATACAACTATAATCAACATCAGAATTTCAATACATATACCTGTGGTCATTTATGTCTTAAATTTCTTTATGAAATAACTGAAAATATTAAATAAAAAAGCACAAACATTTATATTTTACAAAACTCTTTCATGTATTTTTATTTATAATTTAAAATACAAAATTATTATATATTATTGACAAATTGGAAATTGGGAATTTTGAATTAGAAATTCACTCAGCTCGCTTTCAACAATTAAGCTTTGTTGACCTTCTCTACTTAAGCAATGTGATCCGTTCGAGAGTTCTTTAATTTCAGCATCGGTTAAAGCATTATATCGCTTTGGGAGGAACATTATGTGGTTTTCCATTTCAACTTTTAGTGTTGGCCCATATTTTGTTGTTACTCTTGACACTTTTCGAATGGTGTATTTTAGTTGATGTCTCAAGCTCCTTTATGTGGATTAAGGTTTTATTTTTTAGTGAATTAGATTTTGATGTTAGATTTGTTGTAGACTCCATTTTTGTTTTATTTATTTATTTTTTTTATTTACTTCTCCGCACTTTGAATGTTTAACTGAAAATGATCTTAAAAGTGGCGATGACGACTTCAAGAAGGCTAATCGAAAATTTGGTGAAATAGTGAATAAGTGGAGGGATAGTGATAGACAGAAAGAGATAGTATAGAGAGAAAAGGGATAGAGATAGATAGAGTGCTAAAAAAGAAGTATGGAATATAGATGATGGTATAGATATTTTAATTATCAAAAGATAGTACTTTAAAAATTTAAAGAGCAAGTTAGTCTTAAAGAAACCTTCAAACAATCATCATTCATTAATTTATCGGCAAATATAATGAGCCAAATTAGACGTACTCTAAACCAATTTATAAGAGATTTCGAAAGCTTCAGGCTTTTTGATCATTGGGAGATGATCAAATTTTTTCAAAATATGCTGGATGAGAACGAAGAATATGGTATCATGGAAGATGAAGACAACACAGAAGGACACTTCAAAAGCTGTCCTTGGTATAATCCTGAGTGTGAGGAAGGACCAGATACTTGCAGATGTACAATATATTTTTTGCGTAAAAGTATATTAGAAAATTTAATAATTGGATATTATGAAATGTTTCCATCATTATAATAAAAATAAATAAAATTAAATTAAAATGTATTATTAATATAAATAAAATTAAATTAAATTATTCCTTGTTGTGTGTTATTTTTTAAAGGAAATTTAGGATTCATCTATTCGAATATAAAATAACAGAAACTTGTATGTAGTGAAAAATATAAGGACTTATCCGATTGTCTAAATTGTTTCTCTTTATGAAAAAATCTAATGAAATTTATTGGAATTTCATAACATTGTGAAATTCAATTTGTCTTGTGCAGATCCTCTCAAAGAAAACAAGACTGTACATGTTTAAGCAACATGAAAACAAGACTGTGCATGCTTAAACGATATGGAAACAAGAATTTGCAAATAAGCAAAAACAAAAATTTTTTTTGATCTAGCAAAGTAAAGCTAATAAAGAAATAAAAACCATTCACATAATTAATTCTTTTTCCAATATTTTATTTAAAATTTTTTCTTAAAAATTCATACACATATTTAACTAATGTATGTAAGATACCCAGAAAAAAATTAGACAAAAATTCTCTATTTCAAGTAGTAAAATGTGAAAAAAGGTGTGGTACATTAGAAGAAAAAAAAATAAATATATAGACTGACTGACCAACTAAAACGTACACTCTGTCCGATGTACACACAGAAATATATACACAACATGCTGAACTTTAATAAAATGAGAAAAAAAATCATATAGAACGTCAAATGAAAGCCATAGGTAATGGCCCTTCATAAAATAAACATATACATATGTACCTTATTAATGTAAACATATTATCAGTATAAAGCAACAGAAATTTCGTCAAACAAAGTCATCTTGTATCCTAGAGGAACCGTTGAAAGGGTATACCTAAAGTCTCTGAAAACCACTTCGTTTTCTGATGATCGCTTTTCAACAAGAAAATAAGTTTGTTCATTGTGACTAATTTAAAAGTACATTTAAATTCAGTCTCATATCCGATCTTAACTGCATCAGAATTTAAGAAAAAAGCTCTTTTTATTCTATTGAATAAAATTTTAATTTAAAACAGTAAGCAAAGATATCAGCTTCAACTTCAAATGATTTCATCACAAAAAAAAAACTAGTGATTGTTTTCAACAATTATGAAAATAATAATTTCAATATAAAGCTCCCTTTTGATTTTAAATGTTTATCAATAAAAATAAAAAAAGAAGTAAGTTGACTACCAAAGAAAAAAAAAACTATCAGTATATAAGCTGGAGTGCCGGATCAGTTTCATTTAAAAATGTTTATACATTTTCATAAAGCAAAGCAAGATTTCGAAAACAAATGTAGAAAGTGAAGAAAAAAGTCTATAGTTAGAAAAAATTATGTACCCCAAAAATTTCTAACGTTAACTTACTAACGTTGCATCAACTTTAAAAAAATTTAAATTAAATATATGAAATATTTCTATTATAGTTACTATTACTATAGAGTATGTGGGTCTTATGCAAAAAAACTTAATAAAGCTTTGCCAAGCAATGTTAAGTAAAGTTGTATTTTAAAAAAATTATTGTATACAAATTCTAAAGTAGGCACCCACGTTTGTTAAGACTACGTTAAGTTGATATTTCCAAAATGTGTATTTGTACCTCAAATATTTTTACTAATATAGCACATACTGATTCATGTTACATCTGAAAATGAAGCTAGAAGTGCCTGCTCTTATCTTAAATTTATTATTTCTGTCATGTAATGGCAAGCATCACCAAATTATCCAACTGATTCGAAATACATAGCAAAATCCATAAAAAAATATTAAAATAAATACAATTATAAAAAAATGTTTTAGTGATATACATACAATCAAAACAAATAGAAAAAAGCTGGATATTCAAATACTCGTTTCATTCGAATAAAACAAATTGTGATAATTTTTCACATTTTTTTTACTTTTACTTCATGGTTGTGTTTATCTGTTTTCCTATTAAGTCAGAAGCTCATATTTTTTAAATTAGGTTGCTTTACTTCAAGATAATAAAAATTTATTTAATAAAATAAAAAAAATATTTGAATACCCGAATGAAATTGTATTCAATTTTGTACATCATAAGCTGTGAAGTGGTTGTTGAACACGGTGGTGTTACCAGTATTCATTATTAAATCACAAAATATTTAACGTTGTCTTTTGCATATGATTTTTTAATAAAGCTATGTTAGCCTTAAAGTGCTTATCAACTACTATGAACTTTAAAGCTAAAGTAAAATATTTTTTTGCATAAGGGGGTAAGATTTTATATACAATTTAAAAATTAACTACTTAACTAAAAATTAACTAATTTTAGCTATTTTTTTGCATTCTAGCAATTTCATCTAGCAACATATCAAGTTCGTATTCAGGGTTAGTTTCCTTAATACGAAAATGATACCATGCATATGTGTTAATGTTATTTGTCATAATTTTTCTCTTATCGTCTCCATAACTTAAGACTACCTTATTTAATTCACTAGTATATATCTGGTGAAGCTTAGATTTAAATGTTAACATATTATCGTATACATTAGTCTTATTGAATAAACAGTTTCTATAAGTAGCTAAACTATAATTATCTAATATGGATCTTTTTACCCCCTTCGATTTTTTAACGTCATTTTGATTTTGTACACTGAATGAGTACATTTTTGATCGTAGCCCAACAAATTCTGTCATTATCTTACCGCAGTTTTCATCTTTCATCATGCCTAAAACTTTTTTATTTATTAATGGGAAATTATAAGTGTTGTCCGTGGGATAGTCCGATGTATCAAAATGTTCTTCTATGTCATTTTTTATGTCAGCGTAAAAGTCATCCGTCTTTATTGAAGATATAAAAGAGTCCGTGTCCATATATGTAGTTCAATGAGACTTTTGTCTTAAACTTAGGTTGCATGTACCCGTAATGAAAATTATACATTTTCCATTTGGACAATTCAAATACACAAAATCCTAAGTAAATTGGTTTATTGTAGCAGGTTTTGACTCTACTCATTTCGATTGCTACCAGATCTTCGGAAAATATAGATAAACTATGAAAATTTGGTTTTGATATCCAATCTTGAGCCCCCAAATGGTTCCGATTCTTTCTCTCCCAATTATTGACAATTTTAACATCTCTCCTCTTATCCACATTTTCCATGGTTTTACCATAGACTGCATTATTAAGTTGTTTGAAAAAGTTTTTTTCAAAAGTATTTTTAGCAGTGGCTCTATGTCTGGTATTTAGGTCAATATAGCTTTTAACCATGGAGATTGTTTAAATGCTAGAATACGATGTGTTTTCTTTAAAACTGACCCATTTTCTAAGCATTGTTTCAGAACTCTAAAGTGTATCACGTATGATTGCTTTGTAGAGAAATCGGTTATCAACTTGCTATACTTCGCTTGCAGTGGTTTTTTATTTTCAGCGCAAAAAGGTAGGTCATTATGCAAATCATGTAAGTGAGAAGGATAATCTAAAGTGACCTCATATACATAACCGTCTGTTCCATTGTCAGCTATGCTGTTTGGATGCAGATTCAGCTCGTCTTGCGATAACCATCTGAACCCACCATGAGGAAGATATTCCGACATTGCCCAACCGTAAAGGTTATTCGCGTCTGATTGCTTCTCTTTATCGAAATCTTCCAAATATTTGTTATTCGCTTTCGAATATCTTTGGCTACACTGTACGATTCCCCCACGTATACCTTTTTTCATAAAATTGTACATGTCTATGTCCGTCAATAATTCTAGTTCAATTTTTGTGTATTTTAACATTGCATCCCAGGAAAGTCCAGGTGCGGTATAGTATTGACATGGATTAAGTTCATAAATACCTCTACAAACTTTTCTAAAGTTCTCCAAAATATCTGTCAGTAAGAGGACATCTATTTTTAAGTAAAGTTCCATGTAAATTTTCATTGTTTTGCAGCCAAAAGTATTCCAAACCTCTACAGCATGTGAGTATTCCTCTAAAGAACACTCTTTATTGTTCAACTTATTAAAGAAATCACTGCGTGAAGGCAGCTGGCACTCGTCTAATTTTTGCAATGAATTTAGGTACTCATAGGGGAAAATGCCTTTCTTCTTAATAAGCTGAAATTCTTTTTCTGATTGAAACAAGGACCTTATAGTGTTAAAATCACTATCCGACAAATTGCAGACTTTTGATTCTAAACTCTCAGCCATAAAGCGTAATGTATCAAGAAATCTTATTTCAAGATTATGACCATCGCTCATTTGTGTAAATTTCGAGAGTGATATATAAAGCTCCTTATTGAGAGGGAGTACTTTCAGTTGCATAGAAATTTCACCTAGTTCTTTAATAAAAAGATGTGAGTCATAATTTGAGTAATTGTGAAAGTAAACTGGCATAAATTTGGGAATTTGGTATTTCAATTTACAGTCATTGTGGGCTGCACCTCTATATTTACCGCTAATGGGACAATGATCTCTAACGCGATCTTTACCTAGAAATTTTTGACAAATAGGACAATTCACCGCACTAGAAAAATTATAAATATCAGAAGAGGATAAAGTATCCATTTGTCTATTATTTACTAAATGATTATTATAAATATCCTCACAATCTTTAATTAAAAATGAAACAAATTTTTGTGAAGCATCTTTCCCTGTATAAACCCTTAATTTATCTAACTTATTGCTATGGAGAAACTTATTGTAGTAACTAAAAGCACAAGGAGTGTGCTTTTTGACAAGACTGGTTTTACTACTCACGTTATTACTAATGTCTTCCAGGATGCATTCGAAGTCTGCGTACACCACAAAGGGGACATCCATTTTCCTCTGATGCCCCTTAAAACTTAGAACTGCATCTGGACCTGACGGCATAGTTGTCACTATTTTGCCGCATTCCGCCTTATGGATACTCATACCATTTTCGTTATGTGTGTATTGGAGACAGGTGTTGCAGATATGTAGCTTATCATGGTGGTGAGTTATCTGAATTCGTAAAAGTCTGTGAATAATAAAAAATATATAAAGGTTTATAAGTAAAATGTCTCTATTATAAAATATATAACACAAGTATATGTATCATTAAATTAAAGTGTTGAATAATTTTCTAACTTACCTTGATATGTCTTTTATCAATATGTAGTGATGAACTTCACCATTCTCCAAAAGCAACAAGTTGACATGCTTTACTTTTTTATCCTTGGTCACATAATAGGGACCGATGATTTGATCTGCTCCCTCATCGTACCCAAACACATTAACGCTTATTGCTGGACTTTTACCTCGAACTCCTTAATTTTGTTTAGTGCCAATGGGTAAGTTAAATTTTTGAAATTTAACGCTACTCCATTTCGTGTAACAATCGTCTCTGCAGAAATGTCCTGAATATTATAAGAACTGCAGCGTCTTGCATCATGATAGTTGGTAGTATCCATGGCACCGATTATACACCACTTGAAGCAGTATTCGTCACTATTTTCAATTTTGATGCATGCTTTTCTGCCTTCTAATTTTTGTGGAGTGGATATCCAACTTGAACCTTTGACTAGCGAAGATTTGTTGATGTTGATTTCTGCTCGAAGCGTGACAAAGTCCAACCAGAATCTCGCTCTTCAAATTCGGACATTTTTGTTGAAATCTCCTCAATCTGTTTACGGAAAAATTCTTCAATGTTATCTGCCTTCGTCAGCAAACTCATTTTGGCTACATGTGTTATAACACACAACTCCAATTCATCTTCTACGATTTTGATGTACTCCGCCACAATACTCACATGAAATATAATTATTATATGCTTAGACAAAGACATTTGAAGTCTCCCAATAAAAATATTCATGTTTTCTTTAATAAATTCTTTTCAAGAGAAGTTGGTCCTTTTTATTTAGTATTACATATGTGGCGATATGGTTTTTGAAGGCTTTCGATATTTTGTAATATCTCACATTCTCTTCGACTTCTTCTCTCCTACCATGTGAAGTACTCATTGGAGTTGGCAGAGTTTCTTCTCTTTTTTCTTCTACTTCTCCATCACTTTCCGGTAAACTTATGTCCATAGCATCGTTGCATAAAGTCCCTCCAAGGATATCCACACCTTGTTGATGAGCTTGTTGTTGTTGTAGCTGCTGCTCTTGTTGATAATAATTAAGAGGTTGCCATTGCATCAAATTGGAATACTGCTCCATTTGATTAACTGGTGTGACGGGATTATAATTGTAAGTTGGATACTCATATTGCATTGGTACTCCTGATGCCAAAAACTGATTACTCCATGACATTGGTGTAGGGTAACAGTTAGGCATACCGTATTGTTGATATTGGGTGCTGCTGGTTATGAAATATATTTATCTGCTGTTGACGATTTTGAACAAATGTCTGCGGTTGCTCTTGATTTATATCCCGACTTACGACCATTTGATCCTGTACGCTATGACTTTTCACATGATCCAAAAAGGGCTTTTGGTATTTGTATACCTTATGGCATCTATTACACTGATAACCTGTATAACTCATTTTTAATTATTTTATTATTATAAAACTTTAACACAATTGCTGATGATACTACTTGTAAATACAATAAAGTACTGATGTGTTGGTTAGAAAATTTGGCGTATTTATACGAAACTTAGTAGCAGTATCCTAGCAGCATTCACAGTTTTAACTTTTTGTTTATCTGCTGATGACTGTACTTAGTTGAAACTTTGGTGCTTTAAAATAATCGCAAAGAAAATGATTACGTTGCAAAATATAAATGTATTCCACACAGCCACAAAATATTCCACGCACAAGTTCCTTCGATCGCACATATGTACATACATACACATACATACATACAGATACAGACAAACATACACATACATACATACATACATGCATGCATCATACACACATACATACATACAAATATATTTCTTAAACAAATAAACAGAATATAAGCGACAAACAAGCTGGACCCCCCACACACAAGCATTAGGGGGTTCACATACGTTTTATTTTTTTTTTTAATGCATGTTTTTTTTTATTTATAGTATCTTCAAATATGAACTAACAATAAGTATTCAAATCTTAAGTCTATAAAAAAATTATTAGGCCCGACCAATTTCGGACATAAGCTTAGTGATAGTTATTAATAATACATAAGTAGTGATAAGCAACAAAAAGAAAAAAGTGTTTTCAAGCAGCTTCATCATCTAGAGTGTTGAATATTAGAGCCTTTGTATCTCTCTTTTTTAAGCGGATGTGCCCAGTAAAGTTCAAAATATTACGAGCAAGCGGATTAGGATGTGACTCGAGTTTTGTTAGATATTTGCCTGCGTGTTTTACAATTTCTTCAGTCACTAGTGGCATATTCAAATCGCGATGTATATTTGAATTTTTGATGTACCATGGAGCCGATGTTATCATGCGTAAAATTTTATTTTGCCTTCGTTGAATTTTCTCTACATTTGAAGCTGAAGCAGTGCCCCATAGTTGAATTCCGTAACACCATATTGGCTTTAAAAGCGACTTGTATATTAAAAGTTTGCAGTCTAGGCTAAGTGTTGAATTTCTACCAATCAGCCAATGTACCTGAGTTAATTTAAGTTTCATTTGAGTTAACTTAGAGTCAATGTGATGTTTCCATGTAAGTCGTCGATCAAGGTGTAAACCAAGATATTTCACATGTGAATGTTGAGGAACAACTTGATTGTTAATCCGAATGGGGGAGCAAGTATCTCTTCTTAGGGTGAACGTTATATGGACACACTTTTGTTCATTGACTTTAATTCTCCATAAGTTTAACCAAAGCTCCATCTGGCTAATGTGTTCCTGGAGTTTGCGGTATGCCTCATCAGGGTTTTCGTGCATACTAAGGCAGGCTGTATCGTCGGCAAATGTGGAAGTATGGATACTACTGCTCACAGGCATATCGCAAGTATAAATCAAGTATAAAACTGGTCCCAGTATGCTCCCCTGTGGCACACCGGATGAAATAGTTTCAGGCCTACTCGTAAAGTCTCCTTCCACAACAGTGAACTTACGGGAAATAATGTAACTTTCCAAAATATTTAAAATGTTTATTGGTAAGTAAGTCTTCAATTTTAAAATTAGGCCTTCATGCCACACTTTATCAAATGCCTGGGAAACGTCAATAAAGAGCGCAGAACAATACTTTTTTTCCTCAAAAGTTCTTCTTATAAATTGAACCAGTCAATCAATGGTGCTATGTTGACTTCTAAAACCAAATTGATGGTCTGGTATGCACCCACTACTAATTAGAATTGGGGACAATTTTGTTTTGAGCAGTTTTTCGAAAAGCTTTGACATAGTTGATAGTAGACTTATTGGCCTATATGACTCAGCCTTGGTTAGATCTTTGCCCGGCTTTGGAATCATTTTAACCTTGGCAAGCTTCCAGCTGTGTGGATAATACTCCAGTCGTAAAATGGCATTAAATATGAATAATAGGATTCTCATTGCAATACGAGGCAAGTTCATAAGCATCTGGTTACTAATTCCATCAATACCCGGAGCTTTCTTCGAGTTGAGTTCGGCAATTAATTTTTGTAAATCACGCGTCTTAAACTTTATGTGTTGAGGGAGTAGAGCGACTACATTCGGCAAATCAGCAACACCAGTATATATGTTTGGCGTAAAAACGGATTTTAAGTGCTCAGCAAATATTTTACCTTTTTCAGTATCGCTTCTTGCCCAACTTCCGGTAGATGTGCGTAGAGGTGGCTTATACTCAATGGGTGTTTTAAGCTTTCTAGCAGCTCGCCACAAGGAGTAATTAGACGCTGGTGTGACATCAAGACCTTCCAGTTAATTTTTAAGAGATGCAGTTTTTTTAGACGCAAGCAACTCTTGGAGTCGTTTAGTGCACTCTTTAAATCTGATTTTATTTTGTGGTGATCTGTGCTGTTGCCATTCCCTTCTAGCTCTTCTTTTTTCACGTACGAGACGTTCAATGTCTGTAGAATAAATTTTATTAAACCCAGTCTGCGGATGGGAGATAATGGCATGTTCAGCAGCCTGTTTAATATTCTCGCTGAGATTGGCAATGTTAGATTCAATATCATCGGATGTTCTAAGCGTAATGTTTTCCGTACAATGACTACTGAGATATTTTTTGAACCCCAGCCAATTAACACGATTGATCATCTTCACATATGGGTCAGGTAAGTTACTTCTTAAGGGACTACAAATTGTAATGATCGTCGGAGAGTGATCGGACGAAAGATCAAGAGAAGCTTGAACTTGAATTAAATCCCTAGAGATATTTTTTATGACGCCAAAATCTATAACATCCGGAATTTTTTGTATGTCAGTAGGCCAATAAGTGGGCTCCCCACTCGAAATGACATCCAAGCCCATTTTTGAAATAGTGTTGAACAATGCTCGACCTCTGGGGGTAATAAGACGCGAACCCCAGAACGTATGCTTAGCATTGTAGTCGCCAGCTGCTACAAAACAAGGTCCAAGAGATTTGTAGAAATCCTCATATTGATTCTCAGTGATTGAAAATCTGGGAGGGGAGTAAATTGATGATATAACAAAATTTGTACAAAAAGTTTCAATGCCAATATTTGTTGCTTGTAGGTGTTCTTCACAAATGTTATCAAGAACATAGTGCTTGAGTCTTGACTTTATTAGAATTGCTGATCCACCGCAAGCCCTTCCTCTAGGGTCCTTTGTATCATATATAGTGTAGACATAAATTTTAAAAAGACTTCTCGAAGTCAAATGAGTCTCAGATACTAACATTACATCAATATTTTTTTCCGTGAGGAAGTGCTCAAGTTCATTTTTATGTTGGCGAATGCCGTTTGCGTTCCAGAAACATATTGTTAACATGTTCATGGCTTATTAATTAATGCTTGAAGCAGAGTATTCTGCATTCGCAGCATTTCTTGCATCATGCTAGTCATATTTGTTGTAAAATTGTTTATAGTTTGCACCAGATCTTCAATAGTAGCTTCAAGGCGATTAAAATTAAAGCTTGCGTCAGTATTTTTTGAATTATTTGGCGGGGAAACATTTTGTGTGGGAATTGAATTTGTCTTAGCAGCATCTGCATACGATACACGGGAAGTAACTGGTTGGCTCATTTGCGCAAAAGTGGCAGAGTAAGCGTTTGCTGATTGAGCTGGAGCTAATTTAGGTTTTTGCACCATAGTCTTCTTTACGAAAGAGTACACAGGACAACCTCTGTAGTTAGCGGTGTGATTACCTCCACAATTACTGCATTTTTTATCACTTTGATGTTTTGGCTTATTGCAACTAGCAGTGCCGTCTAATTAGCCACACACAACACAAACAGAGGGTAAATTGCAGTATGTTTTTGTATGGCCATATTCTTGGCAATTATGGCACTGTACAGGACCTGAACGCTTATGTGGCTCTTCAACTGTGATTTTTCGGTACAAGAGGTATTTCAAATTATAAATTGGATGCGTCTCATTTTTTTTCAATTTTATATCATTAGGCTCAAGTTCAACACGAAATACGGGTTGGGGAATCTTCTCTCTGTTTATTATATTGGACACATTTTTTACCTTAAACCCCTGGAGGACGAGTGCATCTTTTATTACTTCGGGAACAACATAAGAATCTATGCCCTTCAATACGATCTGCATGCCTTTAGCGCTCTTAAGCTGGTATGTGTAGAAGCTTGTTTTATTTTTTTCAAATTCAGCAACCATTTTGCGGAAATCTTTTTCGTCATAAATTTGGACTTTAGTTTCATCTATGTTTCCACGTTTTATTGGAACAATGTGAAATTTATTCTCACCAATGACCGAAATTAATTTTTTAATAAGGGCATTTGAATTTTTTTGTCTCAAATAGATTGGTGGCGGCTTGGATATTTTATTCGAGGATACCTCGGGTTTGTCGTTGTCATCTTGCAAAATTTGGAAGCGGTTTTGGCGATTAGTTGAGGCTGCGCTGTTATCCCTAGACATTTTTGGAGCAGATGAAATTTTTGAAGAATTCGGGCTTCGCCCACGCTTTACCACGGTTATATATCTGTCCATTCCGACTTGTACCTTGAGTTTCGAGCCGCTGTTATCTGTAGTGATAACTTTGTTAAGTGATGAACACGAGCCTGAAGGGGATGATATTACTGGCTTATATGAAGAAGTACTAGGCAACTGTAATGTTAATGCATCATTACTATTTGGCATTGGACAAAGCGAAGTTGATCGCTGACGAAAAATTGGCTTTGCCGGTAAAAAAAGGTTTTCATCAGATTTATTATTTATATTTTTTCATTAAGAGTTTCAGAACTCACAGTAAAATAAGCATTTCTGCCGTTAGAACTCACTTCAAATTTTTTTGTATTTGAGGCACTCATACAAAGAATTCCTCAAGGGATATTCGTTTGTGTTTTTTTATGTTTGCGGTCTTTTTTTGTTTTTGTTATTTATGATTGTTTATTTGTTTAGAGGTACACATATATATAGTATTCCTCAATATGAATTTGTTTAATTTTTTTTGCTTGCGGTTTTTTTTTTGTTTTTGTTATTTTTACTATGTAAAAATATCAGCAAAGCATAAAGCTTATTTATTAAAGACAGTATGTACCTATTACGAATAATATGTACTACGAATATTTTTTGTTTGTTTAATTTTTTTGTAAGTAAGAAAAATTCCGCTAATCGACTGTTCGCTATGAAGGTACCACGAGAACAAATTTTTAGCGTGAGGAAATCACACAAACACATTCCCATGATTCATATGAAACCATATGACCTAGTAGTCATCAAACCTTCTTTCTCTGATATTACTGATGTAGTATTACGATATCAAATTTTTACAGTCTGGCAACACTGGGAGCATTAGAAAAAAATAATAATCATGTTTTGCCGTCGGCATTTGAAAAAAATAATAATCATGTTTTGCCGTCGGCATTTGAAAAAATTATATTCATGTTTTGCCGTCGGCATTTGAAAAAAATAATAATCATGTATTGCAGAAGGCATCTGAAAATAATTATGTATTGCCGTACGCATTAAGAAAAATAAGTATGTATTGCCGTCGGCATTAGGAAAAATCATATTCACAATTCCCCCATTGGTATTAGGAAAAATCATTTTCATGATTTTTCCATCGGCATATATATATATATATATATATATATATATATATATATATATATATATGAAATCTTAATCTTATGAAATCCCTAAATCCACCCCTACAAAATATTCCACACACAAATTTCCACGGTCAGGCAGACAGACGGACAGACAGACATACACTTAATGGAAACAAAAACTCCTTATGTTAACAAAAATAAGAGTGACTTATTGAACCACCCTCGAAAAATATTTAAAGGACTTATTGAACCACCCTCGTAGGTATCAAATTTCAAGAATTTTAAAATTTTCAAATTTTAATTACCCAAATTTAACAATTTCAGCAACAATTTAACAATTTTAATTGCGGTAGAATGCCCAATTCCCTACTACTTACATAATCCACAGGTAGGCGTTGACAACGTTGATAAAGGACTAAAAACATGCAAAATTTGTCAACCTCTGTCCAAATAGCCAACGAAGAATGACAAAAGATTCATGTTATATATGCATGAAAAGCATCTGTGAATACAAACTTGAACTATGTGTCTCATGTGTAAATAAGTTTATTAAGTAAAATTATTTTTTTCTATTATATTATTTGATCGATTTTCTGTAAAAGTTGTGAATGAAACAAGCCATTTTTATTTTTATTTGTTAAGTCCTTGTTGTTTTAAAAAGTTATTTATTTTTAAAAGGGCAAAAAAAAGAGTTCAAATTCGTATCGAGTTTTAAGAGAGAAAAAGACTATTTATTTTTGTAACTTGTTTTTTCTTTATTTTTTAATAAAATATGTAACCAAAAAAAATGTTTTGTTTATTTTTAAATTTAAAAACTGTTCTTCTAGAATTTTTATAAAAAATAGTTCGCCGATTCGACGAAGAGTAACCTTAGTGTACTAAAATGAAGAGTAACTTTCCAGGGTTAAAATTAAATTTTTATGATCGTCTGACTCCTTTATCTTCTACCTTTTCTATTGGTTATTTAAAGAGGGAAAAATATGCATTCAACAAAAAAGGGTACAAGAAAAAAATCTTAGTTAGTTTTACTCTCTGCCTTAGAATATTTCACCATGTTATGTGTGTGTGAGTTGTGTTAGCATTAGATAATTTACCTACCTGAAATTGTGTGTGTTGGGTTTTTGTGCATTGGTCAGTTCTACTGTTATGGAAAAAAAAATAAATATAAGTAGTAGTAGAATGTATGAGCCTGAACAATTAAAATTAAAAATATCATCGGATGGTAGTGATGGAATATCTTTGCTACAATAAAAGTAAATGCAAAGTAGGTACAGACCAGATATCAGATAAAATCAGATAAAGAGCAGTTCATAACAAGATAAAGCAGATAAAGAGCAGATACAGAGCAGATAAAAACAGATAAAAGCAGATAAAAAGTAGATAAGAAGCAGATACAAAGCAGATAAAAAGTAGATAAAAAACAGATACAGAACAGATAAAAGCAAATGCAAAGTAGATACAGACCACATACCAGATAAAATCAGATAAAAAGCAGTTCATAAGTAGATAAGGCAGATACAGAGCAGATAGAAAGCAGATATAAAGCAGATAGAAAGCAGATATAAAGCTAATAAAAAGCTGAAAAAAGCAGATACAAAGCAGATAAAAAGCAGATAGAGAGCAGATAAAAGCAGATACAGAGCATATAAAAGCAGATACAGAGCAGATAAAAGCAGATAGAGAGCAGATACAAAGTAGATAAAAAGCAGATACAGAGCAGATACAAAGCAGATAAAAGTAGATACAAAGCAGATTAATATCAGATACGAACCATAATAATAACTTATTAAAAGATATTGTTAAGACAAGGACGGCATAAAAAGAAAAACAAAAATATATAAAATTAAACGAAGTAGATAGACTTAATTTATTCCAAGATATGTACATTTTAGCCTGTAACAAAACCCCTGAATAAGATAAATAAAAAAATTTATGATCATTATCAATCCGGTGATTTATTGGAAGAAACATATACACCTGTAGCAAAACCTAGGAAAAACTAAAATATATAAAATTAAACGAATTAGATAGGCTTAATTTATTCCAAGATATGTACATTTAAGCCTGTAACAAAACCCCTGAATAAGATAAATAAAAAAATTTATGATGATTATCAATCCGGTGATTTATTGGAAGAAACATATATACCTATAGCAAAACCTTTATATAAGATCATTTAAAATACCTGATTACAAACGAGATGCTTTTCAATCATATAATAATATCTCAGATTCAAAATTTCCATCACTACCATCCGATGATAGTTCTGATAACTTTGATTATACTGAGGGTTATGATGATAATATGATTAATTATAATCTTTACTGATAAATTTCAATTAGTTATTCAATCATCCTGTTGCGAGCTACATTGGTTATGATCGGAAATGGTTTCATCAGCTGAATTGCAGGAACTATTAAATGGTTATAGTTGTCATATTGATAAGGGCCAAAAGAAATTATTCCTGAGAATTATTAAGGAATTAAGAATGTATAGCAATGTCTACACTCCTTTCATATATTATCGTAATAACTTGCATAAATATGATTGTGATATAATAACAAAGGATTATATTCAAGATGTTAACATATGTGCATGTAAATTACATTAAAATGAAACTCAAAAACTTTTTAATTTATATAAAAGAATTTTTTACTATAAACCTATATCTCAAAAGTAAAAGAAATATAAAAGATTTTTAAATAAAATTAATGTTATAATTATAAATGTATTAGTGTTTTCGCGCTGACATGGTTTTAATACAAGTTGGTTTTAACGTTAAAACCAACTGTTAAAACCGGTTTTACCATACAAATTGTTGTTGTTAAAACCAACTTAAAACCATTTTTGAATTGGTTTTAAGTTAGTTTTATTAAATGGAACCTTGTTTTCGCTGTGATATATTCAGTCCTGACCAGCAGCAGCTAATAATGTTTATGCCAGTGAATAACAATAGATGACGCTTGAAAGATTTTCAAGTTAAAAGTTGTAGTAGGGAATTGCTAATCCTGCCGCAATTAAAATTGTTAAATTGTGGCTGAAATTGTTAAATTGTGGGCTGAAATTGTTAAATTGTGGCTGAAATTGTTAAATTGTTGCTGAGATTTTAAAATTCTTGGAAATTTGTGTTTTCGGCGGCGCTTTGATGTTTTTTGTTTACATTAGGAGTTTTTTTTGTTTACATTAGGAGTTTTTTGTTTACATTAACTTTGTGTGAACGTGTGATTTTTTTTGGGTTACATTAATTGTGATAACGGGTGATTTTTTTTTGAGGTTTCATATGAGTGTATATGCCGACGGCAATACATGATTATTATTTTTTTCAAATGCCGACGGCAAAACATGTTTATTAATTTTTCCTAATGCCGACGGCAAAACATGAATATAATTTTTTCAAATGCCGACGGGAAAATGATTTTTCCTAATGACGACGGGAAAACGTGAAAGTTATTTTTTCTAATGCTAATGTTCGTGTTGATAGACTGTGAGAATTTGGACGTGATTTGAGTAGGTGGCGTTGTTGCCGTATTATGTAACCATAGGAATTCGTGGATGTGTCTGTCTGAGAATTTAGGTGAGGGTTTGATTGGCAGGGGGCGGGGTGTAGTTGAGGTAGATCGATTGTGTGTATGTGTGTGTGCGTGTGTGTGTGTGTGTGTCTGTGTGTCTGTGTATGTTTGTATTAATTTCAATGTACATATGTATTTCTGTAGGAGCTTAAGGCTGATTGTGCTTTTTGAGGGGCGAAGCATTCTATTAATATGTAACCGGGGGAATCTGTGTGTTTGTATTTCTGTAGGAGTTTAAGGCTGACCATGATTTGGGTGGGCAGGGTTGTTGACGTAATATGTAGCCATGGGGATTTGCAAATGCGTCTGTCTATAGTAGTTTAAGGCTGATCGTGATTTGAGATAGGTGAGGATGTTGTTGAGGTAAATTGGTTATGTGTATGTATGTATTTTTGTAAGAATTTAAGATGATTGTGATTTATTAGGGGCGAGGTGTTCTTGTATTATGTAGCCGTGAGAATCTATGTGTATAGACGTCTGTAGAAGTTTAAGACTATTCATAATTTAGGGTAGGTGAGTGTTGTGTTCTTGAGATTAATTCTGTAATTGTATATGTATGTATGTATGACAATGGGAATTTTTATATGTATATCTGGGGGAGAATTTTAGGCTGGTCGTGATTTGTGAAAGGTAGGGTGTTGTTGAAATTTTCTTGGAATTTTCTTAGATGAATTCTGCTGTGTGTGTATTTGCCATGATATTTATATGTAGAAAGAAATAAATTGTTTTCAATATCGACATTTCGTACTATAAAATACTATCATATATCTGGACTTGCCTAATCTTAATATGTTTTTATACTTACGCTTGTTTTATATTTTCTCATACTTAAATTTGTCTCGCGTTAAAGTCTGCCTATATGAAATTTGCTTATATTACAGATTTTGTTTAATTCAATCTTTGAATACATTTTTTTTTGTCATTGATGTCTTATGTTCTTCTTGTTGTTGGTGTTGTTGTTGTAAATATTCGTCTGCGTATAGATGCGAAACATTCATAGTTTTTTTTTTTTTTTTTTATTTGAAAATAATAACGTTTTAATTTTTATCTGCGTTTACTTAAAAGTTTGTGAGGATTTTCTGTTTTAAGTAAAACTGAATTCCTAAAGATGAAAAAAAATATTTTACTTTAGCTTTAAAGTTCATAGTAGTTGATAAGCACTTTAAGGCTAACATAGCTTTATTAAAAAATCATATGCAAAAGACAACGTTAAATATTTTGTGATTTAATAATGAATACTGGTAACACCACCGTGTTCAACAACCACTTCACAACTTATGATGTACAAAATTGAATACAATTTCATTCGGGTATTCAAATATTTTTTTTATTTTATTAAATAAATTTTTATTATCTTGAAGTAAAGCAACCTAATTTAAAAAATATGAGCTTCTGACTTAATAGGAAAACAGATAAACATAACCATGAAGTAAAAGTAAAAAAAATGTGAAAAATTATCACAATTTGTTTTATTCGAATGAAACGAGTATTTGAATATCCAGCTTTTTTCTATTTGTTTTGATTGTATGTATATCACTAAAACATTTTTTTATAATTGTATTTATTTTAATATTTTTTTATGGATTTTGCTATGTATTTCGAATCAGTTGGATAATTTGGTGATGCTTGCCATTACATGACAGAAATAATAAATTTAAGATAAGAGCAGGCACTTCTAGCTTCATTTTCAGATGTAACATGAATCAGTATGTGCTATATTAGTAAAAATATTAGAGGTACAAAATACACATTTTGGAAATATCAACTTAAAGTAGCCTTAACAAACAATAAATACAATAAATATAAATACAATAAATTTTTTAGCATACAACTTTACTTAACATTGCTTGGCAAAGCTTTATTAAGTTTTTTTTGCATAAGACCCACATACTCTATAGTATAGTAGCTATAATAGAAATATTTCATATATTTAATTTAAATTTTTTTAAAGTTGATGCAACGTTAGTAAGTTAACGTTAGAAATTTTTGGGGTACATAATTTTTTCTAACTATAGACTTTTTTCTTCACTTTCTACATTTGTTTTCGAAATCTTGCTTTGCTTTATGAAAATGTATAAACATTTTTAAATGAAACTGATCCGGCACTCCAGCTTATATACTGATAGTTTTTTTTTCTTTGGTAGTCAACTTACTTCTTTTTTTATTTTTATTGATAAACATTTAGGGTCTTATGCAAAAAAACTTAATAAAGCTTTGCCAAGCAATGTTAAGTAAAGTTGTATTCTAAAAAAATTATTGTATAAAAATTCTAAAGTAGGCACCCACGTTTGTTAAGACTACTTTAAGTTGATATTTCCAAAATGTGTATTTTGTACCTCAAATATTTTTACTAATATAGCACATACTGATTCATGTTATATCTGAAAGTGAAGCTAGAAGTGCCTGCTCTTATCTTAAATTTATTATTTCTGTCATGTAATGGGAAACATCACCAAATTATCCAACTGCTTCGAAATACATAGCAAAATCAATAAAAAAATATTAAAATAAATACAATTATACAAAAATGTTTTAGTGATGTACATAAAGGGTGTTTTTTATTGGGGTATAGAGCTTTAAGTTGGCATCACTTTTTTAACTGGCGGCCATTTTGTCAGCTGTCAAGTGATTAATATTTAGTTTGGTTTGCCATTTCATCATGAACAGGTTGACAAAAGAACAACGCTTGCAAATCGTGCAAATTTATTTCGAAAATAATGGTTCAGTTCGCGAAGTTTACCGCAAGCTCCGTCCATTTTATGGTCGACATAATCGTCCATCAGAGCAATTAATTCGGTTAACCATGGATCGTTTTCGCACTACGTTTACTCTATGTGATAATACGCATCCGCAGAGACGTCGAACAGTGCGCACCGAAGAAACAATTGCCGCTGTAGAGCAAAGTGTTGAAGAGGACCCGAATGAATCGATTCGCCACCGTGCACAGCAATTGGAGCCGACTAACCGACTATTTTGTTCCCGAATTGGATGGCATGAATGTGGATGAGTTGTGGTTCCAACAAGACGGCGCTACATGCCACACAGCGCACGTCACAATCGATTTATTGAAGGAAACATTCGATGAGCGCATAATTTCGCGGAATGGACCTGTCAATTGGCCACCAAGATCGTGTGATTTGACACCATTGGATTATTTTCTTTGGGGATATGTGAAGTCGCTCGTCTACGCCAACAAACCAGAAACGTTAGGGGACTTGGAAGCCAACATTCGTGGCGTTATTGCCAACATACGGCCCCATATGCCCGAAAAAGTGGTTGAAAATAGGAATCTATGAATGATTTTGTTGTTGGTTTTATTTAAAGAGTTCGAAGACATGAATAAAATATATGGTTTGTGAGAAAAGCATGGTTACGGATATCAGTTCGTCGATGTACATAGTTAATAATGTAGGTACGAAGAATTTTATGTAGGGTTTTGTTTTAATTTTAATTTTGAATTGATTTGAATGTTTTTTTTTTTTTTTTGGTTTGTTAAGCGGTTGCAGCAGGTTTATGATTTTAGAGTGTAAGTGCGTGTGTGCATAGGGAAAAATGTTGCTTTGGTCTTTTTGCAATATTCTTTTTTAGCTGGTGGTCATGGAAGATTATTTTAAAAAGAAATTATGTATGCTTGTGGGAAATCTATGAATGTTTTAGTTGTTGGTTTTATTTAGTTTGATTTTCCTATTTCCTATATTTAAAAAGTTTGAAGAGGTAAACGAAATATGTAATTTATGAGCAATAAACTTATTTGAAGGTTGGAAAAATTGAAGTGTAAGATATTTAGGATATTTAGAGATGCGTGATCATGGGAGCCAACGTTATGCGTGTGTATTTGTGTATGTTTTTACAATAACTTGAGCGTTGGCAGATGGGTAAGTAGTCGTATATGTATATATGCAATGCCGAGTATAAATCTGGCATTTTCTTGTGTTCTAATCATTTTTTAAAATGTGTGCAACGCCTTTCACATTATGTTTTTTTATATGGAATGCAAATTTCATATTTATTTTAGAAAGTAATTATGTATGTACAAATCTGGCATTTTCTTGTGTTCTAATCATTTTTTAAAATGTGTGCAACGACTTTCACATTATGTTTTTTTATATGGAATGCAAATTTCATATTTATTTTATAAAGTAATTATGTATGCTGGTGAGATATCAATGTTTTGTTTTTGTTGTTGTTTGATTTTAATTTTTTTATGTGTAAAGAGTTTGAAGAAATTAATAAAATATACAATTTATGCGTGTTGTATTTATTCATTCTTTTCACTTATTTTGTAAAGAAATTGAAGTTTGTGATATTGAGGGTTGTCAAAGATTGGTTGTTATTTTCACTGCTTGCTGACATTTGTCTCTGTCTATTGACTTTTACATTTTGCATATGACTTAATCGTAATTGGTATAAATTGAGAAGTTTTCTATTCTAGCAGCAAGTACAGCATTGTAACTACAAGTGTCAAATCCTCAATAATTTCGCTTTTAATACGTAAATAATCAAAGTGACTTTTGAATAAAAAATATTAAATAGAATAATATTAAATATATATATATATATAATAATATTGTATAAACTAAATAAAATGAATTCTTTAGTTTATGAGTGCAATGTGGATCACATCCAAAATCATGGCGTAGCGAACCAAGTGGTCATAAGTCGGGACTCAAATCAATCAAATCAACGACCACTACCACTTCCGTGGTACATACAGGCTTCACTTATCCTTAACAACTGCAATATGCTCAACAATATCAATATCCTTATCAACAATATCTTCATCAAGAACAACAACTACAATATCCTCAACAACAACAATATCAATATCCTTCTCAACAATATCCTCATCAAGAACTACAATGTCTTTAACAACAACATCAATATCGTCATCAACAATATACTTATCAGCAATATCCTCATCAGCAATATCCTCATCAGCAATATGCTCATCAGCAAAATCCTCATCAAGAACAACAACAACCACAACTACAAATGTATTGGCAGCAAAGTGCTACTCCCATGCAATGGTACCCAAATTTGCAGCAACCTCTTACTCCAATACATTGGTATCCAAATACTGACCAACACCAAACACTACAACATCACCCTCAACAACAACAACAACATCAACAACAACAGCAGCAAGGTTCACATGATTTTGGAAGTAGCTCAACAAATAATATCAACATTGGGAGAGTGTACGAAATATTATGAAATCAGAAAAGCATTTAAAAACAACATTATTTCTTATGGAATACAAAATAAAAAGGATCAACTTCTCTTTGAAGATTTTGTTGGCGAAAATGAATCGACTTTTATAGAGAGAGGCTTGAATACCATTTAAGGCAACATACTATATTGAAATTTAATATAAGTATAGTTGCAGAATATCTAAAAATTGTTGGTGAAGAATTAGAAATAATTATAATAGTACACACAGCAAAAATTAGCTTGTTAATTAGCAGATGACGTGAACGAATTTTTCTGTAAGCAGGTCACAGAAATTCAAAATAAAATGTCTGAGTTCCAGGAAAGAGATTCCGGATGGACTCTTGTTCGCATAGTTCGAGCTGAACTAAATATTAATAAATCTGCTTTAGTAAAAGGAGCTCATTGGATTAGCACCCCGCAGAAGCTTGCTAGTCGTGGTGCTTGCATTAACATTGAAAACAGTTATAATTACTGTTTTAAGTGGGCCTTAATTGCGGCAATGAGTACCTCGTCTATCAATGTTCCGACTCGATGCTCTTAATAATATTGAAGATATTAGTGCTGATATAATTTCGCTACAAAATGGAACTATTTGACATTTCCGATGTCACTAAAATATATTAAGGAATTTGAGAGGCGGAATGATGTTAGTGTGAATGTGTTTGGATATGACGACGACAGTGATGAACTAATTGGACCATTTTATATAACCCAAAATGAGAAGACCAAGCATGTTAACTTATTGCGATTGGAAAACATGGTTGGGCATCACTATATTTTTATAAAAGATATTTCAAAGTAAGTAATATATTGGAAAGTATTTAAAATTAAATAATACAATAGGCGTGTTTGATGTCTTACAGACTACTAAAAAGGCAAACAACGACACATTGTGAACGACTCTTATTTTGCAACAGCTGTCTGCAATACACCCATCTTGAAAATATTATGGAGAAACATAAAATGGAATGTGGTAAAATAGTTACCACAATGCCAAAGGCAGAAGACTCCATACTGCGCCGATTTTGAATACGTTTTGCAACAGATCGACTTTAATGTAAGTAGTAAAACTAAATTAAATCAAATACATGTACCCTGCGCATTCAGCTATTTCATTAAGTGTAAGCATGATAATAAATTGGATAAGCTGCGAATTTATACGGGTAAAGATGCTTCTGAAAAATTTGTTACATTTTTGAATCAAGATTGTCAAGATATATATTACAATTATCTCACAAAAACAATTGAAATGGAGAAGTTGACAGATGAAGAAAATGTAACATTTAACAAGGAAATTGGAACATCAAAATATAAAAAACTAATAACTGATCTTTCACCAAAACATTCTTATATAATTCATAACAGAGTACTTAAACAATGTCTAGAAAACGGTTTGATTTTGAAAAAAATACATAGAGTTCTAACTTTTAAGCAGTCTCCATGGTTGAAAGATTATATAGACCTTAATACTAAATACAGAGCCGAAGCTAGAAATAACTTTGATAAAAATTTTTTCAAATTGGTCAACAACGCAGTATATGGGAAAACCATGGAGAATGTGGACAAAAGGAAAGATGTGAGGATTGTTACCAGTTGGACTACATTAAACCGAAACGGTTTGGGTGCTCAAACTTGGATATCTAAATCAAATTTTCATAGCTTAGCAATATTTTCAGAAGATATGGTAGCGATTCAAATGAATCGAGTGAAGACATGTTATAATAAGCCCATTTATTTAGGATTTTGTGTGCTAGAACTATCTAAATGGAAGATGTATAATTTTCATTATAGATACATGCAACCTAAATTCAAGTCAAAACTGAAATTAAATTACATGGACACTGACTCATTCATATACACGATACAAACTGAAGACTTTTACGCAGACATTAAAAATGATATAGAACATGAATTTGACACTTCTGACTATCCAGAAACAAATGATTACGGGATTCCTTTCGTAAACAAAAAAGTTCTGGGTATGATGAAAGATTATGGAAGAATTCGTGGGACTACGGTCTAAAATGTACTCCTTTACTGTACAAAATGGAAATGAAATTAAAATATCTAAAGGAGTAAAAAATGTGTTTTAGATAAGTATAGCCTAAGTTCGTATAGAGATTGTTTATTTAACAGATCAAATGTTTACGATAATATGCTAACTTTTAAGTCTAAGTTGCATGAATTATATACTATGCAAATACATAAAGTAATATTAAGTTATCAAGATGACAAGAGAAAAGTCAAAAGTGATGGTATAAACACATATGCATGGCATCATATTTGAAATTGATGAAACAAATCCTGATTATGAACTTGATATGTTGTTATTAGAAATAGAAAAACTTCAAGAAGATGAGTAAAATATGTATACAAATTAAATCTTCTGTAATTTATTTCTCCAATTATAATTATTTAGTTTTAATTAAAAATCTTTGTGTTTTGTGTCTATTGTAAATTATTTTTTATTTAAGAAATATTGTCTAGTTATTAAGATAACAAAAAAAAAAAAAAAATATATAACATTTCCTACGTTATGTTTCTCTACATAATTTAATTTCCAAAATTGTATATATTATTTGCAAGACTAGTTTTTAAATAAAATACACTAATATGAAAATAAAAAAGCATTTAAAAAAAAAACAAATATTTTTGTGTACAGTTTTTTTTTATCTATTATCCATCCTTAAATAAAATTTATGAATTTTCACATCTGTTACAATCTTGTGTTGCATTTCTTCTCCAATCTCATAACAAAGTCGTGTTAATTCAATCCTTACATCCCTTTCGTGTATTCCTTGTATTTCATTGATTTGAAGTTTTGTTTTGTTTAAAGCGGAGCAGGTTGGTATATAATATTCGTGATAGAAATGAAGGATTTGTTTTCTTAGATTGTTGTTCCAACACAAAATTGATGTAAAAAATACTCGAATTTGAGTTAGTGGTCTCCAAGTGTCAGAATCGATTTTTATTTTAAAGTTTCCTTGTATGATAACTAAAAAACAAATACGAAATATTATGAAATCAGAAAAGCATTTAAAAACAACATTATTTCTTATGGAATACAAAATAAAAAGGATCAACTTCTCTTTGAAGATTTTGTTGGCGAAAATGAATCGACTTTTATAGAGAGAGGCTTGAATACCATTTAAGGCAACATACTATATTGAAATTTAATATAAGTATAGTTGCAGAATATCTAAAAATTGTTGGTGAAGAATTAGAAATAATTATAATAGTACACACAGCAAAAATTAGCTTGTTAATTAGCAGATGACGTGAACGAATTTTTCTGTAAGCAGGTCACAGAAATTCAAAATAAAATGTCTGAGTTCCAGGAAAGAGATTCCGGATGGACTCTTGTTCGCATAGTTCGAGCTGAACTAAATATTAATAAATCTGCTTTAGTAAAAGGAGCTCATTGGATTAGCACCCCGCAGAAGCTTGCTAGTCGTGGTGCTTGCATTAACATTGAAAACAGTTATAATTACTGTTTTAAGTGGGCCTTAATTGCGGCAATGAGTACCTCGTCTATCAATGTTCCGACTCGATGCTCTTAATAATATTGAAGATATTAGTGCTGATATAATTTCGCTACAAAATGGAACTATTTGACATTTCCGATGTCACTAAAATATATTAAGGAATTTGAGAGGCGGAATGATGTTAGTGTGAATGTGTTTGGATATGACGACGACAGTGATGAACTAATTGGACCATTTTATATAACCCAAAATGAGAAGACCAAGCATGTTAACTTATTGCGATTGGAAAACATGGTTGGGCATCACTATATTTTTATAAAAGATATTTCAAAGTAAGTAATATATTGGAAAGTATTTAAAATTAAATAATACAATAGGCGTGTTTGATGTCTTACAGACTACTAAAAAGGCAAACAACGACACATTGTGAACGACTCTTATTTTGCAACAGCTGTCTGCAATACACCCATCTTGAAAATATTATGGAGAAACATAAAATGGAATGTGGTAAAATAGTTACCACAATGCCAAAGGCAGAAGACTCCATACTGCGCCGATTTTGAATACGTTTTGCAACAGATCGACTTTAATGTAAGTAGTAAAACTAAATTAAATCAAATACATGTACCCTGCGCATTCAGCTATTTCATTAAGTGTAAGCATGATAATAAATTGGATAAGCTGCGAATTTATACGGGTAAAGATGCTTCTGAAAAATTTGTTACATTTTTGAATCAAGATTGTCAAGATATATATTACAATTATCTCACAAAAACAATTGAAATGGAGAAGTTGACAGATGAAGAAAATGTAACATTTAACAAGGAAATTGGAACATCAAAATATAAAAAACTAATAACTGATCTTTCACCAAAACATTCTTATATAATTCATAACAGAGTACTTAAACAATGTCTAGAAAACGGTTTGATTTTGAAAAAAATACATAGAGTTCTAACTTTTAAGCAGTCTCCATGGTTGAAAGATTATATAGACCTTAATACTAAATACAGAGCCGAAGCTAGAAATAACTTTGATAAAAATTTTTTCAAATTGGTCAACAACGCAGTATATGGGAAAACCATGGAGAATGTGGACAAAAGGAAAGATGTGAGGATTGTTACCAGTTGGACTACATTAAACCGAAACGGTTTGGGTGCTCAAACTTGGATATCTAAATCAAATTTTCATAGCTTAGCAATATTTTCAGAAGATATGGTAGCGATTCAAATGAATCGAGTGAAGACATGTTATAATAAGCCCATTTATTTAGGATTTTGTGTGCTAGAACTATCTAAATGGAAGATGTATAATTTTCATTATAGATACATGCAACCTAAATTCAAGTCAAAACTGAAATTAAATTACATGGACACTGACTCATTCATATACACGATACAAACTGAAGACTTTTACGCAGACATTAAAAATGATATAGAACATGAATTTGACACTTCTGACTATCCAGAAACAAATGATTACGGGATTCCTTTCGTAAACAAAAAAGTTCTGGGTATGATGAAAGATTATGGAAGAATTCGTGGGACTACGGTCTAAAATGTACTCCTTTACTGTACAAAATGGAAATGAAATTAAAATATCTAAAGGAGTAAAAAATGTGTTTTAGATAAGTATAGCCTAAGTTCGTATAGAGATTGTTTATTTAACAGATCAAATGTTTACGATAATATGCTAACTTTTAAGTCTAAGTTGCATGAATTATATACTATGCAAATACATAAAGTAATATTAAGTTATCAAGATGACAAGAGAAAAGTCAAAAGTGATGGTATAAACACATATGCATGGCATCATATTTGAAATTGATGAAACAAATCCTGATTATGAACTTGATATGTTGTTATTAGAAATAGAAAAACTTCAAGAAGATGAGTAAAATATGTATACAAATTAAATCTTCTGTAATTTATTTCTCCAATTATAATTATTTAGTTTTAATTAAAAATCTTTGTGTTTTGTGTCTATTGTAAATTATTTTTTATTTAAGAAATATTGTCTAGTTATTAAGATAACAAAAAAAAAAAAAAAATATATAACATTTCCTACGTTATGTTTCTCTACATAATTTAATTTCCAAAATTGTATATATTATTTGCAAGACTAGTTTTTAAATAAAATACACTAATATGAAAATAAAAAAGCATTTAAAAAAAAAACAAATATTTTTGTGTACAGTTTTTTTTTATCTATTATCCATCCTTAAATAAAATTTATGAATTTTCACATCTGTTACAATCTTGTGTTGCATTTCTTCTCCAATCTCATAACAAAGTCGTGTTAATTCAATCCTTACATCCCTTTCGTGTATTCCTTGTATTTCATTGATTTGAAGTTTTGTTTTGTTTAAAGCGGAGCAGGTTGGTATATAATATTCGTGATAGAAATGAAGGATTTGTTTTCTTAGATTGTTGTTCCAACACAAAATTGATGTAAAAAATACTCGAATTTGAGTTAGTGGTCTCCAAGTGTCAGAATCGATTTTTATTTTAAAGTTTCCTTGTATGATAACTAAAAAACAAATACCTCTTTTATATTGAAACTTATATTCAACATCTCTCTCACTTTCATTATCAATTATAATTATAGAATTTAAAAAATCCCGACGATTAAGCATATCATGAATATACTCCTTATAGCACATGAGATGTAACCACTCTTCTCGATCCAGTCCAATGTATTGCTTATTTTTATAATTCAACCATATCTATGCAATCTTCAATTTCCAATTGAGTAAGTATTCAAACTCAAAAACCAAATCATATATTTGAGGTTTTCGTTCTTGATTGTTGTGAAATATATTCTTTAAAGTACGTTTATCCATCCTAAATGAAAATTATATTTAAACTAATAGCTTTTTCGGTCTATTAATCTGTATATATACATAAATATGTACATTGAAGTAAATAATAAATCATACACATACAAATACATTTTATATTTACTCATAGTTTTTTTGAGATACAATTTTGTAACCCTCAATATTTTTAAAAATAATTTTTTTTCTTATGTGGAACATTGTACACCGACAAGTGTCCGGCCCTTCCTCGCATCCTTCGCTATACCAGGGGCAACTGGCGAAATGCCCACTATCTTCGGAGTCCTCCTGCTCTAAAACTCCATACTCCTCATTTTCAGTTAGCATAGAGATAAAAAAATGTATTGCTCATAAGGCAGTAAGTCTCCAAAGGAATGAAGGAATTCAAACAACGTCTCACGTATTTGGCTCATTTTTAATTTGATTTTATTTCTTTAAAGAATTTTGTTGAATGCTATTTTTATACTAATATTCTTGAAAGGTTTACGTACCTATTTATAGTAAAATATTCTTGTAAAATCAACATTTTACGAACAATTTTGAGTTCTTTTGAAATTTTTTGTTTCACTTACACTTTTTTTGAAATTTTATGTTTCAGTTACGTTTTAGAACGTCAACTATCTCTTTCACTACAATTCTATCAGTGACAAAACAAACAAACACTTACATAAAAAATAATTACAATATGAGAAAGAGAGATAGCTACGTTACTGATCTTTGTTTTTTAGATTTTTTTTTTGTTTTTGCCTATTTAAAGATTGGTAGAAATTTTTAATACATCAGTTTACAAAAGCAGATTGAGCAATCTGTCAAAAAGAGAAGAAGAAAAAAAACATAAAAAATACATATAAAAAAATTTAATTTAATTAATTAATATTCTGATAATGAATCCACCAAATTTGATAACAAAGTTCAACAATTTAAATAAAAAAACATTAATCCATATAAAAGAGCTCCAGGACTCAACTAAATATACAGTTAAAAATGCTAAACGGGTGACAAGTAAATACGGCACCACAATTCAAATTGAACTGGAAAATAACAAAATGTTTTACCAAATCGGTACAACACGCTATCGGATGATGATGGTCTGAAAACCAGACCAGGTCCTGATAGCCTGATCTGAAAACCAGACCAGGTCCTGATAAGCTGATCTGAAAAACAGACCAGGTGCTAATAAGCTGATCTAATAGCTGATAAGCTGATCTAATAGCTGACACCTATTGTACTATTTGCTGTTAGCAAACGTAAATGAGATGGTGTTAAAGCAGTTGGTGTCGATAAGAAAATAACTAATGAAATATGGAATTTCATAATATTGTGAAATTCGATTTGTTTTGTGCAGAACCTTTCAAAGATAACAAGAAAGTGCATGTTTAAGCGATATGAAAAGAAAAAACAAGAATTCGCATGAAAGAAGAAAGTAACATCAAGACAGAAGTTGAGAATATACAAGTTTAAAGACTGAGAAACCATCAGTCAAGATAGAGGCAAGTAAACAAAAAAAAATTAGTAGAAGGGACAATATTACGAACTAAATAGATTTTATAACTGTTACCTGTTATTATCGACAAAATTAGATGATATAGTTATACAATATCAGAAAACGTTTAGTCATAAAAACACCTTCGTTGGAGGAGGTATAGTAGATAAAAAAATAAACTCTCTAACTGGTGAACTTTATCTTCCTGGATATTAGTATTGTGGACCTGAAAACAAAAACAAAATTTGGTATGGGTGTGGAGAAAAAGAAAAATGTTAAAAAAAACAAGATAAATGATAAAAAACTGTTTAGAACATCAATTAGAGCTGTAACAAAAATACTAAAGAAGGAAAAACTATTAGATATAAACTCAGCAATTAAAATTGCCCGAAAAACTGTCAACAAATCATTAAAAGGAAAAAAATCTCAAAAATCTCAATTGGTAGTCTAACAACTGGAGGTGCTGCTATAGCTAAAGCTGTTAATGCAACAAAGAATGCAAAAAATCAACTTGATGAAGCAATTAGACATAATAGAGCGATGAATCTATAGAAGTTGGAAAGGGACTTTACTTAAAACCATTTAAAAAGGGTTATGGTTTAGTTTACAAAGAGGAATCAAAAAACTCTTAGAGATGCTACGAACAGACCACTATCTGATGTGGATATAAACCGTTTCTCTATAAATATTCCATATTTTAGAGGAGTTTTCATTTCATGTTGAATGCTCTACCAAAACGAACAAAGAAAAAATTTAGACGTATCAACAGTACCTGGTACACATTGGGTAGCATATTATAAAAACAATAATGAAAAAGAATATTTCGACAGCTTTGGAAACTTACAACCTCCTTCGGAAGTAGTTAAATATCTTGGTAGAAATATAAAATACAACTATAATCAACATCAGAATTTCAATACATATACCTGTGGTCATTTATGTCTTAAATTTCTTTATGAAATAACTGAAAATATTAAATAAAAAAGCACAAACATTTATATTTTACAAAACTCTTTCATGTATTTTTATTTATAATTTAAAATACAAAATTATTATATATTATTGACAAATTGGAAATTGGGAATTTTGAATTAGAAATTCACTCAGCTCGCTTTCAACAATTAAGCTTTGTTCACCTTCTCTACTTAAGCAATGTGATCCGCTAGAGAGTTCTTTAATTTCAGCATCGGTTAAAGCATTATATCGCTTTGGGAGGAGCATTATGTGGTTTTCCATTTCAACTTTTAGTGTTGGCCCATATTTTGTTGTTACTCTTGACACTTTTCGAATGGTGTATTTAGTTGATGTCTCAAGCTCCTTTATGTGGATTAAGGTTTTATTTTTTAGTGAATTAAATTTTGATGTTAGATTTGTTGTAGACTCCATTTTTGTTTTATTTATTTATTTTTTTTATTTACTTCTCCGCACTTTGAATGTTTAACTGAAAATGATCTTAAAAGTAGCGATGACGACTTCAAGAAGGCTAATCGAAAATATGGTGAAATAGTGAATAAGTGGAGGGATAGGGATAGACAGAAAGAGATAGTATAGAGAGAAAAGGGATAGAGAGAGATAGAGTGCCAAAAAAGAAGTATGGAATATAGATGATGGTATAGATATTTTAATTATCAAAAGATAGTACTTTAAAAATTTAAAGAGCAAATTAGTCTTAAAGAAACCTTCAAACAATCATCATTCATTAATTTATCGGTAAATATAATCAGCCAAATTAGACGTACTCTAAACCAATTTATAAGAGATTTTGAAAGCTTCAGGCTTTTTGATCATTGGGAGATGATCAAATTTTTTCAAAATATGCTGGATGAGAACGAAGAATATGGTATCATGGAAGATGAAGACAATACAGAAGGACCCTCCAAAAGCTGTCCTTGGTATAATCCTGATTGTGAGGAAGGACCAGATACTTGCAGATGTACAATATATTTTTTGCGTAAAAGTATATTAGAAAATTTAATAATTGGATATTATGAAATGTTTCCATCATTATAATAAAAATAAATAAAATTAAATTAAAATGTATTATTAATATAAATAAAATTAAATTAAATTATTCCTTGTTGTGTGTTATTTTTTAAAGGAAATTTAGGATTCATCTATTCGAATATAAAATAACAGAAACTTGTATATAGTGAAAAATATAAGGACTTATCCGATTGTCTAAATTGTTTCTCTTTATGAAAAAAACTAATGAAATTTAATGGAATTTCATAACATTGTGAAATTCAATTTGTCTTGTGCAGATCCTCTCAAAGAAAACAAGACTGTACATGTTTAAGCGACATGAAAACAAAACTGTGCATGCTTAAACGATATGGAAACAAGAATTTGCAAATAAGCAAAAACAAAAATTTTTTATCTAGCGAAGTAAAGCTAATAAAGAAATAAAAACCATTCACATAATTAATTCTTTTTCCAATATTTTATTTAAAATTTTTTCTTAAAAATTCATACACATATTTAACTAATGTATGTAGATACCCAGAAAAAAATTAGACAAAAATTCTCTATTTCAAGTAGTAAAATGTGAAAAAAGGTGTGGTACATTAGAAGAAAAAAAAAAAAAAAATAAATATATAGACTGATTGACCAACTAAAACGTACACTCTGTCCGATGTACACACAGAAATATATACACAACACGCTGAACTTTAATAAAATGAGAAAAAAAATCATATAGAACGTCAAATGAAAGCCATAGGTAATAGCCCTTCATAAAATAAACATATACATATGTACCTTATTAATGTAAACATATTATCAGTATAAAGCAACAGAAATTTCGTCAAACAAAGTCATCTTGTATCCTAGAGGAACCGTTGAAAGGGTATACCTAAAGTCTCTGAAAACCACTTCGTTTTCTGATGATCGCTTTTCAACAAGAAAATAATTGTGACTAATTTAAAAGTACATTTAAATTCAGTCTCATATCCGATCTTAACTGCATCAGAATTTAAGAAAAAAGCTCTTTTTATTCTATTGAATAAAATTTTAATTTAAAACAGTAAGCAAAGATATCAGCTTCAACTTCAAATGATTTCATCACAAAAAAAAACTAGTGATTGTTTTCAACAATTATGAAAATAATAATTTCAATATAAAGCACCCTTTTGATTTTAAATGTTTATCAATAAAAATAAAAAAGAAGTAAGTTGACTACCAAAGAAAAAAAAAACTAACAGTATATAAGCTGGAGTGCCGGATCAGTTTCATTTAAAAATGTTTATACATTTTCATAAAGCAAAGCAAGATTTCGAAAACAAATGTAGAAAGTGAAGAAAAAAGTCTATAGTTAGAAAAAATTATGTACCCCAAAAATTTCTAACGTTAACTTACTAACGTTGCATCAACTTTAAAAAAATTTAAATTAAATATAAGAAATATTTCTATTATAGTTACTATTACTATAGAGTATGTATCTTTAGGAATTCAGTTTTACTTAAAACAGAAAATCCTCACAAACTTTTAAGTGAACGCAGATAAAAATTAAAACGTTTTTATTTTCAAATAAAAAAAAAAAACTATGAATATTTCGCATCTATACACAGACGAATATTTACAACAACAACACCAACAACAAGAAGAACATAAGACATCAATGACAAAAAAAAAATGTATTCAAAGATTGAATTAAACAAAATCTGTAATATAAACAAATTTCATATAGGCAGACTTTAACGCGAGACAAATTTAAGTATGAGAAAATATAAAACAAGCGTAAGTATAAAAACATATTAAGATTAAGTCCAGATATATGATAGTATTTTATAGTACCGAATGTCGATATTGAAAACAACTTATTTCTTTCTACATATAAATATCATGGCAAATACACACACAGCAGAATTCATCTAAGAAAATTCCAAGAAAATTTCAACAACACCCTACCTTTCACAAATCACGACCAGCCTAAAATTCTCCCCCAGATATACATATAAAAATTCCCATTGTCATACATACATACATATACAATTACAGAATTAAACTCAAGAACATAACACTCACCTACCCTAAATTATGAATAGTCTTAAACTTCTACAGACGTCTATACACACCTTGATCGAAGACTTACATGGAAACATCATATTGACTCTAAGTTAACTCAGATGAAACTTAAGTTAACTCAAATATATTGGTTGATTGGCAGAAACTTAACACTCAGCTTAGACTGCAAACTTTTACTGTACAAGTCGCTCTTGAAGCCAATATAGTGCTACGGAATTCAGTTATGGGGCACTGCTTCAGCTTCCAATGTCGAGAGAATCCAACGAAGGCAAACCAAATTTTACGGTTAATAACATCGGCTCCATGGTACATCCAAAATTCTATTATACATCGTTTTTTTTTTAATGCATGTTTTTTTATTTATTGTATCTTCAAATATGAACTAACAATAAGTATTCAAATCTTAAATCTATAAAAAAATTATTAGGCCCGACCAATGTCGGACATAAGCTTAGTGATAGTTTAATAATACATAAGTAGTGCTAAGCAACAAAAAGAAAAAAGTGTTTTCAAGCAGCTTCATCATCTAGAGTGTTGAATATTAGAGCCCGTGTATCTCTCTTTTTTAAGCGGATGTGCCCAGTAAAGTTCAAAATATTACGAGCAAGCGGATTAGGATGTGACTCGAGTTTTGTTAGATATTTGCCTGCGTATTTTACAATTTCTTCAGTCACTAGTGGCATATTCAAATCGCGATGTATATTTGAATTTTTGATGTACCATGGAGCCGATGTTATCATGCGTAAAATTTTATTTTGCCTTCGTTGAATTTTCTCTACATTTGAAGCTGAAGCAGTGCCCCATAGTTGAATTCCGTAACACCATATTGGCTTTAAAAGCGACTTGTATATTAAAAGTTTGCAGTCTAGGCTAAGTGTTGAATTTCTACCAATCAGCCAATGTACCTGAGTTAATTTAAGTTTCATTTGAGTTAACTTAGAGTCAATGTGGTGTTTCCATGTAAGTCGTCGATCAAGGTGTATGCCAAGATATTTCACATGTGAATGTTGAGGAACAACTTGATTGTTAATCCGAATGGGGGAGCAAGTATCTCTTCTTAGGGTAAACGTTATATGGACACACTTTTGTTCATTGAATTTAATTCTCCATAAGTTTAACCAAAGCTCCATCTGGCTAATGTGTTCCTGGAGTTTGCGGGATGCCTCATCAGGGTTTTCGTGCATACTAAGGCAGGCTGTATCGTCGGCAAATGTGGAAGTATGGATACTACTGCTCACAGGCATATCACAATTATAAATCAAATATAAAACTGGTCCCAGTATGCTCCCCTGTGGCACACCGGATGAAATAGTTTCAGGCCTACTCGTAAAGTCTCCTTCCACAACAGTGAACTTACGGGAAATAATGTAATTTTCCAGTAGTAGACTTATTGGCCTATATGACTCAGTCTTGGTTAGATCTTTGCCCGGCTTTGGAATCATTTTAACCTTGGCAAGCTTCCAGCTGTGTGGATAATACTCCAGTCGTAAAATGGCATTAAATATGAATAATAGGATTCTCATTGCAATACGAGGCAAGTTCATAAGCATCTGGTTACTAATTCCATCAATACCCGGAGCTTTCTTCGGGTTGAGTTCGGCAATTAATTTTTGTAAATTACGCGTCTTAAACTTTATGTTGAGGGGGTAGAGCGACTACATTCGGCAAATCAGCAACACCAGTAAATATGTTTGGCGTAAAAACGGATTTTAAGTGCTCAGCAAATATTTTATCTTTTTCATTATCGCTTCTTGGCCAACTTCCGGTAGATGAGCGTAGAGGTGGCTTATACTCAATGGGTGTTTTAAGCTTTCTAGCAGCGCGCCACAAAGAGTAATTAGACGCTGGTGTGACATCAAGACCTTCCAGATAATTTTTAAGAGATGCAGTTTTTTCAGACGCAAGTAACTCTTGGAGTCGTTTAGTGCACTCTTTAAATCTGATTCTATTTTGTGGTGATCTGTGCTGTTGCCATTCCCTTCTAGCTCTTCTTTTTTCACGTACGAGACGTTCAATGTCTGTAGAATAAATTTTATTAAACCCAGTCTGCGGATGGGAGATAATGGCATGTTCAGCAGCCTGTTTAATATTCTCGCTGAGATTGGCAATGTTAGATTCAATATCATCGGATGTTCTAAGCGTAATGTTTTCCGTACAATGACTACTGAGATATTTTTGAACCCCAGCCAATTAACACGATTGATCATCTTCACATATGTGTCAGGTAAGTTACTTCTTAAGGGACTACAAATTGTAATGATCGTCGGAGAGTGATCGGACGGAAGATCAAGAGAAGCTTGAACTTGAATTAAATCCCTAGAGATATTTTTTATGACGCCAAAATCTATAACATCCGGAATTTTTTGTATGTCAGTAGGCCAATAAGTGGGCTCCCCACTCGAAATGACATCCAAGCCCATTTTTGAAATAGTGTTGAACAATGCTCGACCTCTGGGGGTAATAAGACGCGAACCCCAGAACGTATGCTTAGCATTGTAGTCGCCAGCTGCTACAAAACAAGGTCCAAGAGATTTGTAGAAATCCTCATATTGATTCTCAGTGATTGAAAATCTGGGAGGGGAGTAAATTGATGATACAACAAAATTTGTACAAAAACTTTCAATGCCAATATTTGTTGCTTGTAGGTGTTCTTCACAAATGTTATCAAGAACATAGTGCTTGAGTCTTGACTTTATTAGAATTGCTGATCCACCGCAAGCCCTTCCTCTAGGGTCCTTTGTATCATATATAGTGTAGCCATAAATTTTAAAAAGACTTCTCGAAGTCAAATGAGTCTCAGATACTAACATTACATCAATATTTTCTTCCGTGAGGAAGTGCTCAAGTTCATTTTTATGTTGGCGAATGCCGTTTGCGTTCCAGAAACATATTGTTAACGTGTTCATGGCTTATTAATTAATGCTTGAAGCAGAGTATTCACAGCATTTCTTGCATCAGGCTAGTCATATTTGTTGTAAAATTGTTTATAGTTTTGCACCAGATTTTCAATAGTAGCTTCAAGGCGATTAAAATTAAAGCTTGCGTCAGTATTTTTTGAATTATTTGACGGGGAAACATTTTGTGTGGGAATTGAATTTGTCTTAGCAGCATCTGCATACGATACACGGGAAGTAACTGGTTGGCTCATTTGCGCAAAAGTGGCAGAGTAAGCGTTTGCTGATTGAGCTGGAGCTAATTTAGGTTTTTGCACCATAGTCTTCTTTACGAAAGAGTACACAGGACAACCTCTATAGTTAGCGGTGTGATTACCTCCACAATTAGTGCATTTTTAATTACTTTGATCTTTTGGCTTATTGCAACTAGCAGTGCCGTGTAATTCGCCGCACACAACACAAACAGAGGGTAAATTGCAGTATGATTTTGTATGGCCATATTCTTGGCAATTATGGCACTGTACAGGACCTGAACGCTTATGTGGCTCTTCAACTGTGATTTTTCGGTACAAGAGGTATTTCAAATTATAAATTGGATGCGTCTCATTTTTTTTCAATTTAATATCATTAGGCTCAAGTTCAACACGAAATAGTGGTTGGGGAATCTTCTCTCTATTTATTATATTGGACACATTTTTTACCTTAAACACCTGGAGGACGAGTGCATCTTTTATTTCTTCGGGAACAACATAAGAATCTATGCCCTTCAATACGATCTGCATGCCTTTAGCGCTCTTAAGCTGGTATGTGTAGAAGCTTGTTTTATTTTTTTCAAATTCAGCAACCATTTTACGGAAATCTTTTTCGTCATAAATTTGGATTTTAGTTTCATCTATGTTTCCACGTTTTATTGGAACAATGTGAAATTTATTCTCACCAATGACCGAAATTAATTTTTTAATAAGGGCATTTGAATTTTTTTGTCTCAAATAGATTGGTGGCGGCTTGGATATTTTATTCGAGGATACCTCGGGTTTGTCGTTGTCATCTTGCAAAATTTCGAAGCGGTTTTGGCGATTAGTTGAGGCTGCGCTGTTATCCCTAGACATTTTTGGAGCTGATGAAATTTTTGAAGAATTCGGGCTTCGCCCACGCTTTACCACGGTTATATATCTGTCCATTCCGACTTTTACCTTGAGTTTCGAGCCGCTGTTATCTGTAGTGATAACTTTGTTAAGTGATGAACACGAGCCTGAAGGGGATGATATTACTGGCTTATATGAAGAAGTACTAGGCAACTGTAATGTTAATGCATCATTACTATTTGGCATTGGACAAAGCGAAGTTGATCGCTGACGAAAATTTGGCTTTGACGTTAAAAAAAAGACTCATCAGATTTATTATTTATATTTTTTTCATTAAGAGTTTCAGAACTCACAGTAAAATAATAATTTCTGCCGTGCACTTCAAATTTTTTTGTATTTGAGGCACTCATACAAAGAATTCCTCAAGGGATATTCGTTTGTGTTTTTTTTTATGTTTGCGGTCTTTTTTTGTTTTTGTTATTTATGATTGTTTATTTGTTTAGAGGTACACATATATATAGTATTCCTCAATATCAATTTGTTTAATTTTTTTTTGTTTGCGGTTTTTTTTGTTTTTGTTATTTTTACTATGTAAAAATATCAGCAAAGCATAAAGCTTATTTATTAAAGACAGTATGTACCTATTACGAATAATATGTACTACGAATATTTTTTGTTTGTTTAATTTTTTGTAATTAAGAAAAATTCCGCTAATCAACTGTTCGCTATGAAGGTACCACGAGAACTGATTTACATCGTGATTTAAATATGCCACTAGTGACTGAAGAAATTGCAAAATACGCAGGCAAATATTTAACAAAACTCGAATCACATCCTAATCCGCTTGCTAGTAATATTTTGAACTTTACTGGACACATCCGCTTAAAAAAGAGGGACACACGGGCTCTTATACCTAACACTCCAGATGGGACTACTTGAAAATACTTTGCCCCCCCCTTTTTTTTTGATTATCACTACTAATATCAGTTCTCGTTGAACCTTCATAGTGAAGAGACATTAAAGCGGATTTTTTTTACATACATACGAAACAAATATAAAAAACAACAAAATCAAAAATCATACAAAAAATATTCCTCTTCAACACTTTGCTCTACAGCGGCAATTGTTTCTTCGGTGCGCACTGTTCGTCGTCTCTGCGGATGCGTATTATCACATAGAGTAAACGTAGTGCGAAAACGATCCATGGTTAACCGAATTAATTGCTCTGATGGACGATTATGTCGACCATAAAATGGACGGAGCTTGCGGTAAACTTCGCGAACTGAACCATTATTATCGAAATAAATTTGCACGATTTGCAAGCGTTGTTCTTTTGTCAACCTGTTTATGATGAAATGGCAAACCAAAGTAAATACAAAGCACTTGACAGCTGACAAAATGGCCGCCAGTTAAAAAAGTGATGCAAACTTAAAGTTCTATACCTCAATAAAAAACACCCATTACTACCTTTTGATAAGCCACGTTGTTGTTTCAGCTCTTCGATGGTAGGCCTTGGATCTAGAGATTTCTGCTGGAGTTCAGTCATTTTAATTTATTTTTTTCAAACGTTGTGCTTAGTTTTTACAACTTGTCTTTTTCTTGAAAACGTTTGTGAAATAATTTGTGGGATAATCAAACTAAACAACATATGTTTTGTTTTACAGACACAATTATGTACAATTGATCTGTACATGTGTTGATGTTAACTCTTATATGAAGAGTGATTTAACGAAATAATGGTTTTTCATATCAAGTACTCATATAATGTATTGAAAACGAATGAGCCACCTGCCAACTTAAACTTGCTGGTGTTGGACGATTCACTTTATTTAATCGCTGTTATTTGTACAATAACCAATGTTAGAACAAACTGACGAGTATGTAAACATGCACTAGCTGATGTTAAAAATGCCTTTTAACTTAATGTTATGTAAACTTAAGCAAACATGTATACAGAACTGTTTTATCTTCTTGACTGGTTATGTTGCTAAAGTTAGATGTCGATGTTAGATGACGATTGTTTTATTGCGTGCTAGGGTTTTACTTTGAAAGGAAAATTCGCCAATTAAATTTTGTAAACGAAGTTTTACCTTTATATAATTAGCCTTTTCACAGATTATACTACTGACTTATGCTTGTGTCCTGTCACGGTCACCAATGTTTAAGGACAGCCTAATTTGACTGACCCGGACTTCAAATGGTATGTCACCTTTAAAAGTCCTTGCCTTAGGGTTCGACTAAGGTAGATTTCTTTCTTATTAAAAAAAGACAGCAAAGTTTGGTGAAAACGTGTTTTATTTAATTAATGTCTCGTAGTAGACTAAATTAAGTAAAAAAATAATAAAATAAGCAAGAGATTTATCCAGAATATTCAAAACGGTTAAATTCCAATTGCAAATGGGTCTCATGCATAAAAACGAGTAAAAGCGCTGAGTTGAGACAGGTGAGCAATGCTCGTAAGTTGAGTTCGATCAAACAGCAACAGCTTTTGCTCAATTTCGTATGCATAAAAATGAGTTCAAACCAATTGCAATTACTTGAGCAAAGGGAGATCAAACGTCTAATGGTAATTGAAGTGCAAACATTTCGTCAAGTGAAAGTGAAGTAGAATCAAATAATAATAATAATAATACAATACAAACTGACATTTCTAAATTTTTAATAGAAAACATAAAACAAAATAAACATTTACTAGAAAAAAGTCAATTACCAAGCATTTACGGCACGTCCCACGATGTCACCAGTTCGATCGACAACTTGTATTGCAAAATCAATAACATTACAAAATTTTTTTTTATTTTTCATTATAAGTATTCGATCGAACGATTTCTGGTGACATCGTGGGACAGATCGTAAAAATAATAAAAAACAAATAATAGAAACATGTGTAACAGAAATTAAGCAATCTTATTTTAGATTTTGCTATATGTAGTTTATTTTTGAAGGTTAACAAAAAGTCTACAGCAGTTTTGAGTCGTTATGAAACTGACGAGACAAGGGAGTTTAATTTTCAAAGTCTGCAGAGGCTTGTTTTGTTAAAGCAAAACAGGGTGATTCCTACAAAAATGCAGATTTTGCAAGAAAAACCTGTGGGAAGAAACTTGCGTCATTTAAGCATCTTTTATTTCATCTGCATCTTTCGGGAATTTTATCCACACACTTGTTTTGGCAGATATAAGTTTCGGAACTGCTGCAATAGTTCGCGACACAGTGGATCTGTGGCTATAAAGTTTTGGAATCCAGGATCTGCACAAAATCTTAAAAACAGTCGAATTTTGTCAATGTTGCTGAGGGCACCACCACGTGTTTCTTTTGACTCCTCAAAAAACAAATAATAAGCCAACCAGCAGATACTACTATCATCAAACCTATGTATTTATCATTTTATTATTAATTATTTAAAAAAAAATAATAATTAAGAATACAAACTTGTATAATATTTTACCCTCACTTGCTAAATTTTTTTTACTCTGTTGATAACATTTTGTATTTCTTTGTGGCACAAAATTTTCAGCCATGATTCCTTTTTAGTGTACGCGAGTCAACTATATAACTCGCAAAAGAAAGCAAAAGCTTGTTTTTATGCATATGAAAATGAGCACAAGCTCATCTTACTTAGTTCAAACTGAGCAACACGAGATCAAACGTGAGCAGTGAGTAAAAGCAAATACATCAAATTTTATTATACATAGGACAAGCACCTTTTACTCAAACAATCGAGTCTGAGCTCAAGCTCACGTTTTATGCATGAGACCCAATATTTTCAACAAGTATTACTCACAGAACAAGAGTAAGATAATTGCAAATATTACATAAAAGAATTCAATGTTAGTACAAAACATAATAAAATATAAAATACAGTGGTGGCAATAAATGAAGGGATCAAACACATAGTTTTTCAAGCGATTTTAATAGCTGAGTTAATATCTAATGGTTTTTCCTTCTTTAGTATTTTTGTTGCAGCTCTAATTGATGTTCTAAAAAGTTTTTTATCATTTAGTTTTTTCTTTTTGTTTCTTTCTTTCTCCACACCCATACAAAATTTTGTTTTGGCTTTCATTGCGTTAGTAACCGTCAGTGGTGCCAGAATTCCTGTACCAAAAATGGCTAAATATAGACATAAAGATGGCTAAAAAATGGCTAAAAACTAGCTAAAAATGGCCTAGTGAAATCTAATGCAAAAACCATGAACTTTAGCAAAAACAAGAAGATATTTTATATATATATATATTTTTTTAAATCGGAAACTTTTTTAAAGTAAATAAAAACAATAAATTCAAGTAATAAATAAAATAATTTTTCTTCAGGTAACTACGCATATACATAGTGCTAACTTGCAATACTTGCATTAAGCCTTCTATTTATTGTACATTCTGCTATTGAGTCCCTAAATTTTTGGGTTACTAATCCATTCCTTACGAAATTTTCGTATATACTTTTCATTAATTTTCTATTTTTTAAAGTTTAATTTTTTTTCTCTCTTGTTTGATTGATATCATAAGCCACCAATTAGATTTGACAACTTATAAAAAAATTGCAACGATTATAAGAATGGAGTAGCAAATCTTATTGTTACCATTTGTGCCATCTCTTACATATAAGCTCTTTTAGACTGCTGCAACAAAAATGTCAATTTTGAACCGGGATTTATAGATATTAATGCGAAAACAATAACATATTACTCTGTTGAGAGTTAAGATTTTTAAGGAAAAATCAAAAACAAATTTTATTTTTGGAAAAATAGCTAAAAAATAGCTAGATTAAAATAAAAATGGCTAAAAAATAGCTAATAGCTAAACTCACTTTTCTTCCGGCTAAATGGGTTGAAAAATAGCTAAATTTAGCCAGAAAATGGCTAAATTGGCATCACTGGTAACCATATAGGCAAATAATTTTTCTGTAAGACTGCTATCTTTTGATAAAACTCGATCCCAAGCTGAATTTTCAAGTATTTTATCAGCTTTATGTCTAGTGCTTAAATCCTTATTTTTTGAAAGTAGTGTGTTTATGGGGTTCGGGGGCCAAAATGTGACATAAGGATGTAAATGTAAATGTAAAAGTGCACATCATTCAAGGTGTTGCCAAAGTGGTATTTTTCTTCTTGCTATTTTATGTATGTATCAAAGTGCAATGTAAAAATGCACATCATGCTAGGTATTGCCGTTGTGTTATTTTCCTTCATCACTATTATTTTTAAGGGAAGATAATTTGAAATGAAAATTTTGTTGAGGGGAATTTTTTAAATATTTCGTATCTTTTCTATTTTATTCACTTACAAGTAATACATTTCTATTGGTTATTGTGTTTGTTTGCGTTAGGAAATTGTATTATATTACGATGGAAATTTTGTTGAGGGGAATTTTTTAAATATTTCGTATCTTTATTTTATCTTTTTCTATTTTATGCACTTACCAGTAATACATTTCTATTGCTTATTACGATGAAAATTTTGTTGAGGGGAATTTTTTAAATATTTCGTACCTTTATTTTATCTTTTTCTATTTTATGCACTTACCAGTAATACATTTCTATTGCTTATTGTGTTTATGTGCGTTAGGAAATTGTATTATATTACGATGCAAATTTTGTTGAGGGGAATTTTTTAAATATTTCTTATCTTTATAATTTTTAGTTTTTGCTATATGTAGTTTCTTTTTGAAGGTTAACAAAAAGTCTACAGCAGTTTTGAGTCAGACTTACAAGTCATACATTTCTATTGGTTATTGTGTTTGTGTGCGTTAGGAAATTGTCTTTTCTATTTTATTCACTTACAAGTCATAGATTTCTATTGGTTATTGTGTTTGTGTGCGTTAGGAAATTGTATTATATTACAATGAAAATTTTGTTGACGGGAATTTTTTAAATATTTCGTATCTTTATTTTATCTTTTTCTATTTTATGCACTTACCAGTAATACATTTCTATTGCTTATTACGATGAAAATTTTGTTGAGGGGAATTTTTTAAATATTTCGTATCTTTATTTTATTTTTTCTATTTTATGCACTTACCAGTAATACATTTCTATTGCTTATTGTGTTTCTGTGCGTTAGGAAATTGTATTATATTACGATGCAAATTTTGTTGAGGGGAATTTTTTAAATATTTCGTATCTTTATAATTTTTTGTGTTTTTATATCACATATTTTGTTGTTGTCTATTTTTATTACAAATGTCTGTGTTTGTGTGCATTGCTTAGTTCTATTGTTATTAATAGAACTGTATATATAAATCTTTTCTTAGTGCACATATTTGGTTTGAATTTTTATTTTTGTTTAAAATGAAATCTTTATGATCGTTTGTCTCCTCTGTCTATCTGACTATTTTTATTACACATATTTTATAGCTTTCCCCAGGAAAAAGGATCAGTAATTAAAAAAAGGATGAAAGAAAAGGAACGTCATACATTTGCAGCACGAAAATGTATGCCGTATATGGGAAAATAACAACACATGTTAAACATATGTCCAGTATTTAGAACACTTGATATGTAAATCTTTTCTTAGTGCACATTTTTGGTTTGAATTATTATTATTATTATTTTTTTTTTTTTGTTTAAAATGAAATTTTTACGATCGTTTGTCTCCTCGTCTATCTGACTATTAATGGTTTGATATCCGTTCGTCGATGTACATAGTTAATTATGTAGGTACGAAGGATTTTATGTAGGGTTTTGTTTTAATTTTGAATTGAATTGAATGTTTATTTTTTTTTTTTTTTTGGTTTGTTAAGCGGTTGCAGCAGGTTTATAATTTTACCCCCTTATGCAAAAAAATATTTTACTTTAGCTTTAAAGTTCATAGTAGTTGATAAGCACTTTAAGGCTAACATAGCTTTATTAAAAAATCATATGCAAAAGACAACTTTAAATATTTTGTGATTTAATAATAAATACTGGTAACACCACCGTGTTCAACAACCACTTCACAGCTTATGATGTACAAAATTGAATACAATTTCATTCGGGTATTCAAATATTTTTTTTATTTTATTAAATAAATTTTTATTATCTTGAAGTAAAGCAACCTAATTTAAAAAAAATGAGCTTCTGACTTAATAGGAAAACAGATAAACACAACCATGAAGTAAAAGTAAAAAAATGTGAAAAATTATCACAATTTGTTTAATTCGAATGAAACGATTATTTGAATATCCAGTTTTTTTCGAATTGTTTTGATTGTATGTACATCACTAAAACATTTTTGTATAATTGTATTTATTTTAATATTTTTTTATTGATTTTGCTATGTATTTCGAAGCAGTTGGATAATTTGGTGATGTTTCCCATTACATGACAGAAATAATAAATTTAAGATAAGAGCAGGCACTTCTAGCTTCACTTTCAGATATAACATGAATCAGTATGTGCTATATTAGTAAAAATATTTAAGGTACAAAATACACATTTTGGAAATATCAACTTAAAGTAGTCTTAACAAACGTGGGTGCCTACTTTAGAATTTTTATACAATAATTTTTTTAGAATACAACTTTACTTAACATTGCTTGGCAAAGCTTTATTAAGTTTTTTTGCATAAGACCCTAAATGTTGATCAATAAAAATAAAAAAAGAAGTAAGTTGACTACCAAAGAAAAAAAAACTATCAGTATATAAGCTGGAGTGCCGGATCAGTTTCATTTAAAAATGTTTATACATTTTCATAAAGCAAAGCAAGATTTCGAAAACAAATGTAGAAAGTGAAGAAAAAAGTCTATAGTTAGAAAAAATTATGTACCCCAAAAATTTCTAACGTTAACTTACTAACGTTGCATCAACTTTAAAAAAATTTAAATTAAATATATGAAATATTTCTATTATAGTTACTATACTATAGAGTATGTGGGTCTTATGCAAAAAAACTTAATAAAGCTTTGCCAAGCAATGTTAAGTAAAGTTGTATGCTAAAAAATTTATTGTATTTATATATATTGTATTTATTGTTTGTTAAGGCTACTTTAAGTTGATATTTCCAAAATGTGTATTTTGTACCTCTAATATTTTTACTAATATAGCACATACTGATTCATGTTACATCTGAAAATGAAGCTAGAAGTGCCTGCTCTTATCTTAAATTTATTATTTCTGTCATGTAATGGCAAGCATCACCAAATTATCCAACTGATTCGAAATACATAGCAAAATCCATAAAAAAAATATTAAAATATATACAATTATAAAAAAATGTTTTAGTGATATACATACAATCAAAACAAATAGAAAAAAGCTGGATATTCAAATACTCGTTTCATTCGAATTAAACAAATTGTGATAATTTTTCACATTTTTTTACTTTTACTTCATTGTTGTGTTTATCTGTTTTCCTATTAAGTCAGAAGCTCATATTTTTTAAATTAGGTTGCTTTACTTCAAGATAATAAAAATTTATTTAATAAAATAAAAAAAATATTTGAATACCCGAATGAAATTGTATTCAATTTTGTACATCATAAGTCAAAATATTTAACGTTGTCTTTTGCATATGATTTTTTAATAAAGCTATGTTAGCCTTAAAGTGCTTATCAACTACTATGAACTTTAAAGCTAAAGTAAAATATTTTTTTTCATCTTTAGGAATTCAGTTTTACTTAAAACAGAAAATCCTCACAAACTTTTAAGTAAACGCAGATAAAAATTAAAACGTTATTATTTTCAAATAAAAAAAAAAAAAAAAAACTATGAATATTTCGCATCTATACGCAGACGAATATTTACAACAACAACACCAACAACAAGAAGAACATAAGACATCAATGACAAAAAAAAATGTATTCAAAGATTGAATTAAACAAAATCTGTAATATAAACAAATTTCATATAGGCAGACTTTAACGCGAGACAAATTTAAGTATGAGAAAATATAAAACAAGCGTAAGTATAAAAACATATTAAGATTAGGCAAGTCCAGATATATGATAGTATTTTATAGTACGAAATGTCGATATTGAAAACAATTTATTTCTTTCTACATATAAATATCATGGCAAATACACACACAGCAGAATTCATCTAAGAAAATTCCAAGAAAATTTCAACAACACCCTACCTTTCACAAATCACGACCAGCCTAAAATTCTCCCCCAGATATACATATAAAAATTCCCATTGTCATACATACATACATATACAATTACAGAATTAATCTCAAGAACACAACACTCACCTACCCTAAATTATGAATAGTCTTAAACTTCTACAGACGTCTATACACATAGATTCTCACGGCTACATAATACAAGAACACCTCGCCCCTAATAAATCACAATCATCTTAAATTCTTACAAAAATACATACATACACATAACCAATTTACCTCAACAACATCCTCACCTATCTCAAATCACGATCAGCCTTAAACTACTATAGACAGACGCATTTGCAAATCCCCATGGCTACATATTACGTCAACAACCCTGCCCACCCAAATCATGGTCAGCCTTAAACTCCTACAGAAATACAAACACACAGATTCCCCCGGTTACATATTAATAGAATGCTTCGCCCCTCAAAAATCACAATCAGCCTTAAGCTCCTACAGAAATACATATGTACATTGAAATTAATACAAACATACACAGACACACAGACACACACACACACACGCACACACACATACACACAATCGATCTACCTCAACTACACCCCGCCCCCTGCCAATCAAACCCTCACCTAAATTCTCAGACAGACACATCCACGAATTCCTATGGTTACATAATACGGCAACAACGCCACCTACTCAAATCACGTCCAAATTCTCACAGTCTATCAACACGAACATTAGCATTAGAAAAAATAACTTTCACGTTTTCCCGTCGTCATTAGGAAAAATCATTTTCCCGTCGGCATTTGAAAAAATTATATTCATGTTTTGCCGTCGGCATTAGGAAAAATTAATAAACATGTTTTGCCGTCGGCATTTGAAAAAAATAATAATCATGTATTGCCGTCGGCATATACACTCATATGAAACCTCAAAAAAAAAATCACCCGTTATCACAATTAATGTAACCCAAAAAAAATCACACGTTCACACAAAGTTAATGTAAACAAAAAACTCCTAATGTAAACAAAAAAAACTCCTAATGTAAACAAAAAACATCAAAGCGCCGCCGAAAACACAAATTTCCAAGAATTTTAAAATCTCAGCAACAATTTAACAATTTCAGCCACAATTTAACAATTTCAGCCCACAATTTAACAATTTCAGCCACAATTTAACAATTTTAATTGCGGCAGGATTGGCAATTCCCTACTACAACTTTTAACTTGAAAATCTTTCAAGCGTCATCTATTGTTATTCACTGGCATAAACATTATTAGCTGCTGCTGGTCAGGACTGAATATATCACAGCGAAAACAAGGTTCCATTTAATAAAACTAACTTAAAACCAATTCAAAAATGGTTTTAAGTTGGTTTTAACAACAACAATTTGTATGGTAAAACCGGTTTTAACAGTTGGTTTTAACGTTAAAACCAACTTGTATTAAAACCATGTCAGCGCGAAAACACTAATACATTTATAATTATAACATTAATTTTATTTAAAAATCTTTTATATTTCTTTTACTTTTGAGATATAGGTTTATAGTAAAAAATTCTTTTATATAAATTAAAAAGTTTTTGAGTTTCATTTTAATGTAATTTACATGCACATATGTTAACATCTTGAATATAATCCTTTGTTATTATATCACAATCATATTTATGCAAGTTATTACGATAATATATGAAAGGAGTGTAGACATTGCTATACATTCTTAATTCCTTAATAATTCTCAGGAATAATTTCTTTTGGCCCTTATCAATATGACAACTATAACCATTTAATAGTTCCTGCAATTCAGCTGATGAAACCATTTCCGATCATAACCAATGTAGCTCGCAACAGGATGATTGAATAACTAATTGAAATTTATCAGTAAAGATTATAATTAATCATATTATCATCATAACCCTCAGTATAATCAAAGTTATCAGAACTATCATCGGATGGTAGTGATGGAAATTTTGAATCTGAGATATTATTATATGATTGAAAAGCATCTCGTTTGTAATCAGGTATTTTAAATGATCTTATATAAAGGTTTTGCTATAGGTATATATGTTTCTTCCAATAAATCACCGGATTGATAATCATCATAAATTTTTTTATTTATCTTATTCAGGGGTTTTGTTACAGGCTTAAATGTACATATCTTGGAATAAATTAAGCCTATCTAATTCGTTTAATTTTATATATTTTAGTTTTTCCTAGGTTTTGCTACAGGTGTATATGTTTCTTCCAATAAATCACCGGATTGATAATGATCATAAATTTTTTTATTTATCTTATTCAGGGGTTTTGTTACAGGCTAAAATGTACATATCTTGGAATAAATTAAGTCTATCTACTTCGTTTAATTTTATATATTTTTGTTTTTCTTTTTATGCCGTCCTTGTCTTAACAATATCTTTTAATAAGTTATTATTATGGTTCGTATCTGATATTAATCTGCTTTGTATCTACTTTTATCTGCTTTGTATCTGCTCTGTATCTGCTTTTTATCTACTTTGTATCTGCTCTCTATCTGCTTTTATCTGCTCTGTATCTGCTTTTATATGCTCTGTATCTGCTTTTATCTGCTCTCTATCTGCTTTTTATCTGCTTTGTATCTGCTTTTTTCAGCTTTTTATTAGCTTTATATCTGCTTTCTATCTGCTTTATATCTGCTTTCTATCTGCTCTGTATCTGCCTTATCTACTTATGAACTGCTTTTTATCTGATTTTATCTGGTATGTGGTCTGTATCTACTTTGCATTTGCTTTTATCTGTTCTGTATCTGTTTTTTATCTACTTTTTATCTGCTTTGTATCTGCTTCTTATCTACTTTTTATCTGCTTTTATCTGTTTTTATCTGCTCTGTATCTGCTCTTTATCTGCTTTATCTTGTTATGAACTGCTCTTTATCTGATTTTATCTGATATCTGGTCTGTACCTACTTTGCATTTACTTTTATTGTAGCAAAGATATTCCATCACTACCATCCGATGATATTTTTAATTTTAATTGTTCAGGCTCATACATTCTACTACTACTTATATTTATTTTTTTTTCCATAACAGTAGAACTGACCAATGCACAAAAACCCAACACACACAATTTCAGGTAGGTAAATTATCTAATGCTAACACAACTCACACACACATAACATGGTGAAATATTCTAAGGCAGAGAGTAAAACTAACTAAGATTTTTTTCTTGTACCCTTTTTTGTTGAATGCATATTTTTCCCTCTTTAAATAACCAATAGAAAAGGTAGAAGATAAAGGAGTCAGACGATCATAAAAATTTAATTTTAACCCTGGAAAGTTACTCTTCATTTTAGTACACTAAGGTTACTCTTCGTCGAATCGGCGAACTATTTTTTATAAAAATTCTAGAAGAACAGTTTTTAAATTTAAAAATAAACAAAACATTTTTTTTGGTTACATATTTTATTAAAAAATAAAGAAAAAACAAGTTACAAAAATAAATAGTCTTTTTCTCTCTTAAAACTCGATACGAATTTGAACTCTTTTTTTTGCCCTTTTAAAAATAAATAACTTTTTAAAACAACAAGGACTTAACAAATAAAAATAAAAATGGCTTGTTTCATTCACAACTTTTACAGAAAATCGATCAAATAATATAATAGAAAAAAATAATTTTACTTAATAAACTTATTTACACATGAGACACATAGTTCAAGTTTGTATTCACAGATGCTTTTCATGCATATATAACATGAATCTTTTGTCATTCTTCGTTGGCTATTTGGACAGAGGTTGACAAATTTTGCATGTTTTTAGTCCTTTATCAACGTTGTCAACGCCTACCTGTGGATTATGTAAGTAGTAGGGAATTGGGCATTCTACCGCAATTAAAATTGTTAAATTGTTGCTGAAATTGTTAAATTTGGGTAATTAAAATTTGAAAATTTTAAAATTCTTGAAATTTGATACCTACGAGGGTGGTTCAATAAGTCCTTTAAATATTTTTCGAGGGTGGTTCAATAAGTCACTCTTATTTTTGTTAACATAAGGAGTTTTTGTTTCCATTAAGTGTATGTCTGTCTGTCCGTCTGTCTGCCTGACCGTGGAAATTTGTGTGTGGAATATTTTGTAGGGGTGGATTTAGGGATTTCATAAGATTAAGATTTCATATATATATATATATATATATATATATATATATATATATATATATATATATATATATATATATATATATGCCGATGGAAAAATCATGAAAATGATTTTTCCTAATACCAATGGGGGAATTGTGAATATGATTTTTCCTAATGCCGACGGCAATACATACTTATTTTTCTTAATGCGTACGGCAATACATAATTATTTTCAGATGCCTTCTGCAATACATGATTATTATTTTTTTCAAATGCCGACGGCAAAACATGAATATAATTTTTTCAAATGCCGACGGCAAAACATGATTATTATTTTTTTCTAATGCTCCCAGTGTTGCCAGACTGTAAAAATTTGATATCGTAATACTACATCAGTAATATCAGAGAAAGAAGGTTTGATGACTACTAGGTCATATGGTTTCATATGAATCATTGGAATGTGTTTGTGTGATTTCCTCACGCTAAAAAATTGTTCTCGTGGTACCTTCATAGCGAACAGTCGATTAGCGGAATTTTTCTTACTTACAAAAAAATTAAACAAACAAAAAATATTCGTAGTACATATTATTCGTAATAGGTACATACTGTCTTTAATAAATAAGCTTTATGCTTTGCTGATATTTTTACATAGTAAAAATAACAAAAACAAAAAAAAAACCGCAAGCAAAAAAAATTAAACAAATTCATATTGAGGAATACTATATATATGTGTACCTCTAAACAAATAAACAATCATAAATAACAAAAACAAAAAAAGACCGCAAACATAAAAAAACACAAACGAATATCCCTTGAGGAATTCTTTGTATGAGTGCCTCAAATACAAAAAAATTTGAAGTGAGTTCTAACGGCAGAAATGCTTATTTTACTGTGAGTTCTGAAACTCTTAATGAAAAAATATAAATAATAAATCTGATGAAAACCTTTTTTTACCGGCAAAGCCAATTTTTCGTCAGCGATCAACTTCGCTTTGTCCAATGCCAAATAGTAATGATGCATTAACATTACAGTTGCCTAGTACTTCTTCATATAAGCCAGTAATATCATCCCCTTCAGGCTCGTGTTCATCACTTAACAAAGTTATCACTACAGATAACAGCGGCTCGAAACTCAAGGTACAAGTCGGAATGGACAGATATATAACCGTGGTAAAGCGTGGGCGAAGCCCGAATTCTTCAAAAATTTCATCTGCTCCAAAAATGTCTAGGGATAACAGCGCAGCCTCAACTAATCGCCAAAACCGCTTCCAAATTTTGCAAGATGACAACGACAAACCCGAGGTATCCTCGAATAAAATATCCAAGCCGCCACCAATCTATTTGAGACAAAAAAATTCAAATGCCCTTATTAAAAAATTAATTTCGGTCATTGGTGAGAATAAATTTCACATTGTTCCAATAAAACGTGGAAACATAGATGAAACTAAAGTCCAAATTTATGACGAAAAAGATTTCCGCAAAATGGTTGCTGAATTTGAAAAAAATAAAACAAGCTTCTACACATACCAGCTTAAGAGCGCTAAAGGCATGCAGATCGTATTGAAGGGCATAGATTCTTATGTTGTTCCCGAAGTAATAAAAGATGCACTCGTCCTCCAGGGGTTTAAGGTAAAAAATGTGTCCAATATAATAAACAGAGAGAAGATTCCCCAACCCCTATTTCGTGTTGAACTTGAGCCTAATGATATAAAATTGAAAAAAAATGAGACGCATCCAATTTATAATTTGAAATACCTCTTGTACCGAAAAATCACAGTTGAAGAGCCACATAAGCGTTCAGGTCCTGTACAGTGCCATAATTGCCAAGAATATGGCCATACAAAAACATACTGCAATTTACCCTCTGTTTGTGTTGTGTGTGGCTAATTAGACGGCACTGCTAGTTGCAATAAGCCAAAACATCAAAGTGATAAAAAATGCAGTAATTGTGGAGGTAATCACACCGCTAACTACAGAGGTTGTCCTGTGTACTCTTTCGTAAAGAAGACTATGGTGCAAAAACCTAAATTAGCTCCAGCTCAATCAGCAAACGCTTACTCTGCCACTTTTGCGCAAATGAGCCAACCAGTTACTTCCCGTGTATCGTATGCAGATGCTGCTAAGACAAATTCAATTCCCACACAAAATGTTTCCCCGCCAAATAATTCAAAAAATACTGACGCAAGCTTTAATTTTAATCGCCTTGAAGCTACTATTGAAGATCTGGTGCAAACTATAAACAATTTTACAACAAATATGACTAGCATGATGCAAGAAATGCTGCGAATGCAGAATACTCTGCTTCAAGCATTAATTAATAAGCCATGAACATGTTAACAATATGTTTCTGGAACGCAAACGGCATTCGCCAACATAAAAATGAACTTGAGCACTTCCTCACGGAAAAAAATATTGATGTAATGTTAGTATCTGAGACTCATTTGACTTCGAGAAGTCTTTTTAAAATTTATGTCTACACTATATATGATACAAAGGACCCTAGAGGAAGGGCTTGCGGTGGATCAGCAATTCTAATAAAGTCAAGACTCAAGCACTATGTTCTTGATAACATTTGTGAAGAACACCTACAAGCAACAAATATTGGCATTGAAAGTTTTTGTACAAATTTTGTTATATCATCAATTTACTCCCCTCCCAGATTTTCAATCACTGAGAATCAATATGAGGATTTCTACAAATCTCTTGGACCTTGTTTTGTAGCAGCTGGCGACTACAATGCTAAGCATACGTTCTGGGGTTCGCGTCTTATTACCCCCAGAGGTCGAGCATTGTTCAACACTATTTCAAAAATGGGCTTGGATGTCATTTCGAGTGGGGAGCCCACTTATTGGCCTACTGACATACAAAAAATTCCGGATGTTATAGATTTTGGCGTCATAAAAAATATCTCTAGGGATTTAATTCAAGTTCAAGCTTCTCTTGATCTTCCGTCCGATCACTCTCCGACGATCATTACAATTTGTAGTCCCTTAAGAAGTAACTTACCTGACCCATATGTGAAGATGATCAATCGTGTTAATTGGCTGGGGTTCAAAAAATATCTCAGTAGTCATTGTACGGAAAACATTACGCTTAGAACATCCGATGATATTGAATCTAACATTGCCAATCTCAGCGAGAATATTAAACAGGCTGCTGAACATGCCATTATCTCCCATCCGCAGACTGGGTTTAATAAAATTTATTCTACAGACATTGAACGTCTCGTACGTGAAAAAAGAAGAGCTAGAAGGGAATGGCAACAGCACAGATCACCACAAAATAAAATCAGATTTAAAGAGTGCACTAAACGACTCCAAGAGTTGCTTGCGTCTGAAAAAACTGCATCTCTTAAAAATTAACTGGAAGGTCTTGATGTCACACCAGCGTCTAATTACTCCTTGTGGCGAGCTGCTAGAAAGCTTAAAACACCCATTGAGTATAAGCCACCTCTACGCACATCTACCGGAAGTTGGGCAAGAAGCGATACTGAAAAAGGTAAAATATTTGCTGAGCACTTAAAATCCGTTTTTACGCCAAACATATATACTGGTGTTGCTGATTTGCCGAATGTAGTCGCTCTACTCCCTCAACACATAAAGTTTAAGACGCGTGATTTACAAAAATTAATTGCCGAACTCAACTCGAAGAAAGCTCCGGGTATTGATGGAATTAGTAACCAGATGCTTATGAACTTGCCTCGTATTGCAATGAGAATCCTATTATTCATATTTAATGCCATTTTACGACTGGAGTATTATCCACACAGCTGGAAGCTTGCCAAGGTTAAAATGATTCCAAAGCCGGGCAAAGATCTAACCAAGGCTGAGTCATATAGGCCAATAAGTCTACTATCAACTATGTCAAAGCTTTTCGAAAAACTGCTCATGACTAAATTGTCCAAAATTTTAAATGATAATGGGTGCATCCCGGACCATCAATTTGGCTTTAGAAGTCAGCACAGCACGATTGAACAAACGCATAGACTGGTCCAAGTTGTAAGAAGAACATTTGAAGAAAAGAAGTATTGTTCTGCTCTCTTTATTGATGTTTCTCAGGCGTTTGATAAAGTATGGCACGAAGGCCTAGTTTTGAAATTGAAGACATATCTGCCAATAAACATTCAAAAGCTTTTGGAAAGTTATATTATTGATAGGAAGTTCACTGTTGTGGAAGGAAAGTTCACGAGTGTGCCCGAAACTATATCTTCTGGTGTGCCCCAAGGTAGTATTCTGGGTCCTGTCTTGTATTTAATATATACTTGTGATATGCTTGTGAGCAATAATATCCATATTTCTACTTTTGCCGATGATACAAACTGTATGAGTGTGCACGAAAACCCTTATGAGGCATCCCGAAATCTCCAGGAACATATCACTCAGCTGGAAATATGGTTGAACTTATGGAGAATTAAAGTCAATGAACAAAAGTGTGTCCATAAAACGTTCACCCTAAGAAGAGATACTTGCTCCCCCATTCGAATCAACAATCAAAATATTCCTCAACATTCCCAAGTGAAATACCTTGGTATACACCTTGATCGAAGACTTACATGGAAACATCATATTGACTCTAAGTTAACTCAGATGAAACTTAAGTTAACTCAAATATATTGGTTGATTGGCAGAAACTCAACACTCAGCCTAGACTGCAAACTTTTATTATACAAGTCGCATTTGAAGCCAATATGGCGCTACGGAATTCAGTTATGGGGCACTGCTTCAGCTTCCAATGTCGAGAGAATCCAACGAAGGCAAAACAAAATTTTACGGTTAATAACATCGGCTCCATGGTACATCCAAAATTCTATTATACATCGAGATTTAAATATGCCACTAGTGACTGAAGAAATTGAAAAATACGCAGGCAAATATTTAACAAAACTCGAATCACATCCTAATCCGCTTGCTCGTAATATTTTGAACTTTACTGGACACGTCCGCTTAAAAAAGAGGGACACACGGGCTCTTATACCTAACACTCCAGATGGGACTACTTGAAAATACTTTCCCCCCCCCCCTTTTTTTTTTTTGATTATCACTACTAATGTATTATTTATAACTATCACTAAGTTTATGTCCGACACTGGTCGGGCCTAATAATTTTTTTTTATAGATTTAAGATTTGAATACTTATTGTTAGTTCATATATGAAGATACAATAAATAAATACATGCATTAAAAAAAAAAAAAAAAAAAAACATATTTACAATTTCTTCAGGCATATTCAAATCGCGATGTATATTTGAATTTTTGATGTACCATGGAGCCGATGTTATCATGCGTAAAATTTTATTTTGCCTTCGTTGAATTTTTTCTACATTTGAAGCTGAAGCAGTGCCCCATAGTTGAATTCCGTAACACCATATTGGCTTTAAAAGCGACTTGTAATTACCAATGTACCTGAGTTAATTTAAGTTTCATTTGAGTTAACTTAGAGTCAATGTGATGTTTTCATGTAAGTCGTCGATCAAGGTGTATACCAAGATATTTCACATGTGAATGTTGAGCAACAACTTGATTGTTAATCCGAATGGGGGAGCAAGTATCTCTTCTTAGGGTGAACGTTATATGGACACACTTTTGTTCATTGACTTTAATTCTCCATAAGTTTAACCAAAGCTCCATCTGGCTAATGTGTTCCTGGAGTTTGCGGGATGCCTCATCAGGGTTTTCGTGCATACTAAGGCAGGCTGTATCGTCGGCAAATGTGGAAGTATGGATACTACTGCTCACAGGCATATCACAAGTAAAAATCAAATATAAAACTGGTCCCAGTATGCTCCCCTGTGGCACACCGGATGAAATAGTTTCAGGCCTACTCGTGAAGTCTCCTTCCACAACAGTGAACTTACGGGAAATAATGTAACTTTCCAAAATATTTAAAATGTTTATTGGTAAGTAAGTCTTCAATTTTAAAATTAGGCCTTCATGCCACACTTTATCAAATGCCTGGGAAACGTCAATAAAGAGCGCAGAACAATACTTTTTTTCCTCAAAAGTTCTTCTTATAAATTGAACCAGTCTGTGAGTTTGTTCAATGGTGCTATGCTGATTTCTAAAACCAAATTGATGGTCTGGTATGCACCCACTACTAATTAGAATTGGGGACAATTTTGTTTTGAGCAGTTTTTCGAAAAGCTTTGACATTGTTGATAGTAGACTTATTGGCCTATATGACTCAGCCTTGGTTAGATCTTTGCCCGGCTTTGGAATCATTTTAACCTTGGCAAGCTTCCAGCTGTGTGGATAATACTCCAGTCGTAAAATGGCATTAAATATCAATAATAGGATTCGCATTGCAATACGAGGCAAGTTCATAAGCATCTGGCTACTAATTCCATCAATTTTCTTCGGGTTGAGTTCGGCAATTAATTTTTGTAAATCACGCGTCTTAAACTTTATGTGTTGAGGGGGTAGAGCGACTACATTCGGCAAATCAGCAACACCAGTACATATGTTTGTCGTAAAAACGGATTTTAAGTGCTCAGCAAATATTTTACCTTTTTCAGTATCATTTCTTGCCCAACTTCCGGTAGATGTGCTTAGAGGTGGCTTATACTCAATGGGTGTTTTAAGCTTTCTAGCAGCGCGCCACAAAGAGTAATTAGACGCTGGTGTGACATCAAGACCTTCCAGATAATTTTTAAGAGATGCAGTTTTTTCAGACGCAAGCAACTCTTGGAGTGGTTTAGTGCACTCTTTAAATCTGATTTTATTTTGTGGTGATCTGTGCTGTTGCCATTCCCTTCTAGCTCTTCTTTTTTCACGTACGAGACGTTCAATGTCTGTAGAATAAATTTTATTAAACCCAGTCTGCGGATGGGAGATAATGGCATGTTCAGCAGCCTGTTTGATATTCTCGCTGAGATTGGCAATGTTAGATTCAATATCATCGGATGTTCTAAGCGTAATGTTTTCCGTACAATGACTACTGAGATATTTTTGAACCCCAGCCAATTAACACGATTGATCATCTTCACATATGTGTCAGGTAAGTTACTTCTTAAGGGACTACAAATTGTAATGATCGTCGGAGAGTGATCGGACGGAAGATCAAGAGAAGCTTGAACTTGAATTAAATCCCTAGAGATATTTTTTATGACGCCAAAATCTATAACATCCGGAATTTTTTGTATGTCAGTAGGCCAATAAGTGGGCTCCCCACTCGAAATGACATCCAAGCCCATTTTTGAAATAGTGTTGAACAATGCTCGACCTCTGGGGGTAATAAGACGCGAACCCCAGAACGTATGCTTAGCATTGTAGTCGCCAGCTGCTACAAAACAAGGTCCAAGAGATTTGTAGAAATCCTCATATTGATTCTCAGTGATTGAAAATCTGGGAGGGGAGTAAATTGATGATACAACAAAATTTGTACAAAAACTTTCAATGCCAATATTTGTTGCTTGTAGGTGTTCTTCACAAATGTTATCAAGAACATAGTGCTTGAGTCTTGACTTTATTAGAATTGCTGATCCACCGCAAGCCCTTCCTCTAGGGTCCTTTGTATCATATATAGTGTAGCCATAAATTTTAAAAAGACTTCTCGAAGTCAAATGAGTCTCAGATACTAACATTACATCAATATTTTCTTCCGTGAGGAAGTGCTCAAGTTCATTTTTATGTTGGCGAATGCCGTTTGCGTTCCAGAAACATATTGTTAACGTGTTCATGGCTTATTAATTAATGCTTGAAGCAGAGTATTCACAGCATTTCTTGCATCAGGCTAGTCATATTTGTTGTAAAATTGTTTATAGTTTTGCACCAGATTTTCAATAGTAGCTTCAAGGCGATTAAAATTAAAGCTTGCGTCAGTATTTTTTGAATTATTTGACGGGGAAACATTTTGTGTGGGAATTGAATTTGTCTTAGCAGCATCTGCATACGATACACGGGAAGTAACTGGTTGGCTCATTTGCGCAAAAGTGGCAGAGTAAGCGTTTGCTGATTGAGCTGGAGCTAATTTAGGTTTTTGCACCATAGTCTTCTTTACGAAAGAGTACACAGGACAACCTCTATAGTTAGCGGTGTGATTACCTCCACAATTAGTGCATTTTTAATTACTTTGATCTTTTGGCTTATTGCAACTAGCAGTGCCGTGTAATTCGCCGCACACAACACAAACAGAGGGTAAATTGCAGTATGATTTTGTATGGCCATATTCTTGGCAATTATGGCACTGTACAGGACCTGAACGCTTATGTGGCTCTTCAACTGTGATTTTTCGGTACAAGAGGTATTTCAAATTATAAATTGGATGCGTCTCATTTTTTTTCAATTTAATATCATTAGGCTCAAGTTCAACACGAAATAGTGGTTGGGGAATCTTCTCTCTATTTATTATATTGGACACATTTTTTACCTTAAACACCTGGAGGACGAGTGCATCTTTTATTTCTTCGGGAACAACATAAGAATCTATGCCCTTCAATACGATCTGCATGCCTTTAGCGCTCTTAAGCTGGTATGTGTAGAAGCTTGTTTTATTTTTTTCAAATTCAGCAACCATTTTACGGAAATCTTTTTCGTCATAAATTTGGAGTTTAGTTTCATCTATGTTTCCACGTTTTATTGGAACAATGTGAAATTTATTCTCACCAATGATCGAAATTAATTTTTTAATAAGGGCATTTGAATTTTTTTGTCTCAAATAGATTGGTGGCGGCTTGGATATTTTATTCGAGGATACCTCGGGTTTGTCGTTGTCATCTTGCAAAATTTCGAAGCGGTTTTGGCGATTAGTTGAGGCTGCGCTGTTATCCCTAGACATTTTTGGAGCAGATGAAATTTTTGAAGAATTCGGGCTTCGCCCACGCTTTACCACGGTTATATATCTGTCCATTCCGACTTGTACCTTGAGTTTCGAGCCGCTGTTATCTATAGTGATAACTTTGTTAAGTGATGAACACGAGCCTGAAGGGGATGATATTACTGGCTTATATGAAGAAGTACTAGGCAACTGTAATGTTAATGCATCATTACTATTTGGCGTTGGACAAAGCGAAGTTGATCGCTGACGAAAATTTGGCTTTGACGTTAATCAGATTTATTATTTATATTTTTTTCATTAAGAGTTTCAGAACTCACAGTAAAATAAGCATTTCTGCCGTGCACTTCAAATTTTTTTGTATTTGAGGCACTCATACAAAGAATTCCTCAAGGTATATTCGTTTGTGTTTTTTTATGTTTGCGGTCTTTTTTTGTTTTTGTTATTTATGATTGTTTATTTGTTTAGAGGTACACATATATATAGTATTCCTTAATATGAATTTGTTTAATTTTTTTTGTTTGCGGTTTTTTTTTGTTTTTGTTATTTTTACTATGTAAAAATATCAGCAAAGCATAAAGCTTATTTATTAAAGACAGTATGTACCTATTACGAATAATATGTACTACGAATATTTTTTGTTTGTTTAATTTTTTGTAAGTAAGAAAAATTCCGCTAATCGACTGTTCGCTATGAAGGTACCACGAGAACTGAAAACATGATTATTATTTTTTTCTAATGCTCCCAGTGTTGCCAGACTGTAAAAATATGATATCGTACTACTACATCAGTAATATCAGAGAAAGAAGGTTTGATGACTACTAGGTCATATGGTTTCATATGAATCATGGGAATGTGTTTGTGTGATTTCCTCACGCTAATAAATTGTTTATAAATAAAATAATTAAAAAAATGAATAAAATAATGAAATAAATTATTTTATTTATTTATAAAACGTTCTCATGTATGTGCACTCCCCTAATGCTTGTGTGTGGGGGGGGTCCAGCTTGTTTGTCGCTGGTAAGCTTATATTCTGTTTATTTGTTTAAGAAATATATTTGTATGTATGTATGTATGTATGTGTGTATGATGTTTGTATGTATGTACATATGTGCGATCGAAGGAACTTGTGCGTGGAATATTTTGTGGCTGTGTAGAATACATTTATATTTTGCAACGTAATCATTTTCTTTGTCTGCGATTATTTCAAAGCAGCAAAGTTTCAACTAACTACAGCCATCAGCAGAAAAAAGTAAAAACTTGCAAGTTAGCAAAAAAGCTAACTTCTCCTCCTCCTTCCCACTTCCTTCTCTTTCCTTTATGTAGTTTGTTTTTGAAATAAGAAAACACTTGTAGATTTTTTATTTTTCTATACATTTATTGTTTAAAGTTTTTTAAAATTTTATAATAATACATTAATAAATTAATATTTTAAAGAGTGAAAAAGTTCATTTAAAGCAAGATATTTCTTTTGTTAGTAAAATAGAATTTTTTAATGCGTAAACACCAAGTTTATGATAATTTCAATAAAAAGATTCTGGATACTTAACCCCCATTTGTTTAAAGTTGATACAGCCTATATCCTCAACGTTAAAAATTTTTCGACATAAAATTTTTTCCAACCATCGTCTTTTCTCTTCACCTTTTACATAAATTTTAGAACATCTTGCGTTGGCTTTTAAAAAATTGCAAATTGCTTTGAAAAGAAACTGATCAGCAGTCCAGCTGAGGTGATGATAGTTTTTCGTTAGCCACTTTGCTTCTCTTTGCCTTTTTATTGATAAGCATTTAAAATCAAATGGTGGTTTTATAATGAAATTGTTATATTCATAATTGTTGAAAACAATCCCTACTTCTTTTGCGATGTACGTCTATAAAAATTGTGTTATTTTCCATATTACTCAATTTATAAGACTTTTCGAACTTGTCCTTTGATGGGTATATATTCTATTATGCGATCATGAATAAAAATGCAGTAAGCTGATGTCTTTGCTGCAATATTAGTTGCTGTTTCAATGCTATTTTTATATCAATCGGTTCATTATTGAGTGATTCATTCTGATGACTTACATCTACTACAATAATAGGAGCTTTTGTCTTAAACTCTGGTGCAGATAGAAGCGGTTGAGATTCTTTCATACAGTAACTTTGTTGGAATCTTAGATACATATAGAATTGCATATCGTTCATTTTTGAACTTTATGTTAAGATCATCATATGGATATGAGACTGAATTTAAATGTATTTTATTATTCAAATCACAATGAACAAACTTATTTTCTTGTTGAAAAGCAATCAATACAAAACGGGGGCGTTCTCTATTTGCAGCCAGTTTAACATTCCAAATATGGCTAGTTCCTGTGTTTAATTGTGGATTAACATGACAATCCCAACTGCGAAATGCCATAGGTATAGAAGCACCATTGTTAATAATTTTTATCATATTCAATTTGCTAAAGTCGGATAATTGTACATGTGGGATTCTCCATGAGATGAGTGAATTTGTAAGTTTAGCTTTTTCAGTAGAAACACTCGAGCGTACAAGATCTTCATCATTCTTATTGCGCAAGAGTATCAATTCATGTTTTCCATTTAGTATAACTTTGTTGTAGTCTTCGGCGACTCCTAGAAGCATTTTTAGAGGTACATAAATATTGAAAAATCCATTTTCAAGAGTGACATCGTCAATTTTGTTCCGTCCAGCATTTTTCATCACATTGCTTTCTGTTGGTGACAGAGGAACCAAATTTTTTATAGTGCTTGTGGCTCCTAAATATCTTGTATGGTCAATTTCAATTCCATTGAGCTCATAGCGAATTTCATCAAATAGATATGCCACAAAGTTGGTTTTTAATAAAAAAGTTCTCCGAAGAAGAAGAAGATTTGGCCTTATTATCATCGGCAACAAACCCCTCTACATAAATGTAGCTCTCACTGGGTAGCACATACAAATCTTGATTTTGTATTGAAATTCTAATTTCATCATTATTGTTGTAAGATTGTCAGTATGGTACATATGTATTATAGTCCTTTTTGATTATATTCTCATCAGACAAGTGTTTATCTAAGACATCTATTATTGAACTCATTTTGTCTTCAATTTTAATTCAAGGACTTTAGAAAATTTTTATTTGATGTTGTTAGAGCTTTCTGTTGAGCTGGTTGCTTTAATGTTGTTGTTGTTGCTGTTCTTGCTGCTATATTTTTTAATGTATTTGTGTTGTATATTAGCATTATTTAATTGGCCTTAAATGTATTCGTATTGTAATTTCCTCTCCTCGGAAATTAATTAAATCACCGTGTTGATCCAGTACGCGCAGCGCTAGTGAACTTATTTATCTCTCTGGTGTTTACAGGTAAATAGATAAGATTTCTTGGAACCTAATCTATTTTATAGCCTGGAGGCACATTAATCGGAAATTCATGAAGTGTATGCGATTTCGAGTTATTCATATATGTGTTTATAGCGATACTACTTTCAATTCGCAAGAGATTCACTTTAAATATATTAACTAGAAGATCTGAATAATAATATTTGTTTGGTGTTAGGATTTTGCTATTGAATCCTAAAAGTTTTCCAATTGTACTGTCTTTATTAAAATATACAGGATCCTTGGAACTATTAACTTTAACTTGCATTGTCTTGTTATTGGCTTCAATAACAATCTTATTTGCTGGGCAGAGCCGTTTGTATTCCTCTTCTATAAAATCAACTATAACATTTAATTCGTAAGATCCAATTGGTATTTCAATTATATGTTCCCCTATATGAAACATATTGTTGTAGGTGTCTACATTTGGAATACTGTTGTATGAATGAAAATCAGTTAGAGCACACTCATATGCACCATGTAATTCAATAGGAGGAAAGTAACTAGCAGATACTTCTGATGAGTTAGAGCTCAGAGTAAGTGTTATTGACAATATAACAGTCTGATTACAATTAAATAATGTTTAGTACACAGTATGGTTTATAAGTATGATTTACATATTTATTTCATTTTCTTATTTTAAAATTAACATTAGGTTCTTAATATTAATGCTATTGTTGTTGCTATTGATGATGTTGTTGTTTCTAATTTAGTTTTTCTTCCAACTATAATATTTCATCTTTACTTATCCAAGAATTGTGTTGATTAGAAAATCCCAGCCATTTAACATGTCTAAGGATAACAGCGCATCATCTACCAATCGTCAAAATCGTTTTTCATTATTGCAAGACACCGACGACAAGCCCTCTACATCATTGAAAAAGTCTTTTAAGCCACCACCTATTTATCTGAGAGTAAAAAATTCTAACACGCTTATAAAAAAACTACTGTCGACCATTGGTGAAAATACTTTTCACATCATTCCAATTAAACGAGGTAATATTGATGAAACTAAAATCCAAATATATAATGAAAAAGATTTCCGAAAAATTGTTAGTGAATTCGAAAAAAATAAAACAAATTTTTACACATACCAACTTAAGAGTGCTAAAGGCCTACAGATAGTATTAAAGGGCATAGATTCATATGTTGAACCCGAAGAAGTAAAATGTGCACTTGTCGACCAAGGATTCAAGGTAAAAAATGTTACCAACATATTTAATAGAGAAAAGGTCCCCCAAACCCTATTTCGGGTTGAACTGGAGCCGAACGACATACAATTGAAAAAAAATGAAGCCCATATACTTTATAACGTAAAGTATCTCTTACATCGAAAAATCACAGTTGAAGAGCCACGTAAGCGTTCAGGTCCCGTACAGTGCCATAATTGCCAAGAATATGGCCATACGAAAACTTACTGCAAGTTACCTACAGTGTGTGTTATCTGCGGTGAATTGCATGGTACTGCTAGCTGCACTAAGCCAAAAGATCAAGCAGAAAAAAAATGTAGTAATTGTGGAGGTAATCACACAGCTAACTATAGAGGGTGCCCTGTATATTCTTTCGTTAAACAGGCTATGGGTCAAAAACCCAAGTTAACTCCAGCTCTACAAGTAAACGCGAACTCCGACACTTTTACTCAAATCAGCCAACCAGTTACTTCACGTGTATCGTATGCTGATGCTGCTAAGACTAGTTCAATTCCCACGCAAAATGTTCCACCGCCAAATAATTCAACGAATTCAAACTCAAGCTTTAACTTTAGTCGCCTTGAAGCTACTATTGAGAATCTGGTGCTAACTATAAACAACTTTACTACAAATATGACAAGTATGATGCAAGAAATGCTGCGAATGCAGAATGAACTGCTTCAAGCATTAGTTAATAAACCATGAACACGTTAAAAATATGTTTCTGGAACGCAAACGGCATTCGCCAACATAAAAATGAACTTGAGCACTTCCTCATGGAAAAAAATATTGATATAATGTTGGTTTCTCAGACTCATTTGACCTCAAGAAGCTTATTTAAAATAAATGGTTACACTTTATATGATACAAAGGACCCGAGAGAGAGAGCATGTGGTGGATCAGCAATTCTGATTAAGTCAAGACTCAAGCACTATGTCCTTGACAACGTTAGTGAAGAATATTTGCAAGCAACGAATATTTTCGTAGAAAATTTTTGTGCGAACTTCGTGATATCATCAATTTACTCACCTCCCAGATTTTCAGTTACCGAAGATCAGTATGAGAGGTTCTACAAATCGCTTGGATCTTGTTTCGTGGCAGCTGGTGACTACAATGCAAAACATACGTACTGGGGATCGCGTCTTGTTACACCTAGAGGTCGAGCCTTGTTCAATACAATTTCAAAAATGGGCTTAGATGTCATTTCGAGTGGGGAGCCTACTTACTGGCCTACTGACGTAAGAAAAATTCCAGATGTTATAGATTTTGCCGTCACGAAAAATATTCATAGGGACTTAATTCATGTAGAGGCCTCTCTAGATCTGTCCTCTGATCACTCTCCAACAATAGTTACAATTTTCAACCCACTAAGGAGTGATTTAACTAACTCATATGTGAAGATGATTAATGGAATCAACTGGCTGGTATTCAAAAAATATCTTAGTAGTCACTGCGTAGAAAACATTCAGCTTAGATCATGCGATGATATTGAATTTAACATTGCCAATCTTAACGAAAATATTAAACAGGCTGCTGAACACGCCACTACCTCCTATCCGCAGACCGGCTTTAACAGAATTTATTCTACGGAAATTGAACGTCTTGTATGTGAAAAAAGGAGAGCTAGAAGAGAATGGCAACAACACAGATCACCCCTAAATAAAATCAGACTTAAAGAATGTACTAAACGACTCAAAGAGCTGCTATCGTCGGAAAAAACTGCACTACTGGAAAAGTATTTAGAAGGTCTTGATGTTACGTCCGCATCTAATTACTCTTTATGGCGCGCTACTAGAAATTTTAAACGACCCGTTGTTCTTAAACCACCATTGCGTACTGCGACCGGAGGCTGGGCAAGAAGTGATAGTGAGAAAGGTAACTTATTTTCTGAGCATTTAAAATCTGTATTCACTCCATTTCATGTACGGGTGCTGCTGATTTACCGAGTGTAGTTTCTCTACCCCCTCGTCCCTTAAGGTTTAAGATGCGTGAAGTACAAAAAGTAATTGCTGAACTCAACCCGAAGAAAGCTCCAGGTATTGATGGCATTAGTAACAAAATGCTCATGAACTTGCCTCATATTGCAATAAGAATCCTGCTATTTACTTTTAATGCTATTTTAAGAATGCAGTATTTTCCACATAAGTGGAAACTGGCCAAGATCAAAATTATTCCAAAGGCGGGCAAAGATCTTAACAAGACTGAGTCATATAGGCCTATATGCATACTATCTACAATCTCAAAGCTTTTCGAAAAGCTGCTCATGACTAAATTGTCCAAAATTTTAACTGATAACGGGTGCATCCCGGTCCATCAATTTGGCTTTAGAAGTCAGCACAGCACGATTGAACAAACGCATAGACTGGTCCAAGTTGTAAGAAGAACATTTGAAGAAAAGAAGTATTGTTCTGCTCTCTTTATTGATGTTTCTCAGGCGTTTGATAAAGTATGGCACGAAGGCCTAATTTTAAAATTGAAGACATATCTGCCAATAAATATTCAAAAGCTTTTGGAAAGTTATATTATTGATAGCAAGTTCACTGTTGTGGAAGGAGAGTTCACGAGTGTGCCCGAATCTATATCTTCTGGTGTGCCCCAGGGTAGTATTCTGGGTCCTGTCTTGTATTTAATATATACTTGTGATATGCCTGTGAGCAATAATATCCATATTTCTACTTTTGCCGATGATACAGCCTGTATGAGTGTGCACGAAAACCCTTATGAGGCATCCCGCAATCTCCAGGAACATATCACTCAGCTGGAAATATGGTTGAACTTATGGATAATTAAAGTCAATGAACAAAAGTGTGCCCATATAACGTTCACCCTAAGAAGAGATACTTGCTCCCTCATTCGAATCAACAATCAAAATATTCCTCAACATTCCCAAGTGAAATACCTTGGTATACAACTTGATCGAAGACTTACATGGAAACATCATATTGACTCTAAGTTAACTCAGATAAAACTTAAGTTATATTGGTTGATTGGCAGAAACTCAACACTCAGCTTAGACTGCATACTTTTACTGTACAAGTCGCTTTTGAAGCCAATATGGTGCTACGGAATTCAGTTATGGGGCACTGCTTCAGCTTCCAATGTCGAGAGAATCCAACGAAGGCAAAACAAAATTTTACGTTAATAACATCGGCTCCATGGTACATCCAAAATTCTATTATACATCGTGATTTAAATATGCCACTAGTAACTGAAGAAATTGCAAAATACGCAACAAAACTTAACAAAACTCGAATCACATCCTAATCCGCTTGCTCGTAATATTTTCAACTTTACTGGACACATCCGCTTAAAAAAGAGGGACGCACGGGCTCTTATACCTAACACTCCAGATGGGACTACTTGAAAATACTTTCCCCCCTTTTTTTTTTTGATTATCACTACTAATGTATTATTTATAACTACCACTAAGTTTATGTCCGACACTGGTCGGGCCTAATAATTTTTTTTATAGATTTAAGATTTGAATACTTATTGTTAGTTCACATATGAAGATACAATAAATAAATACATGCACTACAAAAAAAAAAAAAAAAAAAAAAAACTACTAATGTATTATTTATAACTACCACTAAGTTTATGTCCGACACTGGTCGGGCCTAATAATTTTTTTTATAGATTTAAGATTTGAATACTTATTGTTAGTTCACATATGAAGATACAATAAATAAATACATGCATTACAAAAAAAAAAAAAAAAATTAACATATACCTCCTTCTAAGAACCTTTTCAACCAGATTTGTATTGGAAATCTAGTTTTTGAAAGTTCCTCAGTATAGAAGCCACCTTTAATAGGATTGCTAATATAGTCTTCTAATATGTATGTTGCAGGATTTGTATTTTGAACTCTTGTAATTGTGAAAATTTCTGTAGTCCAATTTGGAGTATAACCTTTTTCAAATGTGTGCTTATATTTGCTTATGCGAACATGATCTGCCACATTAAATTTCGACATTTTATACATTTTCAAATGACTGTATGTATACTGTATTTAGCAGCTTTTCCTCATTTGTTGAGTTGACTTCAATAGGAGACATTTTAATGGTACGATGAACTTTTCATTGTATGCATTGAGTAAATCTTTGTATATATCAATCCACTTATATGAACCATTATAACTAAATTCTTTCCACGTCATTCCTTTCAATGTTCTATTAAATCGTTCTACTATTGATGCTTTCATAATGCTATATGTTGATTAATCACTAATGTTGTATTTATGCATTAATTTTCCAAAGTGTTTGTTGAAAAATACTTTGCCATCATCTGTTTGTTTTTTGGTACTCGTCCCATTTCAAAAATATCTTCCATTGCCTTGGTTGTTTCCAGTGCTGTTTTTGTTTTTAGCGGTACTGCCCATGCAAAATTTGAGAATGTGTCAATTACAGTCATCAAAAATCGATAATATCTATTTTCTTTAGAATAGTTCCCCATTTCAACTAAATCAGCTAGCCAAAGATCATCTATTCCTTTCATTACAACTCTGCGACGCACAAAATGTTTTCGTGCTTGCTTATGGAGTTCGTTTACTAAATTTCTTTTTGAAGACATTAAGTTGTTTTTAAAGATTATTTGCAGAGTTTTGTGATCTGCTTGACGCACTTTCAGCTATTGATACAAACATGTAATTTTCTAATCTATAATTTTTTTCATTAAGCTGTTCAATTTGTTCTTCAAAGGATGTTTTAATTTGTAGAATATCTTTTTCAATTTTATAATTTTCTTCTATATCTAATTTTATTTCGCGTTGTAGTTCCTCAATTTGCATTTGAATATCTTCTCGTATTATAGTATTATCCCCCTTAAAGTATGTTAATAATTTCTCTTCTAATTTTTCGATTTGAGTTTGCAAAAACAATTTATTGATAACATCGTTTTCCTCCAGAGCTTTTGCAACATTTTTGATTCTATTGTTTTGGACATCAATGTTGTTGTTCGTATCCACAAAGAACCCCAGCAGTTTAGGTGCATTTTTCAAAGAAATTGTGCTGCTAGTATCGTTTAAATAGTGTCCAAATTTATCAACAGACATACTCTATATAGTTTATTAAAGTTAGTGTATTATATTCGCTTTACGTAGTTCATCAATAATTGATACAATTTCGTTATTGTGATTAGTATGACCTGCACCTTGTGATGCGAGCAGTAGTCGAAGTCTATCTACTAACTCATTTGGATCGTCCCAGTATATATAGTTGGGCTTATTGATGTTAACTTGCATCATTCCCTCACCTAAATAGCTACCTTTGGGCTTAGATCCTGTTGATTCAGGTAAATTCTTCTGGGTTTTCTCATCAATAAATTTCTTAATAATATGTTTATATTTATATCCTCTAGTACCCTTAATTTGACCATCAGGTTTAAAGTCTCTTCTATATGCATTAGTAGTAATTAAAATCTTTTTATAGATTTCAAGTTCAAATTTATCGTAATTTTTTGTTATTTTATGAAACATTAGAGAAAATAGTCCTGGTGTTAGAGCCCATATTTGACCACCAACTTGTATTTTATCTTCATTCAGTTTTAGGCTACTATCACCAAATTTACATTCATTCTTGTAATCTTTATGTGGACCATAATTTGTATCTAATTCATTTCTTCCTTCCAAAATTGATAAATCAGTATAAGTATATTATATTATATATATATTTTCTGTATTGGAAGTCTGTGAGTAAATATCATCGTCATCATCATCATTTTCAGTATTAACATCATTAAATAAGATGGTATTATCAAAAATTTTACCTCCTACTAATTTTTTTGGTGTACTTGTCTCTATCTTGACTGATGGGATTTCAGGTTTTAAACTTGTATTATTTTCAACTTCTGTCTTGATGTTACTTTCTTCTTTCATGCGATTTCTTTTAATATTCTTAGAACTATTTATGAATTTTTTAAGAGGTTCTGTTATAGGTTGGAATGTATCTCTTAATTGTTCACGTGTATCTATTTCACCAGTTTTTATACTACGAAGCTTTTTCTTCAACACATTTCTTGTCAACACCAACTGTTTTAAAATTTTCTCATCCATGTTTGCTAAGGGCAAATAACAGGTATCAGCAATCAGATCAGCTTTTCAGGACCTGGTCTGGTTTTCAGATCAGCTTATCAGGACCTGGTCTGGTTTTCAGATCAGCTTTTCAGGACCTGGTCTGGTTTTCAGATCAGCTTTTCAGGACCTGGTCTGGTTATCAGATCAGCTTATCAGGACCTGGTCTGGTTTTCAGATCAGCTTATCAGGACCTGGTCTGGTTATCAGATCAGCTTATCAGAACCTGGTCTGGTTTTCAGATCAGCTTATCAGGACCTGGTCTGGTTTTCAGATCAGCTTATCAGGACCTGGTCTGTTTTTCAGATCAAGCTATCAGGACCTGGTCTGATTTTCAGTTGAGAATATACAAGTTTAAAGACTGAGAAACCATCAGTCAAGATAGAGGCAAGTAAACAAAAAAAAATTAGTAGAAGGAACAATATTACGAACTAAATAGATTTTATAACTGTTACCTGTTATTATCGACAATATCAGAAAACGTTTAGTCATAAAAACACCTACGTTGGAGGAGGTATAGTAGATAAAAAAATAAACTATCTAACTGGTGAACTTTATCTTCCTGGATATTAGTATTGTGGACCTGAAACAAAACTACAAAAACGTTTAAATTGAGGTGACAAAGGAATTAATTTATTGGACTCTGCTTGTAGAGATCACGATATAGCTTATTCAAAAAATAAGGATTTAAGCATTAGACATAAAGCTGATAAAATACTTGAAAATTCAGCTTGGGATCGAGTTTTATCAAAAGATAGTAGTATTGCTGAAAAATCATTTGTCATATGGTTACTAACGCAATGAAAGCCAAAACAAAATTTGGTATGGGTGTGGAGAAAAAGAAAAATGTTAAAAAGAACAAGATAAATGATAAAAAACTGTTTAGAACATCAATTAGAGCTGCAACAAAAATACTAAAGAAGGAAAAACCATTAGATATAAACTCAGCAATTAAAATTGCCCGAAAAACTATCAACAAATCTTTAAAAGGAAGAAAATCTCAAATTATAGTACCACATGTAATACGTGTACCAAAAATTGGTGGTTTTTTGCCTCTAATACAGATTTTAACTGCTCTGGGTGCAATTGGTAGTCTAACAACTGGAGGTGCTGCTCTAGCAAAAGCTGTAAATGCAACAAAGAATGCAAAAAATCAACTTGATGAAGCAACTAGACATAATAGAGCGATGGAATCTATAGCAGTTGGAAAGGGACTTTACTTAAAACCATATAAAAAGGGTTATGGTTTAGTTTACAAAGAAGAATCAAAAAACTCTTAGAGATGCTACCCAACAGACCACTATCTGATGTGGACATAAACCGTTTCTCTATAAATATTCCACATTTTAGAGGAGTTTTCATGTTGAATACTCTACCAAAACGAACAAAGAAAATAGAATGTGGAATAATCAATTTAGACGTATCAACAGGACCTGGTACACATTGGGTAGCATATTATAAAAACAACAATGAAAAAGAATATTTCGACAGCCTTGGAAATTTACAACCTCCTTCGGAAATAGTCAAATATCTTGGTAGAAATATAAAATACAACTATAATCAACATCAGAATTTCAATACATTTACCTGTGGTCATTTATGTATTAAATTTCTTTATGAAATAACTGAAAATATTAAATAAAAAAGCACAAACATTTATATTTTACAAAACTCTTTCATGTATTTTTATTTATAATTTAAAACACAAAATTATTATATATTATTGCCAAATTGGAAATTGGGAATTTTGAATTAGAAATTTACTCAGCTCGCTTTCAAAAGCACAAACATTTATATTTTATATTTCATGTATTTTTATTTATAATTTAAAATACAAAATTATTATATATTATTGCCAAATTGGAAATTTTGAATTAGAAATTTACTCAGCTCGCTTTCAACAATTAAGCATTGTTCACCTTCTCTACTTAAGCAATATGATCCGCTCGAGAGTTCTTTAATTTCATCATCGGTTAAAATATTATATCGCTTTGGCAGGAACATTATGTGGTTTTCCATTTCAACTTTTAGTGTTGGCCCGTATTTTGTTGTTACTCTTGTCACTTTTCGAATGGTGTATTTAATTGATGTCTCAAGCTCCTTTATGTGGATTAAGGTTTTATTTTTTAGTGAATTAAATTTTGATGTTAGATTTGTTGTAGACTCCATTTTTTATTAACTTCTGCTCACTTTAAGGGTCTTATGCAAAAAAACTTAATAAAGCTTTGCCAAGCAATGTTAAGTAAAGTTGTATTCTAAAAAAATTATTGTATAAAAATTCTAAAGTAGGCACCCACGTTTGTTAAGACTACTTTAAGTTGATATTTCCAAAATGTGTATTTTGTACCTCAAATATTTTTACTAATATAGCACATACTGATTCATCTTATATCTGAAAATGAAGCTAGAAGAGTCTGCTCTTATCTTAAATTTATTATTTCTGTCATGTAATGGGAAACATCACCAAATTATCCAACTGCTTCGAAATACATAGCAAAATCCATAAAAAAATATTAAAATAAATACAATTATACAAAAATGTTTTAGTGATGTACATAAAGGGTGTTTTTTATTGGGGTATAGAGCTTTAAGTTGGCATCACTTTTTTAACTGGCGGCCATTTTGTCAGCTGTCAAGTGATTAATATTTAGTTTGGTTTGCCATTTCATCATGAACAGGTTGACAAAAGAACAACGCTTGCAAATCGTGCAAATTTATTTCGAAAATAATGGTTCAGTTCGCGAAGTTTACCGCAAGCTCCGTCCATTTTATGGTCGACATAATCGTCCATCAGAGCAATTAATTCGGTTAACCATGGATCGTTTTCGCACTACGTTTACTCTATGTGATAATACGCATCCGCAGAGACGTCGAACAGTGCGCACCGAAGAAACAATTGCCGCTGTAGAGCAAAGTGTTGAAGAGGACCCGAATGAATCGATTCGCCACCGTGCACAGCAATTGGAGCCGACTAACCGACTATTTTGTTCCCGAATTGGATGGCATGAATGTGGATGAGTTGTGGTTCCAACAAGACGGCGCTACATGCCACACAGCGCTACATGCCACCGTGCACAGCAATTGGAGCCGACTAACCGACTATTTTGTTCCCGAATTGGATGGCATGAATGTGGATGAGTTGTGGTTCCAACAAGACGGCGCTACATGCCACACAGCGCACGTCACAATCGATTTATTGAAGGAAACATTCGATGAGCGCATAATTTCGCGGAATGGACCTGTCAATTGGCCACCAAGATCGTGTGATTTGACACCATTGGATTATTTTCTTTGGGGATATGTGAAGTCGCTCGTCTACGCCAACAAACCAGAAACGTTAGGGGACTTGGAAGCCAACATTCGTGGCGTTATTGCCAACATACGGCCCCATATGCCCGAAAAAGTGGTTGAAAATAGGAATCTATGAATGATTTTGTTGTTGGTTTTATTTAAAGAGTTCGAAGACATGAATAAAATATATGGTTTGTGAGAAAAGCATGGTTACGGATATCAGTTCGTCGATGTACATAGTTAATAATGTAGGTACGAAGAATTTTATGTAGGGTTTTGTTTTAATTTTAATTTTGAATTGATTTGAATGTTTTTTTTTTTTTTTGGTTTGTTAAGCGGTTGCAGCAGGTTTATGATTTTAGAGTGTAAGTGCGTGTGTGCATAGGGAAAAATGTTGCTTTGGTCTTTTTGTAATATTCTTTTTTAGCTGGTGGTCATGGAAGATTATTTTAGAAAGAAATTATGTATGCTTGTGGGAAATCTATGAATGTTTTTGTTGTTGGTTTTATTTAGTTTGATTTTCCTATTTCCTATATTTAAAAAGTTTGAAGAGGTAAACGAAATATGTAATTTATGAGCAATGAACTTATTTGAAGGTTGGAAAAATTGAAGTGTAAGATATTTAGGATATTTAGAGATACGTGATCATGGGAGCCAACGTTATGCGTGTGTATTTGTGTATGGTTTTACAATAAATTGAGCGTTGGCAGATGGGTAAGTAGTCGTATATGTATATATGCAATGCCGAGTACAAATCTGGCATTTTCTTGTGTTCTAATCATTTTTTAAAATGTGTGCAACGTCTTTCACATTATGTTTTTTTATATTGAATGCAACTCGGAAATGATAAATAGTTTCTCTACCCCCTCGTCCCTTAAGGTTTAAGATGCGTGAAGTACAAAAAGTAATTGCTGAACTCAACCCGAAGAAAGCTCCAGGTATTGATGGCATTAGTAACAAAATGCTCATGAACTTGCCTCATATTGCAATAAGAATCCTGCTATTTACTTTTAATGCTATTTTAAGAATGCAGTATTTTCCACATAAGTGGAAACTGGCCAAGATCAAAATTATTCCAAAGGCGGGCAAAGATCTTAACAAGACTGAGTCATATAGGCCTATATGCATACTATCTACAATCTCAAAGCTTTTCGAAAAGCTGCTCATGACTAAATTGTCCAAAATTTTAACTGATAACGGGTGCATCCCGGTCCATCAATTTGGCTTTAGAAGTCAGCACAGCACGATTGAACAAACGCATAGACTGGTCCAAGTTGTAAGAAGAACATTTGAAGAAAAGAAGTATTGTTCTGCTCTCTTTATTGATGTTTCTCAGGCGTTTGATAAAGTATGGCACGAAGGCCTAATTTTAAAATTGAAGACATATCTGCCAATAAATATTCAAAAGCTTTTGGAAAGTTATATTATTGATAGCAAGTTCACTGTTGTGGAAGGAGAGTTCACGAGTGTGCCCGAATCTATATCTTCTGGTGTGCCCCAGGGTAGTATTCTGGGTCCTGTCTTGTATTTAATATATACTTGTGATATGCCTGTGAGCAATAATATCCATATTTCTACTTTTGCCGATGATACAGCCTGTATGAGTGTGCACGAAAACCCTTATGAGGCATCCCGCAATCTCCAGGAACATATCACTCAGCTGGAAATATGGTTGAACTTATGGATAATTAAAGTCAATGAACAAAAGTGTGCCCATATAACGTTCACCCTAAGAAGAGATACTTGCTCCCTCATTCGAATCAACAATCAAAATATTCCTCAACATTCCCAAGTGAAATACCTTGGTATACAACTTGATCGAAGACTTACATGGAAACATCATATTGACTCTAAGTTAACTCAGATAAAACTTAAGTTATATTGGTTGATTGGCAGAAACTCAACACTCAGCTTAGACTGCATACTTTTACTGTACAAGTCGCTTTTGAAGCCAATATGGTGCTACGGAATTCAGTTATGGGGCACTGCTTCAGCTTCCAATGTCGAGAGAATCCAACGAAGGCAAAACAAAATTTTACGTTAATAACATCGGCTCCATGGTACATCCAAAATTCTATTATACATCGTGATTTAAATATGCCACTAGTAACTGAAGAAATTGCAAAATACGCAACAAAACTTAACAAAACTCGAATCACATCCTAATCCGCTTGCTCGTAATATTTTCAACTTTACTGGACACATCCGCTTAAAAAAGAGGGACGCACGGGCTCTTATACCTAACACTCCAGATGGGACTACTTGAAAATACTTTCCCCCCTTTTTTTTTTTGATTATCACTACTAATGTATTATTTATAACTACCACTAAGTTTATGTCCGACACTGGTCGGGCCTAATAATTTTTTTTATAGATTTAAGATTTGAATACTTATTGTTAGTTCACATATGAAGATACAATAAATAAATACATGCACTACAAAAAAAAAAAAAAAAAAAAAAAACTACTAATGTATTATTTATAACTACCACTAAGTTTATGTCCGACACTGGTCGGGCCTAATAATTTTTTTTATAGATTTAAGATTTGAATACTTATTGTTAGTTCACATATGAAGATACAATAAATAAATACATGCATTACAAAAAAAAAAAAAAAATTAACATATACCTCCTTCTAAGAACCTTTTCAACCAGATTTGTATTGGAAATCTAGTTTTTGAAAGTTCCTCAGTATAGAAGCCACCTTTAATAGGATTGCTAATATAGTCTTCTAATATGTATGTTGCAGGATTTGTATTTTGAACTCTTGTAATTGTGAAAATTTCTGTAGTCCAATTTGGAGTATAACCTTTTTCAAATGTGTGCTTATATTTGCTTATGCGAACATGATCTGCCACATTAAATTTCGACATTTTATACATTTTCAAATGACTGTATGTATACTGTATTTAGCAGCTTTTCCTCATTTGTTGAGTTGACTTCAATAGGAGACATTTTAATGGTACGATGAACTTTTCATTGTATGCATTGAGTAAATCTTTGTATATATCAATCCACTTATATGAACCATTATAACTAAATTCTTTCCACGTCATTCCTTTCAATGTTCTATTAAATCGTTCTACTATTGATGCTTTCATAATGCTATATGTTGATTAATCACTAATGTTGTATTTATGCATTAATTTTCCAAAGTGTTTGTTGAAAAATACTTTGCCATCATCTGTTTGTTTTTTGGTACTCGTCCCATTTCAAAAATATCTTCCATTGCCTTGGTTGTTTCCAGTGCTGTTTTTGTTTTTAGCGGTACTGCCCATGCAAAATTTGAGAATGTGTCAATTACAGTCATCAAAAATCGATAATATCTATTTTCTTTAGAATAGTTCCCCATTTCAACTAAATCAGCTAGCCAAAGATCATCTATTCCTTTCATTACAACTCTGCGACGCACAAAATGTTTTCGTGCTTGCTTATGGAGTTCGTTTACTAAATTTATTTTTGAAGACATTAAGTTGTTTTTAAAGATTATTTGCAGAGTTTTGTGATCTGCTTGACGCACTTTCAGCTATTGATACAAACATGTAATTTTCTAATCTATAATTTTTTTCATTAAGCTGTTCAATTTGTTCTTCAAAGGATGTTTTAATTTGTAGAATATCTTTTTCAATTTTATAATTTTCTTCTATATCTAATTTTATTTCGCGTTGTAGTTCCTCAATTTGCATTTGAATATCTTCTCGTATTATAGTATTATCCCCCTTAAAGTATGTTAATAATTTCTCTTCTAATTTTTCGATTTGAGTTTGCAAAAACAATTTATTGATAACATCGTTTTCCTCCAGAGCTTTTGCAACATTTTTGATTCTATTGTTTTGGACATCAATGTTGTTGTTCGTATCCACAAAGAACCCCAGCAGTTTAGGTGCATTTTTCAAAGAAATTGTGCTGCTAGTATCGTTTAAATAGTGTCCAAATTTATCAACAGACATACTCTATATAGTTTATTAAAGTTAGTGTATTATATTCGCTTTACGTAGTTCATCAATAATTGATACAATTTCGTTATTGTGATTAGTATGACCTGCACCTTGTGATGCGAGCAGTAGTCGAAGTCTATCTACTAACTCATTTGGATCGTCCCAGTATATATAGTTGGGCTTATTGATGTTAACTTGCATCATTCCCTCACCTAAATAGCTACCTTTGGGCTTAGATCCTGTTGATTCAGGTAAATTCTTCTGGGTTTTCTCATCAATAAATTTCTTAATAATATGTTTATATTTATATCCTCTAGTACCCTTAATTTGACCATCAGGTTTAAAGTCTCTTCTATATGCATTAGTAGTAATTAAAATCTTTTTATAGATTTCAAGTTCAAATTTATCGTAATTTTTTGTTATTTTATGAAACATTAGAGAAAATAGTCCTGGTGTTAGAGCCCATATTTGACCACCAACTTGTATTTTATCTTCATTCAGTTTTAGGCTACTATCACCAAATTTACATTCATTCTTGTAATCTTTATGTGGACCATAATTTGTATCTAATTCATTTCTTCCTTCCAAAATTGATAAATCAGTATAAGTATATTATATTATATATATATTTTCTGTATTGGAAGTCTGTGAGTAAATATCATCGTCATCATCATCATTTTCAGTATTAACATCATTAAATAAGATGGTATTATCAAAAATTTTACCTCCTACTAATTTTTTTGGTGTACTTGTCTCTATCTTGACTGATGGGATTTCAGGTTTTAAACTTGTATTATTTTCAACTTCTGTCTTGATGTTACTTTCTTCTTTCATGCGATTTCTTTTAATATTCTTAGAACTATTTATGAATTTTTTAAGAGGTTCTGTTATAGGTTGGAATGTATCTCTTAATTGTTCACGTGTATCTATTTCACCAGTTTTTATACTACGAAGCTTTTTCTTCAACACATTTCTTGTCAACACCAACTGTTTTAAAATTTTCTCATCCATGTTTGCTAAGGGCAAATAACAGGTATCAGCAATCAGATCAGCTTTTCAGGACCTGGTCTGGTTTTCAGATCAGCTTATCAGGACCTGGTCTGGTTTTCAGATCAGCTTTTCAGGACCTGGTCTGGTTTTCAGATCAGCTTTTCAGGACCTGGTCTGGTTATCAGATCAGCTTATCAGGACCTGGTCTGGTTTTCAGATCAGCTTATCAGGACCTGGTCTGGTTATCAGATCAGCTTATCAGAACCTGGTCTGGTTTTCAGATCAGCTTATCAGGACCTGGTCTGGTTTTCAGATCAGCTTATCAGGACCTGGTCTGTTTTTCAGATCAAGCTATCAGGACCTGGTCTGATTTTCAGTTGAGAATATACAAGTTTAAAGACTGAGAAACCATCAGTCAAGATAGAGGCAAGTAAACAAAAAAAAATTAGTAGAAGGAACAATATTACGAACTAAATAGATTTTATAACTGTTACCTGTTATTATCGACAATATCAGAAAACGTTTAGTCATAAAAACACCTACGTTGGAGGAGGTATAGTAGATAAAAAAATAAACTATCTAACTGGTGAACTTTATCTTCCTGGATATTAGTATTGTGGACCTGAAACAAAACTACAAAAACGTTTAAATTGAGGTGACAAAGGAATTAATTTATTGGACTCTGCTTGTAGAGATCACGATATAGCTTATTCAAAAAATAAGGATTTAAGCATTAGACATAAAGCTGATAAAATACTTGAAAATTCAGCTTGGGATCGAGTTTTATCAAAAGATAGTAGTATTGCTGAAAAATCATTTGTCTATATGGTTACTAACGCAATGAAAGCCAAAACAAAATTTGGTATGGGTGTGGAGAAAAAGAAAAATGTTAAAAAGAACAAGATAAATGATAAAAAACTGTTTAGAACATCAATTAGAGCTGCAACAAAAATACTAAAGAAGGAAAAACCATTAGATATAAACTCAGCAATTAAAATTGCCCGAAAAACTATCAACAAATCTTTAAAAGGAAGAAAATCTCAAATTATAGTACCACATGTAATACGTGTACCAAAAATTGGTGGTTTTTTGCCTCTAATACAGATTTTAACTGCTCTGGGTGCAATTGGTAGTCTAACAACTGGAGGTGCTGCTATAGCAAAAGCTGTAAATGCAACAAAGAATGCAAAAAATCAACTTGATGAAGCAACTAGACATAATAGAGCGATGGAATCTATAGCAGTTGGAAAGGGACTTTACTTAAAACCATATAAAAAGGGTTATGGTTTAGTTTACAAAGAAGAATCAAAAAACTCTTAGAGATGCTACCCAACAGACCACTATCTGATGTGGACATAAACCGTTTCTCTATAAATATTCCACATTTTAGAGGAGTTTTCATGTTGAATACTCTACCAAAACGAACAAAGAAAATAGAATGTGGAATAATCAATTTAGACGTATCAACAGGACCTGGTACACATTGGGTAGCATATTATAAAAACAACAATGAAAAAGAATATTTCGACAGCCTTGGAAATTTACAACCTCCTTCGGAAATAGTCAAATATCTTGGTAGAAATATAAAATACAACTATAATCAACATCAGAATTTCAATACATTTACCTGTGGTCATTTATGTATTAAATTTCTTTATGAAATAACTGAAAATATTAAATAAAAAAGCACAAACATTTATATTTTACAAAACTCTTTCATGTATTTTTATTTATAATTTAAAACACAAAATTATTATATATTATTGCCAAATTGGAAATTGGGAATTTTGAATTAGAAATTTACTCAGCTCGCTTTCAAAAGCACAAACATTTATATTTTATATTTCATGTATTTTTATTTATAATTTAAAATACAAAATTATTATATATTATTGCCAAATTGGAAATTTTGAATTAGAAATTTACTCAGCTCGCTTTCAACAATTAAGCATTGTTCACCTTCTCTACTTAAGCAATATGATCCGCTCGAGAGTTCTTTAATTTCATCATCGGTTAAAATATTATATCGCTTTGGCAGGAACATTATGTGGTTTTCCATTTCAACTTTTAGTGTTGGCCCGTATTTTGTTGTTACTCTTGTCACTTTTCGAATGGTGTATTTAATTGATGTCTCAAGCTCCTTTATGTGGATTAAGGTTTTATTTTTTAGTGAATTAAATTTTGATGTTAGATTTGTTGTAGACTCCATTTTTTATTAACTTCTGCTCACTTTAAGGGTCTTATGCAAAAAAACTTAATAAAGCTTTGCCAAGCAATGTTAAGTAAAGTTGTATTCTAAAAAAATTATTGTATAAAAATTCTAAAGTAGGCACCCACGTTTGTTAAGACTACTTTAAGTTGATATTTCCAAAATGTGTATTTTGTACCTCAAATATTTTTACTAATATAGCACATACTGATTCATCTTATATCTGAAAATGAAGCTAGAAGAGTCTGCTCTTATCTTAAATTTATTATTTCTGTCATGTAATGGGAAACATCACCAAATTATCCAACTGCTTCGAAATACATAGCAAAATCCATAAAAAAATATTAAAATAAATACAATTATACAAAAATGTTTTAGTGATGTACATAAAGGGTGTTTTTTATTGGGGTATAGAGCTTTAAGTTGGCATCACTTTTTTAACTGGCGGCCATTTTGTCAGCTGTCAAGTGATTAATATTTAGTTTGGTTTGCCATTTCATCATGAACAGGTTGACAAAAGAACAACGCTTGCAAATCGTGCAAATTTATTTCGAAAATAATGGTTCAGTTCGCGAAGTTTACCGCAAGCTCCGTCCATTTTATGGTCGACATAATCGTCCATCAGAGCAATTAATTCGGTTAACCATGGATCGTTTTCGCACTACGTTTACTCTATGTGATAATACGCATCCGCAGAGACGTCGAACAGTGCGCACCGAAGAAACAATTGCCGCTGTAGAGCAAAGTGTTGAAGAGGACCCGAATGAATCGATTCGCCACCGTGCACAGCAATTGGAGCCGACTAACCGACTATTTTGTTCCCGAATTGGATGGCATGAATGTGGATGAGTTGTGGTTCCAACAAGACGGCGCTACATGCCACACAGCGCACGTCACAATCGATTTATTGAAGGAAACATTCGATGAGCGCATAATTTCGCGGAATGGACCTGTCAATTGGCCACCAAGATCGTGTGATTTGACACCATTGGATTATTTTCTTTGGGGATATGTGAAGTCGCTCGTCTACGCCAACAAACCAGAAACGTTAGGGGACTTGGAAGCCAACATTCGTGGCGTTATTGCCAACATACGGCCCCATATGCCCGAAAAAGTGGTTGAAAATAGGAATCTATGAATGATTTTGTTGTTGGTTTTATTTAAAGAGTTCGAAGACATGAATAAAATATATGGTTTGTGAGAAAAGCATGGTTACGGATATCAGTTCGTCGATGTACATAGTTAATAATGTAGGTACGAAGAATTTTATGTAGGGTTTTGTTTTAATTTTAATTTTGAATTGATTTGAATGTTTTTTTTTTTTTTTTTGGTTTGTTAAGCGGTTGCAGCAGGTTTATGATTTTAGAGTGTAAGTGCGTGTGTGCATAGGGAAAAATGTTGCTTTGGTCTTTTTGTAATATTCTTTTTTAGCTGGTGGTCATGGAAGATTATTTTAGAAAGAAATTATGTATGCTTGTGGGAAATCTATGAATGTTTTTGTTGTTGGTTTTATTTAGTTTGATTTTCCTATTTCCTATATTTAAAAAGTTTGAAGAGGTAAACGAAATATGTAATTTATGAGCAATGAACTTATTTGAAGGTTGGAAAAATTGAAGTGTAAGATATTTAGGATATTTAGAGATACGTGATCATGGGAGCCAACGTTATGCGTGTGTATTTGTGTATGGTTTTACAATAAATTGAGCGTTGGCAGATGGGTAAGTAGTCGTATATGTATATATGCAATGCCGAGTACAAATCTGGCATTTTCTTGTGTTCTAATCATTTTTTAAAATGTGTGCAACGTCTTTCACATTATGTTTTTTTATATTGAATGCAACTCGGAAATGATAAACGTTACCACTAGGGCACACTGTTGCGATGTCACAAAATATCATAGTGTGCACTCGGCATTAATTTTTTTGTTTGTAATATTCGTTTTTTAGCTGGGGACATGGAAGGGTATTTTAGAAAGAAATTATGTATGCTGGTGAGATATCAATGTTTTGTTTTTGTTGTTGTTTGATTTTAAAATTTTTATGTGTAGAGTTTGAAGAAATGAATAAAATATACAATTTATGCGTGTTGTATTTATTCATTCTTTTCACTTATTTTGTAAAGAAATTGAAGTTTGTGATATTGAGGATTGTCAAAGATTGGTTGTTATTTTCACTGCTTGCTGACATTTGTCTCTGTCTATTGACTTTTAAATTTTGCATATGACTTAATCGTAATTGGTATAAATTGAGAAGTTTTCTATTCTAGCAGCAAGTACAGCATTGTATCTACAAGTGTCAAATCCTCAATAATTTCGCTTTTAATACGTAAATATTCAAAGTGACTTTTGAATAAAAAATATTAAATAGAATAATATTAAAAAAATATATATATATATATATATATATATATATATATATATATATATATATATATATATATATATATATATATATATATATATATATATATATATATATATATATATATATATATATATATATATATATAATAATATTGTATAAACTAAATAAAATGAATTCTTTAGTTTATGAGTGCAATGTATGTAAAAAGTTATATAAATATAAAAAATGCTTTTTGGATCACAATCAAAATCATGGCGTAGCGAACCAAGTGGTCATAAGTCGAGACTCAAATCAATCAAATCAACGACCACTACCACGGAATAATACAGGCTTCACTTATCCTCAACAACTGCAATATGCTCAACAATATCAATATCCTTATCAACAATATCTTCATCAAGAACAACAACTACAATATCCTCAACAACAACAATATCAATATCCTTATCAACAATATCCTCATCAAGAACAACAACAACAACAAGACCTACAATGTCTTCAAGAACAACATCAATATCGTCATCAACAATATACTTATCACCAATATCCTCATCAGCAATATCCTCATCAGCAATATGCTCATCAGCAAAATCCTCATCATGAACAACAACAACCACAACTACAAATGTATTGGCAGCAAAGTGCTACTCCCATGCAATGGTACCCAAATTTGCAGCAACCTCTTACTCCAATACATTGGTATCCAAATACTGACCAACACCAAACACTACAACATCACCCTCAACAACAACAACAACATCAACAACAACAACAACAGCAGCAAGGTTCACATGATTTTGGAAGTAGCTCAACAAATATTATCAACATTGATGGAGAGTGTACGAAATATTATGAAATCAGAAAAGCATTTAAAAACAACATTATTTCTTATGGAATACAAAATAAAAAGGATCAACTTCTCTTTGAAGATTTTGTTGGCGAAAATGAATCGACTTTTATACATACTATATTGAAATTTAATATAAGTATAGTTGCAGAATATCTAAAAATTGTTGGTGAAGAATTTGAAATAATTATAATAGTACACACAGCAAAAATTAGCTTGTTAACTAGAGCAGATGACGTGAACGAATTTTTCTGTAAGCAGGTCACAGAAATTCAAAATAAAATGTCTGAGTTCCAGGAAAGAGATTCCGGATGGACTCTCGTTCGCATAGTTCGAGCTGAACTAAATATTAATAAATCTGCTTTAGTAAAAGGAGCTCATTGGATTAGCACCCCGAAATTGAAGTTTGTAATATTGAGGATTGTCAAAGATTGGTTGTTATTTTCACTGCTTGCTGACATTTGTCTCTGTCTATTGACTTTTAAATTTTGCATATGACTTAATCGTAATTGGTATAAATTGAGAAGTTTTCTATTCTAGCAGCAAGTACAGCATTGTATCTACAAGTGTCAAATCCTCAATAATTTCGCTTTTAATACGTAAATAATCAAAGTGACTTTTGAATAAAAAATATTAAATAGAATAATATTAAAAATATATATATATATATATATAATAATATTTTATAAACTAAATAAAATGAATTCTTTAGTTTATGAGTGCAATGTATGTAAAAAGTTATATAAATATAAAAAATGCTTTTTGGGTCACATCCAAAATCATGGCGTAGCGAACCAAGTGGTCATAAGTCGAGACTCAAATCAATCAAATCAACGACCACTACCACGGAATAATACAGGCTTCACTTATCCTCAACAACTGCAATATGCTCAACACTATCAATATCCTTATCAAAAATATCTTCATCAAGAACAACAACTACAATATCCTCAACAACAACAATATCAATATCCTTATCAACAATATCCTCATCAAGAACAACAACAACAAGAACTACAATGTCTTCAACAACAACATCAATATCGTCATCAACAATATACTTATCAGCAATATCCTCATCAGCAATATCCTCATCAGCAATATGCTCATCAGCAATATCCTCATCAAGAACAACATCAACCACAACTACAAACTTATTGGCAGCAAAGTGCTACTCCCATGCAATGGTGCCCAAATTTGCAGCAACCTCTTACTCCAATACATTGGTATCCAAATACTGACCAACACCAAACACTACAACATCACCCTCAACAACAACAACAACATCAACAACAACAACAAGAGCAGCAAGGTTCACATGATTTTGGAAGTAGCTCAACAAATATTATCAACATTGATGGAGAGTGTACGAAATATTATGAAATCAGAAAAGCATTTAAAAACAACATTATTTCTTATGGAATACAAAATAAAAAGGATCAACTTCTCTTTGAAGATTTTGTTGGCGAAAATGAATCGACTTTTATACATACTATATTGAAATTTAATATAAGTATAGTTGCAGAATATCTAAAAATTGTTGGTGAAGAATTTGAAATAATTATAATAGTACACACAGCAAAAATTAGCTTGTTAACTAGAGCAGATGACGTGAACGAATTTTTCTGTAAGCAGGTCACAGAAATTCAAAATAAAATGTCTGAGTTCCAGGAAAGAGATTCCGGATGGACTCTCGTTCGCATAGTTCGAGCTGAACTAAATATTAATAAATCTGCTTTAGTAAAAGGAGCTCATTGGATTAGCACCCCGCAGAAGCTTGCTAGTCGTGGTGCTTGCATTAACATTGAAAACAGTTATAATTACTGGTTTAAGTGGGCCTTAATTGCGGCAATGAGTACCTCGTTTATCAATGTTCCGACTCGATGCTCTTAATAATATTGAAGATATTAGTGCTGATATAATTTCGCTACAAAATGGAACCATAATTGATTTTTCAAATTTGACATTTCCGATGTCACTAAAATATATTAAGGAATTTGATGATGTTTGATGTTAGTGTGAATGTGTTTGGATATGACGACGACAGTGATGAACTAATTGGACCATTTTATATAACCCAAAATGAGAAGACCAAGCATGTTAAGTTATTGCTATTGGAAAACATGGATGGGCATCACTATATTTTTATAAAAGATATTTCAAAGTAAGTAATATATTGGAAAGTATTTAAATTAAATAATACAATACGCGTGTTTGATGTCTTACCGACTACTAAAAAGGCAAACAACGACACATTGTGAACGACTCTTAATTTGCAACAGCTGTCTGCAATACATCCATCTTGAAAATATTATGGAGAAACATAAAATGGAATGTGGTAAAATAATTACCACAATGCCAAAGGCAGAAGACTCCATACTGCGGTTCAAGAGCCACCATAGAAAAATTGACGTCCCTTTTGTTGTATACGCTGATTTTAAATGCGTTTTGCAATAGATCGACTTTAATGTAAGTAGTAAAACTAAATTAAATCAAATACATGTACCCTGCGCATTCAGCTATTTCATTAAGTGTAAGCATGATAATAAATTGGATAAGCTGAGAATTTATACGGGTAAAGATGCTTCTGAAAAATTTGTTACATTTTTGAATCAAGATTGTCAAGATATATATAACAATTATCTCACAAAAACAATTGAAATGGAGAAGTTGACAGATGAAGAAAATGTAACATTTTACAATACGATAACTTGTCACATATGTGGACAATGCTTAAATAATGATCGTGTGAGAGATCATTGTCATATAAGCGGTAAATATCTAGGTGCTGCGCATAACAGATGCAACCTAAGTTATCAAGTACCCAAGTTTATTCCAATTTATTTTCATAACTATTCATCCTATGATTCTCATCTTTTTGTGAAAGAATTAAGTAAGGTTGCGACAAATATAAAAGTCCTTCCGTTAAATAAAGAGTTATATATATCTCTATCTCAATTTATTAATATGAGTGATGGTACAGATCTTGAACTTAGGTTTCTTGATACAATGCGTTTTATGGCCGATAGTTTGGAATCGTTGGCAAATAATCTTAACGTCAACGATTTTCATACTATTAGAGCACAATTTCAAACAAGCCAAGAATTTAATCTCATAAGAAGAAAAGGAATTTTTCCCTTTGATTATCTTGATTCATTTGAAAAACTTAATGAAACACAACTTCCACCTAGAAAAGATTTCTTTAATAAACTTAATAACAAAGAATGTTCTATTCAAGACTATGCGCATGCGAATAAAGTCTGGGCAATTTTTAACTGCAAAACTTTGAAAGATTATATGGAATTGTATTTGAAAACAGATGTGCTTCTCCTAATGGATATTTAGAAATGTCTGTAAAAAAATTTATAGCTTAGATCCCTGTCAATACTATACTGCCCCGGGGCTATCTTGAGATGCTATGCTTAAACATACAATCATTGAATTAGAGCTAATAACCGATATCGACATGTACAATTTCTTTAAAAGAGGGATACGAGGTGGAATTGTCCAATGTTGTAAAAGATACTCCAAGGCAAATAATAAGTATTTAGATACTTTTGATAAAATAAATAATCTTTACGGTTGGGCCATGTCTGAACATCTTCCTTATGGAGGATTCAGATGGTTAAAAAGCGAAGAACTAAATATTAATCCGCAGTTAATAGATGATAATTCAAATGATGGTTATGTATATGAGGTTGATTTAGAATATCCTTCTTATTTACATAATATGCATAACGATCCTTTCTGCGCCGAAAACAAGGAAATTGGAACATCAAAATATAAAAAACTAATAACTGATTTTTCACCAAAACATTCTTATATAATTCATTACAGAGTACTTAAACAATGTCTAGAAAACGGTTTGATTTTGAAAAAAATACATAGAGTTCTAACTTTTAAGCAGTCTCCATGGTTGAAAGATTATATGACCTTAATACTAAATACAGAGCCGAAGCTAGAAATAACTTTGAAAAAAATTTTTTCAAATTGGTCAACAACGCAGTATATGGGAAAACCATGGAGAATGTGGACAAAAGGAAAGATGTGAGGATTGTTACCAGTTGGACTACATTAAACCGAAACCGTTTGGGTGCTCAAACTTGGATATCTAAATCAAATTTTCATAGCTTAGCAATATTTTCAGAAGATATGGTAGCGATTCAAATGAATCGAGTGAAGACTTGTTATAATAAGCCCATATATTTAGGATTTTGTGTGCTAGAACTATCTAAATGGAAGATGTATAATTTTCATTATAGATACATGCAACCTAAATTCAAGTCAATACTGAAATTAAATTACATGGACACTGACACATTCATATACACGATACAAACTGAAGACTTTTACGCAGACATTAAAAATGATATAGAACATGAATTTGACACTTCTGACTATCCAGAAACAAATGATTACGGGATTCCTTTCGTAAACAAAAAAGTTCTGGGTATGATGAAAGATGAGAATTGTGGGAAGATTATGGAAGAATTCGTGGTACTACGGTCTAAAATGTACTCCTTTACTGTACAAAATGGAAATGAAATTAAAAAATCTAAAGGAATTTATTATTCGACATATTGTCAGAAGTTTATTTTAATTTGAAATTTATTTGCTGGTGGTTCAGCGTTGTCTATATATTTCATTGTTGCTGTAACAAATCATCAGTAGACTTCAACCACACATTTTGAATAGTCACAAACCTCTTATCTTATGCACAGACTTTCAAGAACTATTTGAGAATTAACAAATAATAATATTTTTTGAAAATCACAAAAGAAAAATAAGCGTAGTAGGCTTAGAAACTAATACAAAAAACCCAGCAAATAATTTATATTCGATTTGAATCTATTTTATTTTTCTACACCTTTATACAATTAGAAATCCATTGGATAACAATAAAAGTAATTATAAGGCAAAATAAATAAATAAATAAATAATAAATTTCTTAAATGTTAAATTTGAGTTCTCGTGGTACCTTCATAGCGAACAGTCGATTAGCGGAATTTTTCTTACAAAAAATTAAACAAACAAAAAATATTCGTAGTACATATTATTCGTAATAGGTACATACTGTCTTTAATAAATAAGCTTTATGCTTTGCTAATATTTTTACATAGTAAAAATAACAAAAACAAAAAAAAACCGCAAACAAAAAAAATTAAACAAAGTGATATTGAGGAATGCTATATATGTGTACCTCTAAGCAAATAAACAATCATAAATAACAAAAACAAAAAAAGACCGCAAACAAAAAAAAAAAAACACAAACGAATATCCCTTGAGGAATTCTTTGTATGAGTGCCTCAAATACAAAAAAAAATTGAAGTGAGTTCTAACGGCAGAAATGCTTATTTTACTGTGAGTTCTGAAACTCTTAATGGAAAAAATATAAATAATAAATCTGATGAAAGTCTTTTTTTAACGTCAAAGCCAATTTTTCGTCAGCGATCAACTTCGCTTTGTCCAATGCCAAATAGTAATGATGCATTAACATTACAGTTGCCCAGTACTTCTTCATATAAGCCAGTAATATCATCCCCTACAGATAACAGCGGCTCGAAACTCAAGGTACAAGTCGGAATGGACAGATATATAACCGTGGTAAAGCGTGGGCGAAGCCCGAATTCTTCAAAAATTTCATCTGCTCCAAAAATGTCTAGGGATAACAGCGCAGCCTCAACTAATCGCCAAAACCGCTTCGAAATTTTGCAAGATGACAACGACAAACCCGAGGTAGCCTCGAATAAAATATCCAAGCCGCCACCAATATATTTGAGACAAAAAAATTCAAATGCCCTTATTAAAAAATTAATTTCGGTCATTGGTGAGAATAAATTTCACGTTGTTCCAATAAAACGTGGCAACATCGATGAAACTAAAGTCCAAACTTATGACGAAAAAGATTTCCGCAAAATGGTTGCTGAATTTGAAAAAAATAAAACAAGCTTCTACACATACCAGCTTAAGAGCGCTAAAGGCATGCAGATCGTATTGAAGCGCATAGATTCTTATGTTGTTCCCGAAGAAATAAAAGATGCACTCGTCCTCCAGGGGTTTAAGGTAAAAAATGTGTCCAATATAATAAATAGAGAGAAGATTCCTCAACCCCTATTTCGTGTTGAACTTGAGCCTAATGATATAAAATTGAAAAAAAATGAAACGCATCCAATTTATAATTTGAAATACCTCTTGTACCGAAAAATCACAGTTGAAGAGCCACATAAGCGTTCAGGTCCTGTACAGTGCCATAATTGCCAAGAATATGGCCATACAAAAACATACTGCAATTTACCCTCTGTTTGTGTTGTGTGCGGCGAATTACACGGCACTGCTAGTTGCAATAAGCCAAAAGATCAAAGTGATAAAAAATGCAGTAATTGTGGAGGTAATCACACCGCTAACTACAGAGGTTGTCCTGTGTACTCTTTCGTAAAGAAGACTATAGTGCAAAAACCTAAATTAGCTCCAGCTCAATCAGCAAACGCTTACTCTACCACTTTTGCGCAAATGAGCCAACCAGTTACTTCCCGTGTATCGTATGCAGATGCTGCTAAGACAAATTCAATTCCCACACAAAATGTTTCCTCGCCAAATAATTCAAAAAATACTGACGCAAGCTTTAATTTTAATCGCCTTGAAGCTACTATTGAAAATCTGGTGCAAACTATAAACAATTTTACAACAAATATGACTAGCATGATGCAAGAAATGCTGCGAATGCAGAATACTCTGCTTCAAGCATTAATTAATAAGCCATGAACACGTTAACAATATGTTTCTGGAACGCAAACGGCATTCGCCAACATAAAAATGAACTTGAGCACTTCCTCATTAGTATCTGAGACTCATTTGACTTCGAGAAGTCTTTTTAAAATATATGGCTACACTATATATGATACAAAGGACCCTAGAGGAAGGGCTTGCGGTGTATCAGCAATTATAATAAAGTCAAGACTCAAGCACTATGTTCTTGATAACATTTGTGAAGAACACCTACAAGCAACAAATATTGGCATTGAAAGTTTTTGTACAAATTTTGTTATATCATCAATTTACTCCCCTCCCAGATTTTCAATCACTGAGAATCAATATGAGGATTTCTACAAATCTCTTGGACCTTGTTTTGTAGCAGCTGGCGACTACAATGCTAAGCATACGTTCTGGGGTTCGCGTCTTATTACCCCCAGAGGTCGAGCATTGTTCAACACTATTTCAAAAATGGGCTTGGATGTCATTTCGAGTGGGGAGCCCACTTACTGGCCTACTGACATACAAAAAATTCCGGATGTTATAGATTTTGGCGTCATAAAAAATATCTCTAGGGATTTAATTCAAGTTCAAGCTTCTATTGATCTTTCGTCCGATCACTCTCCGACGATCATTACAATTTGTAGTCCATTAAGAAGTAACTTACCTGACCCATATGTGAAGATGATCAATCGTGTTAATTGGCTGGGGTTCAAAAAATATCTCAGTAGTCATTGTACGGAAAACATTACGCTTAGAACATCCGATGATGAGCGAGAATATTAAACAGGCTGCTGAACATGCCACTAACTCCCATCCGCAGACTGGGTTTAATAAAATTTATTCTACAGACATTGAACGTCTCGTACGTGAAAAAAGAAGAGCTAGAAGGGAATGGCAACAGCACATATCACCACAAAATAAAATCAGATTTAAAGAGTGCACTAAACGACTCCAAGAGTTGCTTGCATCTGAAAAAACTGCATCTCTTAAAAATTATCTGGAAGGTCTTGATGTCACACCAGCGTCTAATTACTCTTTGTGGCGCGCTGCTAGAAAGCTTAAAACACCCGTTGAGTATAAGCACATCTACCGGAAGTTGGGCAAGAAGCGATACTGAAAAAGGTAAAATATTTGCTGAGCACTTAAAATCCGTTTTTACGCCAAACATATGTACTGGTGTTGCTGATTTGCCGAATGTAGTCGCTCTACCCCCTCAACACATAAAGTTTAAGACGCGTGATTTACAAAAATTAATTGCCGAACTCAACCCGAAGAAAGCTCCGGGTATTGATGGAATTAGTAACCAGATGCTTATGAACTTGCCTCGTATTGCAATGAGAATACTATTATTCATATTTAATGCCATTTTACGACTGGAGTATTATCCACACAGCTGGAAGCTTGCCAAGGTTAAAATGATTCCAAAGCCGGGCAAAGATCTAACCAAGGCTGAGTCATATAGGCCAATAAGTCTACTATCAACTATGTCAAAGCTTTTCGAAAAACTGCTCAAAACAAAATTGTCCCAAATTCTAATTAGTAGTGGGTGCATACCAGACCATCAATTTGGTTTTAGAAGTCAGCATAGCACCATTGAACAAACTCACAGACTGGTTCAATTTATAAGAAGAACTTTTGAGGAAAAAAAGTATTGCTCTGCGCTCTTTATTGACGTTTCCCAGGCATTTGTGTGGCATGAAGGCCTAATTTTAAAATTGAAGACTTACTTACCAATAAACATTTTAAATCTTTTGGAAAGTTACATTATTTCCCGTAAGTTCACTGTTGTGGAAGGAGACTTTACGAGTAGGCCTGAAACTATTTCATCCGGTGTGCCACAGGGGAGCATACTGGGACCAGTTTTATATTTGATTTATACTTGTGATATGCCTGTGAGCAGTAGTATCCATACTTCCATATTTGCCGACGATACAGCCTGCCTTAGTATGCACGAAAACCCTGATGAGGCATCCCGCAAACTCCAGGAACACATTAGCCAGATGGAGCTTTGGTTAAACTTATGGAGAATTAAAGTCAATGAACAAAAGTGTGTCCATATAACGTTCACCCTAAGAAGAGATACTTGCTCCACCATTCGGATTAACAATCAAGTTGTTCCTCAACATTCACATGTGAAATATCTTGGCATACACCTTGATCGACGACTTACATGGAAACACCACATTGACTCTAAGTTAACTCAAATGAAACTTAAATTAACTCAGGTACATTGGCTGATTGGTAGAAATTCAACACTTAGCCTAGACTGCAAACTTTTAATATACAAGTCGCTTTTAAAGCCAATATGGTGTTACGGAATTCAACTATGGGGCACTGCTTCAGCTTCAAATGTAGAGAAAATTCAACGAAGGCAAAATAAAATTTTACGCATGATAACATCGGCTCCATGGTACATCAAAAATTCAAATATACATCGCGATTTGAATATGCCACTAGTGACTGAAGAAATTGCAAAATACGCAGGCAAATACCTAACAAAACTCGAGTCACATCCTAATCCGCTTGCTCGTAATATTTTGAACTTTACTGGACACACCCGCTTAAAAAAGAGAGATACACGGGCTCTAATATTCAACACTCTAGATGATGAAGCTGCTTGAAAACACCTTTTTCTTTTTGTTGCTTATCACTACTTATGTATTATTAATAACTATCAGTAAGCTTATGTCCGACATTGGTCGGGCCTAATAATTTTTTTTTATAGATTTAAGATTTGAATACTTATTGTTAGTTCATATTTGAAGATACAATAAATAATAAACATGCATTTAAAAAAAAAAAAAATATTATTTGCAAGACTAGTTTTTAAATAAAATACACTAATATGAAAATAAAAAAGCATTTAAAAAAAAAACAAATATTTTTTTGTAGTTTTTTTATTTATTATCCATCCTTAAATAAAATTTATGAATTTTCACATCTGTTACAATCTTGTGTTGCATTTTTTCTCCAATCTCATAACAAAGTCGTGTTAATTCAATCTTTACATCCCTTTCGCGTATTCCTTGTATTTCATTGATTTGAAGTTTTGTTTTGTTTAAAGCGGAGCAGGTTGGTATATAATATTCATGATAGAAATGAATAGAATGTTGTTCCAACACAAAATTGATGTAAAAAATACTCGAATTTGAGTTAGTGGTCTCCAAGTGTCAGAATCGATTTTTATTTTAAAGTTTCCTTGTATGATAACTAAAACACAAATACCTCTTTTTCAACATCTCTCTCACTTTCATTATCAATTATATTTATAGAATTTAAAAAATCCCGACGATTAAGCATATCATGAATATACTCCTTATAGCACATGAGATGTAACCACTCTTCTCGATCCAGTCCAATGTATTGCTAATTTTTATAATTCAACCATATTGCAATCTTCAATTTCCAATTGAGCAAGTATTCAAACTCAAAAACCACATCATATATTTGAGGTTTTCGTTCTTGATTGTTGTGAAATATATTCTTTAAAGTACGTTTATCCATCCTCAATGAAAATAATATTTAAACTAATAGCTTTTTCGGTCTATTAATCTGTATATATACATAAATATGTACATTGAAGTAAATAATAAATCATACACATACAAATACATTTTATATTTACTCATAGTTTTTTTTGAGATACATTTTTGTAAGTCTCAATAATTTTAAAAATAATTTTTTTTCTTATGTGGAACATTGTACACCGACAAGTGTCCGGCCCTTCCTCGCATCCTTTGCTATACCAGGGGCAGCTGGCGAAATGCCCACTATCTTCGGAGTCCTCCTGCTATAAAACTCTATACTCCTCATTTTCAGTTAGCATAGATATAAAAAAATGTATTGTTTCCTTATGCTCATAGAGCAGTAAGTCTCCAAAGGAATGAAGGAATTCAAACAACGTCTCACGTATTTGGCTCATTTTTAATTTGATTTTATTTCTTTAAAGAATTTTGTTGAATGCAATTTTTATACTAATATTCTTGAAAGGCTTACGTACCTATTTATAGTAAAATATTCTTGTAAAATCAACATTTTACGAACAATTTTGAGTTCTTTTGAAATTTTTTGTTTCACTTACCTTCAGGCTTTTTGATCATTGGGAGATGATCAAATTTTTTCAAAATATGCTGGATGAGAACGAAGAATATGGTATCATGGAAGATGAAGACAACACAGAAGGACACTTCAAAAGCTGTCCTTGGTATAATCCTGAGTGTGAGGAAGGACCAGATACTTGCAGATGTACAATATATTTTTTGCGTAAAAGTATATTAGAAAATTTAATAATTGGATATTATGAAATGTTTCCATCATTATAATAAAAATAAATAAAATTAAATTAAAATGTATTATTAATATAAATAAAATTAAATTAAATTATTCCTTGTTGTGTGTTATTTTTTAAAGGAAATTTAGGATTCATCTATTCGAATATAAAATAACAGAAACTTGCATGTAGTGAAAAATATAAGGACTTATCCGATTGTCTAAATTGTTTCTCTTTATGAAAAAATCTAATGAAATTTATTGGAATTTCATAACATTGTGAAATTCAATTTGTCTTGTGCAGATCCTCTCAAAGAAAACAAGACTGTACATGTTTAAGCGACATGAAAACAAGACTGTGCATGCTTAAACGATATGGAAACAAGAATTTGCAAATAAGCAAAAACAAAAATTTTTTTTGATCTAGCAAAGTAAAGCTAATAAAGAAATAAAAACCATTCACATAATTAATTCTTTTTCCAATATTTTATTTAAAATTTTTTCTTAAAAATTCATACACATATTTAACTAATGTATGTAAGATACCCAGAAAAAAATTAGACAAAAATTCTCTATTTCAAGTAGTAAAATGTGAAAAAAGGTGTGGTACATTAGAAGAAAAAAAAATAAATATATAGACTGACTGACCAACTAAAACGTACACTCTGTCCGATGTACACACAGAAATATATACACAACATGCTGAACTTTAATAAAATGAGAAAAAAAATCATATAGAACGTCAAATGAAAGCCATAGGTAATGGCCCTTCATAAAATAAACATATACATATGTACCTTATTAATGTAAACATATTATCAGTATAAAGCAACAGAAATTTCGTCAAACAAAGTCATCTTGTATCCTAGAGGAACCGTTGAAAGGGTATACCTAAAGTCTCTGAAAACCACTTCGTTTTCTGATGATCGCTTTTCAACAAGAAAATAAGTTTGTTCATTGTGACTAATTTAAAAGTACATTTAAATTCAGTCTCATATCCGATCTTAACTGCATCAGAATTTAAGAAAAAAGCTCTTTTTATTCTATTGAATAAAATTTTAATTTAAAACAGTAAGCAAAGATATCAGCTTCAACTTCAAATGATTTCATCACAAAAAAAAAAACTAGTGATTGTTTTCAACAATTATGAAAATAATAATTTCAATATAAAGCTCCCTTTTGATTTTAAATGTTTATCAATAAAAATAAAAAAAGAAGTAAGTTGACTACCAAAGAAAAAAAAACTATCAGTATATAAGCTGGAGTGCCGGATCAGTTTCATTTAAAAATGTTTATACATTTTCATAAAGCAAAGCAAGATTTCGAAAACAAATGTAGAAAGTGAAGAAAAAAGTCTATAGTTAGAAAAAATTATGTACCCCAATAATTTCTAACGTTAACTTACTAACGTTGCATCAACTTTAAAAAAATTTAAATTAAATATATGAAATATTTCTATTATAGTTACTATTACTATAGAGTATGTGGGTCTTATGCAAAAAAACTTAATAAAGCTTTGCCAAGCAATGTTAAGTAAAGTTGTATTTTAAAAAAATTATTGTATACAAATTCTAAAGTAGGCACCCACGTTTGTTAAGACTACGTTAAGTTGATATTTCCAAAATGTGTATTTGTACCTCAAATATTTTTACTAATATAGCACATACTGATTCATGTTACATCTGAAAATGAAGCTAGAAGTCCCTGCTCTTATCTTAAATTTATTATTTCTGTCATGTAATGGGAAACATCACCAAACTATCCAACTGCTTCGAAATACATAGCAAAATCCATAAAAAAATATTAAAATAAATGAAATTATACAAAAATATTTTAGTGATGTACATACAATCAAAACAAATCGAAAAAAGCTGGATATTCAAATACTCGTTTCATTCGAATAAAACAAATTGTGATAATTTTTCACATTTTTTTTACTTTTACTTCATGGTTGTGTTTATCTGTTTTCCTATTAAGTCAGAAGCTCATATTTTTTAAATTAGGTTGCTTTACTTCAAGATAATAAAAATTTATTTAATAAAATAAAAAAAATATTTGAATACCCGAATGAAATTGTATTCAATTTTGTACATCATAAGCTGTGAAGTGGTTGTTGAACACGGTGGTGTTACCAGTATTCATTATTAAATCACAAAATATTTAACGTTGTCTTTTGCATATGATTTTTTAATAAAGCTATGTTAGCCTTAAAGTGCTTATCAACTACTATGAACTTTAAAGCTAAAGTAAAATATTTTTTTGCATAAGGGGGTAAGATTTTATATACAATTTAAAAATTAACTACTTAACTAAAAATTAACTAATTTTAGCTATTTTTTTGCATTCTAGCAATTTCATCTAGCAACATATCAAGTTCGTATTCAGGGTTAGTTTCCTTAATACGAAAATGATACCATGCATATGTGTTAATGTTATTTGTCATAATTTTTCTCTTATCGTCTCCATAACTTAAGACTACCTTATTTAATTCACTACTATATATCTGGTGAAGCTTAGATTTAAATGTTAACATATTATCGTATACATTAGTCTTATTGAATAAACAGTTTCTATAAGTAGCTAAACTATAATTATCTAATATGGATCTTTTTACCCCCTTCGATTTTTTAACGTCATTTTGATTTTGTACACTGAATGAGTACATTTTTGATCGCAGCCCAACAAATTCTGTCATTATCTTACCGCAGTTTTCATCTTTCATCATGCCTAAAACTTTTTTATTTATTAATGGGAAATTATAAGTGTTGTCCGTGGGATAGTCCGATGTATCAAAATGTTCTTCTATGTCATTTTTTATGTCAGCGTAAAAGTCATCCGTCTTTATTGAAGATATAAAAGAGTCCGTGTCCATATATGTAGTTCAATGAGACTTTTGTCTTAAACTTAGGTTGCATGTACCCGTAATGAAAATTATACATTTTCCATTTGGACAATTCAAATACACAAAATCCTAAGTAAATTGGTTTATTGTAGCAGGTTTTGACTCTACTCATTTCGATTGCTACCAGATCTTCGGAAAATATAGATAAACTATGAAAATTTGGTTTTGATATCCAATCTTGAGCCCCCAAATGGTTCCGATTCTTTCTCTCCCAATTATTGACAATTTTAACATCTCTCCTCTTATCCACATTTTCCATGGTTTTACCATAGACTGCATTATTAAGTTGTTTGAAAAAGTTTTTTTCAAAAGTATTTTTAGCAGTGGCTCTATGTCTGGTATTTAGGTCAATATAGCTTTTAACCATGGAGATTGTTTAAATGCTAGAATACGATGTGTTTTCTTTAAAACTGACCCATTTTCTAAGCATTGTTTCAGAACTCTAAAGTGTATCACGTATGATTGCTTTGTAGAGAAATCGGTTATCAACTTGCTATACTTCGCTTGCAGTGGTTTTTTATTTTCAGCGCAAAAAGGTAGGTCATTATGCAAATCATGTAAGTGAGAAGGATAATCTAAAGTGACCTCATATACATAACCGTCTGTTCCATTGTCAGCTATGCTGTTTGGATGCAGATTCAGCTCGTCTTGCGATAACCATCTGAACCCACCATGAGGAAGATATTCCGACATTGCCCAACCGTAAAGGTTATTCGCGTCTGATTGCTTCTCTTTATCGAAATCTTCCAAATATTTGTTATTCGCTTTCGAATATCTTTGGCTACACTGTACGATTCCCCCACGTATACCTTTTTTCATAAAATTGTACATGTCTATGTCCGTCAATAATTCTAGTTCAATTTTTGTGTATTTTAACATTGCATCCCAGGAAAGTCCAGGTGCGGTATAGTATTGACATGGATTAAGTTCATAAATACCTCTACAAACTTTTCTAAAGTTCTCGAAAATATCTGTCAGTAAGAGGACATCTGTTTTTAAGTAAAGTTCCATGTAAATTTTCATTGTTTTGCAGCCAAAAGTATTCCAAACCTCTACAGCATGTGAGTATTCCTCTAAAGAACACTCTTTATTGTTCAACTTATTAAAGAAATCACTGCGTGAAGGCAGCTGGCACTCGTCTAATTTTTGCAATGAATTTAGGTACTCATAGGGGAAAATGCCTTTCTTCTTAATAAGCTGAAATTCTTTTTCTGATTGAAACAAGGACCTTATAGTGTTAAAATCACTATCCGACAAATTGCAGACTTTTGATTCTAAACTCTCAGCCATAAAGCGTAATGTATCAAGAAATCTTATTTCAAGATTATGACCATCGCTCATTTGTGTAAATTGCGAGAGTGATATATAAAGCTCCTTATTGAGAGGGTGTACTTTCAGTTGCATAGAAATTTCACCTAGTTCTTTAATAAAAAGATGTGAGTCATAATTTGAGTAATTGTGAAAGTAAACTGGTATAAATTTGGGAATTTGGTATTTCAATTTACAGTCATTGTGGGCTGCACCTCTATATTTACCGCTAATGGGACAATGATCTCTAACGCGATCTTTACCTAGAAATTTTTGACAAATAGGACAATTCACCGCACTAGAAAAATTATAAATATCAGAAGAGGATAAAGTATCCATTTGTCTATTATTTACTAAATGATTATTATAAATATCCTCACAATCTTTAATTAAAAATGAAACAAATTTTTGTGAAGCATCTTTCCCTGTATAAACCCTTAATTTATCTAACTTATTGCTATGGAGAAACTTATTGTAGTAACTAAAAGCACAAGGAGTGTGCTTTTTGACAAGACTGGTTTTACTACTCACGTTATTACTAATGTCTTCCAGGATGCATTCGAAGTCTGCGTACACCACAAAGGGGACATCCATTTTCCTCTGATGCCCCTTAAAACTTAGAACTGCATCAGGACCTGACGGCATAGTTGTCACTATTTTGCCGCATTCCGCCTTATGGCTACTCATACCATTTTCGTTATGTGTGTATTGGAGACAGGTGTTGCAGATATGTAGCTTATCATGGTGGTGAGTTATCTGAATTCGTAAAAGTCTGTGAATAATAAAAAATATATAAAGGTTTATAAGTAAAATGTCTCTATTATAAAATATATAACACAAGTATATGTATCATTAAATTAAAGTGTTGAATAATTTTCTAACTTACCTTGATATGTCTTTTATCAATATGTAGTGATGAACTTCACCATTCTCCAAAAGCAACAAGTTGACATGCTTTACTTTTTTATCCTTGGTCACATAATAGGGACCGATGATTTGATCTGCTCCCTCATCGTACCCAAACACATTAACGCTTATTGCTGGACTATTTACCTCGAACTCCTTAATTTTGTTTAGTGCCAATGGGTAAGTTAAATTTTTGAAATTTAACGCTACTCCATTTCGTGTAACAATCGTCTCTGCAGAAATGTCCTGAGTATTATAAGAACTGCAGCGTCTTGCATCATGATAGTTGGTAGTATCCATGGCACCGATTATACACCACTTGAAGCAGTATTCGTCACTATTTTCAATTTTGATGCATGCTTTTCTGCCTTCTAATTTTTGTGGAGTGGATATCCAACTTGAACCTTTGACTAGCGAAGATTTGTTGATGTTGATTTCTGCTCGAAGCGTGACAAAGTCCAACCAGAATCTCGCTCTTCAAATTCGGACATTTTTGTTGAAATCTCCTCAATCTGTTTACGGAAAAATTCTTCAATGTTATCTGCCTTCGTCAGCAAACTCATTTTGGCTACATGTGTTATAACACACAACTCCAATTCGTCTTCTACGATTTTGATGTACTCCGCCACAATACTCACATGAAATATAATTATTATATGCTTAGACAAAGACATTTGAAGTCTCCCAATAAAAATATTCATGTTTTCTTTAATAAATTCTTTTCAAGAGAAGTTGGTCCTTTTTATTTAGTATTACATATGTGGCGATATGGTTTTTGAAGGCTTTCGATATTTTGTAATATCTCACATTCTCTTCGACTTCTTCTCTCCTACCATGTGAAGTACTCATTGGAGTTGGCAGAGTTTCTTCTCTTTTTTCTTCTACTTCTCCATCACTTTCCGGTAAACTTATGTCCATAGCATCGTTGCATAAAGTCCCTCCAAGGATATCCACACCTTGTTGATGAGCTTGTTGTTGTTGTAGCTGCTGCTCTTGTTGATAATAATTAAGAGGTTGCCATTGCATCAAATTGGAATACTGCTCCATTTGATTAACTGGTGTGACGGGATTATAATTGTAAGTTGGATACTCATATTGCATTGGTACTCCTGATGCCAAAAACTGATTACTCCATGACATTGGTGTAGGGTAACAGTTAGGCATACCGTATTGTTGATATTGGGTGCTGCTGGTTATGAAATATATTTATCTGCTGTTGACGATTTTGAACAAATGTCTGCGGTTGCTCTTGATTTATATCCCGACTTACGACCATTTGATCCTGTACGCTATGACTTTTCACATGATCCAAAAAGGGCTTTTGGTATTTGTATACCTTATGGCATCTATTACACTGATAACCTGTATAACTCATTTTTAATTATTTTATTATTATAAAACTTTAACAAAATTGCTGATGATACTACTTGTAAATACAATAAAGTACTGATGTGTTGGTTAGAAAATTTGGCGTATTTATACGAAACTTAGTAGCAGTATCCTAGCAGCATTCACAGTTTTAACTTTTTGTTTATCTGCTGATGACTGTACTTAGTTGAAACTTTGGTGCTTTAAAATAATCGCAGACAAAGAAAATGATTACGTTGCAAAATATAAATGTATTCCACACAGCCACAAAATATTCCACGCACAAGTTCCTTCGATCGCACATATGTACATACATACACATACATACATACAGATACAGACAAACATACACATACATACATACATACATGCATGCATCATACACACATACATACATACAAATATATTTCTTAAACAAATAAACAGAATATAAGCGACAAACAAGCTGGACCCCCCACACACAAGCATTAGGGGGTTCACATACGTTTTATTTTTTTTTTTTAATGCATGTTTTTTTTTATTTATAGTATCTTCAAATATGAACTAACAATAAGTATTCAAATCTTAAGTCTATAAAAAAATTATTAGGCCCGACCAATGTCGGACATAAGCTTAGTGATAGTTATTAATAATACATAAGTAGTGATAAGCAACAAAAAGAAATAAGTGTTTTCAAGCAGCTTCATCATCTAGAGTGTTGAATATTAGAGCCCGTGTATCTCTCTTTTTTAAGCGGATGTGCCCAGTAAAGTTCAAAATATTACGAGCAAGCGGATTAGGATGTGACTCGAGTTTTGTTAGATATTTGCCTGCGTGTTTTACAGTTTCTTCAGTCACTAGTGGCATATTCAAATCGCGATGTATATTTGAATTTTTGATGTACCATGGAGCCGATGTTATCATGCGTAAAATTTTATTTTGCCTTCGTTGAATTTTCTCTACATTTGAAGCTGAAGCAGTGCCCCATAGTTGAATTCCGTAATACCATATTGGCTTTAAAAGCGACTTGTATATTAAAAGTTTGCAGTCTAGGCTAAGTGTTGAATTTCTACCAATCAGCCAATGTACCTGAGTTAATTTAAGTTTCATTTGAGTTAACTTAGAGTCAATGTGATGTTTCCATGTAAGTCGTCGATCAAGGTGTAAACCAAGATATTTCACATGTGAATGTTGAGGAACAACTTGATTGTTAATCCGAATGGGGGAGCAAGTATCTCTTCTTAGGGTGAACGTTATATGGAAACACTTTTGTTCATTGACTTTAATTCTCCATAAGTTTAACCAAAGCTCCATCTGGCTAATGTGTTCCTGGAGTTTGCGGTATGCCTCATCAGGGTTTTCGTGCATACTAAGGCAGGCTGTATCGTCGGCAAATGTGGAAGTATGGATACTACTGCTCACAGGCATATCGCAAGTATAAATCAAGTATAAAACTGGTCCCAGTATGCTCCCCTGTGGCACACCGGATGAAATAGTTTCAGGCCTACTCGTAAAGTCTCCTTCCACAACAGTGAACTTACGGGAAATAATGTAACTTTCCAAAATATTTAAAATGTTTATTGGTAAGTAAGTCTTCAATTTTAAAATTAGGCCTTCATGCCACACTTTATCAAATGCCTGGGAAACGTCAATAAAGAGCGCAGAACAATACTTTTTTTCCTCAAAAGTTCTTCTTATAAATTGAACCAGTCTGTGAGTTTGTTCAATGGTGCTATGCTGATTTCTAAAACCAAATTGATGGTCTGGTATGCACCCACTACTAATTAGAATTGGGGACAATTTTGTTTTGAGCAGTTTTTCGAAAAGCTTTGACATTGTTGATAGTAGACTTATTGGCCTATATGACTCAGCCTTGGTTAGATCTTTGCCCGGCTTTGGAATCATTTTAACCTTGGCAAGCTTCCAGCTGTGTGGATAATACTCCAGTCGTAAAATGGCATTAAATATGAATAATAGGATTCTCATTGCAATACGAGGCAAGTTCATAAGCATCTGGTTACTAATTCCATCAATACCCGGAGCTTTCTTCGAGTTGAGTTCGGCAATTAATTTTTGTAAATCACGCGTCTTAAACTTTATGTGTTGAGGGAGTAGAGCGACTACATTCGGCAAATCAGCAACACCAGTATATATGTTTGGCGTAAAAACGGATTTTAAGTGCTCAGCAAATATTTTACCTTTTTCAGTATCGCTTCTTGCCCAACTTCCGGTAGATGTGCGTAGAGGTGGCTTATACTCAATGGGTGTTTTAAGCTTTCTAGCAGCTCGCCACAAGGAGTAATTAGACGCTGGTGTGACATCAAGACCTTCCAGTTAATTTTTAAGAGATGCAGTTTTTTCAGACGCAAGCAACTCTTGGAGTCGTTTAGTGCACTCTTTAAATCTGATTTTATTTTGTGGTGATCTGTGCTGTTGCCATTCCCTTCTAGCTCTTCTTTTTTCACGTACGAGACGTTCAATGTCTGTAGAATAAATTTTATTAAACCCAGTCTGCGGATGGGAGATAATGGCATGTTCAGCAGCCTGTTTAATATTCTCGCTGAGATTGGCAATGTTAGATTCAATATCATCGGATGTTCTAAGCGTAATGTTTTCCGTACAATGACTACTGAGATATTTTTTGAACCCCAGCCAATTAACACGATTGATCATCTTCACATATGGGTCAGGTAAGTTACTTCTTAAGGGACTACAAATTGTAATGATCGTCGGAGAGTGATCGGACGGAAGATCAAGAGAAGCTTGAACTTGAATTAAATCCCTAGAGATATTTTTTATGACGCCAAAATCTATAACATCCGGAATTTTTTGTATGTCAGTAGGCCAATAAGTGGGCTCCCCACTCGAAATGACATCCAAGCCCATTTTTGAAATAGTGTTGAACAATGCTCGACCTCTGGGGGTAATAAGACGCGAACCCCAGAACGTATGCTTAGCATTGTAGTCGCCAGCTGCTACAAAACAAGGTCCAAGAGATTTGTAGAAATCCTCATATTGATTCTCAGTGATTGAAAATCTGGGAGGGGAGTAAATTGATGATATAACAAAATTTGTACAAAAACTTTCAATGCCAATATTTGTTGCTTGTAGGTGTTCTTCACAAATGTTATCAAGAACATAGTGCTTGAGTCTTGACTTTATTAGAATTGCTGATCCACCGCAAGCCCTTCCTCTAGGGTCCTTTGTATCATATATAGTGTAGCCATAAATTTTAAAAAGACTTCTCGAAGTCAAATGAGTCTCAGATACTAACATTACATCAATATTTTTTTCCGTGAGGAAGTGCTCAAGTTCATTTTTATGTTGGCGAATGCCGTTTGCGTTCCAGAAACATATTGTTAACATGTTCATGGCTTATTAATTAATGCTTGAAGCAGAGTATTCTGCATTCGCAGCATTTCTTGCATCATGCTAGTCATATTTGTTGTAAAATTGTTTATAGTTTGCACCAGATCTTCAATAGTAGCTTCAAGGCGATTAAAATTAAAGCTTGCGTCAGTATTTTTTGAATTATTTGGCGGGGAAACATTTTGTGTGGGAATTGAATTTGTCTTAGCAGCATCTGCATACGATACACGGGAAGTAACTGGTTGGCTCATTTGCGCAAAAGTGGCAGAGTAAGCGTTTGCTGATTGAGCTGGAGCTAATTTAGGTTTTTGCACCATAGTCTTCTTTACGAAAGAGTACACAGGACAACCTCTGTAGTTAGCGGTGTGATTACCTCCACAATTACTGCATTTTTTATCACTTTGATGTTTTGGCTTATTGCAACTAGCAGTGCCGTCTAATTAGCCACACACAACACAAACAGAGGGTAAATTGCAGTATGTTTTTGTATGGCCATATTCTTGGCAATTATGGCACTGTACAGGACCTGAACGCTTATGTGGCTCTTCAACTGTGATTTTTCGGTACAAGAGGTATTTCAAATTATAAATTGGATGCGTCTCATTTTTTTTCAATTTTATATCATTAGGCTCAAGTTCAACACGAAATAGGGGTTGGGGAATCTTCTCTCTGTTTATTATATTGGACACATTTTTTACCTTAAACCCCTGGAGGACGAGTGCATCTTTTATTACTTCGGGAACAACATAAGAATCTATGCCCTTCAATACGATCTGCATGCCTTAAGCGCTCTTAAGCTGGTATGTGTAGAAGCTTGTTTTATTTTTTTCAATTCAGCAACCATTTTACGGAAATCTTTTTCGTCATAAATTTGGATTTTAGTTTCATCTATGTTTCCACGTTTTATTGGAACAATGTGAAATTTATTCTCACCAATGACCGAAATTAATTTTTTAATAAGGGCATTTGAATTTTTTTGTCTCAAATAGATTGGTGGCGGCTTGGATATTTTATTCGAGGATACCTCGGGTTTGTCGTTGTCATCTTGCAAAATTTCGAAGCGGTTTTGGCGATTAGTTGAGGCGGGGCTGTTATCCCTAGACATTTTTGGAGCTGATGAAATTTTTGAAGAATTCGGGCTTCGCCCACGCTTTACCACGGTTATATATCTGTCCATTCCGACTTTTACCTTGAGTTTCGAGCCGCTGTTATCTGTAGTGATAACTTTGTTAAGTGATGAACACGAGCCTGAAGGGGATGATATTACTGGCTTATATGAAGAAGTACTAGGCAACTGTAATGTTAATGCATCATTACTATTTGGCATTGGACAAAGCGAAGTTGATCGCTGACGAAAAATTGGCTTTGCCGGTAAAAAAAGGTTTTCATCAGATTTATTATTTATATTTTTTCATTAAGAGTTTCAGAACTCACAGTAAAATAAGCATTTCTGCCGTTAGAACTCACTTCAAATTTTTTTGTATTTGAGGCACTCATACAAAGAATTCCTCAAGGGATATTCGTTTGTGTTTTTTTTATGTTTGCGGTCTTTTTTTGTTTTTGTTATTTATGATTGTTTATTTGTTTAGAGGTACACATATATATAGTATTCCTCAATATGAATTTGTTTAATTTTTTTTGCTTGCGGTTTTTTTTTTGTTTTTGTTATTTTTACTATGTAAAAATATCAGCAAAGCATAAAGCTTATTTATTAAAGACAGTATGTACCTATTACGAATAATATGTACTACGAATATTTTTTGTTTGTTTAATTTTTTTGTAAGTAAGAAAAATTCCGCTAATCGACTGTTCGCTATGAAGGTACCACGAGAACAATTTTTTAGCGTGAGGAAATCACACAAACACATTCCCATGATTCATATGAAACCATATGACCTAGTAGTCATCAAACCTTCTTTCTCTGATATTACTGATGTAGTATTACGATATCAAATTTTTACAGTCTGGCAACACTGGGAGCATTAGAAAAAAATAATAATCATGTTTTGCCGTCGGCATTTGAAAAAAATAATAATCATGTTTTGCCGTCGGCATTTGAAAAAATTATATTCATGTTTTGCCGTCGGCATTTGAAAAAAATAATAATCATGTATTGCAGAAGGCATCTGAAAATAATTATGTATTGCCGTACGCATTAAGAAAAATAAGTATGTATTGCCGTCGGCATTAGGAAAAATCATATTCACAATTCCCCCATTGGTATTAGGAAAAATCATTTTCATGATTTTTCCATCGGCATATATATATATATATATATATATATATAGGCATATATATATATATATATATATATATATATATATATATATATATATATATATATATATGAAATCTTAATCTTATGAAACAGACAGACAGACAGACGGACAGACAGACATACACTTAATGGAAACAAAAACTCCTTATGTTAACAAAAATAAGAGTGACTTATTGAACCACCCTCGAAAAATATTTAAAGGACTTATTGAACCACCCTCGTAGGTATCAAATTTCAAGAATTTTAAAATTTTCAAATTTTAATTACCCAAATTTAACAATTTCAGCAACAATTTAACAATTTTAATTGCGGTAGAATGCCCAATTCCCTACTACTTACATAATCCACAGGTAGGCGTTGACAACGTTGATAAAGGACTAAAAACATGCAAAATTTGTCAACCTCTGTCCAAATAGCCAACGAAGAATGACAAAAGATTCATGTTATATATGCATGAAAAGCATCTGTGAATACAAACTTGAACTATGTGTCTCATGTGTAAATAAGTTTATTAAGTAAAATTATTTTTTTCTATTATATTATTTGATCGATTTTCTGTAAAAGTTGTGAATGAAACAAGCCATTTTTATTTTTATTTGTTAAGTCCTTGTTGTTTTAAAAAGTTATTTATTTTTAAAAGGGCAAAAAAAAGAGTTCAAATTCGTATCGAGTTTTAAGAGAGAAAAAGACTATTTATTTTTGTAACTTGTTTTTTCTTTATTTTTTAATAAAATATGTAACCAAAAAAAATGTTTTGTTTATTTTTAAATTTAAAAACTGTTCTTCTAGAATTTTTATAAAAAATAGTTCGCCGATTCGACGAAGAGTAACCTTAGTGTACTAAAATGAAGAGTAACTTTCCAGGGTTAAAATTAAATTTTTATGATCGTCTGACTCCTTTATCTTCTACCTTTTCTATTGGTTATTTAAAGAGGGAAAAATATGCATTCAACAAAAAAGGGTACAAGAAAAAAATCTTAGTTAGTTTTACTCTCTGCCTTAGAATATTTCACCATGTTATGTGTGTGTGAGTTGTGTTAGCATTAGATAATTTACCTACCTGAAATTGTGTGTGTTGGGTTTTTGTGCATTGGTCAGTTCTACTGTTATGGAAAAAAAAATAAATATAAGTAGTAGTAGAATGTATGAGCCTGAACGATTAAAATTAAAAATATCATCGGATGGTAGTGATGGAATATCTTTGCTACAATAAAAGTAAATGCAAAGTAGGTACAGACCAGATATCAGATAAAATCAGATAAAGAGCAGTTCATAACAAGATAAAGCAGATAAAGAGCAGATATAGAGCAGATAAAAACAGATAAAAGCAGATAAAAAGTAGATAAGAAGCAGATACAAAGCAGATAAAAAGTAGATAAAAAACAGATACAGAACAGATAAAAGCAAATGCAAAGTAGATACAGACCACATACCAGATAAAATCAGATAAAAAGCAGTTCATAAGTAGATAAGGCAGATACAGAGCAGATAGAAAGCAGATATAAAGCAGATAGAAAGCAGATATAAAGCTAATAAAAAGCTGAAAAAAGCAGATACAAAGCAGATAAAAAGCAGATAGAGAGCAGATAAAAGCAGATACAGAGCATATAAAAGCAGATACAGAGCAGATAAAAGCAGATAGAGAGCAGATACAAAGTAGATAAAAAGCAGATACAGAGCAGATACAAAGCAGATAAAAGTAGATACAAAGCAGATTAATATCAGATACGAACCATAATAATAACTTATTAAAAGATATTGTTAAGACAAGGACGGCATAAAAAGAAAAACAAAAATATATAAAATTAAACGAAGTAGATAGACTTAATTTATTCCAAGATATGTACATTTTAGCCTGTAACAAAACCCCTGAATAAGATAAATAAAAAAATTTATGATCATTATCAATCCGGTGATTTATTGGAAGAAACATATACACCTGTAGCAAAACCTAGGAAAAACTAAAATATATAAAATTAAACGAATTAGATAGGCTTAATTTATTCCAAGATATGTACATTTAAGCCTGTAACAAAACCCCTGAATAAGATAAATAAAAAAATGTATGATGATTATCAATCCGGTGATTTATTGGAAGAAACATATATACCTATAGCAAAACCTTTATATAAGATCATTTAAAATACCTGATTACAAACGAGATGCTTTTCAATCATATAATAATATCTCAGATTCAAAATTTCCATCACTACCATCCGATGATAGTTCTGATAACTTTGATTATACTGAGGGTTATGATGATAATATGATTAATTATAATCTTTACTGATAAATTTCAATTAGTTATTCAATCATCCTGTTGCGAGCTACATTGGTTATGATCGGAAATGGTTTCATCAGCTGAATTGCAGGAACTATTAAATGGTTATAGTTGTCATATTGATAAGGGCCAAAAGAAATTATTCCTGAGAATTATTAAGGAATTAAGAATGTATAGCAATGTCTACACTCCTTTCATATATTATCGTAATAACTTGCATAAATATGATTGTGATATAATAACAAAGGATTATATTCAAGATGTTAACATATGTGCATGTAAATTACATTAAAATGAAACTCAAAAACTTTTTAATTTATATAAAAGAATTTTTTACTATAAACCTATATCTCAAAAGTAAAAGAAATATAAAAGATTTTTAAATAAAATTAATGTTATAATTATAAATGTATTAGTGTTTTCGCGCTGACATGGTTTTAATACAAGTTGGTTTTAACGTTAAAACCAACTGTTAAAACCGGTTTTACCATACAAATTGTTGTTGTTAAAACCAACTTAAAACCATTTTTGAATTGGTTTTAAGTTAGTTTTATTAAATGGAACCTTGTTTTCGCTGTGATATATTCAGTCCTGACCAGCAGCAGCTAATAATGTTTATGCCAGTGAATAACAATAGATGACGCTTGAAAGATTTTCAAGTTAAAAGTTGTAGTAGGGAATTGCCAATCCTGCCGCAATTAAAATTGTTAAATTGTGGCTGAAATTGTTAAATTGTGGGCTGAAATTGTTAAATTGTGGCTGAAATTGTTAAATTGTTGCTGAGATTTTAAAATTCTTGGAAATTTGTGTTTTCGGCGGCGCTTTGATGTTTTTTGTTTACATTAGGAGTTTTTTTTGTTTACATTAGGAGTTTTTTGTTTACATTAACTTTGTGTGAACGTGTGATTTTTTTTGGGTTACATTAATTGTGATAACGGGTGATTTTTTTTTTGAGGTTTCATATGAGTGTATATGCCGACGGCAATACATGATTATTATTTTTTTCAAATGCCGACGGCAAAACATGTTTATTAATTTTTCCTAATGCCGACGGCAAAACATGAATATAATTTTTTCAAATGCCGACGGGAAAATGATTTTTCCTAATGACGACGGGAAAACGTGAAAGTTATTTTTTCTAATGCTAATGTTCGTGTTGATAGACTGTGAGAATTTGGACGTGATTTGAGTAGGTGGCGTTGTTGCCGTATTATGTAACCATAGGAATTCGTGGATGTGTCTGTCTGAGAATTTAGGTGAGGGTTTGATTGGCAGGGGGCGGGGTGTAGTTGAGGTAGATCGATTGTGTGTATGTGTGTGTGCGTGTGTGTGTGTGTGTGTCTGTGTGTCTGTGTATGTTTGTATTAATTTCAATGTACATATGTATTTCTGTAGGAGCTTAAGGCTGATTGTGATTTTTGAGGGGCGAAGCATTCTATTAATATGTAACCGGGGGAATCTGTGTGTTTGTATTTCTGTAGGAGTTTAAGGCTGACCATGATTTGGGTGGGCAGGGTTGTTGACGTAATATGTAGCCATGGGGATTTGCAAATGCGTCTGTCTATAGTAGTTTAAGGCTGATCGTGATTTGAGATAGGTGAGGATGTTGTTGAGGTAAATTGGTTATGTGTATGTATGTATTTTTGTAAGAATTTAAGATGATTGTGATTTATTAGGGGCGAGGTGTTCTTGTATTATGTAGCCGTGAGAATCTATGTGTATAGACGTCTGTAGAAGTTTAAGACTATTCATAATTTAGGGTAGGTGAGTGTTGTGTTCTTGAGATTAATTCTGTAATTGTATATGTATGTATGTATGACAATGGGAATTTTTATATGTATATCTGGGGGAGAATTTTAGGCTGGTCGTGATTTGTGAAAGGTAGGGTGTTGTTGAAATTTTCTTGGAATTTTCTTAGATGAATTCTGCTGTGTGTGTATTTGCCATGATATTTATATGTAGAAAGAAATAAATTGTTTTCAATATCGACATTTCGTACTATAAAATACTATCATATATCTGGACTTGCCTAATCTTAAGACTACTTTAAGTTGATATTTCCAAAATGTGTATTTTGTACCTCAAATATTTTTACTAATATAGCACATACTGATTCATGTTATATCTGAAAGTGAAGCTAGAAGTGCCTGCTCTTATCTTAAATTTATTATTTCTGTCATGTAATGGGAAACATCACCAAATTATCCAACTGCTTCGAAATACATAGCAAAATCAATAAAAAAATATTAAAATAAATACAATTATACAAAAATGTTTTAGTGATGTACATACAATCAAAACAAATCGAAAAAAGCTGGATATTCAAATACTCGTTTCATTCGAATAAAACAAATTGTGATAATTTTTCAAATTTTTTTACTTTTACTTCATGGTTGTGTTTATCTGTTTTCCTATTAAGTCAGAAGCTCATATTGTTTAAATTAGGTTGCTTTACTTCAAGATAATAAAAATTTATTTAATAAAATAAAAAAAATATTTGAATACCCGAATGAAATTGTATTCAATTTTGTACATCATAAGCTGTGAAGTGGTTGTTGAACACGGTGGTGTTACCAGTATTCATTATTAAATCACAAAATATTTAAAGTTGTCTTTTGCATATGATTTTTTAATAAAGCTATGTTAGCCTTAAAGTGCTTATTAACTACTATGAACTTTAAAGCTAAAGTAAAATATTTTTTTGCATAAGGGGGTTAAAATCAAAAGGGAGCTTTATATTGAAATTATTATTTTCATAATTGTTGAAAACAATCACTAGTTTTTTTTTTGTGATGAAATCATTTGAAGTTGAAGCTGATATTTTTGCTTACTGTTTTAAATTAAAATTTTATTCAATAGAATAAAAAGAGCTTTTTTCTTAAATTCTGATGCAGTTAAGATCGGATATGAGACTGAATTTAAATGTACTTTTAAATTAGTCACAATGAACAAACTTATTTTCTTGTTGAAAAGCGATCATCAGAAAACGAAGTGGTTTTCAGAGACTTTAGGTATACCCTTTCGACGGTTCCTCTAGGATACAAGATGACTTTGTTTGACGAAATTTCTGTTGCTTTATACTGATAATATGTTTACATTAATAAGGTACATATGTATATGTTTATTTTATGAAGGGCCATTACCTATGGCTTTCATTTGACGTTCTATATGATTTTTTTTCTCATTTTATTAAAGTTCAGCGTGTTGTGTATATATTTCTGTGTGTACATCGGACAGAGTGTACGTTTTAGTTGGTCAGTCAGTCTATATATTTATTTTTTTTTCTTCTAATGTACCACACCTTTTTTGACATTTTACTACTTGAAATAGAGAATTTTTGTCTAATTTTTTTCTGGGTATCTTACATACATTAGTTAAATATGTGTATGAATTTTTAAGAAAAAATTTTAAATAAAATATTGGAAAAAGAATTAATTATGTGAATTGTTTTTATTTCTTTATTAGCTTTACTTCGCTAGATCAAAAAAAATTTTTGTTTTTGCTTATTTGCAAATTCTTGTTTCCATATCGTTTAAGCATGCACAGTCTTGTTTTCATGTCGCTTAAACATGTACAGTCTTGTTTTCTTTGAGAGGATCTGCACAAGACAAATTGAATTTCACAATGTTATGTAATTCCAATAAATTTCATTAGATTTTTTCATAAAGAGAAACAATTTAGACAATCGGATAAGTCCTTATATATTTCACTACATACAAGTTTCTGTTATTTTATATTCGAATAGATGAATCCTAAATTTCCTTTAAAAAATAACACACAACAAGGAATAATTTAATTTAATTTTATTTATATTAATAATACATTTTAATTTAATTTTATTTATTTTTATTATAATGATGGAAACATTTCATAATATCCAATTATTAAATTTTCTAATATACTTTTACGCAAAAAATATATTGTACATCTGCAAGTATCAAGAGTAACAACAAAATATGGGCCAACACTAAAAGTTGAAATGGAAAACCACATAATGTTCCTCCCAAAGCGATATAATGCTTTAACCGATGCTGAAATTAAAGAACTCTCGAACGGATCACATTGCTTAAGTAGAGAAGGTCAACAAAGCTTAATTGTTGAAAGCGAGCTGAGTGAATTTCTAATTCAAAATTCCCAATTTCCAATTTGTCAATAATATATAATAATTTTGTATTTTAAATTATAAATAAAAATACATGAAAGAGTTTTGTAAAATATAAATGTTTGTGCTTTTTTATTTAATATTTTCAGTTATTTCATAAAGAAATTTAAGACATAAATGACCACAGGTATATGTATTGAAATTCTGATGTTGATTATAGTTGTATTTTATATTTCTACCAAGATATTTGACTACTTCCGAAGGAGGTTGTAAGTTTCCAAAGCTGTCGAAATATTCTTTTTCATTATTGTTTTTATAATATGCTACCCAATGTGTACCAGGTCCTGTTGATACGTCTAAATTGATTATTCCACATTCTATTTTCTTTGTTCGTTTTGGTAGAGCATTCAACATGAAATGAAAACTCCTCTAAAATATGGAATATTTATAGAGAAACGGTTTATATCCACATCAGATAGTGGTCTGTTCGTAGCATCTCTAAGAGTTTTTTGATTCCTCTTTGTAAACTAAACCATAACCCTTTTTATATGGTTTTAAGTAAAGTCCCTTTCCAACTTCTATAGATTCCATCGCTCTATTATGTCTAATTGCTTCATCAAGTTGATTTTTTGCATTCTTTGTTGCATTAACAGCTTTAGCTATAGCAGCACCTCCAGTTGTTAGACTACCAATTGCACCCAGAGCAGTTAAAATCGGTATTAGAGGCAAAAACCCACCAATTTTTGGTACACGTATTACATGTGGTACTATAATTTGAGATTTTCTTCCTTTTAATGATTTGTTGATAGTTTTTCGGGCAATTTTAATTGCTGAGTTAATATCTAATAGTTTTTCTTTCTTTAGTATTTTTGTTGCAGCTCTAGTTGATGTTCTAAACAGTTTTTTATCATTTATCTTGTTCTTTTTAACATTTTTCTTTTTCTCCACACCCATACCAAATTTTGTTTTGGCTTTCTTCGCGTTAGTAACCATATAGGCAAATGGTTTTTCAGCAATACTACTATCTTTTGATAAAACTCGATCCCAAGCTGAATTTTCAAGTATTTTATCAGCTTTATGTCTAATGCTTAAATCCTTATTTTTTGAATCTTTTTTTTTTTTTGATCTTTACAAGCAGAGTCCAATAAATTAATTCCTTTGTCACCTCAATTTAAACGTTTTTATAGTTTTGTTTCAGGTCCACAATACTAATATCCAGGAAGATAAAGTTAACCAGTTAGAGAGTTTATTTTTTTATCTACTATACCTCCTCCAACGAAGGTGTTTTTATGACTAAATGTTTTCTGATATTGTATAACTATATCATCTAATTTTGTCGATAATAACAGGTAACAGTTATAAAATCTATTTAGTTCGTAATATTGTTCCTTCTACTAATTTTTTTTTTTTTTGTTTACTTGCCTCTATCTTGACTGATGATTTCTCAGTCTTTAAACTTGTATATTCTCAACTTCTGTCTTGATGTTACTTTCTTCTTTCATGCGAATTCTTGTTTCTTCCTTTCATATCGCTTAAACATGCACAGTCCTGTTATCTTTGAAAGGTTCTGCACAAAACAAACCGAATTTCACAATATTATGAAATTCCATTATATTTCATTAGGTATTTTCTTATCGACACCAACTGCTTTAACACCATCTCATTTACGTTTGCTAACAGCAAATAGTCAGCTATTAGATCAGCTTATCAGCTATTAGATCAGCTTATTAGCACCTGGTCTGTTTTTCAGATCAGCTTTTCAGGAGCTAGTCTGGTTTTCAGATCAGCTTATCAGGACCTGGTCTGGTTATCAGATCAGCTTATCAGGACCTGGTCTGGTTTTCAGATCAGCTTATCAGGACCTGGTCTGGTTATCAGATCAGCTTATCAGAACCTGGTCTGGTTTTCAGATCAGCTTATCAGGACCTGGTCTGGTTTTCAGATCAGCTTATCAGGACCTGGTCTGTTTTTCAGATCAAGCTATCAGGACCTGGTCTTGTTTTCAGATCAGCTTATCAGGAGCTGGTCTGATTTTCAGTTGAGAATATACAAGTTTAAAGACTGAGAAACCATCAGTCAAGATAGAGGCAAGTAAACAAAAAAAAAATTAGTAGAAGGAACAATATTACGAACTAAATAGATTTTATAACTGTTACCTGTTATTATCGACAATATCAGAAAACGTTTAGTCATAAAAACACTTACGTTGGAGGAGGTATAGTAGATAAAAAAATAAACTATCTAACTGGTGAACTTTATCTTCCTGGATATTAGTATTGTGGACCTGAAACAAAACTACAAAAACGTTTAAATTGAGGTGACAAAGGAATTAATTTATTGGACTCTGCTTGTAGAGATCACGATATAGCTTATTCAAAAAATAAGGATTTAAGCATTAGACATAAAGCTGATAAAATACTTGAAAATTCAGCTTGGGATCGAGTTTTATCAAAAGATAGTAGTATTGCTGAAAAATCATTTGCCTATATGGTTACTAACGCAATGAAAGCCAAAACAAAATTTGGTATGGGTGTGGAGAAAAAGAAAAATGTTAAAAAGAACAAGATAAATGATAAAAAACTGTTTAGAACATCAATTAGAGCTGCAACAAAAATACTAAAGAAGGAAAAACCTTTAGATATAAACTCAGCAATTAAAATTGCCCGAAAAACTATCAACAAATCTTTAAAAGGAAGAAAATCTCAAATTATAGTACCACATGTAATACGTGTACCAAAAATTGGTGGGTTTTTGCCTCTAATACCGATTTTAACTGCTCTGGGTGCAATTGGTAGTCTAACAACTGGAGGTGCTGCTATAGCTGAAGCTGTAAATGCAACAAAGAATGCAAAAAATCAACTTGATGAAGCAATTAGACATAATAGAGCGATGAAATATATAGCAGTTGGAAAGGGACTTTACTTAAAACCATATAAAAAGGGTTATGGTTTAGTTTACAAAGAGGAATCAAAAAACTCTTAGAGATGCTACGAACAGACCACTATCTGATGTGGATATAAACCGTTTCTCTATAAATATTCCATATTTTAGAGGAGTTTTCATGTTGAATACTCTACCAAAACAAACAAAGAAAATAGAATGTGGAATAATCAATTTAGACGTATCAACAGGACCTGGTACACATTGGGTAGCATATTATAAAAACAATAATGAAAAAGAATATTTCGACAGCTTTGGAAACTTACAACCTCCTTCGGAAATAGGCAAATATCTTGGTAGAAATATAAAATACAACTATAATCAACATCAGAATTTCAATACTTTTACCTGTGGTCATTTATGTCTTAAATTTCTTTATGAAATAACTGAAAACATTAAATAAAAAAGCACATTTATATGTTACAAAACTCTTTCATGTATTTTTATTTATAATTTAAAATACAAGATTATTATATATTATTGCCAAATTGGAAATTGGGAATTTTGAATTAGAAATTCACTCAGGTCGCTTTCAACAATTAAGCTTTGTTCACCTTCTCTACTTAAGCAATATGATCCGCTAGAGAGTTCTTTAATTTCAGCATCGGTTAAAGCATTATATCGCTTTGGGAGGAGCATTATGTGGTTTTCCATTTCAACTTTTAGTGTTGGCCCATATTTTGTTGTTACTCTTGACACTTTTCGAATGGTGTATTTAGTTGATGTCTCAAGCTCCTTTATGTGGATTAAGGTTTTATTTTTTAGTGAATTAAATTTTGATGTTAGATTTGTTGTAGACTCCATTTTTGTTTTATTTATTTATTTTTTTATTTACTTCTCCGCAATTTGAATGTTTAACTGAAAAATGATCTTAAAAGTAGCGATGACGACTTCAAGAAGGCTAATCGAAAATATGGTGAAATAGTGAATAAGTGGAGGGATAGGGATACATTAGAAGAAAAAAAAATAAATATATAGACTGACTGACCAACTAAAACGTACACTCTGTCCGATAGACACACAAAGCACACTTAAACATTTCAGAAATATATACACAAAAATCACAATCAGCCTTAAGCTCCTACAGAAATACATATGTACATTGAAATTAATACAAACATACACAGAACACAGACACACACACACACACGCGCACACACATACACACAATCGATCTACCTCAACTACACCCCGCCCCCTGCCAATCAAACCCTCGCCTAAATTCTCACAGACAGACACATATGAAACCTCAAAAAAAAATCACCCGATATCACAATTAATGTAACCAAAAAAATCACCCGTTCACACAAAGTTAATGTAAACAAAAAACTCCTAATGTAAACAAAAAAAACTCCTAATGTAAACAAAAAACGCGCCGCCGAAACACAAATTTCCAAGAATTTTAAAATTTCAGCAACAATTTAACAATTTCAGCCACAATTTAACAATTTCAGCCCACAATTTAACAATTTCAGCCACAATTTAACAATTTTAATTGCGGCAGGATTGGCAATACCCTACTACTAAAAATGGATGCAGCAGCAACAACAATCAAAAAATTATGAAAGAAAACAATTTTTTGCAAGGAAAACAACTAAAATATTTTAATTGAACTCTGGAAAGTGAAAATAGACAATATGACTGACATTCATCATTCATTTATCTTATAATATATTTGGACATTTTTATATTATTAAAATTATTTCCAAGCACTTCTTCATTCTGTATAAGAATTTACATAATTTAAAAAAATTTTATTTACAAAGTATAAAATAATTTCCATTTTAGAGCGCATTGTGAAATATCTCAGTGTTTCATACAAACAAAACCAGTTTAACAGTATTTCCAACAAGTGTTATTAAAAAGCAGAAAAAATGCAACAAGAAATACACGCATTTCTGCAGGAGATTTATTTTATTTTCAGCAAAGTTATTAGACAGCCTATGAGTTAAAACCTGAATTCAGCAAACTTGCAGTGTGAATGCAAAATCAGCTGTTTATGGTTTTAACGTTAAAACCAGGTTTTAATATTCAGTGTGAAAACACTATATAATTTCTTTTTATCTATTTGATCAAAAACATATGTAAGTATATTAGTAGTAGTAGAATGTATGAGCCTGAACAATTAAAATTGTCAAATATGGGTAATTAAAATCGAAATTTTGTAATTTATGGGCTAAAATTTACATATTAAGGTAATTACTGTCAATGGTGTGAAGTGACGATGGTTATGGACGGTTTGTACATAGAAAAGGGTAGTTTGATGTCGGCCCGTCGATGTGTTTTTATTTTAATTTTATGGTTTGATATCCGTTCGTCGATGTGCATAGTTAATTATGTAGGCACGCGGGGCTTGTTGTACGTAGTATGTTTTTTCGTTTGTTAAGCGGTTGCAGCAGGTTTATGATTTTATATTGCGTGTGCTTGTGTGCATAGTTTAGTTTTTTTTTTTTTGTAATATTCTTTTGTTTGTAAGTAGTATGTTTTTTCGTTTGTTAAGCGGTTGCGGAAGGGTACTTGAGAAAGAAATTGTGTGGGAATCTATGAATGTTTTTGTTGTTGGTTTTATTTAAAGAGTTCGAAGACATGAATAAAATATATGGTTTGTGAGATAAGCATGGTTTGATATCCGTTCGTCGATGTACATAGTTAATAATGTAGGTACGAAGGATTTTATGTAGGGTTTTGTTTTAATTTTAATTTTGAATTGAATTGAATGTTTTTTTTTTTTTTTTGGTTTGTTAAGCGGTTGCAGAAGGTTTATTATTTTAGAGTGTAAGTGCGTGTGTGCATAGAGAAAAATGTTGCTTTGGTCTTTTTGCAATATTCTTTTTTAGCTGGTGGTCATGGAAGATTATTTTAAAAAGAAATTATGTATGCTTGTGGGAAATCTATGAATGTTTTAGTTGTTGGTTTTATTTAGTTTGATTTTCCTATTTCCTATATTTAAAAAGTTTGAAGAGGTAAACGAAATATGTAATTTATGAGCAATAAACTTATTTGAAGGTTGGAAAAATTGAAGTGTAAGATATTTAGGATATTTAGAGATGCGTGATCATGGGAGCCAACGTTATGCGTGTGTATTTGTGTATGTTTTTACAATAACTTGAGCGTTGGCAGATGGGTAAGTAGTCGTATATGTATATATGCAATGCCGAGTATAAATCTGGCATTTTCTTGTGTTCTAATCATTTTTTAAAATGTGTGCAACGCCTTTCACATTATGTTTTTTTATATGGAATGCAAATTTCATATTTATTTTAGAAAGTAATTATGTATGTACAAATCTGGCATTTTCTTGTGTTCTAATCATTTTTTAAAATGTGTGCAACGACTTTCACATTATGTTTTTTTATATGGAATGCAAATTTCATATTTATTTTATAAAGTAATTATGTATGCTGGTGAGATATCAATGTTTTGTTTTTGTTGTTGTTTGATTTTAATTTTTTTATGTGTAAAGAGTTTGAAGAAATTAATAAAATATACAATTTATGCGTGTTGTATTTATTCATTCTTTTCACTTATTTTGTAAAGAAATTGAAGTTTGTGATATTGAGGGTTGTCAAAGATTGGTTGTTATTTTCACTGCTTGCTGACATTTGTCTCTGTCTATTGACTTTTACATTTTGCATATGACTTAATCGTAATTGGTATAAATTGAGAAGTTTTCTATTCTAGCAGCAAGTACAGCATTGTATCTACAAGTGTCAAATCCTCAATAATTTCGCTTTTAATACGTAAATAATCAAAGTGACTTTTGAATAAAAAATATTAAATAGAATAATATTAAATATATATATATATATAATAATATTGTATAAACTAAATAAAATGAATTCTTTAGTTTATGAGTGCAATGTGGATCACATCCAAAATCATGGCGTAGCGAACCAAGTGGTCATAAGTCGGGACTCAAATCAATCAAATCAACGACCACTACCACTTCCGTGGTACATACAGGCTTCACTTATCCTTAACAACTGCAATATGCTCAACAATATCAATATCCTTATCAACAATATCTTCATCAAGAACAACAACTACAATATCCTCAACAACAACAATATCAATATCCTTCTCAACAATATCCTCATCAAGAACTACAATGTCTTTAACAACAACATCAATATCGTCATCAACAATATACTTATCAGCAATATCCTCATCAGCAATATCCTCATCAGCAATATGCTCATCAGCAAAATCCTCATCAAGAACAACAACAACCACAACTACAAATGTATTGGCAGCAAAGTGCTACTCCCATGCAATGGTACCCAAATTTGCAGCAACCTCTTACTCCAATACATTGGTATCCAAATACTGACCAACACCAAACACTACAACATCACCCTCAACAACAACAACAACATCAACAACAACAGCAGCAAGGTTCACATGATTTTGGAAGTAGCTCAACAAATAATATCAACATTGGGAGAGTGTACGAAATATTATGAAATCAGAAAAGCATTTAAAAACAACATTATTTCTTATGGAATACAAAATAAAAAGGATCAACTTCTCTTTGAAGATTTTGTTGGCGAAAATGAATCGACTTTTATAGAGAGAGGCTTGAATACCATTTAAGGCAACATACTATATTGAAATTTAATATAAGTATAGTTGCAGAATATCTAAAAATTGTTGGTGAAGAATTAGAAATAATTATAATAGTACACACAGCAAAAATTAGCTTGTTAATTAGCAGATGACGTGAACGAATTTTTCTGTAAGCAGGTCACAGAAATTCAAAATAAAATGTCTGAGTTCCAGGAAAGAGATTCCGGATGGACTCTTGTTCGCATAGTTCGAGCTGAACTAAATATTAATAAATCTGCTTTAGTAAAAGGAGCTCATTGGATTAGCACCCCGCAGAAGCTTGCTAGTCGTGGTGCTTGCATTAACATTGAAAACAGTTATAATTACTGTTTTAAGTGGGCCTTAATTGCGGCAATGAGTACCTCGTCTATCAATGTTCCGACTCGATGCTCTTAATAATATTGAAGATATTAGTGCTGATATAATTTCGCTACAAAATGGAACTATTTGACATTTCCGATGTCACTAAAATATATTAAGGAATTTGAGAGGCGGAATGATGTTAGTGTGAATGTGTTTGGATATGACGACGACAGTGATGAACTAATTGGACCATTTTATATAACCCAAAATGAGAAGACCAAGCATGTTAACTTATTGCGATTGGAAAACATGGTTGGGCATCACTATATTTTTATAAAAGATATTTCAAAGTAAGTAATATATTGGAAAGTATTTAAAATTAAATAATACAATACGCGTGTTTGATGTCTTACAGACTACTAAAAAGGCAAACAACGACACATTGTGAACGACTCTTATTTTGCAACAGCTGTCTGCAATACACCCATCTTGAAAATATTATGGAGAAACATAAAATGGAATGTGGTAAAATAGTTACCACAATGCCAAAGGCAGAAGACTCCATACTGCGCCGATTTTGAATACGTTTTGCAACAGATCGACTTTAATGTAAGTAGTAAAACTAAATTAAATCAAATACATGTACCCTGCGCATTCAGCTATTTCATTAAGTGTAAGCATGATAATAAATTGGATAAGCTGCGAATTTATACGGGTAAAGATGCTTCTGAAAAATTTGTTACATTTTTGAATCAAGATTGTCAAGATATATATTACAATTATCTCACAAAAACAATTGAAATGGAGAAGTTGACAGATGAAGAAAATGTAACATTTAACAAGGAAATTGGAACATCAAAATATAAAAAACTAATAACTGATCTTTCACCAAAACATTCTTATATAATTCATAACAGAGTACTTAAACAATGTCTAGAAAACGGTTTGATTTTGAAAAAAAATACATAGAGTTCTAACTTTTAAGCAGTCTCCATGGTTGAAAGATTATATAGACCTTAATACTAAATACAGAGCCGAAGCTAGAAATAACTTTGATAAAAATTTTTTCAAATTGGTCAACAACGCAGTATATGGGAAAACCATGGAGAATGTGGACAAAAGGAAAGATGTGAGGATTGTTACCAGTTGGACTACATTAAACCGAAACGGTTTGGGTGCTCAAACTTGGATATCTAAATCAAATTTTCATAGCTTAGCAATATTTTCAGAAGATATGGTAGCGATTCAAATGAATCGAGTGAAGACATGTTATAATAAGCCCATTTATTTAGGATTTTGTGTGCTAGAACTATCTAAATGGAAGATGTATAATTTTCATTATAGATACATGCAACCTAAATTCAAGTCAAAACTGAAATTAAATTACATGGACACTGACTCATTCATATACACGATACAAACTGAAGACTTTTACGCAGACATTAAAAATGATATAGAACATGAATTTGACACTTCTGACTATCCAGAAACAAATGATTACGGGATTCCTTTCGTAAACAAAAAAGTTCTGGGTATGATGAAAGATTATGGAAGAATTCGTGGGACTACGGTCTAAAATGTACTCCTTTACTGTACAAAATGGAAATGAAATTAAAATATCTAAAGGAGTAAAAAATGTGTTTTAGATAAGTATAGCCTAAGTTCGTATAGAGATTGTTTATTTAACAGATCAAATGTTTACGATAATATGCTAACTTTTAAGTCTAAGTTGCATGAATTATATACTATGCAAATACATAAAGTAATATTAAGTTATCAAGATGACAAGAGAAAAGTCAAAAGTGATGGTATAAACACATATGCATGGCATCATATTTGAAATTGATGAAACAAATCCTGATTATGAACTTGATATGTTGTTATTAGAAATAGAAAAACTTCAAGAAGATGAGTAAAATATGTATACAAATTAAATCTTCTGTAATTTATTTCTCCAATTATAATTATTTAGTTTTAATTAAAAATCTTTGTGTTTTGTGTCTATTGTAAATTATTTTTTATTTAAGAAATATTGTCTAGTTATTAAGATAACAATAAAAAAAAAAAAAATATATAACATTTCCTACGTTATGTTTCTCTACATAATTTAATTTCCAAAATTGTATATATTATTTGCAAGACTAGTTTTTAAATAAAATACACTAATATGAAAATAAAAAAGCATTTAAAAAAAAAACAAATATTTTTGTGTACAGTTTTTTTTTATCTATTATCCATCCTTAAATAAAATTTATGAATTTTCACATCTGTTACAATCTTGTGTTGCATTTCTTCTCCAATCTCATAACAAAGTCGTGTTAATTCAATCCTTACATACCTTTCGTGTATTCCTTGTATTTCATTGATTTGAAGTTTTGTTTTGTTTAAAGCGGAGCAGGTTGGTATATAATATTCGTGATAGAAATGAAGGATTTGTTTTCTTAGATTGTTGTTCCAACACAAAATTGATGTAAAAAATACTCGAATTTGAGTTAGTGGTCTCCAAGTGTCAGAATCGATTTTTATTTTAAAGTTTCCTTGTATGATAACTAAAAAACAAATACCTCTTTTATATTGAAACTTATATTCAACATCTCTCTCACTTTCATTATCAATTATAATTATAGAATTTAAAAAATCCCGACGATTAAGCATATCATGAATATACTCCTTATAGCACATGAGATGTAACCACTCTTCTCGATCCAGTCCAATGTATTGCTTATTTTTATAATTCAACCATATCTATGCAATCTTCAATTTCCAATTGAGCAAGTATTCAAACTCAAAAACCAAATCATATATTTGAGGTTTTCGTTCTTGATTGTTGTGAAATATATTCTTTAAAGTACGTTTATCCATCCTAAATGAAAATTATATTTAAACTAATAGCTTTTTCGGTCTATTAATCTGTATATATACATAAATATGTACATTGAAGTAAATAATAAATCATACACATACAAATACATTTTATATTTACTCATAGTTTTTTTGAGATACAATTTTGTAACCCTCAATATTTTTAAAAATAATTTTTTTTCTTATGTGGAACATTGTACACCGACAAGTGTCCGGCCCTTCCTCGCATCCTTCGCTATACCAGGGGCAACTGGCGAAATGCCCACTATCTTCGGAGTCCTCCTGCTCTAAAACTCCATACTCCTCATTTTCAGTTAGCATAGAGATAAAAAAATGTATTGCTCATAAGGCAGTGAGTCTCCAAAGGAATGAAGGAATTCAAACAACGTCTCACGTATTTGGCTCATTTTTAATTTGATTTTATTTCTTTAAAGAATTTTGTTGAATGCTATTTTTATACTAATATTCTTGAAAGGTTTACGTACCTATTTATAGTAAAATATTCTTGTAAAATCAACATTTTACGAACAATTTTGAGTTCTTTTGAAATTTTTTGTTTCACTTACACTTTAGAACATTAATATAACTATCTCTCTGATCTTTGTTTTGAAATTTTATGTTTCAGTTACGTTTTAGAACGTCAACTATCTCTTTCACTACAATTCTATCAGTGACAAAACAAACAAACACTTACATAAAAAATAATTACAATATGAGAAAGAGAGATAGCTACGTTACTGATCTTTGTTTTTTAGATTTTTTTTTTGTTTTTGCCTATTTAAAGATTGGTAGAAATTTTTAATACATCAGTTTACAAAAGCAGATTGAGCAATCTGTCAAAAAGAGAAGAAGAAAAAAAACACATAAAAAATACATATAAAAAAATTTAATTTAATTAATTAATATTCTGATAATGAATCCACCAAATTTGATAACAAAGTTCAACAATTTAAATAAAAAAACATTAATCCATATAAAAGAGCTCCAGGACTCAACTAAATATACAGTTAAAAATGCTAAACGGGTGACAAGTAAATACGGCACCACAATTCAAATTGAACTGGAAAATAACAAAATGTTTTACCAAATCGGTACAACACGCTATCGGATGATGATGGTCTGAAAACCAGACCAGGTCCTGATAGCCTGATCTGAAAACCAGACCAGGTCCTGATAAGCTGATCTGAAAAACAGACCAGGTGCTAATAAGCTGATCTAATAGCTGATAAGCTGATCTAATAGCTGACTATTTGCTGTTAGCAAACGTAAATGAGATGGTGTTAAAGCAGTTGGTGTCGATAAGAAAATAACTAATGAAATATAATGGAATTTCATAATATTGTGAAATTCGATTTGTTTTGTGCAGAACCTTTCAAAGATAACAAGAAAGTGCATGTTTAAGCGATATGAAAAGAAAAAACAAGAATTCGCATGAAAGAAGAAAGTAACATCAAGACAGAAGTTGAGAATATACAAGTTTAAAGACTGAGAAACCATCAGTCAAGATAGAGGCAAGTAAACAAAAAAAAATTAGTAGAAGGAACAATATTACGAACTAAATAGATTTTATAACTGTTACCTGTTATTATCGACAAAATTAGATGATATAGTTATACAATATCAGAAAACGTTTAGTCATAAAAACACCTTCGTTGGAGGAGGTATAGTAGATAAAAAAATAAACTCTCTAACTGGTGAACTTTATCTTCCTGGATATTAGTATTGTGGACCTGAAAACAAAAACAAAATTTGGTATGGGTGTGGAGAAAAAGAAAAATGTTAAAAAGAACAAGATAAATGATAAAAAACTGTTTAGAACATCAATTAGAGCTGTAACAAAAATACTAAAGAAGGAAAAACTATTAGATATAAACTCAGCAATTAAAATTGCCCGAAAAACTGTCAACAAATCATTAAAAGGAAGAAAATCTCAAATTATAGTACCACATGTAATACGTGTACCAAAAATTGATGGGTTTTTGCCTCTAATACCGATTTTAACTGCTCTGGGTGCAATTGGTAGTCTAACAACTGGAGGTGCTGCTATAGCTGAAGCTGTAAATGCAACAAAGAATGCAAAAAATCAACTTGATGAAGCAATTAGACATAATAGAGCGATGAAATATATAGCAGTTGGAAAGGGACTTTACTTAAAACCATATAAAAAGGGTTATGGTTTAGTTTACAAAGAGGAATCAAAAAACTCTTAGAGATGCTACGAACAGACCACTATCTGATGTGGATATAAACCGTTTCTCTATAAATATTCCATATTTTAGAGGAGTTTTCATTTCATGTTGAATGCTCTACCAAAACGAACAAAGAAAAAATTTAGACGTATCAACAGTACCTGGTACACATTGGGTAGCATATTATAAAAACAATAATGAAAAAGAATATTTCGACAGCTTTGGAAACTTACAACCTCCTTCGGAAGTAGTTAAATATCTTGGTAGAAATATAAAATACAACTATAATCAACATCAGAATTTCAATACATATACCTGTGGTCATTTATGTCTTAAATTTCTTTATGAAATAACTGAAAATATTAAATAAAAAAGCACAAACATTTATATTTTACAAAACTCTTTCATGTATTTTTATTTATAATTTAAAATACAAAATTATTATATATTATTGACAAATTGGAAATTGGGAATTTTGAATTAGAAATTCACTCAGCTCGCTTTCAACAATTAAGCTTTGTTCACCTTCTCTACTTAAGCAATGTGATCCGCTAGAGAGTTCTTTAATTTCAGCATCGGTTAAAGCATTATATCGCTTTGGGAGGAACATTATGTGGTTTTCCATTTCAACTTTTAGTGTTGGCCCATATTTTGTTGTTACTCTTGACACTTTTCGAATGGTGTATTTAGTTGATGTCTCAAGCTCCTTTATGTGGATTAAGGTTTTATTTTTTAGTGAATTAAATTTTGATGTTAGATTTGTTGTAGACTCCATTTTTGTTTTATTTATTTATTTTTTTTATTTACTTCTCCGCACTTTGAATGTTTAACTGAAAATGATCTTAAAAGTAGCGATGACGACTTCAAGAAGGCTAATCGAAAATATGGTGAAATAGTGAATAAGTGGAGGGATAGGGATAGACAGAAAGAGATAGTATAGAGAGAAAAGGGATAGAGAGAGATAGAGTGCCAAAAAAGAAGTATGGAATATAGATGATGGTATAGATATTTTAATTATCAAAAGATAGTACTTTAAAAATTTAAAGAGCAAATTAGTCTTAAAGAAACCTTCAAACAATCATCATTCATTAACTTATCGGTAAATATAATCAGCCAAATTAGACGTACTCTAAACCAATTTATAAGAGATTTTGAAAGCTTCAGGCTTTTTGATCATTGGGAGATGATCAAATTTTTTCGAAATATGCTGGATGAGAACGAAGAATATGGTATCATGGAAGATGAAGACAATACAGAAGGACCCTCCAAAAGCTGTCCTTGGTATAATCCTGATTGTGAGGAAGGACCAGATACTTGCAGATGTACAATATATCTTTTGCGTAAAAGTATATTAGAAAATTTAATAATTGGATATTATGAAATGTTTCCATCATTATAATAAAAATAAATAAAATTAAATTAAAATGTATTATTAATATAAATAAAATTAAATTAAATTATTCCTTGTTGTGTGTTATTTTTTAAAGGAAATTTAGGATTCATCTATTCGAATATAAAATAACAGAAACTTGTATATAGTGAAAAATATAAGGACTTATCCGATTGTCTAAATTGTTTCTCTTTATGAAAAAAACTAATGAAATTTAATGGAATTTCATAACATTGTGAAATTCAATTTGTCTTGTGCAGATCCTCTCAAAGAAAACAAGACTGTACATGTTTAAGCGACATGAAAACAAAACTGTGCATGCTTAAACGATATGGAAACAAGAATTTGCAAATAAGCAAAAACAAAAATTTTTTTTGATCTAGCGAAGTAAAGCTAATAAAGAAATAAAAACCATTCACATAATTAATTCTTTTTCCAATATTTTATTTAAAATTTTTTCTTAAAAATTCATACACATATTTAACTAATGTATGTAGATACCCAGAAAAAAATTAGACAAAAATTCTCTATTTCAAGTAGTAAAATGTGAAAAAAGGTGTGGTACATTAGAAGAAAAAAAAAAAAAATAAATATATAGACTGACTGACCAACTAAAACGTACACTCTGTCCGATGTACACACAGAAATATATACACAACACGCTGAACTTTAATAAAATGAGAAAAAAAATCATATAGAACGTCAAATGAAAGCCATAGGTAATAGCCCTTCATAAAATAAACATATACATATGTACCTTATTAATGTAAACATATTATCAGTATAAAGCAACAGAAATTTCGTCAAACAAAGTCATCTTGTATCCTAGAGGAACCGTCGAAAGGGTATACCTAAAGTCTCTGAAAACCACTTCGTTTTCTGATGATCGCTTTTCAACAAGAAAATAATTGTGACTAATTTAAAAGTACATTTAAATTCAGTCTCATATCCGATCTTAACTGCATCAGAATTTAAGAAAAAAGCTCTTTTTATTCTATTGAATAAAATTTTAATTTAAAACAGTAAGCAAAGATATCAGCTTCAACTTCAAATGATTTCACCACAAAAAAAAACTAGTGATTGTTTTCAACAATTATGAAAATAATAATTTCAATATAAAGCTCCCTTTTGATTTTAAATGTTTATCAATAAAAATAAAAAAGAAGTAAGTTGACTACCAAAGAAAAAAAAAACTAACAGTATATAAGCTGGAGTGCCGGATCAGTTTCATTTAAAAATGTTTATACATTTTCATAAAGCAAAGCAAGATTTCGAAAACAAATGTAGAAAGTGAAGAAAAAAGTCTATAGTTAGAAAAAATTATGTACCCCAAAAATTTCTAACGTTAACTTACTAACGTTGCATCAACTTTAAAAAAATTTAAATTAAATATAAGAAATATTTCTATTATAGTTACTATTACTATAGAGTATGTATCTTTAGGAATTCAGTTTTACTTAAAACAGAAAATCCTCACAAACTTTTAAGTGAACGCAGATAAAAATTAAAACGTTTTTATTTTCAAATAAAAAAAAAAACTATGAATATTTCGCATCTATACACAGACGAATATTTACAACAACAACACCAACAACAAGAAGAACATAAGACATCAATGACAAAAAAAAATGTATTCAAAGATTGAATTAAACAAAATCTGTAATATAAACAAATTTCATATAGGCAGACTTTAACGCGAGACAAATTTAAGTATGAGAAAATATAAAACAAGCGTAAGTATAAAAACATATTAAGATTAAGTCCAGATATATGATAGTATTTTATAGTACCGAATGTCGATATTGAAAACAACTTATTTCTTTCTACATATAAATATCATGGCAAATACACACACAGCAGAATTCATCTAAGAAAATTCCAAGAAAATTTCAACAACACCCTACCTTTCACAAATCACGACCAGCCTAAAATTCTCCCCCAGATATACATATAAAAATTCCCATTGTCATACATACATACATATACAATTACAGAATTAAACTCAAGAACATAACACTCACCTACCCTAAATTATGAATAGTCTTAAACTTCTACAGACGTCTATACACACCTTGATCGAAGACTTACATGGAAACATCATATTGACTCTAAGTTAACTCAGATGAAACTTAAGTTAACTCAAATATATTGGTTGATTGGCAGAAACTTAACACTCAGCTTAGACTGCAAACTTTTACTGTACAAGTCGCTCTTGAAGCCAATATAGTGCTACGGAATTCAGTTATGGGGCACTGCTTCAGCTTCCAATGTCGCGAGAATCCAACGAAGGCAAACCAAATTTTACGGTTAATAACATCGGCTCCATGGTACATCCAAAATTCTATTATACATCGTTTTTTTTTTAATGCATGTTTTTTTATTTATTGTATCTTCAAATATGAACTAACAATAAGTATTCAAATCTTAAATCTATAAAAAAATTATTAGGCCCGACCAATGTCGGACATAAGCTTAGTGATAGTTTAATAATACATAAGTAGTGCTAAGCAACAAAAAGAAAAAAGTGTTTTCAAGCAGCTTCATCATCTAGAGTGTTGAATATTAGAGCCCGTGTATCTCTCTTTTTTAAGCGGATGTGCCCAGTAAAGTTCAAAATATTACGAGCAAGCGGATTAGGATGTGACTCGAGTTTTGTTAGATATTTGCCTGCGTATTTTACAATTTCTTCAGTCACTAGTGGCATATTCAAATCGCGATGTATATTTGAATTTTTGATGTACCATGGAGCCGATGTTATCATGCGTAAAATTTTATTTTGCCTTCGTTGAATTTTCTCTACATTTGAAGCTGAAGCAGTGCCCCATAGTTGAATTCCGTAACACCATATTGGCTTTAAAAGCGACTTGTATATTAAAAGTTTGCAGTCTAGGCTAAGTGTTGAATTTCTACCAATCAGCCAATGTACCTGAGTTAATTTAAGTTTCATTTGAGTTAACTTAGAGTCAATGTGGTGTTTCCATGTAAGTCGTCGATCAAGGTGTATGCCAAGATATTTCACATGTGAATGTTGAGGAACAACTTGATTGTTAATCCGAATGGGGGAGCAAGTATCTCTTCTTAGGGTAAACGTTATATGGACACACTTTTGTTCATTGAATTTAATTCTCCATAAGTTTAACCAAAGCTCCATCTGGCTAATGTGTTCCTGGAGTTTGCGGGATGCCTCATCAGGGTTTTCGTGCATACTAAGGCAGGCTGTATCGTCGGCAAATGTGGAAGTATGGATACTACTGCTCACAGGCATATCACAATTATAAATCAAATATAAAACTGGTCCCAGTATGCTCCCCTGTGGCTCACCGGATGAAATAGTTTCAGGCCTACTCGTAAAGTCTCCTTCCACAACAGTGAACTTACGGGAAATAATGTAACTTTCCAGTAGTAGACTTATTGGCCTATATGACTCAGTCTTGGTTAGATCTTTGCCCGGCTTTGGAATCATTTTAACCTTGGCAAGCTTCCAGCTGTGTGGATAATACTCCAGTCGTAAAATGGCATTAAATATGAATAATAGGATTCTCATTGCAATACGAGGCAAGTTCATAAGCATCTGGTTACTAATTCCATCAATACCCGGAGCTTTCTTCGGGTTGAGTTCGGCAATTAATTTTTGTAAATTACGCGTCTTAAACTTTATGTTGAGGGGGTAGAGCGACTACATTCGGCAAATCAGCAACACCAGTAAATATGTTTGGCGTAAAAACGGATTTTAAGTGCTCAGCAAATATTTTATCTTTTTCAGTATCGCTTCTTGGCCAACTTCCGGTAGATGAGCGTAGAGGTGGCTTATACTCAATGGGTGTTTTAAGCTTTCTAGCAGCGCGCCACAAAGAGTAATTAGACGCTGGTGTGACATCAAGACCTTCCAGATAATTTTTAAGAGATGCAGTTTTTTCAGACGCAAGTAACTCTTGGAGTCGTTTAGTGCACTCTTTAAATCTGATTCTATTTTGTGGTGATCTGTGCTGTTGCCATTCCCTTCTAGCTCTTCTTTTTTCACGTACGAGACGTTCAATGTCTGTAGAATAAATTTTATTAAACCCAGTCTGCGGATGGGAGATAATGGCATGTTCAGCAGCCTGTTTAATATTCTCGCTGAGATTGGCAATGTTAGATTCAATATCATCGGATGTTCTAAGCGTAATGTTTTCCGTACAATGACTACGGAGATATTTTTGAACCCCAGCCAATTAACACGATTGATCATCTTCACATATGTGTCAGGTAAGTTACTTCTTAAGGGACTACAAATTGTAATGATCGTCGGAGAGTGATCGGACGGAAGATCAAGAGAAGCTTGAACTTGAATTAAATCCCTAGAGATATTTTTTATGACGCCAAAATCTATAACATCCGGAATTTTTTGTATGTCAGTAGGCCAATAAGTGGGCTCCCCACTCGAAATGACATCCAAGCCCATTTTTGAAATAGTGTTGAACAATGCTCGACCTCTGGGGGTAATAAGACGCGAACCCCAGAACGTATGCTTAGCATTGTAGTCGCCAGCTGCTACAAAACAAGGTCCAAGAGATTTGTAGAAATCCTCATATTGATTCTCAGTGATTGAAAATCTGGGAGGGGAGTAAATTGATGATACAACAAAATTTGTACAAAAACTTTCAATGCCAATATTTGTTGCTTGTAGGTGTTCTTCACAAATGTTATCAAGAACATAGTGCTTGAGTCTTGACTTTATTAGAATTGCTGATCCACCGCAAGCCCTTCCTCTAGGGTCCTTTGTATCATATATAGTGTAGCCATAAATTTTAAAAAGACTTCTCGAAGTCAAATGAGTCTCAGATACTAACATTACATCAATATTTTCTTACGTGAGGAAGTGCTCAAGTTCATTTTTATGTTGGCGAATGCCGTTTGCGTTCCAGAAACATATTGTTAACGTGTTCATGGCTTATTAATTAATGCTTGAAGCAGAGTATTCACAGCATTTCTTGCATCAGGCTAGTCATATTTGTTGTAAAATTGTTTATAGTTTTGCACCAGATTTTCAATAGTAGCTTCAAGGCGATTAAAATTAAAGCTTGCGTCAGTATTTTTTGAATTATTTGACGGGGAAACATTTTGTGTGGGAATTGAATTTGTCTTAGCAGTATCTGCATACGATACACGGGAAGTAACTGGTTGGCTCATTTGCGCAAAAGTGGCAGAGTAAGCGTTTGCTGATTGAGCTGGAGCTAATTTAGGTTTTTGCACCATAGTCTTCTTTACTAAAGAGTACACAGGACAACCTCTATAGTTAGCGGTGTGATTACCTCCACAATTAGTGCATTTTTAATTACTTTGATCTTTTGGCTTATTGCAAGTAGCAGTGCCGTGTAATTCGCCGCACACAACACAAACAGAGGGTAAATTGCAGTATGATTTTGTATGGCCATATTCTTGGCAATTATGGCACTGTACAGGACCTGAACGCTTATGTGGCTCTTCAACTGTGATTTTTCGGTACAAGAGGTATTTCAAATTATAAATTGGATGCGTCTCGTTTTTTTTCAATTTTATATGATTAGGCTCAAGTTCAACACGAAATAGGGGTTGAGGAATCTTCTCTCTGTTTATTATATTGGACACATTTTTTACCTTAAACCCCTGGAGGACGAGTGCATCTCTTATTACTTCGGGAACAACATATGAATCTATGCCCTTCAATACGATCTGCATGCCTTAAGCGCTCTTAAGCTGGTATGTGTAGAAGCTTGTTTTATTTTTTTCAATTCAGCAACCATTTTACGGAAATCTTTTTCGTCATAAATTTGGATTTTAGTTTCATCTATGTTTCCACGTTTTATTGGAACAATGTGAAATTTATTCTCACCAATGACCGAAATTAATTTTTTAATAAGGGCATTTGAATTTTTTTGTCTCAAATAGATTGGTGGCGGCTTGGATATTTTATTCGAGGATACCTCGGGTTTGTCGTTGTCATCTTGCAAAATTTCGAAGCGGTTTTGGCGATTAGTTGAGGCTGCGCTGTTATCCCTAGACATTTTTGGAGCTGATGAAATTTTTGAAGAATTCGGGCTTCGCCCACGCTTTACCACGGTTATATATCTGTCCATTCCGACTTTTACCTTGAGTTTCGAGCCGCTGTTATCTGTAGTGATAACTTTGTTAAGTGATGAACACGAGCCTGAAGGGGATGATATTACTGGCTTATATGAAGAAGTACTAGGCAACTGTAATGTTAATGCATCATTACTATTTGGCATTGGACAAAGCGAAGTTGATCGCTGACGAAAATTTGGCTTTGACGTTAAAAAAAGACTCATCAGATTTATTATTTATATTTTTTTCATTAAGAGTTTCAGAACTCACAGTAAAATAATAATTTCTGCCGTGCACTTCAAATTTTTTTGTATTTGAGGCACTCATACAAAGAATTCCTCAAGGGATATTCGTTTGTGTTTTTTTTATGTTTGCGGTCTTTTTTTGTTTTTGTTATTTATGATTGTTTATTTGTTTAGAGGTACACATATATATAGTATTCCTCAATATCAATTTGTTTAATTTTTTTTTGTTTGCGGTTTTTTTTGTTTTTGTTATTTTTACTATGTAAAAATATCAGCAAAGCATAAAGCTTATTTATTAAAGACAGTATGTACCTATTACGAATAATATGTACTACGAATATTTTTTGTTTGTTTAATTTTTTGTAATTAAGAAAAATTCCGCTAATCAACTGTTCGCTATGAAGGTACCACGAGAACTGATTTACATCGTGATTTAAATATGCCACTAGTGACTGAAGAAATTGCAAAATACGCAGGCAAATATTTAACAAAACTCGAATCACATCCTAATCCGCTTGCTAGTAATATTTTGAACTTTACTGGACACATCCGCTTAAAAAAGAGGGACACACGGGCTCTTATACCTAACACTCCAGATGGGACTACTTGAAAATACTTTGCCCCCCCCTTTTTTTTGATTATCACTACTAATATCAGTTCTCGTTGAACCTTCATAGTGAAGAGACATTAAAGCGGATTTTTTTTACATACATACGAAACAAATATAAAAAACAACAAAATCAAAAATCATACAAAAAATATTCCTCTTCAACACTTTGCTCTACAGCGGCAATTGTTTCTTCGGTGCGCACTGTTCGTCGTCTCTGCGGATGCGTATTATCACATAGAGTAAACGTAGTGCGAAAACGATCCATGGTTAACCGAATTAATTGCTCTGATGGACGATTATGTCGACCATAAAATGGACGGAGCTTGCGGTAAACTTCGCGAACTGAACCATTATTATCGAAATAAATTTGCACGATTTGCAAGCGTTGTTCTTTTGTCAACCTGTTTATGATGAAATGGCAAACCAAAGTAAATACAAAGCACTTGACAGCTGACAAAATGGCCGCCAGTTAAAAAAGTGATGCAAACTTAAAGTTCTATACCTCAATAAAAAACACCCTTCGATGTACATAGTTAATTATGTAGGTACGAAGGATTTTATGTAGGTTTTTGTTTTAATTTTAATTTTGAATGGTTTTTTTTTTTTTTTTTTTTTGTTTGCGGTTGAAGCAGGTTTATGATTTTAGAGTGTAAGTGCGTGTGTGCATAGAGAAAAAATGTTGCTTTTGTCTCTTTGCAATATTCTTTTTTAGCTGGTGGTCATGGAAGATTATTTTAGAAAGAAATTATGTATGCTTGTGGGAAATCTATGAATGTTTTTTGTTGTTGGTTTTATTTAGTTTGATTTTTCAATTTCCTATATTTAAAGAGTTTGAAGAGGTAAACGAAATATGTAACTTATGAACTTATTTGAAAGTTGGAAAAATTGAAGTGTAAGATATTTATGATTGTCAAAGTCCAGTTCTCGTTGAACCTTCATAGTGAGAGACATTAAAGCGGATTTTTTTTTACATACATACATACGAAACAAATATAAAAAACAACAAAATCAAAAATTATACAAAAAATATTCGTAATACATATTCACCTTGATAAATAAGCTTATTGGCTTTACTAATATTTTTTACATAGCAAGAAATAGCAAAAACAAAAAAAAAAAAAAACCGTAAACACAAAGTTCCCTTGAGGAATAATACTCTGTATGAGTACCTCAAAGGAAAAAAAATTTGAAGTGAGTTCTAACGGCAGAAATGCTTATTTTACTGTGAGTTCTGAAACTCTTAATGAAAAAAATATAAATAATAAATCTGATGAAAATCTTTTTTTAACGGCAAAGCCAATTTTTCGTCAGGGATCAACTTCGCTTTGTCCAATGCCAACTAGTGAATCTCTAACATTACCATTGCCTAGTACTTCTTCATTTAAGTCTGCGATATCATCCGCATCGGGCTCGCCCTCATCACTAAACCAAGTTATCACTACAGATAACAGTAGCTCAAAACCCAAGGTACAAGTGGAAATGGACAGATATATAGCAGTGGTAAGGCGTGGGCGAAGCCCAAATTCTTCAAAAATTTCATCTGCCCCAAAGATGTCTAGGGATAACAGCGCATCATCTACCAATCGTCAAAATCGTTTTTCATTATTGCAAGACACCGACGACAAGCCCTCTACATCATTGAAAAAGTCTTTTAAGCCACCACCTATTTATCTGAGAGTAAAAAATTCTAACACGCTTATAAAAAAACTACTGTCGACCATTGGTGAAAATACTTTTCACATCATTCTAATTAAACGAGGTAATATTGATGAAACTAAAATCCAAATATATAATGAAAAAGATTTCCGAAAAATTGTTAGTGAATTCGAAAAAAATAAAACAAATTTTTACACATACCAACTTAAGAGTGCTAAAGGCCTACAGATAGTATTAAAGGGCATAGATTCATATGTTGAACCCGAAGAAGTAAAATGTGCACTTGTCGACCAAGGATTCAAGGTAAAAAATGTTACCAACATATTTAATAGAGAAAAGGTCCCCCAAACCCTATTTCGGGTTGAACTGGAGCCGAACGACATACAATTGAAAAAAAATGAAGCCCATATACTTTATAACGTAAAGTATCTCTTACATCGAAAAATCACAGTTGAAGAGCCACGTAAGCGTTCAGGTCCCGTACAGTGCCATAATTGCCAAGAATATGGCCATACGAAAACTTACTGCAAGTTACCTACAGTGTGTGTTATCTGCGGTGAATTGCATGGTACTGCTAGCTGCACTAAGCCAAAAGATCAAGCAGAAAAAAAATGTAGTAATTGTGGAGGTAATCACACAGCTAACTATAGAGGGTGCCCTGTATATTCTTTCGTTAAACAGGCTATGGGTCAAAAACCCAAGTTAACTCCAGCTCTACAAGTAAACGCGAACTCCGACACTTTTACTCAAATCAGCCAACCAGTTACTTCACGTGTATCGTATGCTGATGCTGCTAAGACTAGTTCAATTCCCACGCAAAATGTTCCACCGCCAAATAATTCAACGAATTCAAACTCAAGCTTTAACTTTAGTCGCCTTGAAGCTACTATTGAGAATCTGGTGCTAACTATAAACAACTTTACTACAAATATGACAAGTATGATGCAAGAAATGCTGCGAATGCAGAATGAACTGCTTCAAGCATTAGTTAATAACACGTTAAAAATATGTTTCTGGAACGCAAACGGCATTCGCCAACATAAAAATGAACTTGAGCACTTCCTCATGGAAAAAAATATTGATATAATGTTGGTTTCTCAGACTCATTTGACCTCAAGAAGCTTATTTAAAATAAATGGTTACACTTTATATGATACAAAGGACCCGAGAGAGAGAGCATGTGGTGGATCAGCAATTCTGATTAAGTCAAGACTCAAGCACTATGTCCTTGACAACGTTAGTGAAGAATATTTGCAAGCAACGAATATTTTCGTAGAAAATTTTTGTGCGAACTTCGTGATATCATCAATTTACTCACCTCCCAGATTTTCAGTTACCGAAGATCAGTTTGAGAGGTTCTACAAATCGCTTGGATCTTGTTTCGTGGCAGCTGGTGACTACAATGCAAAACATACGTACTGGGGATCGCGTCTTGTTACACCTAGAGGTCGAGCCTTGTTCAATACAATTTCAAAAATGGGCTTAGATGTCATTTCGAGTGGGGAGCCTACTTACTGGCCTACTGACGTAAGAAAAATTCCAGATGTTATAGATTTTGCCGTCACGAAAAATATTCATAGGGACTTAATTCATGTAGAGGCCTCTCTAGATCTGTCCTCTGATCACTCTCCAACAATAGTTACAATTTTCAACCCACTAAGGAGTGATTTAACTAACTCATATGTGAAGATGATTAATGGAATCAACTGGCTGGTATTCAAAAAATATCTTAGTAGTCACTGCGTAGAAAACATTCAGCTTAGATCATGCGATGATATTGAATTTAACATTGCCAATCTTAACGAAAATATTAAACAGGCTGCTGAACACGCCACTACCTCCTATCCGCAGACCGGCTTTAACAGAATTTATTCTACGGAAATTGAACGTCTTGTATGTGAAAAAAGGAGAGCTAGAAGAGAATGGCAACAACACAGATCACCCCTAAATAAAATCAGACTTAAAGAATGTACTAAACGACTCAAAGAGCTGCTATCGTCGGAAAAAACTGCACTACTGGAAAAGTATTTAGAAGGTCTTGATGTTACGTCCGCATCTAATTACTCTTTATGGCGCGCTACTAGAAATTTTAAACGACCCGTTGATCTTAAACCACCATTGCGTACTGCGACCGGAGGCTGGGCAAGAAGTGATAGTGAGAAAGGTAACTTATTTTCTGAGCATTTAAAATCTGTATTCACTCCATTTCATGTACGGGTGCTGCTGATTTACCGAGTGTAGTTTCTCTACCCCCTCGTCCCTTAAGGTTTAAGATGCGTGAAGTACAAAAAGTAATTGCTGAACTCAACCCGAAGAAAGCTCCAGGTATTGATGGCATTAGTAACAAAATGCTCATGAACTTGCCTCATATTGCAATAAGAATCCTGCTATTTACTTTTAATGCTATTTTAAGAATGCAGTATTTTCCACATAAGTGGAAACTGGCCAAGATCAAAATTATTCCAAAGGCGGGCAAAGATCTTACCAAGACTGAGTCATATAGGCCTATATGCATACTATCTACAATCTCAAAGCTTTTCGAAAAGCTGCTCATGACTAAATTGTCCAAAATTTTAACTGATAACGGGTGCATCCCGGACCATCAATTTGGCTTTAGAAGTCAGCACAGCACGATTGAACAAACGCATAGACTGGTCCAAGTTGTAAGAAGAACATTTGAAGAAAAGAAGTATTGTTCTGCTCTCTTTATTGATGTTTCTCAGGCGTTTGATAAAGTATGGCACGAAGGCCTAATTTTAAAATTGAAGACATATCTGCCAATAAATATTCAAAAGCTTTTGGAAAGTTATATTATTGATAGCAAGTTCACTGTTGTGGAAGGAGAGTTCACGAGTGTGCCCGAATCTATATCTTCTGGTGTGCCCCAGGGTAGTATTCTGGGTCCTGTCTTGTATTTAATATATACTTGTGATATGCCTGTGAGCAATAATATCCATATTTCTACTTTTGCCGATGATACAGCCTGTATGAGTGTGCACGAAAACCCTTATGAGGCATCCCGCAATCTCCAGGAACATATCACTCAGCTGGAAATATGGTTGAACTTATGGATAATTAAAGTCAATGAACAAAAGTGTGCCCATATAACGTTCACCCTAAGAAGAGATACTTGCTCCCTCATTCGAATCAACAATCAAAATATTCCTCAACATTCCCAAGTGAAATACCTTGGTATACAACTTGATCGAAGACTTACATGGAAACATCATATTGACTCTAAGTTAACTCAGATAAAACTTAAGTTATATTGGTTGATTGGCAGAAACTCAACACTCAGCTTAGACTGCATACTTTTACTGTACAAGTCGCTTTTGAAGCCAATATGGTGCTACGGAATTCAGTTATGGGGCACTGCTTCAGCCTCCAATGTCGAGAGAATCCAACGAAGGCAAAACAAAATTTTACGTTAATAACATCGGCTCCATGGTACATCCAAAATTCTATTATACATCGTGATTTAAATATGCCACTAGTAACTGAAGAAATTGCAAAATACGCAACAAAACTTAACAAAACTCGAATCACATCCTAATCCGCTTGCTCGTAATATTTTCTACTTTACTGGACACATCCGCTTAAAAAAGAGGGACGCACGGGCTCTTATACCTAACACTCCAGATGGGACTACTTGAAAATACTTTCCCCCCCTTTTTTTTTTTTGATTATCACTACTAATGTATTATTTATAACTACCACTAAGTTTATGTCCGACACTGGTCGGGCCTAATAATTTTTTTTATAGATTTAAGATTTGAATACTTATTGTTAGTTCACATATGAAGATACAATAAATAAATACATGCACTACAAAAAAAAAAAAAAAAAAAAAACTACTAATGTATTATTTATAACTACCACTAAGTTTATGTCCGACACTGGTCGGGCCTAATAATTTTTTTTATAGATTTAAGATTTGAATACTTATTGTTAGTTCACATATGAAGATACAATAAATAAATACATGCATTACAAAAAAAAAAAAAAAATTAACATATACCTCCTTCTAAGAACCTTTTCAACCAGATTTGTATTGGAAATCTAGTTTTTGAAAGTTCCTCAGTATAGAAGCCACCTTTAATAGGATTGCTAATATAGTCTTCTAATATGTATGTTGCAGGATTTGTATTTTGAACTCTTGTAATTGTGAAAATTTCTGTAGTCCAATTTGGAGTATAACCTTTTTCAAATGTGTGCTTATATTTGCTTATGCGAACATGATCTGCCACATTAAATTTCGACATTTTATACATTTTCAAATGACTGTATGTATACTGTATTTAGCAGCTTTTCCTCATTTGTTGAGTTGACTTCAATAGGAGACATTTTAATGGTACGATGAACTTTTCATTGTATGCATTGAGTAAATCTTTGTATATATCAATCCACTTATATGAACCATTATAACTAAATTCTTTCCACGTCATTCCTTTCAATGTTCTATTAAATCGTTCTACTATTGATGCTTTCATAATGCTATATGTTGATTAATCACTAATGTTGTATTTATGCATTAATTTTCCAAAGTGTTTGTTGAAAAATACTTTGCCATCATCTGTTTGTTTTTTGGTACTCGTCCCATTTCAAAAATATCTTCCATTGCCTTGGTTGTTTCCAGTGCTGTTTTTGTTTTTAGCGGTACTGCCCATGCAAATTTTGAGAATGTGTCAATTACAGTCATCAAAAATCGATAATTTCTATTTTCTTTAGAATAGTTCCCCATTTCAACTAAATCAGCTAGCCAAAGATCATCTATTCCTTTCATTACAACTCTGCGACGCACAAAATGTTTTCGTGCTTGCTTATGGAGTTCGTTTACTAAATTTCTTTTTGAAGACATTAAGTTGTTTTTAAAGATTATTTGCAGAGTTTTGTGATCTGCTTGACGCACTTTCAGCTATTGATACAAACATGTAATTTTCTAATCTATAATTTTTTTCATTAAGCTGTTCAATTTGTTCTTCAAAGGATGTTTTAATTTGTAGAATATCTTTTTCAATTTTATAATTTTCTTCTATATCTAATTTTATTTCGCGTTGTAGTTCCTCAATTTGCATTTGAATATCTTCTCGTATTATTATCCCCCTTAAAGTATGTTAATAATTTCTCTTCTAATTTTTCGATTTGAGTTTGCAAAAACAATTTATTGATAACATGGTTTTCTTCCAGAGCTTTTGCAACATTTTTGATCCTTTTGTTTTGGACATCAATGTTGTTGTTCGAATTCACAAAGAACCCCAGCAGTTTTGGTGCATTTTTCAAAAAAATTGTGCTGCTAGCTAGTATCGTTTAAATAGTATCCAAATTTATCAACAGACATACTCTATATAGTTTATTAAAGTTAGTGTATTATATTCGCTTCACGTAGTTCTTCAAAAATTGATACAATTTCGTTATTGTGATTAGTATGACCTGCACCTAGTGATGCGAGCAGTAGTCGAAGTCTATCTACTAACTCATATAGTTGGGCTTATTGATGTTAAGTTGCATCATTCCCTCACCTAAATAGATACCTTTGGGCTTAGATCCTGTTGATTCAGGTAAATTCTTCTGGGTTTTCTCATCAATAAATTTCTTAATAATATGTTTATATTTATATCCTCTAGTACCCTTAATTTGACCATCAGGTTTAAAGTCTCTTCTATATGCATTAGTAGTAATTAAAATCTTTTTATAGATTTCAAGTTCAAATTTATCGTAATTTTTTGTTATTTTATGAAACATTAGAGAAAATAGTCCTGGTGTTAGAGCCCATATTTGACCACCAACTTGTATTTTATCTTCATTCAGTTTTAGGCTACTATCACCAAATTTACATTCATTCTTGTAATCTTTATGTGGACCATAATTTGTATCTAATTCATTTCTTCCTTCCAAAATTGATAAATCAGTATAAGTATATTATATTATATATATATTTTCTGTATTGGAAGTCTGTGAGTAAATATCATCTTCATCATCATCATTTTCAGTATTAACATCATTAAATAAGATGGTATTATCAAAAATTTTACCTCCTACTAGTTTTTTTGGTGTACTTGTCTCTATCTTGACTGATGGGATTTCAGGTTTTAAACTTGTATTATTTTCAACTTCTGTCTTGATGTTACTTTCTTCTTTCATGCGATTTCTTTTAATATTCTTAGAACTATTTATGAATTTTTTAAGAGGTTCTGTTATAGGTTGGAATGTATCTCTTAATTGTTCACGTGTATCTATTTCACCAGTTTTTATACTACGAAGCTTTTTCTTCAACACATTTCTTGTCAACACCAACTGTTTTAAAATTTTCTCATCCATGTTTGCTAAGGGCAAATAACAGGTATCAGCAATCAGATCAGCTTTTCAGGACCTGGTCTGGTTTTCAGATCAGCTTATCAGGACCTGGTCTGGTTTTCAGATCAGCTTTTCAGGACCTGGTCTGGTTTTCAGATCAGCTTTTCAGGACCTGGTCTGGTTTTCTGATCAGCTTATCAGGACCTGGTCTGGTTTTAAGATCAGCTTATCAGGACCTGGTCTGCTTTTCAGATCAGCTTATCAGGACCTGGTCTGGTTTTCAGATCAGCTTTTCAGGACTTGGTCTGGTATTCAGATCAGCTTTTCAGGACCTGGTTTGGTTTTCAGATCAGCTTTTCAGAACCTGGTCTGGTTTTCAGATCAGCTTATCAGGACCTGGTCTGGTTTTCAGATCAGCTTATCAGGACCTGGTCTGGTTTTCAGATCAGCTTATCAGGACCTGGTCTGGTTTTCAGATCAGCTTATCAGGTATCGGATGAGGTTATAGCAAATAGATGTATCAAGTTTAAAGTTAGATTAATAACTAAAGTCAATCTTTGATGAGAAGTAGTTTATATAGTTATGAAATAGTCAAATTGCTTTCTGTAGCGATCATCATTTAATTCATTATCTTTGCTTATCACTAAAAAGCCATATTTATCCCTCCAACACTCTCGACAAATTTCTTGGAACTTTTCATAATTCATATCGCTGCCAACATGATCCCTATAAACATGCTTCATATTTGTCTTATCTTGCTTAAACATTATAATAACATTTGCATTGTCTCTTATTAAATGTTTGGGAATTCTAGTATAAGTTTGACACAAGTAGAATGAATCAACATCCCTATGCCGTCCCATACAAAAATATGAACGTATATTATTCTGCTTCTCACATGCAACATCATCAAATATCATAATTGAATTAGTTTTAGCTTGGTCAGGTGGAATAACTGATTCATTATCGGTGAATGTAGAATATCCCATTCCTTTAATTGGTGAAATTAGTTTCTTCAAGTACTCATATTTGGGTTGATAAAGAGATTTTGAGTATAAATAGATGTTTTCAAACTTGAGTCCATTAGGACTTTCTAGTAAGCCAATCATAACATTAGTCTTTCCACAATTTGATGGCCCTACTATTAGAGCACGAATAGAATTTGGTAAGAGGGGGCTATGCTTTATTTTTGAAGTGATGCTCGATTCATCAATATTACGAACTAAAATATTTTAATGTTGTTTCACTAACTGCATTTTTGTAACTAAATACATTTCATAAATGTTACCTCTTTTTATAGAAAAAATCAGATAATATGGTTATACGATATCAGAAAACCTTTAGTCATAAAAACACCTTCGTTGGAGGAGGTATAGTAGATAAAATAATAAACTCTCTACCTGTTGAAGCTCATCTTCCTGGATATCAGTACTGTGGACCTGGAACAAAACTACAAAAACGTTTAAATCGAGGTGAGAAAGGAATTAATCTATTGGACTCTGCTTGTAAAGATCACGATATAGCTTATTCAAAAAATAAGGATTTAAGCACTAGACATAAAGCTGATAAAATACTTGAAAATTCAGCTTGGGATCGAGTTTTATTAAAAGATAGTAGTATTGCTGAAAAATCATTTGCCTATATGGTTACTAACGCAATGAAAGCCAAAATAAAATTTGGTATGGGTGTGGAGAAAAAGAAAAATGTTAAAAAGAACAAGCTAAATGATAAAAAACTGTTTAGAACATCAATTAGAGCTGCAACAAAAATACCAAGGAAGGAAAAACCATTAGATCAGCAATTAAAATTGCCCGAAAAACTATCAACAAATCATTAAAAGGAAGAAAATCTCAAATTATAGTACCACGTGTATGTAATACGTATCCCAAAAATTGGTGGTTTTTTGCCTCTAATACCGATTTTAACTGCTCTGGGTGCAATTGGTAGTCTAACAACTGGAGGTACTGCTATAGCAAAAGCTGTAAATGCAACAAAGAATGCAAAAAATCAACTTGATGAAGCAACTAGACATAATAGAGCGATGGAATCTATAGCAGTTGGAAAGGGACTTTACTTAAAACCATATAAAAAGGGTTATGGTTTAGTTTACAAAGAAGAATCAAAAAACTCTTAGAGATGCTACCCAACAGACCACTATCTGATGTGGACATAAACCGTTTCTCTATAAATATTCCACATTTTAGAGGAGTTTTCATGTTGAATACTCTACCAAAACGAACAAAGAAAATAGAATGTGGAATAATCAATTTAGACGTATCAACAGGACCTGGTACACATTGGGTAGCATATTATAAAAACAACAATGAAAAAGAATATTTCGACAGCCTTGGAAATTTACAACCTCCTTCGGAAATAGTCAAATATCTTGGTAGAAATATAAAATACAACTATAATCAACATCAGAATTTCAATACATTTACCTGTGGTCATTTATGTATTAAATTTCTTTATGAAATAACTGAAAATATTAAATAAAAAAGCACAAACATTTATATTTTACAAAACTCTTTCATGTATTTTTATTTATAATTTAAAACACAAAATTATTATATATTATTGCCAAATTGGAAATTGGGAATTTTGAATTAGAAATTTACTCAGCTCGCTTTCAAAAGCACAAACATTTATATTTTACAAAACTCTTTCATGTATTTTTATTTATAATTTAAAATACAAAATTATTATATATTATTGCCAAATTGGAAATTTTGAATTAGAAATTTACTCAGCTCGCTTTCAACAATTAAGCATTGTTCACCTTCTCTACTTAAGCAATATGATCCGCTCGAGAGTTCTTTAATTTCATCATCGGTTAAAATATTATATCGCTTTGGCAGGAACATTATGTGGTTTTCCATTTCAACTTTTAGTGTTGGCCCGTATTTTGTTGTTACTCTTGTCACTTTTCGAATGGTGTATTTAATTGATGTCTCAAGCTCCTTTATGTGGATTAAGGTTTTATTTTTTAGTGAATTAAATTTTGATGTTAGATTTGTTGTAGACTCCATTTTTTATTAACTTCTGCTCACTTTAAGGGTCTTATGCAAAAAAACTTAATAAAGCTTTGCCAAGCAATGTTAAGTAAAGTTGTATTCTAAAAAAATTATTGTATAAAAATTCTAAAGTAGGCACCCACGTTTGTTAAGACTACTTTAAGTTGATATTTCCAAAATGTGTATTTTGTACCTCAAATATTTTTACTAATATAGCACATACTGATTCATCTTATATCTGAAAATGAAGCTAGAAGAGTCTGCTCTTATCTTAAATTTATTATTTCTGTCATGTAATGGGAAACATCACCAAATTATCCAACTGCTTCGAAATACATAGCAAAATCCATAAAAAAATATTAAAATAAATACAATTATACAAAAATGTTTTAGTGATGTACATAAAGGGTGTTTTTTATTGGGGTATAGAGCTTTAAGTTGGCATCACTTTTTTAACTGGCGGCCATTTTGTCAGCTGTCAAGTGATTAATATTTAGTTTGGTTTGCCATTTCATCATGAACAGGTTGACAAAAGAACAACGCTTGCAAATCGTGCAAATTTATTTCGAAAATAATGGTTCAGTTCGCGAAGTTTACCGCAAGCTCCGTCCATTTTATGGTCGACATAATCGTCCATCAGAGCAATTAATTCGGTTAACCATGGATCGTTTTCGCACTACGTTTACTCTATGTGATAATACGCATCCGCAGAGACGTCGAACAGTGCGCACCGAAGAAACAATTGCCGCTGTAGAGCAAAGTGTTGAAGAGGACCCGAATGAATCGATTCACCACCGTGCACAGCAATTGGAGCCGACTAACCGACTATTTTGTTCCCGAATTGGATGGCATGAATGTGGATGAGTTGTGGTTCCAACAAGACGGCGCTACATGCCACACAGCGCACGTCACAATCGATTTATTGAAGGAAACATTCGATGAGCGCATAATTTCGCGGAATGGACCTGTCAATTGGCCACCAAGATCGTGTGATTTGACACCATTGGATTATTTTCTTTGGGGATATGTGAAGTCGCTCGTCTACGCCAACAAACCAGAAACGTTAGGGGACTTGGAAGCCAACATTCGTGGCGTTATTGCCAACATACGGCCCCATATGCCCGAAAAAGTGGTTGAAAATAGGAATCTATGAATGTTTTTGTTGTTGGTTTTATTTAAAGAGTTCGAAGACATGAATAAAATATATGGTTTGTGAGAAAAGCATGGTTACGGATATCAGTTCGTCGATGTACATAGTTAATAATGTAGGTACGAAGAATTTTATGTAGGGTTTTGTTTTAATTTTAATTTTGAATTGATTTGAATGTTTTTTTTTTTTTTTTGGTTTGTTAAGCGGTTGCAGCAGGTTTATGATTTTAGAGTGTAAGTGCGTGTGTGCATAGGGAAAAATGTTGCTTTGGTCTTTTTGTAATATTCTTTTTTAGCTGGTGGTCATGGAAGATTATTTTAGAAAGAAATTATGTATGCTTGTGGGAAATCTATGAATGTTTTTGTTGTTGGTTTTATTTAGTTTGATTTTCCTATTTCCTATATTTAAAAAGTTTGAAGAGGTAAACGAAATATGTAATTTATGAGCAATGAACTTATTTGAAGGTTGGAAAAATTGAAGTGTAAGATATTTAGGATATTTAGAGATGCGTGATCATGGGAGCCAACGTTATGCGTGTGTATTTGTGTATGGTTTTACAATAAATTGAGCGTTGGCAGATGGGTAAGTATTCGTATATGTATATATGCAATGCCGAGTACAAATCTGGCATTTTCTTGTGTTCTAATCATTTTTTAAAATGTGTGCAACGTCTTTCACATTATGTTTTTTTATATTGAATGCAACTCGGAAATGATAAACGTTACCACTAGGGCACACTGTTGCGATGTCACAAAATATCATAGTGTGCACTCGGCATTACTTTTTTTGTTTGTAATATTCGTTTTTTAGCTGGGGACATGGAAGGGTATTTTAGAAAGAAATTATGTATGCTGGTGAGATATCAATGTTTTGTTTTTGTTGTTGTTTGATTTTAAAATTTTTATGTGTAGAGTTTGAAGAAATGAATAAAATATACAATTTATGCGTGTTGTATTTATTCATTCTTTTCACTTATTTTGTAAAGAAATTGAAGTTTGTGATATTGAGGATTGTCAAAGATTGGTTGTTATTTTCACTGCTTGCTGACATTTGTCTCTGTCTATTGACTTTTAAATTTTGCACATGACTTAATCGTAATTGGTATAAATTGAGAAGTTTTCTATTCTAGCAGCAAGTACAGCATTGTATCTACAAGTGTCAAATCCTCAATAATTTCGCTTTTAATACGTAAATATTCAAAGTGACTTTTGAATAAAAAATATTAAATAGAATAATATTAAAAATATATATATATATATATATATAATAATATTTTATAAACTAAATAAAATGAATTCTTTAGTTTATGAGTGCAATGTATGTAAAAAGTTATATAAATATAAAAAATGCTTTTTGGGTCACATCCAAAATCATGGCGTAGCGAACCAAGTGGTCATAAGTCGAGACTCAAATCAATCAAATCAACGACCACTACCACGGAATAATACAGGCTTCACTTATCCTCAACAACTGCAATATGCTCAACACTATCAATATCCTTATCAAAAATATCTTCATCAAGAACAACAACTACAATATCCTCAACAACAACAATATCAATATCCTTATCAACAATATCCTCATCAAGAACAACAACAACAACAAGAACTACAATGTCTTCAACAACAACATCAATATCGTCATCAACAATATACTTATCAGCAATATCCTCATCAGCAATATCCTCATCAGCAATATGCTCATCAGCAATATCCTCATCAAGAACAACATCAACCACAACTACAAACTTATTGGCAGCAAAGTGCTACTCCCATGCAATGGTGCCCAAATTTGCAGCAACCTCTTACTCCAATACATTGGTATCCAAATACTGACCAACACCAAACACTACAACATCACCCTCAACAACAACAACAACATCAACAACAACAACAAGAGCAGCAAGGTTCACATGATTTTGGAAGTAGCTCAACAAATATTATCAACATTGATGGAGAGTGTACGAAATATTATGAAATCAGAAAAGCATTTAAAAACAACATTATTTCTTATGGAATACAAAATAAAAAGGATCAACTTCTCTTTGAAGATTTTGTTGGCGAAAATGAATCGACTTTTATACATACTATATTGAAATTTAATATAAGTATAGTTGCAGAATATCTAAAAATTGTTGGTGAAGAATTTGAAATAATTATAATAGTACACACAGCAAAAATTAGCTTGTTAACTAGAGCAGATGACGTGAACGAATTTTTCTGTAAGCAGGTCACAGAAATTCAAAATAAAATGTCTGAGTTCCAGGAAAGAGATTCCGGATGGACTCTCGTTCGCATAGTTCGAGCTGAACTAAATATTAATAAATCTGCTTTAGTAAAAGGAGCTCATTGGATTAGCACCCCGCAGAAGCTTGCTAGTCGTGGTGCTTGCATTAACATTGAAAACAGTTATAATTACTGGTTTAAGTGGGCCTTAATTGCGGCAATGAGTACCTCGTTTATCAATGTTCCGACTCGATGCTCTTAATAATATTGAAGATATTAGTGCTGATATAATTTCGCTACAAAATGGAACCATAATTGATTTTTCAAATTTGACATTTCCGATGTCACTAAAATATATTAAGGAATTTGATGATGTTTGATGTTAGTGTGAATGTGTTTGGATATGACGACGACAGTGATGAACTAATTGGACCATTTTATATAACCCAAAATGAGAAGACCAAGCATGTTAAGTTATTGCTATTGGAAAACATGGATGGGCATCACTATATTTTTATAAAAGATATTTCAAAGTAAGTAATATATTGGAAAGTATTTAAATTAAATAATACAATACGCGTGTTTGATGTCTTACCGACTACTAAAAAGGCAAACAACGACACATTGTGAACGACTCTTAATTTGCAACAGCTGTCTGCAATACATCCATCTTGAAAATATTATGGAGAAACATAAAATGGAATGTGGTAAAATAATTACCACAATGCCAAAGGCAGAAGACTCCATACTGCGGTTCAAGAGCCACCATAGAAAAATTGACGTCCCTTTTGTTGTATACGCTGATTTTAAATGCGTTTTGCAATAGATCGACTTTAATGTAAGTAGTAAAACTAAATTAAATCAAATACATGTACCCTGCGCATTCAGCTATTTCATTAAGTGTAAGCATGATAATAAATTGGATAAGCTGAGAATTTATACGGGTAAAGATGCTTCTGAAAAATTTGTTACATTTTTGAATCAAGATTGTTAAGATATATATAACAATTATCTCACAAAAACAATTGAAATGGAGAAGTTGACAGATGAAGAAAATGTAACATTTTACAATACGATAACTTGTCACATATGTGGACAATGCTTAAATAATGATCGTGTGAGAGATCATTGTCATATAAGCGGTAAATATCTAGGTGCTGCGCATAACAGATGCAACCTAAGTTATCAAGTACCCAAGTTTATTCCAATTTATTTTCATAACTATTCATCCTATGATTCTCATCTTTTTGTGAAAGAATTAAGTAAGGTTGCGACAAATATAAAAGTCCTTCCGTTAAATAAAGAGTTATATATATATCTCTATCTCAATTTATTAATATGAGTGATGGTACAGATCTTGAACTTAGGTTTCTTGATACAATGCGTTTTATGGCCGATAGTTTGGAATCGTTGGCAAATAATCTTAACGTCAACGATTTTCATACTATTAGAGCACAATTTCAAACAAGCCAAGAATTTAATCTCATAAGAAGAAAAGGAATTTTTCCCTATGATTATCTTGATTCATTTGAAAAACTTAATGAAACACAACTTCCACCTAGAAAAGATTTCTTTAATAAACTTAATAACAAAGAATGTTCTATTCAAGACTATGCGCATGCGAATAAAGTCTGGGCAATTTTTAACTGCAAAACTTTGAAAGATTATATGGAATTGTATTTGAAAACAGATGTGCTTCTCCTAATGGATATTTAGAAATGTCTGTAAAAAAATTTATAGCTTAGATCCCTGTCAATACTATACTGCCCCGGGGCTATCTTGAGATGCTATGCTTAAACATACAATCATTGAATTAGAGCTAATAACCGATATCGACATGTACAATTTCTTTAAAAGAGGGATACGAGGTGGAATTGTCCAATGTTGTAAAAGATACTCCAAGGCAAATAATAAGTATTTAGATACTTTTGATAAAATAAATAATCTTTACGGTTGGGCCATGTCTGAACATCTTCCTTATGGAGGATTCAGATGGTTAAAAAGCGAAGAACTAAATATTAATCCGCAGTTAATAGATGATAATTCAAATGATGGTTATGTATATGAGGTTGATTTAGAATATCCTTCTTATTTACATAATATGCATAACGATCCTTTCTGCGCCGAAAACAAGGAAATTGGAACATCAAAATATAAAAAACTAATAACTGATTTTTCACCAAAACATTCTTATATAATTCATTACAGAGTACTTAAACAATGTCTAGAAAACGGTTTGATTTTGAAAAAAATACATAGAGTTCTAACTTTTAAGCAGTCTCCATGGTTGAAAGATTATATGACCTTAATACTAAATACAGAGCCGAAGCTAGAAATAACTTTGAAAAATTTTTTTTCAAATTGGTCAACAACGCAGTATATGTGAAAACCATGGAGAATGTGGACAAAAGGAAAGATGTGAGGATTGTTACCAGTTGGACTACATTAAACCGAAACCGTTTGGGTGCTCAAACTTGGATATCTAAATCAAATTTTCATAGCTTAGCAATATTTTCAGAAGATATGGTAGCGATTCAAATGAATCGAGTGAAGACTTGTTATAATAAGCCCATATATTTAGGATTTTGTGTGCTAGAACTATCTAAATGGAAGATGTATAATTTTCATTATAGATACATGCAACCTAAATTCAAGTCAATACTGAAATTAAATTACATGGACACTGACACATTCATATACACGATACAAACTGAAGACTTTTACGCAGACATTAAAAATGATATAGAACATGAATTTGACACTTCTGACTATCCAGAAACAAATGATTACGGGATTCCTTTCGTAAACAAAAAAGTTCTGGGTATGATGAAAGATGAGAATTGTGGGAAGATTATGGAAGAATTCGTGGTACTACGGTCTAAAATGTACTCCTTTACTGTACAAAATGGAAATGAAATTAAAAAATCTAAAGGAATTTATTATTCGACATATTGTCAGAAGTTTATTTTAATTTGAAATTTATTTGCTGGTGGTTCAGCGTTGTCTATATATTTCATTGTTGCTGTAACAAATCATCAGTAGACTTCAACCACACATTTTGAATAGTCACAAACCTCTTATCTTATGCACAGACTTTCAAGAACTATTTGAGAATTCACAAATAATAATATTTTTTGAAAATCACAAAAGAAAAATAAGCGTAGTAGGCTTAGAAACTAATACAAAAAACCCAGCAAATAATTTATATTCGATTTGAATCTATTTTATTTTTCTACACCTTTATACAATTAGAAATCCATTGGATAACAATAAAAGTAATTATAAGGCAAAATAAATAAATAAATAAATAATAAATTTCTTAAATGTTAAATTTGAGTTCTCGTGGTACCTTCATAGCGAACAGTCGATTAGCGGAATTTTTCTTACAAAAAATTAAACAAACAAAAAATATTCGTAGTACATATTATTCGTAATAGGTACATACTGTCTTTAATAAATAAGCTTTATGCTTTGCTAATATTTTTACATAGTAAAAATAACAAAAACAAAAAAAAACCGCAAACAAAAAAAATTAAACAAAGTGATATTGAGGAATGCTATATATGTGTACCTCTAAGCAAATAAACAATCATAAATAACAAAAACAAAAAAAGACCGCAAACAAAAAAAAAACACAAACGAATATCCCTTGAGGAATTCTTTGTATGAGTGCCTCAAATACAAAAAAAATTGAAGTGAGTTCTAACGGCAGAAATGCTTATTTTACTGTGAGTTCTGAAACTCTTAATGGAAAAAATATAAATAATAAATCTGATGAAAGTCTTTTTTTAACGTCAAAGCCAATTTTTCGTCAGCGATCAACTTCGCTTTGTCCAATGCCAAATAGTAATGATGCATTAACATTACAGTTGCCCAGTACTTCTTCATATAAGCCAGTAATATCATCCCCTACAGATAACAGCGGCTCGAAACTCAAGGTACAAGTCGGAATGGACAGATATATAACCGTGGTAAAGCGTGGGCGAAGCCCGAATTCTTCAAAAATTTCATCTGCTCCAAAAATGTCTAGGGATAACAGCGCAGCCTCAACTAATCGCCAAAACCGCTTCGAAATTTTGCAAGATGACAACGACAAACCCGAGGTAGCCTCGAATAAAATATCCAAGCCGCCACCAATATATTTGAGACAAAAAAATTCAAATGCCCTTATTAAAAAATTAATTTCGGTCATTGGTGAGAATAAATTTCACGTTGTTCCAATAAAACGTGGCAACATCGATGAAACTAAAGTCCAAATTTATGACGAAAAAGATTTCCGCAAAATGGTTGCTGAATTTGAAAAAAATAAAACAAGCTTCTACACATACCAGCTTAAGAGCGCTAAAGGCATGCAGATCGTATTGAAGGGCATAGATTCTTATGTTGTTCCCGAAGAAATAAAAGATGCACTCGTCCTCCAGGGGTTTAAGGTAAAAAATGTGTCCAATATAATAAATAGAGAGAAGATTCCTCAACCCCTATTTCGTGTTGAACTTGAGCCTAATGATATAAAATTGAAAAAAAATGAAACGCATCCAATTTATAATTTGAAATACCTCTTGTTGAAGAGCCACATAAGCGTTCAGGTCCTGTACAGTGCCATAATTGCCAAGAATATGGCCATACAAAAACATACTGCAATTTACCCTCTGTTTGTGTTGTGTGCGGCGAATTACACGGCACTGCTAGTTGCAATAAGCCAAAAGATCAAAGTGATAAAAATGCAGTAATTGTGGAGGTAATCACACCGCTAACTACAGAGGTTGTCCTGTGTACTCTTTCGTAAAGAAGACTATAGTGCAAAAACCTAAATTAGCTCCAGCTCAATCAGCAAACGCTTACTCTGCCACTTTTGCGCAAATGAGACAACCAGTTACTTCCCGTGTATCGTATGCAGATGCTACTAAGACAAATTCAATTCCCACACAAAATGTTTCCTCGCCAAATAATTCAAAAAATACTGACGCAAGCTTTAATTTTAATCGCCTTGAAGCTACTATTGAAAATCTGGTGCAAACTATAAACAATTTTACAACAAATATGACTAGCATGATGCAAGAAATGCTGCGAATGCAGAATACTCTGCTTCAAGCATTAATTAATAAGCCATGAACACGTTAACAATATGTTTCTGGAACGCAAACGGCATTCGCCAACATAAAAATGAACTTGAGCACTTCCTCATTAGTATCTGAGACTCATTTGACTTCGAGAAGTCTTTTTAAAATATATGGCTACACTATATATGATACAAAGGACCCTAGAGGAAGGGCTTGCGGTGTATCAGCAATTATAATAAAGTCAAGACTCAAGCACTATGTTCTTGATAACATTTGTGAAGAACACCTACAAGCAACAAATATTGGCATTGAAAGTTTTTGTACAAATTTTGTTATATCATCAATTTACTCCCCTCCCAGATTTTCAATCACTGAGAATCAATATGAGGATTTCTACAAATCTCTTGGACCTTGTTTTGTAGCAGCTGGCGACTACAATGCTAAGCATACGTTCTGGGGTTCGCGTCTTATTACCCCCAGAGGTCGAGCATTGTTCAACACTATTTCAAAAATGGGCTTGGATGTCATTTCGAGTGGGGAGCCCACTTACTGGCCTACTGACATACAAAAAATTCCGGATGTTATAGATTTTGGCGTCATAAAAAATATCTCTAGGGATTTAATTCAAGTTCAGGCTTCTATTGATCTTTCGTCCGATCACTCTCCGACGATCATTACAATTTGTAGTCCATTAAGAAGTAACTTACCTGACCCATATGTGAAGATGATCAATCGTGTTAATTGGCTGGGGTTCAAAAAATATCTCAGTAGTCATTGTACGGAAAACATTACGCTTAGAACATCCGATGATGAGCGAGAATATTAAACAGGCTGCTGAACATGCCACTAACTCCCATCCGCAGACTGGGTTTAATAAAATTTATTCTACAGACATTGAACGTCTCGTACGTGAAAAAAGAAGAGCTAGAAGGGAATGGCAACAGCACATATCACCACAAAATAAAATCAGATTTAAAGAGTGCACTAAACGACTCCAAGAGTTGCTTGCATCTGAAAAAACTGCATCTCTTAAAAATTATCTGGAAGGTCTTGATGTCACACCAGCGTCTAATTACTCTTTGTGGCGCGCTGCTAGAAAGCTTAAAACACCCGTTGAGTATAAGCCACCTCTACGCACATCTACCGGAAGTTGGGCAAGAAGCGATACTGAAAAAGGTAAAATATTTGCTGAGCACTTAAAATCCGTTTTTACGCCAAACATATGTACTGGTGTTGCTGATTTGCCGAATGTAGTCGCTCTACCCCCTCAACACATAAAGTTTAAGACGCGTGATTTACAAAAATTAATTGCCGAACTCAACCCGAAGAAAGCTCCGGGTATTGATGGAATTAGTAACCAGATGCTTATGAACTTGCCTCGTATTGCAATGAGAATACTATTATTCATATTTAATGCCATTTTACGACTGGAGTATTATCCACACAGCTGGAAGCTTGCCAAGGTTAAAATGATTCCAAAGCCGGGCAAAGATCTAACCAAGGCTGAGTCATATAGGCCAATAAGTCTACTATCAACTATGTCAAAGCTTTTCGAAAAACTGCTCAAAACAAAATTGTCCCAAATTCTAATTAGTAGTGGGTGCATACCAGACCATCAATTTGGTTTTAGAAGTCAGCATAGCACCATTGAACAAACTCACAGACTGGTTCAATTTATAAGAAGAACTTTTGAGGAAAAAAAGTATTGCTCTGCGCTCTTTATTGACGTTTCCCAGGCATTTGATAAAGTGTGGCATGAAGGCCTAATTTTAAAATTGAAGACTTACTTACCAATAAACATTTTAAATCTTTTGGAAAGTTACATTATTTCCCGTAAATTCACTGTTGTGGAAGGAGACTTTACGAGTAGGCCTGAAACTATTTCATCCGGTGTGCCACAGGGGAGCATACTGGGACCAGTTTTATATTTGATTTATACTTGTGATATGCCTGTGAGCAGTAGTATCCATACTTCCACATTTGCCGACGATACAGCCTGCCTTAGTATGCACGAAATCCTTGATGAGGCATCCCGCAAACTCCAGGAACACATTAGCCAGATGGAGCTTTGGTTAAACTTATGGAGAATTAAAGTCAATGAACAAAAGTGTGTCCATATAACGTTCACCCTAAGAAGAGATACTTGCTCCACCATTCGGATTAACAATCAAGTTGTTCCTCAACATTCACATGTGAAATATCTTGGCATACACCTTGATCGACGACTTACATGGAAACACCACATTGACTCTAAGTTAACTCAAATGAAACTTAAATTAACTCAGGTACATTGGCTGATTGGTAGAAATTCAACACTTAGCCTAGACTGCAAACTTTTAATATACAAGTCGCTTTTAAAGCCAATATGGTGTTACGGAATTCAACTATGGGGCACTGCTTCAGCTTCAAATGTAGAGAAAATTCAACGAAGGCAAAATAAAATTTTACGCATGATAACATCGGCTCCATGGTACATCAAAAATTCAAATATACATCGCGATTTGAATATGCCACTAGTGACTGAAGAAATTGCAAAATACGCAGGCAAATACCTAACAAAACTCGAGTCACATCCTAATCCGCTTGCTCGTAATATTTTGAACTTTACTGGACACATCCGCTTAAAAAAGAGAGATACACGGGCTCTAATATTCAACACTCTAGATGATGAAGCTGCTTGAAAACACCTTTTTCTTTTTGTTGCTTATCACTACTTATGTATTATTAATAACTATCAGTAAGCTTATGTCCGACATTGGTCGGGCCTAATAATTTTTTTTTATAGATTTAAGATTTGAATACTTATTGTTAGTTCATATTTGAAGATACAATAAATAATAAACATGCATTTAAAAAAAAAAAAAAATATTATTTGCAAGACTAGTTTTTAAATAAAATACACTAATATGAAAATAAAAAAGCATTTAAAAAAAAACAAATATTTTTTTGTAGTTTTTTTATTTATTATCCATCCTTAAATAAAATTTATGAATTTTCACATCTGTTACAATCTTGTGTTGCATTTTTTCTCCAATCTCATAACAAAGTCGTGTTAATTCAATCTTTACATCCCTTTCGTGTATTCCTTGTATTTCATTGATTTGAAGTTTTGTTTTGTTTAAAGCGGAGCAGGTTGGTATATAATATTCATGATAGAAATGAATAGAATGTTGTTCCAACACAAAATTGATGTAAAAAATACTCGAATTTGAGTTAGTGGTCTCCAAGTGTCAGAATCGATTTTTATTTTAAAGTTTCCTTGTATGATAACTAAAACACAAATACCTCTTTTTCAACATCTCTCTCACTTTCATTATCAATTATATTTATAGAATTTAAAAAATCCCGACGATTAAGCATATCATGAATATACTCCTTATAGCACATGAGATGTAACCACTCTTCTCGATCCAGTCCAATGTATTGCTAATTTTTATAATTCAACCATATTGCAATCTTCAATTTCCAATTGAGCAAGTATTCAAACTCAAAAACCACATCATATATTTGAGGTTTTCGTTCTTGATTGTTGTGAAATATATTCTTTAAAGTACGTTTATCCATCCTCAATGAAAATAATATTTAAACTAATAGCTTTTTCGGTCTATTAATCTGTATATATACATAAATATGTACATTGAAGTAAATAATAAATCATACACATACAAATACATTTTATATTTACTCATAGTTTTTTTTGAGATACATTTTTGTAAGTCTCAATAATTTTAAAGATAATTTTTTTTCTTATGTGGAACATTGTACACCGACAAGTGTCCGGCCCTTCCTCGCATCCTTTGCTATACCAGGGGCAGCTGGCGAAATGCCCACTATCTTCGGAGTCCTCCTGCTATAAAACTCTATACTCCTCATTTTCAGTTAGCATAGATATAAAAAAATGTATTGTTTCCTTATGCTCATAGAGCAGTAAGTCTCCAAAGGAATGAAGGAATTCAAACAACGTCTCACGTATTTGGCTCATTTTTAATTTGATTTTATTTCTTTAAAGAATTTTGTTGAATGCAATTTTTATACTAATATTCTTGAAAGGCTTACGTACCTATTTATAGTAAAATATTCTTGTAAAATCAACATTTTACGAACAATTTTGAGTTCTTTTGAAATTTTTTGTTTCACTTACACTTTAGAACATTAATATAACTATCTCTCTGATCTTTGTTTTGAAATTTTATGTTTCAGTTACGTTTTAGAACGTCAATATAACTATCTCTTTCACTACAATTCTATCAGTGACAAAACAAACAAACACTTACATAAAAAATAATTACAATATGAGAAAAAGAGATAGCTACGTTACTGATCTTTGTTTTTTAGATTTTTTTTTTGCCTATTTAAAGATTGGTAGAAATATTTAATACATCAGTTTACAAAAGCAGATTGAGCAATCTGTCAAAAGAGAAGAAGAAAAAAACACATAAAAAATACATATAAAAAAATTAAATTTAATTAATTAATATTCTGATAATGAATCCACCAAATTTGATAACAAAGTTCAACAATTTAAATAAAAAAACATTAATCCATATAAAAGAGCTCCAGGACTCAACTAAATATACAGTTAAAAATGCTAAACGGGAGACAAGTAAATACGGCACCACAATTCAAATTGAACTGGAAAATAACATAATGTTTTTACCAAATCGGTACAACACGTTATCGGATGATGATATACTAGAACTAGCATCCGGGATATATTGCATATGTAAGCAAGGAGAAAATTCCTTAAAATTGAATACTGCTGCTGAAATAAGTATACTTCTAACAAATGCTCAATACCCACAGTGGGAATAATATGTAGAAACTATATTTTATAAACTTTTTTATTAATAAAACAGTAAAATTTAAAAAAAAGTTCGTGTGTTGTATTATCTATTCTTTTCACTTATTTTGTAAAGAAATTGGAGACATAAATGTCCACATTTAAATGAATTATAATCTTGATATTGATTGTAATTATATTTTATATTTTTGCCTAGATATTTAACTAATTCTAATGGAGGTTGTAAATTTCCAAAACTGTCGAAATATTCTTTATGTTCATTGTTTTTATAATATGCTACCCAATGGGTTCCAGGTCCTCTTGATAAATCCAAATTAATGATTCTGCATTCTCTTTTTCTCGATCGTTTTGGTAGTGTACCCAACATGAAAAGTCCTCTAAAGTATGGAATGTTTGTTGAAAAGTTTCTCAGATCAACATCAGATAGGGGTTTATTGGGTAGCGTTACGAAAAATTTGGTTTTTGTTTTTCTTGACAGACTTTTATTATTATTCCCCATTGCTACTGCTTCCATTGTTTTATTATGTCTAGTTGCTTCATCAAGTTGTTGTTTGGCATTCTTTGCTGCATTTATTGCTTTTGATATAGCTGCGCCGCCAGTAGAAAGACTACCAATTGCACTCAGAGCAGTAAGAATAGGTACCAAAGGTAAAAAGCCACCAATCTTTGGAACATTAATTATGCGTGGTATTATAACTTGCGATTTCTTTCCCCTTAACGACTTGTTGATAACCTTACGTGCAATCCTAATGGCAGAGTTAATGTCTTGAGGTTTTTCCTTCTTCAGTACTTTTGTTGCATTTTCAATTGATGTACTGAACAGCTTTTTTCCATTTGTTTTTTGCAACCTTCTTCAATACCATACCAAGTTTTCTTTTGGCTTTCATTGCGTTAGTAACCATATACGCAAACGATTTTTCTGCAAGACTGCTATCTTTTGAAAGAACTCGTTCCCAAGCTTTATTTTCAAGAATTTTATCAGCTTGATGTCTACTATTTAAATCATTTGTTTTGGAATAAGCAATGTCGTGATTTTTACTTGCAGCGTCTAATAAATTTATTCCTTTGTCACCACGGTCTAAACGTTTTTGTAATTTTGTTCAGGGTCCACAAAACTGATATCCAGGAAGGTGTAGTTCAACAGGTAGAGAGTTTATTACTCTATTCACTAAACCTTTTTCAACGGCTGGTTTTTTATAACTAAACGTTTTGTTATAATGTATAAGCATCTTATTTAACTTTTTTCTTCTATAATAAAAGTAACATTTATGAAATGCAATTATGTAGTTATAAGAATGCAATTAGTAAAACAACATAAAAATATTGTGATCCGCAATATTGATGCTTCAACGAACATCAGATCTAAAATAAAACATAGCTCTCTCTTACCAAATTCTATTCGTGCTCTAATAGTTGGACCATCAAATTGTGGAAAGACTAATGTTATGATTAGCTTGCTAGAAAGCCCTAATGGACTCAAGTTTGAAAACATCTATTTATACTCAAAATCCCTTTATCAACCAAAATATGAATACTTAAAGCGATTAATTTCGCCAATTAAAGGGATGGGATATTACACATTTACAGATAATGAAAAAGTTATTCCTCCTGATGAAGCGAAAACTAATTCAATTATGATCTTTGATGATACGAGCATATTTTTGCATGGGACGTCATAAGGATGTTGATTCATTTTATTTATGTCAAACTTATACCAGAATTCCCAAGCACTTAATAAGAGACAATGCAAATGTGATTATAATGTTTAAACAAGATGAGACAAATATGAAGAACGTTTATAGCGATCATGTTGCCAGCGACATGAGTTATGAAAAGTTTTATGAAATTTGTCGAGAGTGTTGGAAGGATAAATATGGATTTTTGATGATAAGCAAAGATAATGACTTGCAAAATGGTCGCTATAGAAAGCAATTCGACTATTTTATAACAATATAAATTACTCTACATAAAAGTAAAACATTAGTACTTAATTTGGCTTTGGACATAGTACATCTACTTATTTCCTAAAAAATATTTTATGCCGGATCTGATAGCTGATCTGTTACCTGGTCTAATAGCTGATACGTGATCTGATACCCCCATACCTGATCTGAAAGCTGCTCAAATATCTGATCTAATACCTGATCTGTTATCTGATCTAATATCTGATACCTGATTTGTTGCCTAATAGTTGAAAATGGATGAAAAAGTTTTAAAAGAGCTAATAAAGACAAGAAATGTTTTAAAGAAAAAATTTCGTAGTATAAAAGTTGATGAAGCAGATACACATGAGCAATTCAAAGATACATTTAAACCCATAATACATTCTTTAACAGAATTTGTGAACAGTTCTAAACATAATAAAAGAAGTATTAAAGCAGAAAAAGATGAATTTAAAACGAAAGTTTATAAAAAATCAAATTTTCCATTCTACGAACAATCAGTTAAGTTAGAGACAAGTACTCCAAAGAAGCTTGCTGAAGAAACATTATGCAATAAAAATATCTCACTTAGTGATCGAAACGCATATAAGATTGATAAAGTTGATACTGATGATGATGACAACGATGATTTTTACTCTTAATCGGAAACTCTGGACAATTCAGATAATAATAATAAGAGTTATACTGACCTAGCACTCTTGGAAAGCAGAAACGAATTAGATACTCTCTACGGTCCACATAAAGATTTAAATAATGAATGGAAGTTTGGCAATAGTAGTATTAAAGTTATTGAAGATAAAATAGTGATTGGAAATCAAATATGGGCTTTTACACCAGGTTTATTTTCTTTACTGTTCACAAAATACCAAAACATTACAATAAACATGAATTAGATATATATAAAAAAATTTTAGTAAGCACAAATGCATATAAAAGAGAATATAGACATGATGCACAAATAAAAGGAGTGAGAGCATATAAATATAAGCATATTATCAGTAAATTGTTTAAGAAAGAAAGTGAAAAGTACTCATCAACTTCATCATCACTACACAAAATAAAAAGTCTCTACAAGGGCGAGGGTTTGATGCAACTAAACACATACAAACCTAACTATATATACTTAGGCTAGGCTTAGGCTATTGCTGGCATCACAAGCTGCAGATCATACTAATCACAATAACGAAATTTTCTCAATTATCGAAGAATTATATGAAGCAAACATTATAGAATAATATTTATCTGCATAAATCATGTCCATCGATAAGTTCGGGCATTATCTTAATGATACAACTGGTACTGTTTTTGTGAAAAATGTTCCTAAGCTGCTGGGCTTCGTTATGGATAAAACTAATAACATTGACGTTCAAAACAAAAGAATCAAAAATGTGGCAAAAGCTTTGGAGGAAAACGACGTTGTTAATAAATTACTTCTGCAAAGTCAAATTCAAGAGGTTCGAGATGAAATCAACATGAGCTTAAGTCAAAAACTCAATGAAATTCAAGAAAAAATTTTAAGTATGAAACTATTTTTTGAAAAAGAAATTAAAAAGATAAATGAGTTAATTTATGGGTATGTAAGAAATATGATGGTCGACAGTACTTAAATGAACTCACTCTGAACTCAACGTATCCCTTAAAATTCAAAATACGTTAAATAATGACTTCAAAGAGAAATTTAGTAAATGAACTGCATAAGCAAGCACGAAAAAATTTTCCACGTAAAAGAGTTATTATGAAAGGAATAGATGATCTTTGGCAAGCTGATTTAGTTGAAATGGGGAACTATTCTGCAGACAATAGAGATTATCGATTTTTGCTGACCGTCATTGATACATTTTCAAAATTTGCTTGGGCAGTACCCTTGAAAAGAAAGACTGCATTGGAAACAAGCCAGGCTATGCAGAATATTTTTCAACTAGGGCGAATGCCAAAAAACTTGGAAACAGACGGCGGTAAAGAGTTTTTTAATAAACACTTTGGAAAATTGATGAATAAATACAACATTAAGCACTACTCAACATATAGCAGAATGAAAGCATCAATAGTAGAACGATTTAATAGAACATTAAAAGGAATGATGTGGAAAGAGTTTAGCTTTAATGGGTCTTATAACTGTATCGACATTTACAAAGACTTGATTAATACATATAACAGAAAAATTCATCGTACCATCAAAATGCCACCGTTTCAAGTTAACTCTACAAACGAGAAAAAATTATTAAATACGGTATATAACCGTTTAAAACTTTTTAAATTATCAAAGTTCAATGTTGGAGATCATGTGCGCATAAGTAAATATAAACATGTTTTTGAAAAAGGATATACACCAAATTGGACCACAGAAATTTTCACGATTAAAAGAGTTCAAAATACATATCCAGCCACATACATATTAGAAGACTATCGTGGTAATCCTATTAAAGGTGGATTCTATGATGAAGAACTTTCAAAAACTAGATATCCAAATACATATCTAGTTGAAAAAGTTCTTAAAACTAGAGAAGGCATATGTTAAATGGTTAGGATTTACAAATCAACATAATTCTTGGATCAATAAGAATGAAATATTGTAGTTAAGTTTATATATATATATATATATATATATATATATATATATATATATATATATATATATATATATATATATATATATATATAAGAAAAGGATTTATATATATAATTATATTTTATTTAAAATATTAGACACAAATATATACATATATATATATATGTATATATTTGTGTCTAATATATTAAATAAAATATAATTATATATATAAATCCTTTTCTTATACAAAGTGTTGTGTTTAATTTCACTTATTTGTAATCAGACAAGCATAATGTCAATAACACACTCTTAGCTCAAACTCATCTAAGTTATCTGCTAATTACTTTCCTCCTATTCGTTTGGATGGTGAATATGAATGTGCTCTAACTGATGTTCATTCATATAATAGCATTCCTAATGTAGATGATTATAACAATATATTTCATATTGGTGAACACGTAATTAAAATACCAATAGGATCTTATGAATTGAATGATATAGTTGATTATATTAAACACCACTATAAGCAGTATTGTCCGGAAAATAAAATTGATATACAAGCTAATAACAATACAATGCAAGTTAGAGTTAATAGCTCTAAGGATCCCATATACTTTAACAAGGATAACACAATTGGAAAACTTTTTGGATTCAATAAGAAAATTCTAGCTCCTAACCAAGACCATTACTCAGATCTACCAGTCAATATTTTCATCGTGAATATCTTGCGTGTTGAATGTAGTATAGTCGTTAACATATATACGAATAACTCACATGCACACACATTACATGAATTTGCGATCAATGTCCCCCCAGGGTATAAAATTGTTGAGATTCCTCGAAATCTTATCTATTTGCCAGTTAACTGGCGAGAGCTAAGTTCTCTCACTCTACGCATAGTTGATCTAGTTGATCAGAACGGTGATTTAATTAATTTCCGAGGAGAGGAAATTACAACAAGAATACATTTGAGATCTAGCTAATAATGATAATATACAACGTCAAGCAATATAAGGATACAATTTTATACACTCATAAAACACTATTGCAAACCAAACCACGATTAAAGAGATCATTACACAAAAAAACATTTGACACAAGGAAATAAAAAATTTTTGAAGTCTCTCAATTTAAAGTTGACAAAGAAATGAGTTACATACTAGATGTTCTAGAAAAACCTCAATCAGACGAAAGTATAATTAAAAAAGACTATCACACATATACACCATACCTACAATCTTTCAACAATAATGAGATTCGAATTTCAATACAAAATCAAGACTTATATGTGCTATCCAGCGAAAACTACATATATGTTGAGGGAAGTATTGTAGATGATAATAACAGCAAAATATCTTCGTTTTTAAATCTAAAATTAAAAAATAACTTTGTGGCACATCTCTTTGACGAAATTCGATATGAACTTAATGGCATAGAAATTGATCATACAAGACATATAGCGATTACAAGCAGCCTAAAAAACTTTGTTTCTTTATCATCTGCAGAAAGTATTGGCTTGTACAATGCTGGATGGAACAAACTCGATGATTTGGATATTTCAAATGTATACTTTAATTTCTAAATACCACTGAAACTATTTTTAGGCTTTGCTGATGACTATAATAAAATTATACTCAGCGGTAAACATGAATTGGTTCTCTTACGTAGTAAGAGCGATGAAAAACTCGTATACTCAACTGTTGCTACTGACAAACCAAAAATTAGTATCTCGAACATATCATGGAGAATTCCGCATGTACAATTATCAGATCTGAGCAAATTAAATATGATTAAAATTATTAACAGTGGTGCTTTTATACCGATGGCATTTCGCAGTTGGGATTGTCACATTAATCCTCAACTAAATACAGGAACTAGCTGTATATGTTAAATTGGCTGCAAATAGAGAACGACCCCGTTTTGTGTTGATTGCTTTTCAACAAGAAAATAAGTTTGTTCACTGTAATATAAACAATTTAAAAGTGCATTTAAATTCAGAAACGTACCCATATGATGCTTTAAATATAAAATTTAAAAATGATCGGTATGCCATCCTACATGATATGTATCTACGGTTTCAACAAAGCTACTACATGAGGGAATCACAACCACTTCTAACTGCTCAAGAATTTAAAAATAGTGTGCCGATAGTTGTAGTAGATGTCAGTTATCAAAACGAAGCTCTCTCTAATGGTCCTGTTGATATAAAAATTGAAATTGAAACGGACTCCAACATTCCTACCGATACATCAGCCTTTTGCATTCTCATCCACGATTGCATAATAGAATACATACCCTTAAAAGGTCAAGTTCGTAAAATAATGTAAATAAAATATAAGATGATTGGGGGTAAGGTTTTCATCGATATGCAAGGATTTAAATCCAATTCAAACATCTTTATTGCAAAAGAAATATCAATTGTTTTTAACAATAAGGAGCACATAAATTTTATTATTAAACCACCGTTTAACTTCAAAAGATTATCAGTAGCAAAACAAAGAGAAGCGAATTGGCTAACAAGAAACTTCATCATCTGAATTGGAATGACGGATCAATATCATTTAAGAGTGTTGTAAAATTTTTAAAATCCAATTTAAAACATTCTTCAATCTATGTTAAGGGTATGGAACAAAAAAGAAATGGTTTGAGAAACTACTTCAACTTAGAGTTTTCAACATCGAGGATATGGGGTGCATCAACTTTAAGCAAATACAACTTAAATATCCGGAATATTTTTACTGCAGTTATCACAATTATGGAGTTTGTGCCTTAAGAAATGCATATTTACTTTATCAGGAAAATAACTAATAATGTATATTAATTTTCTATTCTTACATTGCTACAACATATATTTACGATATTTTTTTAAATAAATATGTAGATTAAAAATATACAAAATTTTGTTCATTCATTTATTTATATGTATATGGTATGTACAAGAGACAGAGACAAATGTCAGCAAGCAGTGAAAATAACAACCAATCTTTGACAATCCTCAATATCACAAACTTCAATTTCTTTACAAAATAAGTGAAAAGAATGAATAAATACAACACGCATAAATTGTATATTTTATTCATTTCTTCAAACTCTTTACACATAAAAAAATTAAATTAAACAACAACAAAAGAAAACATTGATATCTCACCAGCATACATAATTACTTTCTAAAATACCCTTCCATGTCCCCAGCTAAAACACGAATATTACACACAAAAAAAGTAATGCCGAGTGCACACTATGATATTTTGTGACATCGCGACAGTGTGCCCTAGTGGTAACGTTTATCATTTCCGATTTGCATTCCATATAAAAAAACATAATGTGAAAAGCGTTGCACACATTTTAAAAAATGATTACAGCACAAGAAAATGCCAGATTTGTACTCGGCATTGCATGTATACATATACGACTACTTACCCATCTGCCAACGCTCAAGTTATTGTAAAAACATACACAAATGCACACGCATAACGTTGGCTCCCATGATCACGCATCTCTAATTCCCTTTGACAATCCTAAATATCTTACACTTCAATTTTTCAACCTTCAAATAAGTTCATTGCTCATAAATTACATATTTCGTTTACCTCTTCAAACTCTTTAAATATAGGAAATAGGAAAATCAAACTAAATAAAACCAACAACAAAAACATTCATAGATTCCCACAAGCATACATAATTTCTTTCTAAAATAATCTTCCATGACCACCAGCTAAAAAAGAATATTGCAAAAAGACCAAAGCAACATTTTTCTCTATGCACACATGCACTTACACTCTAAGGGTCTTATACAAAAAAGCTTAATAAAGCTTTGCCAAGCAATGTTAAGTAAAGTTGTATTCTAAAAAAAATATTGTATAAAAATTCTAAAGTAGGCACCCACGTTTGTTAAGACTACTTTAAGTTGATATTTCCAAAATGTGTATTTTGTACCTGAAATATTTTTACTAATATAGCACATACTGTTTCATGTTACATCTGAAAATGAAGCTAGAAGTGCCTGCTCTTATCTTAAATTTATTATTTCTGTCATGTAATGGGAAACATCACCAATTATCCAACTGCTTCGAAATACATAGCAAAATCCATAAAAAAATATTAAAATAAATACAATTATACAAAAATGTTTTAGTGATGTACATACAATCAAAACAATTCGAAAAAAACTGGATATTCAAATACTCGTTTCATTCGAATTAAACAAATTGTGATAATTTTTCACATTTTTTTACTTTTACTTCATGGTTGTGTTTATCTGTTTTCCTATTAAGTCAGAAGCTCATTTTTTTTAAATTAGGTTGCTTTACTTCAAGATAATAAAAAATTATTTAATAAAATAAAAAAAATATTTGAATACCCGAATGAAATTGTATTCAATTTTGTACATCATAAGCTGTGAAGTGGTTGTTGAACACGGTGGTGTTACCAGTATTTATTATTAAATCACAAAATATTTAAAGTTGTCTTTTGCATATGATTTTTTAATAAAGCTATGTTAGCCTTAAAGTGCTTATCAACTACTATGAACTTTAAAGCTAAAGTAAAATATTTTTTTGCATAAGGGGGTAAAATTATAAACCTGCTGCAACCGCTTAACAAACAAAAAAAAAAAAAAAATAAACATTCAATTCAATTCAAAATTAAAACAAAACCCTACATAAAATCCTTCGTACCTACATAATTAACTATGTACATCGACGAACGGATATCAAACCATTCATAGTCAGATAGACGAGGAGACAAACGATCGTAAAAATTTCATTTTAAACAAAAAAAAATAATAATAATAATAATAATTCAAACCAAAAATGTGCACTAAGAAAAGATTTACATATCAAGTGTTCTAAATACTGGACATATGTTTAACATGTGTTGTTATTTTCCCATATACGGCATACATTTTCGTGCTGCAAATGTATGACGTTCCTTTTCTTTCATCCTTTTTTTAATTACTGATCCTTTTTCCTGGGGAAAGCTATAAAATATGTGTAATAAAAATAGTCAGATAGACAGAGGAGACAAACGATCATAAAGATTTCATTTTAAACAAAAATAAAAATTCAAACCAAATATGTGCACTAAGAAAAGATTTATATATACAGTTCTATTAATAACAATAGAACTAAGCAATGCACACAAACACAGACATTTGTAATAAAAATAGACAACAACAAAATATGTGATATAAAAACACAAAAAATTATAAAGATACGAAATATTTAAAAAATTCCCCTCAACAAAATTTGCATCGTAATATAATACAATTTCCTAACGCACATAAACACAATAAGCAATAGAAATGTATTACTGGTAAGTGCATAAAATAGAAAAAATAAAATAAAGATACGAAATATTTAAAAAATTCCCCTCAACAAAATTTTCATCGTAATAAGCAATAGAAATGTATTACTGGTAAGTGCATAAAATAGAAAAAGATAAAATAAAGATACGAAATATTTAAAAAATTCCCGTCAACAAAATTTTCATTGTAATATAATACAATTTCCTAACGCACACAAACACAATAACCAATAGAAATCTATGACTTGTAAGTGAATAAAATAGAAAAGACAATTTCCTAACGCACACAAACACAATAACCAATAGAAATGTATGACTTGTAAGTCTGACTCAAAACTGCTGTAGACTTTTTGTTAACCTTCAAAAAGAAACTACATATAGCAAAAACTAAAAATTATAAAGATAAGAAATATTTAAAAAATTCCCCTCAACAAAATTTGCATCGTAATATAATACAATTTCCTAACGCACATAAACACAATAAGCAATAGAAATGTATAGGGCGACAATTTCAATGCAAATGCATATTTATTATCGACACCTTAAAAGCTATTCTGAACAATTTTCTTTGCGTTTCATAAGATTTCCTGTAAAATGGCATGAATTTGTTTTTGCATATTTTGCATATTTTAACAAAAATCTAAGTTCTGTGCATATTTTTGTAATAAGTGCATATTTATTTGCATATGTTCCAAGTTTTTCACAGCTTTAACAATATCAAAAAAATCCTCCATTTTCTCAAACTTGCACTGAATACTTTAATATCATTTCTGAAATAACCGCCATTTAATACAAGATACAACGTCCATACTATGGACATACATACATACATATGTACATATTTAAATGTTATTCATTATACCAGCTGATGCGGCAATGCCGGTGAAAATTTATGTAGCCCCCTTTTTAAACACAAGAAAACGCAGTTTAAAAAAACGAACGATCGAACATTTTCGATGTACAAAAAATTTCTGCGCCCCAACAGGCACTTTACATATGAAAATTTAAAAAACTGTATTTATTTATACAAAAAAAATTTATGTTAATACTACTCGTTTAAATGTAAAAATTCTATGAACTGATTTTATTTTTATATTTTAATTTTTTATTTGATTGTGTAGACTGGATTTTATTTTTTGTATGTTATGTTATTTTGTTATGTTTTAATAAATCTAGTAAAAAATTAATTGTTTTTTGTTGCATATATTTATTTGCGCATATTTTCATTATTTTGGTGCATATTTTGACTTCTATGGTGCATATTATATGCGCATATTTTTAATTTTATAGTGCATGAAATTTGTCGCCCTAGAAATGTATTACTGGTAAGTGCATAAAATAGAAAAAGATAAAATAAAGGTACGAAATATTTAAAAAATTCCCCTCAACAAAATTTTCATCGTAATAAGCAATAGAAATGTATTACTGGTAAGTGCATAAAATAGAAAAAGATAAAATAAAGATACGAAATATTTAAAAAATTCCCCTCAACAAAATTTCCATCGTAATATAATACAATTTCCTAACGCAAACAAACACAATAACCAATAGAAATGTATTACTTGTAAGTGAATAAAATAGAAAAGATACGAAATATTTAAAAAATTCCCCTCAACAAAATTTTCATTTCAAATTATCTTTCCTTAAAAATAATAGTGATGAAGGAAAATAACACAACGGCAATACCTAGCATGATGTGCATTTTTACATTGCACTTTGATACATACATAAAATAGCAAGAAGAAAAATACCACTTTGGCAACACCTTGAATGATGTGCACTTTTACATTTACATTTACATCCTTATGTCACATTTTGGCCCCCGAACCCCATAAACACACTACTTTCAAAAAATAAGGATTTAAGCACTAGACATAAAGCTGATAAAATACTTGAAAATTCAGCTTGGGATCGAGTTTTATCAAAAGATAGCAGTCTTACAGAAAAATTATTTGCCTATATGGTTACCAGTGATGCCAATTTAACCATTTTCTGGCTAAATTTAGCTATTTTTCAACCCATTTAGCCGGAAGAAAAGTGAGTTTAGCTATTAGCTATTTTTTAGCCATTTTTATTTTAATCTAGCTATTTTTTAGCTATTTTTCCAAAAATAAAATTTGTTTTTGATTTTTCCTTAAAAATCTTAACTCTCAACAGAGTAATATGTTATTGTTTTCGCATTAATATCTATAAATCCCGGTTCAAAATTGACATTTTTGTTGCAGCAGTCTAAAAGAGCTTATATGTAAGAGATGGCACAAATGGTAACAATAAGATTTGCTACTCCATTCTTATAATCGTTGCAATTTTTTTATAAGTTGTCAAATCTAATTGGTGGCTTATGATATCAATCAAACAAGAGAGAAAAAAAATTAAACTTTAAAAAATAGAAAATTAATGAAAAGTATATACGAAAATTTCGTAAGGAATGGATTAGTAACCCAAAAATTTAGGGACTCAATAGCAGAATGTACAATAAATAGAAGGCTTAATGCAAGTATTGCAAGTTAGCACTATGTATATGCGTAGTTACCTGAAGAAAAATTATTTTATTTATTACTTGAATTTATTGTTTTTATTTACTTTAAAAAAGTTTCCGATTTAAAAAAATATATATATATATAAAATATCTTCTTGTTTTTGCTAAAGTTCATGGTTTTTGCATTAGATTTCACTAGGCCATTTTTAGCTAGTTTTTAGCCATTTTTTAGCCATAAAGCTATATTTAGCCATTTTTGGTACAGGAATTCTGGCACCACTGACGGTTACTAACGCAATGAAAGCCAAAACAAAATTTTGTATGGGTGTGGAGAAAGAAAGAAACAAAAAGAAAAAACTAAATGATAAAAAACTTTTTAGAACATCAATTAGAGCTGCAACAAAAATACTAAAGAAGGAAAAACCATTAGATATTAACTCAGCTATTAAAATCGCTTGAAAAACTATGTGTTTGATCCCTTCATTTATTGCCACCACTGTATTTTATATTTTATTATGTTTTGTACTAACATTGAATTCTTTTATGTAATATTTGCAATTATCTTACTCTTGTTCTGTGAGTAATACTTGTTGAAAATATTGGGTCTCATGCATAAAACGTGAGCTTGAGCTCAGACTCGATTGTTTGAGTAAAAGGTGCTTGTCCTATGTATAATAAAATTTGATGTATTTGCTTTTACTCACTGCTCACGTTTGATCTCGTGTTGCTCAGTTTGAACTAAGTAAGATGAGCTTGTGCTCATTTTCATATGCATAAAAACAAGCTTTTGCTTTCTTTTGCGAGTTATATAGTTGACTCGCGTACACTAAAAAGGAATCATGGCTGAAAATTTTGTGCCACAAAGAAATACAAAATGTTATCAACAGAGTAAAAAAAATTTAGCAAGTGAGGGTAAAATATTATACAAGTTTGTATTCTTAATTATTATTTTTTTTTAAATAATTAATAATAAAATGATAAATACATAGGTTTGATGATAGTAGTATCTGCTGGTTGGCTTATTATTTGTTTTTTGAGGAGTCAAAAGAAACACGTGGTGGTGCCCTCAGCAACATTGACAAAATTCGACTGTTTTTAAGATTTTGTGCAGATCCTGGATTCCAAAACTTTATAGCCACAGATCCACTGTGTCGCGAACTATTGCAGCAGTTCCGAAACTTATATCTGCCAAAACAAGTGTGTGGATAAAATTCCCGAAAGATGCAGATGAAATAAAAGATGCTTAAATGACGCAAGTTTCTTCCCACAGGTTTTTCTTGCAAAATCTGCATTTTTGTAGGAATCACCCTGTTTTGCTTTAACAAAACAAGCCTCTGCAGACTTTGAAAATTAAACTCCCTTGTCTCGTCAGTTTCATAACGACTCAAAACTGCTGTAGACTTTTTGTTAACCTTCAAAAATAAACTACATATAGCAAAATCTAAAATAAGATTGCTTAATTTCTGTTACACATGTTTCTATTGTTTCTATTTGTTTTTTATTATTTTTACGATCTGTCCCACGATGTCACCAGAAATCGTTCGATCGAATACTTATAATGAAAAATAAAAACAAAATTTTGTAATGTTATTGATTTTGCAATACAAGTTGTCGATCGAACTGGTGACATCGTGGGACGTGCCGTAAATGCTTGGTAATTGACTTTTTTCTAGTAAATGTTTATTTTGTTTTATGTTTTCTATTAAAAATTTAGAAATGTCAGTTTGTATTGTATTATTATTATTATTATTTGATTCTACTTCACTTTCACTTGACGAAATGTTTGCACTTCAATTACCATTAGACGTTTGATCTCCCTTTGCTCAAGTAATTGCAATTGGTTTGAACTCATTTTTATGCATACGAAATTGAGCAAAAGCTGTTGCTGTTTGATCGAACTCAACTTACGAGCATTGCTCACCTGTCTCAACTCAGCGCTTTTACTCGTTTTTATGCATGAGACCCATTTGCAATTGGAATTTAACCGTTTTGAATATTCTGGATAAATCTCTTGCTTATTTTATTATTTTTTTACTTAATTTAGTCTACTACGAGACATTAATTAAATAAAACACGTTTTCACCAAACTTTGCTGTCTTTTTTTAATAAGAAAGAAATCTACCTTAGTCGAACCCTAAGGCAAGGACTTTTAAAGGTGACATACCATTTGAAGTCCGGGTCAGTCAAATTAGGCTGTCCTTAAACATTGGTGACCGTGACAGGACACAAGCATAAGTCAGTAGTATAATCTGTGAAAAGGCTAATTATATAAAGGTAAAACTTCGTTTACAAAATTTAATTGGCGAATTTTCCTTTCAAAGTAAAACCCTAGCACGCAATAAAACAATCGTCATCTAACATCGACATCTAACTTTAGCAACATAACCAGTCAAGAAGATAAAACAGTTCTGTATACATGTTTGCTTAAGTTTACATAACATTAAGTTAAAAGGCATTTTTAACATCAGCTAGTGCATGTTTACATACTCGTCAGTTTGTTCTAACATTGGTTATTGTACAAATAACAGCGATTAAATAAAGTGAATCGTCCAACACCAGCAAGTTTAAGTTGGCAGGTGGCTCATTCGTTTTCAATACATTATATGAGTACTTGATATGAAAAACCATTATTTCGTTAAATCACTCTTCATATAAGAGTTAACATCAACACATGTACAGATCAATTGTACATAATTGTGTCTGTAAAACAAAACATATGTTGTTTAGTTTGATTATCCCACAAATTATTTCACAAACGTTTTCAAGAAAAAGACAAGTTGTAAAAACTAAGCACAACGTTTGAAAAAAATAAATTAAAATGACTGAACTCCAGCAGAAATCTCTAGATCCAAGGCCTACCATCGAAGAGCTGAAACAACAACGTGGCTTATCAAAAGGTAGTAATGGGTGTTTTTTATTGAGGTATAGAACTTTAAGTTTGCATCACTTTTTTAACTGGCGGCCATTTTGTCAGCTGTCAAGTGCTTTGTATTTACTTTGGTTTGCCATTTCATCATAAACAGGTTGACAAAAGAACAACGCTTGCAAATCGTGCAAATTTATTTCGATAATAATGGTTCAGTTCGCGAAGTTTACCGCAAGCTCCGTCCATTTTATGGTCGACATAATCGTCCATCAGAGCAATTAATTCGGTTAACCATGGATCGTTTTCGCACTACGTTTACTCTATGTGATAATACGCATCCGCAGAGACGACGAACAGTGCGCACCGAAGAAACAATTGCCGCTGTAGAGCAAAGTGTTGAAGAGGAATATTTTTTGTATGATTTTTGATTTTGTTGTTTTTTATATTTGTTTCGTATGTATGTAAAAAAAAATCCGCTTTAATGTCTCTTCACTATGAAGGTTCAACGAGAACTGATATTAGTAGTGATAATCAAAAAAAAAGGGGGGGGCAAAGTATTTTCAAGTAGTCCCATCTGGAGTGTTAGGTATAAGAGCCCGTGTGTCCCTCTTTTTTAAGCGGATGTGTCCAGTAAAGTTCAAAATATTACTAGCAAGCGGATTAGGATGTGATTCGAGTTTTGTTAAATATTTGCCTGCGTATTTTGCAATTTCTTCAGTCACTAGTGGCATATTTAAATCACGATGTAAATCAGTTCTCGTGGTACCTTCATAGCGAACAGTTGATTAGCGGAATTTTTCTTAATTACAAAAAATTAAACAAACAAAAAATATTCGTAGTACATATTATTCGTAATAGGTACATACTGTCTTTAATAAATAAGCTTTATGCTTTGCTGATATTTTTACATAGTAAAAATAACAAAAACAAAAAAAACCGCAAACAAAAAAAAATTAAACAAATTGATATTGAGGAATACTATATATATGTGTACCTCTAAACAAATAAACAATCATAAATAACAAAAACAAAAAAAGACCGCAAACATAAAAAAAAACACAAACGAATATCCCTTGAGGAATTCTTTGTATGAGTGCCTCAAATACAAAAAAATTTGAAGTGCACGGCAGAAATTATTATTTTACTGTGAGTTCTGAAACTCTTAATGAAAAAAATATAAATAATAAATCTGATGAGTCTTTTTTTTAACGTCAAAGCCAAATTTTCGTCAGCGATCAACTTCGCTTTGTCCAATGCCAAATAGTAATGATGCATTAACATTACAGTTGCCTAGTACTTCTTCATATAAGCCAGTAATATCATCCCCTTCAGGCTCGTGTTCATCACTTAACAAAGTTATCACTACAGATAACAGCGGCTCGAAACTCAAGGTAAAAGTCGGAATGGACAGATATATAACCGTGGTAAAGCGTGGGCGAAGCCCGAATTCTTCAAAAATTTCATCAGCTCCAAAAATGTCTAGGGATAACAGCGCAGCCTCAACTAATCGCCAAAACCGCTTCGAAATTTTGCAAGATGACAACGACAAACCCGAGGTATCCTCGAATAAAATATCCAAGACGCCACCAATCTATTTGAGACAAAAAAATTCAAATGCCCTTATTAAAAAATTAATTTCGGTCATTGGTGAGAATAAATTTCACATTGTTCCAATAAAACGTGGAAACATAGATGAAACTAAAATCCAAATTTATGACGAAAAAGATTTCCGTAAAATGGTTGCTGAATTTGAAAAAAATAAAACAAGCTTCTACACATACCAGCTTAAGAGCGCTAAAGGCATGCAGATCGTATTGAAGGGCATAGATTCTTATGTTGTTCCCGAAGAAATAAAAGATGCACTCGTCCTCCAGGTGTTTAAGGTAAAAAATGTGTCCAATATAATAAATAGAGAGAAGATTCCCCAACCACTATTTCGTGTTGAACTTGAGCCTAATGATATAAAATTGAAAAAAAATGAGACGCATCCAATTTATAATTTGAAATACCTCTTGTACCGAAAAATCACAGTTGAAGAGCCACATAAGCGTTCAGGTCCTGTACAGTGCCATAATTGCCAAGAATATGGCCATACAAAATCATACTGCAATTTACCCTCTGTTTGTGTTGTGTGCGGCGAATTACACGGCACTGCTAGTTGCAATAAGCCAAAAGATCAAAGTAATTAAAAATGCACTAATTGTGGAGGTAATCACACCGCTAACTATAGAGGTTGTCCTGTGTACTCTTTCGTAAAGAAGACTATGGTGCAAAAACCTAAATTAGCTCCAGCTCAATCAGCAAACGCTTACTCTGCCACTTTTGCGCAAATGAGCCAACCAGTTACTTCCCGTGTATCGTATGCAGATGCTGCTAAGACAAATTCAATTCCCACACAAAATGTTTCCCCGTCAAATAATTCAAAAAATACTGACGCAAGCTTTAATTTTAATCGCCTTGAAGCTACTATTGAAAATCTGGTGCAAAACTATAAACAATTTTACAACAAATATGACTAGCCTGATGCAAGAAATGCTGTGAATACTCTGCTTCAAGCATTAATTAATAAGCCATGAATACGTTAACAATATGTTTCTGGAACGCAAACGGCATTCGCCAACATAAAAATGAATTTGAGCACTTCCTCACGGAAGAAAATATTGATGTAATGTTAGTATCTGAGACTCATTTGACTTCGAGAAGTCTTTTTAAAATTTATGGCTACACTATATATGATACAAAGGACCCTAGAGGAAGGGCTTGCGGTGGATCAGCAATTCTAATAAAGTCAAGACTCAAGCACTATGTTCTTGATAACATTTGTGAAGAACACCTACAAGCAACAAATATTGGCATTGAAAGTTTTTGTACAAATTTTGTTGTATCATCAATTTACTCCCCTCCCAGATTTTCAATCACTGAGAATCAATATGAGGATTTCTACAAATCTCTTGGACCTTGTTTTGTAGCAGCTGGCGACTACAATGCTAAGCATACGTTCTGGGGTTCGCGTCTTATTACCCCCAGAGGTCGAGCATTGTTCAACACTATTTCAAAAATGGGCTTGGATGTCATTTCGAGTGGGGAGCCCACTTATTGGCCTACTGACATACAAAAAATTCCGGATGTTATAGATTTTGGCGTCATAAAAAATATCTCTAGGGATTTAATTCAAGTTCAAGCTTCTCTTGATCTTCCGTCCGATCACTCTCCGACGATCATTACAATTTGTAGTCCCTTAAGAAGTAACTTACCTGACACATATGTGAAGATGATCAATCGTGTTAATTGGCTGGGGTTCAAAAATATCTCAGTAGTCATTGTACGGAAAACATTACGCTTAGAACATCCGATGATATTGAATCTAACATTGCCAATCTCAGCGAGAATATTAAACAGGCTGCTGAACATGCCATTATCTCCCATCCGCAGACTGGGTTTAATAAAATTTATTCTACAGACATTGAACGTCTCGTACGTGAAAAAAGAAGAGCTAGAAGGGAATGGCAACAGCACAGATCACCACAAAATAGAATCAGATTTAAAGAGTGCACTAAACGACTCCAAGAGCTACTTGCGTCTGAAAAAACTGCATCTCTTAAAAATTATCTGGAAGGTCTTGATGTCACACCAGCGTCTAATTACTCTTTGTGGCGCGCTGCTAGAAAGCTTAAAACACCCATTGAGTATAAGCCACCTCTACGCTCATCTACCGGAAGTTGGCCAAGAAGCGATACTGAAAAAGGTAAAATATTTGCTGAGCACTTAAAATCCGTTTTTACGCCAAACATATTTACTGGTGTTGCTGATTTGCCGAATGTAGTCGCTCTACCCCCTCAACATAAAGTTTAAGACGCGTAATTTACAAAAATTAATTGCCGAACTCAACCCGAAGAAAGCTCCGGGTATTGATGGAATTAGTAACCAGATGCTTATGAACTTGCCTCGTATTGCAATGAGAATCCTATTATTCATATTTAATGCCATTTTACGACTGGAGTATTATCCACACAGCTGGAAGCTTGCCAAGGTTAAAATGATTCCAAAGCCGGGCAAAGATCTAACCAAGACTGAGTCATATAGGCCAATAAGTCTACTACTGGAAAATTACATTATTTCCCGTAAGTTCACTGTTGTGGAAGGAGACTTTACGAGTAGGCCTGAAACTATTTCATCCGGTGTGCCACAGGGGAGCATACTGGGACCAGTTTTATATTTGATTTATAATTGTGATATGCCTGTGAGCAGTAGTATCCATACTTCCACATTTGCCGACGATACAGCCTGCCTTAGTATGCACGAAAACCCTGATGAGGCATCCCGCAAACTCCAGGAACACATTAGCCAGATGGAGCTTTGGTTAAACTTATGGAGAATTAAATTCAATGAACAAAAGTGTGTCCATATAACGTTTACCCTAAGAAGAGATACTTGCTCCCCCATTCGGATTAACAATCAAGTTGTTCCTCAACATTCACATGTGAAATATCTTGGCATACACCTTGATCGACGACTTACATGGAAACACCACATTGACTCTAAGTTAACTCAAATGAAACTTAAATTAACTCAGGTACATTGGCTGATTGGTAGAAATTCAACACTTAGCCTAGACTGCAAACTTTTAATATACAAGTCGCTTTTAAAGCCAATATGGTGTTACGGAATTCAACTATGGGGCACTGCTTCAGCTTCAAATGTAGAGAAAATTCAACGAAGGCAAAATAAAAATTTACGCATGATAACATCGGCTCCATGGTACATCAAAAATTCAAATATACATCGCGATTTGAATATGCCACTAGTGACTGAAGAAATTGTAAAATACGCAGGCAAATATCTAACAAAACTCGAGTCACATCCTAATCCGCTTGCTCGTAATATTTTGAACTTTACTGGGCACATCCTTTCTACCTGCCTGTGCCACACTATCAGAATGCTTCAGCTGGTACACACTTTTGTTTCCTTTATTTAAACAACAAAAACACAAAAGAACAAACTTAAAAAAAAATCCTCAACATTGCTTGGTCAACAATTGTGTGGGGGGATACTTTATCCTTTTATATATGTACATACATATTTATTTTGTTATGTACATGCTGGTGTAACATGTAAATTTATGAAAAGAATACCAGTATGTGTGTATGTATGGCTTTTGCCTGTCCACATATGAAAGTGATAGACATACTTGTTATTGAGGCACGTGCCAAAGTCCACACGAAACAAAAAAACTCATACCCTAAACAAGCAGTGTTGATGATCATTTAGTAAAACTCGCCAAGATTACCTACAACTTAAAGAATTTGAATTAAATTATTTATTAAATTTTAAATTTTATATAAAACTAATATATAAATATTATTAGGGGTAATATTGATAAATGTGAGGATTTACCAATTTAAAATTATTTTAATTAATAATTATAACAATTAAGTACACACACACACACACACACATATATATGTATGTATATATATATATATATATATATATATATATCTTTATATATAAAAAAATGATATTTTAATAAAATAAAATTAATTAATTTTAATTAAAGTATACTAATTAAGTTTATTAATATATAAATTAAATTATTTATTAAATCTAAAATTTTATATAAAATTATTATATAAATATAGGGGTATATAATAAATACATACATACAGACAGTTTATTATCACTAAATCTACCATAAAACATATATATATACATACATATATTAAACACAATCTACATCTATATATATATGCACATTGTTTTATATACATAGATCATATAAATAAATAAAAGAAATCACTTAAACACTAATAACAAATAAATACATACATATAGACAGTTTATTATCACTAAATCTACCATAAAACATATATATACAAACATATATTAAACACAATCTACATCTATAATATATGCACCATGTTTTATATACATAGATCATATAAATAAATAAAAGAAATCACTTAAACACTAATAACAAATAAATACATACATACAGAGAGTTTATTATCACTAAATCTACCATAAAACATATATATAAATACATACATATATTAAACACAATCTACATCTATATATATATGCACATTGTTTTATATACATAGATCATATAAATAAATAAAAGAAATCACTTAAACACTAATAACAAATAAATATATACATACAGACAGTTTATTATCACTAAATCTACCATAAAACATATATATACATACATATATTAAACACAATCTACATCTATATATATATGCATATTGTTTTATATACATAGATCATATAAATAAATAAAAGAAATCACTTAAACACTAATAACAAATAAATACATACATACAGACAGTTTATTATCACTAAATCTACCATAAAACATATATATACATAAAGGGTGTTTTTTATTGAGGTATAGAACTTTAAGTTGGCATCATTTTTTTAACTGGCGGCCATTTTGTCAGCTGTCAAGTGATTAATATTTAGTTTGGTTTGCCATTTCATCATGAACAGGTTGACAAAAGAACAACGCTTGCAAATCGTGCAAATTTATTTCGAAAATAATGGTTCAGTTCGCGAAGTTTACCGCAAGCTCCGTCCATTTTATGGTCGACATAATCGTCCATCAGAGCAATTAATTCGGTTAACCATGGATCGTTTTTGCACTACGTTTACTCTATGTGATAATACGCATCCGCAGAGACGTCGAACAGTACGCACCGAAGAAACAATTGCCGCTGTAGAGCAAAGTGTTGAAGAGGACCCGAATGAATCGATTCGCCACCGTGCACAGCAATTGGAGCCGACTAACCGACTATTTTGTTCCCGAATTGGATGGCATGAATGTGGATGAGTTGTGGTTCCAACAAGACGGCGCTACATGCCACACAGCGCACGTCACAATCGATTTATTGAAGGAAACATTCGATGAGCGCATAATTTCGCGGAATGGACCTGTCAATTGGCCACCAAGATCGTGTGATTTGACACCATTGGATTATTTTCTTTGGAGATATGTGAAGTCGCTCGTCTACGTCAACAAACCGTTAGGGGACTTGGAAGCCAACATTCGTGGCGTTATTGCCATCATACGGCCCCATATGCTCGAAAAAGTGGTTGAAAATTGGACCTGTAGAATTGGCTTTATTCGAGCCAGCCGCGGCGGCCACATGCCCGAAATTATATTTAAACATTAATGGCATAAAATTATCCTTCCAATAAAGCCAAATTGATGGACATTAAAACAATTTTCTTGTGTTTTATTTGAATTTGAAGTTCTATACCTCTAAAAAAACACCCAGTATAACACGAATGAAGAATACTATTGTGTCTAACTTGTCTCATATAGAATTGAAATGCAGATTGGATATAATTGAATCATACTACAAACAAGCGTTATATTACCAAAACCAGAAAAAATAGAATCGGATGATGATGACAGATCTGAAATCGATGAATTATTTATTTCAATAAAAACTAAAATATTAGCATATATATATAGGCGACGCCAGACCAATTGTACACGAGGAATCAATATCCATTCCACATAGTCCACAATCTCGACTGCCAACATATGGTTACCTAAATTCGATGGAAAATATCTCGAATACAAAAATTTCATCAACACGTTTAATAATCTGGTAAACAAAGATAAACAAATACCAGTTATGGAGAAGTTCAATCACCTGTTGTCGTGTTTAAGTGGAGAAGCGTTGGCGACTATTCAGGCTTTCCAAGTTACGGAAGAAAATTATCAGAAGGCTTTTGCGAGACTTAAAGAAAGGTATGGTAATGATACGTCAATATTCTTAGAAAATGTACACGCTCTATTCGAAATACTGAAAACAAACAAGACATCACATCACCTAAGCAACTTAGACATATTGTGGACACTGTGTCCGCCCTTTATGGATCTTTAAGCTCTCTCGGTTCACCGTAACAAATATTTGATGCCGTTATAATACATCTAGTCATGCGCAAAATTGATTGTGAAACAAAACAAAAATTGGAAGAGTCAATGGACTTTTCGTCACTTCCATCATGGGGTATTTGCTGCACCATATTAGACAAACGTTGCCAACAACTAGATGCACAATGCAGGCGTAGTAGTAAACCTAACTCAGCCAATCATCAAAATTCAGCGGGAACTTTTCAACAAAATAAACAATAAACTTTTTTGACAAAGCAAACAAATAATGTATGCACACACTGTTTAAAAACTGGACACTTCATATTAAGATGTCAGCAATTTATTGTCCTTTCAGTAGATCAATGCATTGATCGAATCAAGAACCTAAAAATGTGTTTCAATTGCTTTTCCAAAGAACACGATGTATCTCATTGCTCTTCACGTTACTCATGCAGATTCTGCAAACAACGTCATCATTCACTACTGCATCAACAGGCAGACAACTTGCCATCTATATCAGCTGCCGCATCTCATTCTACAACCCAAGCACATGTAAACGCAACAAACGTTATTCTAGCAACAGCTGTCGTATGGGTTCAAGATAAATACAATCCTCACAAACACATAAATGTGAAAAACGACCAAGTTCCTATCCAAAATTTTGGCCATTAAAAGTTGTGAGATATAAATTTTGACCAAGTTCTTCTTTGCCACAATACCTAACAAAGAAATATATTATGTATGATAAAATTTGTAATCGTAAGGGTGTCATATAATTTGTAGATAATCTGTCAACTTGACAACATTTTTATCAATACAAATAAATGAACATTTATACATTATTTTCTCCTTTTTTGGAAAGGTAAAAATACAGGGTGGGCCAAAAGAAACCAAGGGGTGTAAACGTTTAATAACTTTTTTGTTTATTAATTTTTTTTATTTTTGCTTTCAGATTATATAGACAACACTTGGAGAATTTATAATGAATAAAAATAATAAATGAAAATCAGAAAATAAGAAATGAATAAATGAAATCAACTTTATTGAAAATTTGATTATGAGTGATGAAGCTCATTTTCATTTGAATGGCTTCGTTAATAAGCAGAACTGTAGGTTCTGGGGTTCTCAAAATCCAAGAGCCATTCATCAACGCCAATTGCACCCCATCAGGTGTACAGTATGGTGTGGGATCACATCTGAAAATGTCATTGGGCCCTACTTCTTCGAGAATGAAGATGGAAGTGCTGTAACCGTAAATGGAGAGCGGTATCGGTTTATGATAGAAAATTTTTTTCGTCCTGCTCTTGAAAACAGACCTGGTATGTGGTTTCAGCAGGACGGAGCCACTGCCCATACTGCCCGAGACACAGTGGCACTTTTAAGTCAAATTTTTGGAGAGCTAATAATTTCTCGAAATTCGGAAATTATTTGGCCAGCGCGATCGCCAGATTTGACAGCACCCGACTATTTTCTTTGGGTTTTTTTGAAGGAGCGAGTGTATGTGAACAAGCCAGAGACAATCCTTGAACTCAAGGCAAACATTGTTGCAGAAATTCGAACGCTACAGCCACAAGTTTTGAAAGATGTTATGGAAAACGCTCTTAAAAGAGCCCATCAGTGCGAAGCTGAAGGCGGTGGTCATTTAAGAGACATCATTTTTCATACTTAGTGTAAAAAAATTTCCATTTTGTATATTATATAATCTGAAAGAAAAAATAAAAAAAGTTAATAAACAAAAAAGTTATTAAACTTTTACACCCCTTGGTTTCTTTTGGCCCACCCTGTATTGCCAAGTTATCAGATTATCTAGAAATTATATGACACCCTTATGATTACAAATTTATATCATACATAATATATTTCTGTGTTAGGTATTGTGGCAAAGAAGAACTTGGTTAAAATTTATATCTCACAACTTTTAATGGCCGAAATTTTGGATAGGAACTTGGCCGTTTTTCACATTTATGTTTTTGTGAGGATCTGATTACTTTTTGAAAAGATTTCTATAATAACAGTTTTTAAACTTAAATTTTCTAGTGTGTCTTATTTCTATTCATGATCACTGTGCCAGTTGAAAATGTATGTATGTTACTTTTGAATTTGAAGTGCTTGTTTCCGCCCTCTGATAGCAACTTCTGGGTTTTCCGATTTTTCTTAGTGATCTCTGATCTAGATTTATTTGTGTATCAAATTTAAGCTCGCTAGTGCGAATTGGAGCTTTAACGTCGTGGCCCCACATACCGGGTATAACTTTTTGGTCTTAAGATTTTCCCATTGGCTTACACAGCTACACTTACTAGTGTATAAAATGTCAGCTCTCTAGCGCGAATTATATCTTTAGATTTTATCAGCATTACCTCTACCCACTATTCCTAACTCAAAATTTTGTTGTGAGCATCGCTTATGATTCATGCTAATTTTCTTTTAAAATATGCTAGACCGATGTAGATTAAACACAAGGCTAACATTTTATGGGAGTGATCACGCCCAATTTTTAAGGTAAATAGGCTTGAATTAAAAGCTGTGTATTAAGTATTTAGTTCAAAACAATATTAGCATGGTCCCGCCCATTCTGGTAAATTTTTTTGGGTTTTTAGACTTTTCTAGTTGGTTTCTCACCTAGACCTACTTGTATGTCAAATTTCAGCTCCTTAGCGCAACTTTTAACTTTTAATGTTTATGAGCTTAGCCACGCCCACTTTTCCAGAGGCAAATTTTTTTTGGGTCAGTGCTTATTATTTGTGTCTAGTTTCGTTACAAACGGATGATAATATCTAGATAAATAGTATAACTAAATATGCTGAGCCGCAGGGCATTCATTTTTTAATGAAAAATTTATAGCCTTGCATTACAGCAGTATATATGCCGAATTTCAATATAATAGCTTCCATGAAGCGCCTAGGATTACCATTTTTAATTCTGACTCTTATGGGCGTAGCCCCACTTTCCTGGCAAAAATTTCCGGGTTTTCAGATTTTTTTATTTTATTTCTCACCTAGAGCTAGCTCGGTATCGAACTTCAGCTCAATAGTACTAATTTTAATTGTTATGGGCGTAGCTTCCCCCTCCTGGCTAAAATTTTCGGGTTTTCAGATTTTTATGGTTCATTGCTCACCTAGATCTTCTCGTGTACCAAATTTTAGCTCTCTAGCTATAGCGGAATTGCTTCATCAATTTGATGAGTGTGTCAGTGGTCAGTGAGTATGTCTTAAAATATGCACTTTTTGCACCTCTATATCTCCGGAAGCTTTCATTGTAAAACTTTCAAACTTCGCATAAGAGGTTATATGAATTTATTCTAATTATGTTTTAAATATTGGGGAACAAAGTTATGAGGGGGATAAAAACAGCTCGAATGGCTTCGTGTAAATATACACACTGCGTGCATTGGCCAGAACTTGGCCTGGCGCACTGCCGTGCGCCTAGATAATTACCAACTAGGACGTGCACTACTTGATTCGTGCTCCCAAGTAAATTTCATAACCGATGAGCTGTGTAGTTTCTTAGGGCTAAAGAGAAATCGAAATCCCGTTGAATTTATTGGAATTGGTTCAAAAAAACAAAGTTCAATTTAAAACTCAAACTACAATCAAATCGCGTCTAAATAACTTCGAGATACCACTTGAATTCTTAGTATCTGAAGCTTTTACTGACTACCATCCTGAAGAAAATATCGATCTCAGTGATATCGAGTTACCACATAATTTAGAGCTAGCAGATCCTGAGTTCAATTTGCGTCGTCGTATAGATATTTATATTACTTGGGGCAGAAGCATTCTTCTCGTTGTTGTCTGTAGGGCAAATCCGTCTTGGAGATAACTTACCAACACTTCAAAAAACATTATTTGGATGGATAGTTTCAGGCAAGTACAAATCAACATTTAAATCTCCTGCTGCGTCCATTTGTTTATCAGAAAATACAAACATAAATGTCGATCGGAATATCGAAATATTGTGGAGGCTAGAATCTGTAGAGGGTACCTAGAAAACACCAACTTTGCGAGAAACATTTTAAAGATACAGTATCTACACAAGACGATGCAAGAATAATTGTTAGGCTTCCACTTAAAAAGGAAGTAAACTTTTTTATGTCTTGAGAGAATGTTACTGAAAAATCCGACGTTGTCAATACAACCAGTTCATGAGAGAGTATGAAAGTCTTATACACATGTCACAAATTAATAATCAACATATATCAGAGCCATCTTTTTACATTCCCCATCTTTGTGTACTCAAGCCTGACAGTGCATCGACCAAGATACGAGTTGTTTTTGATGGATCTTGTAAAAGTTCTTCACAAACTTCTCTTAATGCTACTATGATTGTAGGGCCCACAATTCCAGAATGAGTTACTAATTACTCTACTTCGTTTCAGATGTCATCGTTATGGATTGACAGCAGACATTGTCAAAGTGTACCGGCAAGTCGTCGTACATCCGGACGATCGCCACCTTCAGTTAATTTTTTGGCGTGATGATATTTCTAAACCTGTAGATACATTCACTTTGAACACGGTAACATATGGCACCGCATCAGCGCCATACTTGGCGATACGCAGCCTCTTATATACATAAGAACAGTTTCCTACTACACATGAGATTGGCAAGGCAGTCATTGCTAATGACTTTTATGTGGACGATATGATAACGGGAGCTGATGATTTTACTACACTTCAGGCTATCAAAAACGAAGTTGATGAGATTTTGTCTAAGTCAAAATTTGAACTGTCTAAATGGCACAGTAACAACTCAAATATCTGTTCAAACTCTGCTGACGTAAAATAGCTGCAACCTGATGATGACATAGCAAGTACTCTAGGAATCGCTTTTCATACCTTAGACGATACGTTCAGGTTTCAATTTCGTTTACACAAAGAATTATCTCACATAACGAAACGAACTATTTTATCTATAACTTCGCCATTATTTGATCCAATGGGCTTAATAAGTCCCTTAACTATAAGGGCCAGGATACTTCTTCAACAATTATGGCTGAACAAATTTGATTGGGACGAGTCACTGCCACAATCAATTAACACAACATGGTTGAAACTTGTCAAAGATTTTGAGAACTTATCGACTATTAAAATTCCAAGATTTGAACTTATCTCTAATACGGTTGAATTACAAGTACATGATTTTGGAGATGCATCCATTCACGCGTACGGGTGCTGCATATATTCGATACCAAGATTCATTTGGAAATGTAAAGGTTAATCTTTTAGCGTCAAAATCTCGCGTGGCCCCGCTGAAATCAAAAAGCTTGCCTCGTTTAGAGCTTTGTGCGTCGCATCTGTTAGCAAAACTTTGGAACAAAATAAAACCATATTTTGATTGCAATATAACAAGCATTTATTTTTGGTCCGACCCCCAAATTACGCTGCCCTGGATACATACACACTCGTCTACCTTATCAACCTTTGTTGAGAATCGAGTGGCTGAGATTCGAGATTCTTCATGGATCATTTTTAAATAAATCATCACACGAATCGAAAGAAGATAGGTGTCTCGAAGAACGAAAATCTGGGCTTTCAGCCCATGTAGATGCCGGATCTGAGCACCTTAGCATTCTTCATAAATTCATTAACTACATGAAATGCTTAAGAGTAGTATCTTACATGTTACGTTGGAAATACAAAACCTTCAGAGCACATGAAACAGTATCATCTGATGAGCTAACTTATGCACTTCATCACACAATTTGGATACTATAAAATCATTATTTTTCAACCTGTTTAGCAGAACTCCAACGCCAGGCTATTAAAAAGGGACCCCTTTCACCATTAAAACCTTTTTTGAATAATTTAAGCGGAGTACAGCTTTTATATGTTGATGGACGTTTATTAAATTCAGATCTGTCCTTATCATGCAAATTTCCGTTTATTCTCCCCAAGTCAGATCCCTTTGTTAAAACTCTCGTTATTTATTATCATCGCAAAAATTATCATGCTGGACCTCAAGCGTTGGTAGCAATTCTACAGCAACAATTTTGGATTGTCAATTATCGATCTTTGGCAAGAGAAGTCGTACATCAATGCATTCAGTGTGTGAGATATAAGCCAAAGTTACTTACACAAATAATGGGCAACCTTCCAAAGGATCGTGTAACTGGCAGTCGCCCTTTTGAGATAGTTGGTGTTGACTTTGGTGGTCCTATCCCAATTTAGTTAAAAATTCGCGGAAATGCTCCTCTAAAATCATATATCACCGTATTTATTTGTTTTGGTACCAAGGCAGTGCACCTAAAATGTGTATCCGATTTGTCTAGCGATGCATTTATAGCAGATATCAAACGTTTAATTGGCCGCAGGAGAGTGCCAGCGAAAATATATTATGATAATGCAACCAATTTCGTTGGAGCCAAAAACAATTTAAAGGACTTCAACAACTATTTTAAACAGCCATATCTTAATGTGCGTCAAGGTTTCTAGAATTTCGCTTTATCCCACCTCATGCCCCACACTTTGGTGGTATATGGGAGGCAGCTGTAAAGTCTTCCAAGTATCGCTTATATCGCACGCTTTCATCAGCACGTCTAACGTTTAAAGAGATGACTACAGCCCTAGTCGGGATCGAAACAGTTATGAACTCCAGGACGCTAACTAACACCTTCATCAACCGATCCCAATTATATAGAGGTACTCACGCCTGGGCATTTTTTAATAGGATGTAATTTACAACATATTTCAGAATATGTTAATACTACATCAAACATATCTAATTTAAAGCGATGGCAAATAATCACGGCAATAAAGTCCAATTTTTTGTCCAGATGGCATAAAGAATATCTATCCTATCTACAAAATAACTACAAATGGCGAACACCTCAGTACAATCTTAAAGTCGGTGACATGGTACTAGTACATGAAGACAATTTGCTTTCTATGAAATGGAAATTATAGGCCGCGTTGTTAATATTTTTGAAGGTGTCGATGGTTACGAGAGAGTCGCAGAAGTTAAAACACCTGCTTCTATTTTTCGCAGACCAATAATAAAGTTAGCTGTACTTCCTGTTAATTAAAACTGAGAGTTTTAATGGGCGCTGGCATGTTTGATCCCTTCATTTATTGTCACCACTGTACTTTATATTTTATTATGTTTTGAGTAATACTTGTTGAAAATATTGTCTTTGCAATTGGAATTTAACCGTTTTGAATATTCTTGATAAACCTCTTGCTTATTTTTTAATTTTTTACTTAAGTTAGTCTACTACAAGACATTAATTAAATAAAACACGTTTTCACCAAAATTTGCTGTCTTTTTTTAATAAGAAAGAAATCTACCTTACTCGAACCCTAAGGCAAGGAACCATTTGAAGTCCGGGTCAGTCAAATTAGGCTGTCCTTAAACACTATCAACAAATCATTAAAAGGAAGAAAATCTCAAATTATAGTACCACGTGTAATAAGTGTCCTAAAAATTTGTGGTTTTTTACCTCTGATACCGATTTTAACTGCTCTGGGTGCAATTGGTAGTCTAACAACTTGATGAAGCAACTAGACATAATAGATGAATATCAGTTGGAAAGGGACTTTATTTAAAAACATATAAAAAGTGTTATGGTTAATTTACAAAGAAGAATCAAAAAACTCTTAGAGGTGCTACCCAACAGACCACTATCTGATATGGACCTAAACCGTTTCTCTATAAATCTCTACATATATAAAAATTACGTGTATGTTCGTGATCGCTAAACTCAAAAACTACTGGACCGATTTGACCAAATTTTATACACATGCTCTATGGGCCATGAGGAGTGTTTCTGTATAGTTTGAGGTTCATCCGACAGATGGCGCAATATTTAGCTTTTTCGTGTTCTTGCACCATAACTCAAGAATTACTGCACCGATTTTGACCAAACTTTTAGCCCGATGCCGACCCAAACCTAACATCTTTTCGTGAAAAAAATAAATTAAAAAATAAAGTAAATAAATACCTTTATTTTTTAAACTGAATTTGCGCGATAAGCTTATGTTATGTTACGCTGTGATTTTCTTCGAGGCAGTTCAAAAAAAAAAGGAAAATTTGGGGCCAGCAACGCGGACCGGGCCCAGCTATCAAAAATAAATAAATCCATTATTTCTGCTTCGGTTAACGGTATTTGAACAATAATTGTTATGTCAATTTAGTGCAACTTTCATTCTTCTTCGAAATATAAATCCGGAATGACTTTGCAACGAAACCAGACTTGCAGTGAAAATAAAATTTGAAGGCAAAACAACGTTTGCCCGTGTTAGCTAGTATTCCATATTTTAGAGGACTTTTCATGTTGAATACTCTTCCAAAACGAACAAAGAAAATAAAATAGAATGTGGAATAATCAATTTAGACGTATCAACAGGACCTGGTACACATTGGGTAGCATATTATAAAAACAACAATGATAAAGAATATTTCGACAGCCTTGGAAACTTACAACCTCCTTCGGAAGTAGTCAAATATCTTAGTACAAATATAAAATACAACTATAATCAATATCAGAATTTCAATACGTTTACCTGTGGTCATTTATGTCTTAAAAAAAATTTACAAAATAACTGAAAATATTAAATAAAAAACACAAACATTTATATTTTACGAAACTCTTTACTGTCTTTTTATTTATAATTTAAAATACATAATTAATATATTTTATTGCCAAATAGGAAATTGAGAATTTTTAATTAGAAATTCACTCAGCTCTCTCCCAACTATTAAGTTTTGTTCACCTCTCTGCTTAAGCAATATGATCAGCTCGAGAGTCCTTTAATTTCATAATCGGTTAAAGTATTATATCGTTTAGGCAGGAATATTATGTGGTTTTCCATTTCAACTTTTAGTGTTGCTCCATATTTTGTTGTTACTCGTATCACATTTCAAATGATATATTTAATTGATGTCTCAAGCTCCTTTATGTGGATTAGGGTTTTTTTTAGTGAATTAAATTTTGATGTTAGATTTGCTGTAGAGTCCATTTTTTATTTACTTCTGCTCACTTTGAATGTTTAATTGAAAATGATCTTAAAAGTAGCGATGATGACTTCAAGAAGGCTAATCGTAAATATTTATGGTGAAAGTGAAGGATAGTGATAGACAGAAAAAGATAGTTCTAGAGAGAAAAGGGATAGAGAGAGATAGAGTGCTAAAAAGAAGTATGGAATATAGATGATGGTATAGATATTATAAAGACAAAAAACACTATTTTAAAAATTTTAAGAGCAAATTAGTCTTAAGGAAACCTTCAAACAATCATCATTCCATTAATTTATCAGCCAATAAAATGAGCCAAATTAGACATACTCTAAACCAATTTATATGAGATTTTGAAAGTTTCAGGCTTTTTTATCATTGAGAGATGAAAAAAATTTTCCAAAGTATGCTGGATGAGAACGAAGAATATGATATCATGGAAGATGAAGACAACACAGAAGGACACTTCAAAAGCTGTCCTTGGTATGATCCTGAGTGCCAGGAAGGACCTGATACTTGTAGGTGTACAATATATTTTTTGCGCAAAAGTATATTATAACATTTAATAATTGGATACCAAGAAATGTTTCCATCATTATAAATAAAATAATTAAAAAATTAGATTAAATGGTATTATTATAAGAAATAAAATAAAATTAAATTGTATTATTAAAATATTCCTTATTTTGCATTATTTTTTTTAAAGGAAATTTAGGAATCATTTATTCGAATAGAAAATAACAGAAACTTGAATGCAGTGAAAAATATAGCAGCAAGAGCAAAAACAACATTAAAGCGACCACCTCAACAAAAAGCTCTAACAAGATCAAATAAAAATTTGCTAAGTCATTGAATTTTAAATTGAAGACAAAATGAGTTCAATAATAGATGTCTTAGATAAACTATTGTCTGATGAGAATATAATCAAAAAGGGCTATCATACATATATCTACATACCACACTTACAATCTTACAACAATAATGATGAAATTAGAATTTCAATAAAAATCAAGATTTGTACGTGCTACCCAGTGAGAACTACATTAATGTAGAGGGGTTTGTTGCCGAGGTTAATAATCCCAAAGGAATAAATAAAGGATAAAGGAGGACTTTATATTAAAAAACAATTTTGTAGCATATCCATTTGATGAAATTCGCTATGAGCTCAATGGAATTAAAATTGACCATACAAGATATTTAGGAGCCACAAGCACCATAAAAAATTTGGTTTCTCTGTCACCAACAGAAAGTAATGTGCAAATGCTCGATGGAACAAAATTGACGATGTCACTCTTGAAAATGGATTTTTCAATTTCTATGTAGCTCTAAAACTGCTTCTAGGATTCGCTGAAGACTACAACAAAGTTATACTAAATGGAAAACATGAACTGATACTCTTGCGCAATAAGAACGATGAAGATCTTGTACGCTTGAGCGTTTCTACTGAAGCTGAAAGCTAAACTTACAATTTCACTCATCTCATGGAGAATCCCACATGTACATTTATTTGACTTTAGCAAATTGAATATGATGAAAATTATTAACAATGGTGCTTCTATACCTATGGCATTTCGCAGTTGGGATTGTCATGTTAATCCAAAATTAAACACAGGAACTAGCCATATTTGGAATGTTAAACTGGCTGCAAAGAGAGAACGCCCCCGTTTTGTATTGATTGCTTTTCAATAAGAAAATAAGTGTGTTCATTATGATTTGACTAATTTAAAAGTACATTTAAATTCAGTCTCATATCCATATGATGATCTTAACATAAAGTTCAAAATAAATGATATACAATTCTATATGATATGTATCTAAGATTCCAACAAAGCTACTATATAAAAGAATCTCAACCGGTTCTAACTGCGTCGGAGTTTAAAACAAAAGCTCCTATTATTGTAGTAGATGTCAGTCATCAGAATGAATCATTTAATAATGGACCGATTGATATACAAATAGCATTTGAAACAGCAACTAATATTGCAGCAAAGACATCAGCTTACTGCATTCTTATTCATGATCGTATAATATAAGGCGACCATACGTACTCTTTTTAAGAGGACAGTACTCTATTTCAACTCGCTGTCCTCTATTAAATTTGTGTACTTTATCTGTCCTCTTTTTCATAATCTGTCATCTTTTGTCATCTTTTATTTTAAAAGTATGATCAATAATTGTTTTTACTGAGTTTTCGATTTTGAAAATAAGTGGTAACACTTACTTTCTTCCCGTAAGTTTTATGTGTTTTTTGAAATAAGTGGTAACACTTACTTTCTTCCCGTAAGTTTTATGTGTTTTTTGAAAATAAGTGGTAACACTTACTTTCTTCCCGTAAGTTTTATGTGTACAGGGTTGTGATATTGTAAACATTTTGTTGTTGAGCTTTTTTCCTGTTTTTATGTTTTGTTTTTTTCTGCGTGCTAGTTTTTTTTTTTTTTTTTTTGATAGAAAATTATATACATATTAAGATACCAACAGACGACATGTTTTTCACATTGTATGTGCCAGAATTTACATATGTAAACGAAAACATGTCGTGTGTTACCTTTAAAACATTGCTTGTGTAAAAAACATGACAAAAAAATAAGACATTATTTAAAATAGAGCGTGCTCTATTTTCTTATGTTAAACATACAGCTCCAAATGTCTATGTCATGCGAACAAATTCGTTATGTACACTATCATTAGCCGTCTGAATGAAGTATTTTGCAAGACAAATTAATTATATTTTTTTTTTAATTTAACGTTGTCGTTTTATTAAAATAAGTCCAAAAATGTATAGATTTTTTAGATACATCCTCAACGTCTTGAAAAGAAAAAATTAAAAAAGCAAATTTGCTTTGTATATATAAACCTCATGTAAATTAACCAATATTAACAAGCATAAGGAAAAACATACGAGTCGAAAACTTAAAACACACATGTAAAAAACATGTCGTCTGTTAGTACCTTTAATGAACTATTCGGTAAGTAGTAACTTTTAATTATTCAAAGTAATCTATAATAAATTAATAAAACATATGTAGAATATAATTTTTTCTATAAAATACATACATATGTATGTAAAAAAATGTATTTATAAATTCAAATAGATTTTTTGTTACATTTTTTTAATGTCCTCTATTTTCATTTCTAAAATCTGGTCACCTTATATAATAGAATATATACCCATCAAAGGACAAGTTCGAAAAGTCTTATAAATTGAGTAATATGGAAAATAACACAATTTTTATAGACGTACAAGGTTTCAAAGGTAATTCAAATGATCTGATCGCAAAAGAAGTAGCGATTGTTGTCAACAATTTCATAATAAAACCACCATTTGATTTTAAATGCTTATCAATAAAAAAAGCAAAGAGAAGCAAAGTGGCTAACGAAAAACTATCATCACCTAAGCTGGACTACTGGAGCAGTTTCTTTTCAAAGTGTTTGTAATTTCTTAAAAGCCAATGCAAGATGTTCTAAAATTTATGTAAAAGGTGAAGAGAAAAGACGATGGTTGGAAAAAATTTTATGCCGAAAATAATTTAACGTTGAGGACATACGCTGTATCACCTTTAAACAAATGGAGATTAAGTATCCAGAATATTTTTATTGTAATTATCATAAACTTGGTGTTTGCGCATTAAAAAATGCTATTTTACTAACAAAAGATATATCTTGAATGAACTTTTTCACTTTTTAAAATACATACTTTAAGTATTATTATAAAATTAAAAAAAATTTAAACAATAAATGTATAGAAAAATAAAAAATCTACAAGTATTTTCTTATTTGAAATACAAACCACATAAAGGAAAGAGAAGGATGTGGGAAGGAGGAGGAGAAGTTAGCCTTTTTGCTTACTTGCAAATTTTTACTTTTTGTTTCTCTGCTGATGGCTAGTTAGTTGAAACTTTACTGCTTTCTTTTGCAGCCAAAGAAATGAACTACGTTGCAAAATATAAATGTATTCCACAAAATATTCTACGCACAAGTTCACAGTGCTAGTGCAGCGTGTGTATATTCTCTAGTTCCTAAAGAACTACTACTAGTGCATCACAATCTTCTTCGCATGCTCTTAATTGTTGAATTTAACATGGGGATGTCCTACGAAGGTGTACTCACGCCTGGGCATTTTTTAATAGGATGTAATTTACAACATATTTCAGAATATGTTAATACTACATCAAACATATCTAATTTAAAGCGATGGCAAATAATCACGGCAATAAAGTCCAATTTTTTGTCCAGATGGCATAAAGAATATCTATCCTATCTACAAAATAACTACAAATGGCGAACACCTCAGTACAATCTTAAAGTCGGTGACATGGTACTAGTACATGAAGACAATTTGCTTTCTATGAAATGGAAATTATAGGCCGCGTTGTTAATATTTTTGAAGGTGTCGATGGTTACGAGAGAGTCGCAGAAGTTAAAACACCTGCTTCTATTTTTCGCAGACCAATAATAAAGTTAGCTGTACTTCCTGTTAATTAAAACTGAGAGTTTTAATGGGCGCTGGCATGTTTGATCCCTTCATTTATTGTCACCACTGTACTTTATATTTTATTATGTTTTGATTAATACTTGTTGAAAATATTGTCTTTGCAATTGGAATTTAACCGTTTTGAATATTCTTGATAAACCTCTTGCTTATTTTTTAATTTTTTACTTAAGTTAGTCTACTACAAGACATTAATTAAATAAAACACGTTTTCACCAAAATTTGCTGTCTTTTTTTAATAAGAAAGAAATCTACCTTACTCGAACCCTAAGGCAAGGAACCATTTGAAGTCCGGGTCAGTCAAATTAGGCTGTCCTTAAACACTATCAACAAATCATTAAAAGGAAGAAAATCTCAAATTATAGTACCACGTGTAATAAGTGTCCTAAAAATTTGTGGTTTTTTACCTCTGATACCGATTTTAACTGCTCTGGGTGCAATTGGTAGTCTAACAACTTGATGAAGCAACTAGACATAATAGATGAATATCAGTTGGAAAGGGACTTTATTTAAAAACATATAAAAAGTGTTATGGTTAATTTACAAAGAAGAATCAAAAAACTCTTAGAGGTGCTACCCAACAGACCACTATCTGATATGGACCTAAACCGTTTCTCTATAAATCTCTACATATATAAAAATTACGTGTATGTTCGTGATCGCTAAACTCAAAAACTACTGGACCGATTTGACCAAATTTTATACACATGCTCTATGGGCCATGAGGAGTGTTTCTGTATAGTTTGAGGTTCATCCGACAGATGGCGCAATATTTAGCTTTTTCGTGTTTTTGCACCATAACTCAAGAATTACTGCACCGATTTTGACCAAACTTTTAGCCCGATGCCGACCCAAACCTAACATCTTTTCGTGAAAAAAATAAATTAAAAAATAAAGTAAATAAATATCTTTATTTTTTAAACTGAATTTGCGCGATAAGCTTATGTTATGTTACGCTGTGATTTTCTTCGAGGCAGTTCAAAAAAAAAAAAAGGAAAATTTGGGGCCAGCAACGCGGACCGGGCCCAGCTATCAAAAATAAATAAATCCATTATTTCTGCTTCGGTTAACGGTATTTGAACAATAATTGTTATGTCAATTTAGTGCAACTTTCATTCTTCTTCGAAATATAAATCCGGAATGACTTTGCAACGAAACCAGACTTGCAGTGAAAATAAAATTTGAAGGCAAAACAACGTTTGCCCGTGTTAGCTAGTATTCCATATTTTAGAGGACTTTTCATGTTGAATACTCTTCCAAAACGAACAAAGAAAATAAAATAGAATGTGGAATAATCAATTTAGACGTATCAACAGGACCTGGTACACATTGGGTAGCATATTATAAAAACAACAATGATAAAGAATATTTCGACAGCCTTGGAAACTTACAACCTCCTTCGGAAGTAGTCAAATATCTTAGTACAAATATAAAATACAACTATAATCAATATCAGAATTTCAATACGTTTACCTGTGGTCATTTATGTCTTAAAAAAAATTTACAAAATAACTGAAAATATTAAATAAAAAACACAAACATTTATATTTTACGAAACTCTTTACTGTCTTTTTATTTATAATTTAAAATACATAATTAATATATTTTATTGCCAAATAGGAAATTGAGAATTTTTAATTAGAAATTCACTCAGCTCTCTCCCAACTATTAAGTTTTGTTCACCTCTCTGCTTAAGCAATATGATCAGCTCGAGAGTCCTTTAATTTCATAATCGGTTAAAGTATTATATCGTTTAGGCAGGAATATTATGTGGTTTTCCATTTCAACTTTTAGTGTTGCTCCATATTTTGTTGTTACTCGTATCACATTTCAAATGATATATTTAATTGATGTCTCAAGCTCCTTTATGTGGATTAGGGTTTTTTTTAGTGAATTAAATTTTGATGTTAGATTTGCTGTAGAGTCCATTTTTTATTTACGTCTGCTCACTTTGAATGTTTAATTGAAAATGATCTTAAAAGTAGCGATGATGACTTCAAGAAGGCTAATCGTAAATATTTATGGTGAAATAGTGAATACGTGGAGGATAGTGATAGACAGAAAAAGATAGTTCTAGAGAGAAAAGGGATAGAGAGAGATAGAGTGCTAAAAAGAAGTATGGAATATAGATGATGGTATAGATATTATAAAGACAAAAAACACTACTTTAAAAATTTTAGGAGCAAATTAGTCTTGAGGAAACCTTCAAACAATCATCATTCCATTAATTTATCAGCCAATAAAATGAGCTAAATTAGACATACTCTAAACCAATTTATATGAGATTTTGAAAGTTTCAGGCCTTTTTATCATTGAGAGATGAAAAAATTTTTCCAAAGTATGCTGGATGAGAACGAAGACTATGGTATCATGGAAGATGAAGACAACACAGAAGGACACTTCAAAAGCTGTCCTTGGTATGATCCTGAGTGTGAGGAAGGACCTGATACTTGCAGATGTACAATATATTTTTGCGCAAAAGTATATTAGAAAATTTAATAATTAGATACTATGAAATGTTTCCATCATTATAATTAAAATAAATAAAATTAAATTAAAATGTATTATTAATATAAATAAAATTAAACTAAATTATTCCTATTTTGCATTATTCTTTTAAAGGAAATTTAGGAATCATTTATTCGAATAGAAAATTACAGAAACTTGCATGTAGTGAAAAATAAAAGGACTTATCCGATTATCTAAATTGTTTCTCTTTATGAAAACATCTAATGAAATTTAATGGAATTTCATAATATTGTGAAATTCAATTTGTTTTGTGTAGAAGCTCTCAGGGAAAACAAGACTGTGCATGGTTAGGCGATATCCAAACAAGAATTTCCAAATAAGCAAAAACAAAAATTTTTTGATCCAACGGAGTAAAGCCAAGAAAGAAATAAACACCGTTCACATATTTCATTCTCTTTTCAATATTTTATTTCAAATTTTTTCTTAAAAATTTATTTACATATGTATGAACAATAGTTATTCTTAATAAATAGGATTTTATTTACAATAATGCTTCTTAATAACTAAGATTTTATTTACAATAATTTTTCTTAATAAATAAGATTTTATATACAATTTAAAAATTAACCACTTAACTAAAAATTAACTAATTTTAGCTATTTTCTTGTATTCTAGCAATCTCATCTAGCAACATATCAAGTTCGTATTCAGGGTTAGTTTCCTTAATACGAAAATGATACCATGCATATGTATTAATATTATTTGATCTAACTTTTCTCTTATCGTCTCCATAACTTAAGACTACCTTATTTAATTCACTAGTATATATCTGGTGAAGCTTAGGTTTAAATGTTAACATATTATCGTAAACATTAGTCTTATTGAATAAACAGTTTCTATAAGTAGCTAAACTATATTTATCTAATATGGATCTTTTTACCCCCTTCGATTTTTTAACGTCATTTTGATTTTGTATACTGAATGAGTACATTTTTTATCGCAGCCCAACAAATTTTGTCATTATCTTACCGCAGTTTTCATCCTTCATCATGCCTAAAACTTTTTTATTTATTAATGGAAAATTATAAGTATTGTCCGTGGGATAGTCCGATGTATCAAAATGTTCTTCTATGTCATTTTTTATGTCAGCGTAAAAGTCAGCCGTTTTTATTGAATATATAAACGAGTCCGTGTCCATATATGTAGTTCAATGAGAGTTTTGTCTTAAACTTAGGTTGCATGTACCCGTAATGAAAATTATACATTTTCCATTTGGACAACTCAAGTACACAAAATCCTAAGTAAATTGGTTTATTGTAGCAGGTTTTGACTCTAGTCATTTCGATTGCTACCAACTCTTCGGAAAATATAGATAAACTATGAACATTTCGTTTTGATATCTAATCTTGAGCCCCCAAACGATTACAATTCGTTCTCTCCCAATTATTGACAATTTTAACATCTCTCCTCTTATTCACATTTTCCATGATTTTACCATAGACTGCATTATTAAGTAGTTTGAAAAAGTTTTTTTCAAAAGCATTTTTAGCAGTGGCTCTATGTCTGGTATTTAGGTCAATATAGCCTTTTAACCATGGAGATTGTTTAAATGCTAGAATACGATGTGTTTTCTTTAAAACTAACCCATTTTCTAAGCATTGTTTCAGAACTCTAAAGTGTATCACGTATGATTACTTTGTAGAGAAATCGGTTATCAACTTGCTATATTTCGCTTGCAGTGGTTTTTTATTTTCAGCGCAAAAAGGTAGGTCATTATGCAAGTCATGTAAGTGAGAAGGATAATCCAAAGTGACCTCATTACATAACCGTCTGTTCCATTGTCGGATATGCTGTTTGGATCCAGATTCAGCTCGTCTTGCGATAACCATCTGAACCCACCATGAGGAAGATATTCCGACATTGCCCAACCGTAAAGGTTATTTGCGTCTAAATAGACAAGAAACTCTGAGGGCTTCTCTTTATCGAAATCTTCCAAATATTTGTTATTCGCTTTCGAATATCTTTGGCTACACTGTACGATTCCCCCACGTATACCTTTTTTCATAAGATTGTACATGTCTATGTCAGTCAATAATTCTAGTTCAATTTTTGTGTATTTTAACATTGCATCCCAGGAAAGTCCAGGTGCGGTATAGTATTGACATGGATCAAGCTCATAAATACCTTTACAAACTTTTCTAAAGTTCTCGAAAATATCTGTCAGTAAGAGGACATCTGTCTTTAAGTAAAGTTCCATGTAATCTTTCATTGTTTTGCAACCAAAAGTATTCCAAACCTCTACAGCATGTGAGTATTCCTCTAAAGAACACTCTTTATTGTTCAACTTATTAAAGAAATCACTGCGTGAAGGCAGCTGGCACTCGTCTAATTTTTGGAATGAATTTAGGTACTCATAGGGGAAAATACCTTTCTTCTTAATAAGCTGAAATTCTTTTTCTGATTGGAATAAGGACCTTATAGTGTTAAAATCATTATCCGACAAATTGCAGGCTAATGATTCCAAACTGTCAGCCATAAAGCGTAATGTATCAAGAAATCTTATTTCAAGATTATGACCATCGCTCATTTGTGTAAATTGCGAGAGTGATATATTAAGCTCCTTATTGAGAGGGAGTACTTTCAGTTGCATAAAAATTTCACGTAGTTCTTCAATAAAAAGATGTGAGTCATAATTTGAGTAATTGTGAAAGTAAACTGGTATAAATTTGGGAATTTGGTAATTCAAATTACAGTTATTGTGGGCTGCACCTCTATATTTATCGCTAATGTGACAATGATCTCTAACGCGATCCTTACCTAGAAATTTTTGACAAATATGACAATTTACCGCACTATAAAAATTATAAATATCAGAAGGGGATAAAGTATGCATTTGCCTATTATTTACCAAATGATTATTATAAATATACTCACAATCTTTAATTAAAAAGGAAACAAATTTTTGTGAAGCATCTTTCCCTGTATAAACCCTTAATTTATCTAACTTATTACTACTTAATGTAGTAACTAAAAGCACAAGGAGTGTGCTTTTTGACAAGACTGGTTTTACTACTCACGTCCCACAAAGGGGACATCCATTTTCCTCTGATGCCCCTTAAAACTTAGAACTGCATCTGGACCTGACGGCATAGTTGTAACGATTTTGCCGCATTCCGCCTTATGACTACTCATACCATTTTCGTTATGCGTGTACTGTAGGCAGCTATTACAAAAATGTAATTTGTGTCCATTCTGTGTTAATTGATTTCGTAAAAGTCTGTCAATGAGAAAAAATATATAAGAGTTTATAAGTAAAATGTCTATATTATAAAATATATAAAACAAGTATATGTATCATTAAATTAAAGTGTTGTATAATTCTCTAACTTACCTTAAAACGTTCTTTATCAATATGTAGTGATGAACTTCACCATTCTCCAAAAGCAACAAGTTGACATGCTTTACTTTCTCATCCTTGGTCACATAATAGGGACCAATGATTTGATCTGCTCCCTCGTCATACCCAAACACATTAATACTTATTGCTGGATTATTTACCTCGAACTCCTTAATTTTGTTAAGTAAGTGTGGGTAAGCTAAATTTTTGAAATTTAGTGTTACACCATTTCGTGTAACAATCGTCTCTGCAGAAATGTCCTGAATATTATAAGAATTGCAGCGTCTTGCATCATGATAGTTGGTGGTATCCATGGCAGCGATTAGACACCACTTGAAGCAGTATTCATCACTATTTTCAATATTGATGCATGCTTTTCTGCCTTCTAATTTTTGAGGTTTGGATATCCAACTTGATCCTTTGACTAGCAAAAATTTGTTGATGTTGATTTCTGCTCGGACTATGCGTGACAAAGTCCAACCAGAATCTCGCTCTTCAAATTCGGACATTTTGGTTGAAATCTCCTCAATCTGTTTACGGAATAATTTTTCAATGTTATCTGCTTTCGTCAGCAAACTCATTTTGGCTACATGTGTTATAATACACAACTCCAATTCTTCTTCTACGATTTTGATGTAGTCCGCCACAATACTCACATGAAATTTAATTATTATATGCTTAGACAAAGACATTTGAAGTCTCTCAGTAAAAATATTCATGTTTTCTTTAATAAATTGTTCCAAGAGAAGTTGGTCCTTTTTATTTAGTATTACATATGTGGCGATATGGTTTTTGAAGGCTTTCGATATTTTGTAATATCTCACATTCTCTTCGACTTCTTCTCTCCTAGAATGCGAAGTACTCATTGGAGTAGGCAGAGTTTCTTCTCTTTTTTCTTCTACTTCTCCATGTATTTCCGGTAAACTTATGTCCATAGCATCGTTGTATAAAGTCCCTCCAAGGATATCCACACCTTGTTGATGAGGTTGTTGTTGTAGCTGCTGCTCTTGTTGATGATAATTAAGAGGTTGACATTGCATCAAATTGGAATACTGTTCCATTTGATTAACTGGTGTGACGGGGCTATAATTGTAACTTGGGTACTCATATTGCATTGGTACTCCTGATCCAAAAAACTGACTACTCCATGACATTGGTGTAGGGTAACAGTTAGCCATACCGTATTGTTGATATTGGGGATACTGTAGAGAAGGGTGCTGCTGGTGATGAAATGAATTTATCTGCTGTTGAGGATTTTGAACAAATGTCTGCGGTTGCTCTTGATTTGTACCCCGACTTACGACCATTTGATCCTGCACGCTATGACTTTTCACATGATCCAAAAAGGACTTTTGGTATTTGTATACCTTATGGCATCTATTACACTGATAACCTGTATAACTCATTTTTAATTATTTTATTATTATTTCACTTTAACACAATTGCTGATGATACTACTTGTAAATACAATAAAGTACTGATGTGTTGGTTAGAAAAGTTGTCGTATTTATACAAAAATTAGTGGCAGTATCCTTACAGCATTCACAGCTTTTACTTTTTGTTTCTCTGCTGATGACTGTACTTAGTTGAGACTTTGCTGCTTTAAAATAATCGCAGCCAAAGAAAATGATTACGTTGCAAAATATAAATATATTCTACACAGCCACAAAATATTCCACACACAAGTTCCTTCGATCGCACAAACATACATACATACATACATACACACATGCATCATACACATACATACATACATACATACATACGTACATACATACATACATACATACATCCATACATACATACATGCATACATACATACAAATATATTTCTTAAACCAATAAACAGAATATAAGCTTACCAGCGACAAACAAGCTGGACCCCCCACACACAAGCATTAGGAGTGTTCACATACATGAGAACGTTTTATAAATAAATAAAATAATTTATTTAATTATTTTATTAATTTATTTAATTATTTTATTTATAAACAATTTATTAGCGTGAGGAAATCACACAAGCACATTCCCATGATTCATACGAGAATCGCCTAGTAGTCATCAAATCTATTTTCTCTGATATTACTGATATAGTATTACGATAACAAATTTCTACAGTCTGGCAACATTGGGAGCATTAGAAAATAATAATCATGTTTTGCCGTCGGCATTTGAAAAAAATAATAATCATGTTTTGCCGTAGGCATTAGGAAAAATTATCATGTATTGCCGTAGGCATTAGGAAAAACTATCATGCATTGCCGTCGGCATTTGAAAAAAGACAGACTTATTGAACCACCCTCGTAGGTATCAAATTTCAAGAATTTTAAAATTTTCAAATTTTAATTACCCAAATTTAACAATTTCAGCAACAATTTAACAATTTCAGCCACAATTTAACAATTTTAATCGGCGCCAGAAGCCCCAATTCCCTACTACTGTTCTTTCGTTGCATCAGAATTTCGAAAAATCTTGACCTACAAGAATAGTCGAGGGTAGATCAGGTATTGAAGTTAACGGTGATAGAAATTGTAAAAATTTATTTTTTTAGTCATAATGATATCGTTAGTAATAAAAGTTTACGAAGAATTGTAATTATATAGTAAACACAAATTATGTATATTTAATTGTGTTTACATTGGGATTGTAACTTAACTTACAAATTTAAATCAAATGTTTTATGATTAAATTATTAAATAACACATGGATATATTTGTATAAAACCATTTGAGTTTCCTTACGGTAAAGTGTGTGGGATAAATCGAATATGGGTTCTTTCAAAACTTAAAATCTGTCGAGAGAACGTAGGTAGGGAGGGTGATGAGACTGAAGATGTAATTGCATCAACATCTAATAACATATTGACAACACGGCCAGTAATTGCCTCAGTTAACTTTCAGCGAACCAATATCCCGGAATAGATTTAGTAACTTCTGCTTTTTATTAATTTAAGTATGCTGGATGAGAACGAAGAATATGGTATCATGGAAGATGAAGACAACACAGAAGGACACTTCAAAAGCTGTCCTTGGTATGATCCTGAGTGTGAGGAAGGACCTGATACTTGCAGATGTACAATATATTTTTGCGCAAAAGTATATTAGAAAATTTAATAATTAGATACTATGAAATGTTTCCATCATTATAATTAAAATAAATAAAATTAAATTAAAATGTATTATTAATATAAATAAAATTAAACTAAATTATTCCTATTTTGCATTATTTTTTTAAAGCAAATTTAGGTATCATTTATTCGAATAGAAAATTACAGAAACTTGTATGTATTGAAAAATAAAAGGACTTATCCGATTATCTAAATTGTTTCTCTTTATGAAAATATCTAATGAAATTTAATGGAATTTCATAATATTGTGAAATTCAATTTGTTTTGTGTAGAACCTCTCAGGGAAAACAAGACTGTGCATGGTTAGGCGATATCCAAACAAGAATTTCCAAATAAGCAAAAACAAAAATTTTTTGATCCAACGGAGTAAAGCCAAGAAAGAAATAAACACCGTTCACATATTTCATTCTCTTTTCAATATTTTATTTCAAATTTTTTCTTAAAAATTTATTTACATATGTATGAACAATAGTTATTCTTAATAAATAGGATTTTATTTACAATAATGCTTCTTAATAACTAAGATTTTATTTACAATAATTTTTCTTAATAAATAAGATTTTATATACAATTTAAAAATTAACCACTTAACTAAAAATTAACTAATTTTAGCTATTTTCTTGTATTCTAGCAATCTCATCTAGCAACATATCAAGTTCGTATTCAGGGTTAGTTTCCTTAATACGAAAATGATACCATGCATATGTATTAATATTATTTGATCTAACTTTTCTCTTATCGTCTCCATAACTTAAGACTACCTTATTTAATTCACTAGTATATATCTGGTGAAGCTTAGATTTAAATGTTAACATATTATCGTAAACATTAGTCTTATTGAATAAACAGTTTCTATAAGTAGCTAAACTATATTTATCTAATATGGATCTTTTTACCCCCTTCGATTTTTTAACGTCATTTTGATTTTGTATACTGAATGAGTACATTTTTTATCGCAGCCCAACAAATTTTGTCATTATCTTACCGCAGTTTTCATCCTTCATCATGCCTAAAACTTTTTTATTTATTAATGGAAAATTATAAGTATTGTCCGTGGGATAGTCCGATGTATCAAAATGTTCTTCTATGTCATTTTTTATGTCAGCGTAAAAGTCAGCCGTTTTTATTGAATATATAAACGAGTCCGTGTCCATATATGTAGTTCAATGAGAGTTTTGTCTTAAACTTAGGTTGCATGTACCCGTAGTGAAAATTATACATTTTCCATTTGGACAACTCAAGTACACAAAATCCTAAGTAAATTGGTTTATTGTAGCAGGTTTTGACTCTAGTCATTTCGATTGCTACCAACTCTTCGGAAAATATAGATAAACTATGAACATTTGGTTTTGATATCTAATCTTGAGCCCCCAAACGATTACAATTCGTTCTCTCCCAATTATTGACAATTTTAACATCTCTCCTCTTATTCACATTTTCCATGATTTTACCATAGACTGCATTATTAAGTAGTTTGAAAAAGTTTTTTTCAAAAGCATTTTTAGCAGTGGCTCTATGTCTGGTATTTAGGTCAATATAGCCTTTTAACCATGGAGATTGTTTAAATGCTAGAATACGATGTGTTTTCTTTAAAACTAACCCATTTTCTAAGCATTGTTTCAGAACTCTAAAGTGTATCACGTATGATTACTTTGTAGAGAAATCGGTTATCAACTTGCTATATTTCGCTTGCAGTGGTTTTTTATTTTCAGCGCAAAAAGGTAGGTCATTATGCAAGTCATGTAAGTGAGAAGGATAATCCAAAGTGACCTCATTACATAACCGTCTGTTCCATTGTCGGATATGCTGTTTGGATCCAGATTCAGCTCGTCTTGCGATAACCATCTGAACCCACCATGAGGAAGATATTCCGACATTGCCCAACCGTAAAGGTTATTTGCGTCTAAATAGACAAGAAACTCTGAGGGCTTCTCTTTATCGAAATCTTCCAAATATTTGTTATTCGCTTTCGAATATCTTTGGCTACACTGTACGATTCCCCCACGTATACCTTTTTTCATAAGATTGTACATGTCTATGTCAGTCAATAATTCTAGTTCAATTTTTGTGTATTTTAACATTGCATCCCAGGAAAGTCCAGGTGCGGTATAGTATTGACATGGATCAAGCTCATAAATACCTTTACAAACTTTTCTAAAGTTCTCGAAAATATCTGTCAGTAAGAGGACATCTGTCTTTAAGTAAAGTTCCATGTAATCTTTCATTGTTTTGCAACCAAAAGTATTCCAAACCTCTACAGCATGTGAGTATTCCTCTAAAGAACACTCTTTATTGTTCAACTTATTAAAGAAATCACTGCGTGAAGGCAGCTGGCACTCGTCTAATTTTTGGAATGAATTTAGGTACTCATAGGGGAAAATACCTTTCTTCTTAATAAGCTGAAATTCTTTTTCTGATTGGAATAAGGACCTTATAGTGTTAAAATCATTATCCGACAAATTGCAGGCTAATGATTCCAAACTGTCAGCCATAAAGCGTAATGTATCAAGAAATCTTATTTCAAGATTATGACCATCGCTCATTTGTGTAAATTGCGAGAGTGATATATTAAGCTCCTTATTGAGAGGGAGTACTTTCAGTTGCATAAAAATTTCACGTAGTTCTTCAATAAAAAGATGTGAGTCATAATTTGAGTAATTGTGAAAGTAAACTGGTATAAATTTGGGAATTTGGTAATTCAAATTACAGTTATTGTGGGCTGCACCTCTATATTTATCGCTAATGTGACAATGATCTCTAACGCGATCTTTACCTAGAAATTTTTGACAAATATGACAATTTACCGCACTATAAAAATTATAAATATCAGAAGGGGATAAAGTATGCATTTGCCTAATATTTACCAAATGATTATTATAAATATACTCACAATCCGTAATTAAAAATGAAACAAATTTTTGTGAAGCATCTTTCCCTGTATAAACCCTTAATTTATCTAACTTATTACTACTTAATGTAGTAACTAAAAGCACAAGGAGTGTGCTTTTTGACAAGACTGGTTTTACTACTCACGTCCCACAAAGGGGACATCCATTTTCCTCTGATGCCCCTTAAAACTTAGAACTGCATCTGGACCTGACGGCATAGTTGTAACGATTTTGCCGCATTCCGCCTTATGACTACTCATACCATTTTCGTTATGCGTGTACTGTAGGCAGCTATTACAAAAATGTAATTTGTGTCCATTCTGTGTTAATTGATTTCGTAAAAGTCTGTCAATGAGAAAAAATATATAAGAGTTTATAAGTAAAATGTCTATATTATAAAATATATAAAACAAGTATATGTATCATTAAATTAAAGTGTTGTATAATTCTCTAACTTACCTTAAAACGTTCTTTATCAATATGTAGTGATGAACTTCACCATTCTCCAAAAGCAACAAGTTGACATGCTTTACTTTCTCATCCTTGGTCACATAATAGGGACCAATGATTTGATCTGCTCCCTCGTCATACCCAAACACATTAATACTTATTGCTGGATTATTTACCTCGAACTCCTTAATTTTGTTAAGTAAGTGTGGGTAAGTTAAATTTTTGAAATTTAGTGTTACACCATTTCGTGTAACAATCGTCTCTGCAGAAATGTCCTGAATATTATAAGAATTGCAGCGTCTTGCATCATGATAGTTGGTGGTATCCATGGCAGCGATTAGACACCACTTGAAGCAGTATTCATCACTATTTTCAATATTGATGCATGCTTTTCTGCCTTCTAATTTTTGAGGTTTGGATATCCAACTTGATCCTTTGACTAGCGAAAATTTGTTGATGTTGATTTCTGCTCGGACTATGCGTGACAAAGTCCAACCAGAATCTCGCTCTTCAAATTCGGACATTTTGGTTGAAATCTCCTCAATCTGTTTACGGAATAATTTTTCAATGTTATCTGCTTTCGTCAGCAAACTCATTTTGGCTACATGTGTTATAATACACAACTCCAATTCTTCTTCTACGATTTTGATGTAGTCCGCCACAATACTCACATGAAATTTAATTATTATATGCTTAGACAAAGACATTTGAAGTCTCTCAGTAAAAATATTCATGTTTTCTTTAATAAATTGTTCCAAGAGAAGTTGGTCCTTTTTATTTAGTATTACATATGTGGCGATATGGTTTTTGAAGGCTTTCGATATTTTGTAATATCTCACATTCTCTTCGACTTCTTCTCTCCTAGCATGCGAAGTACTCATTGGAGTAGGCAGAGTTTCTTCTCTTTTTTCTTCTACTTCTCCATGTCTTTCCGGTAAACTTATGTCCATAGCATCGTTGTATAAAGTCCCTCCAAGGATATCCACACCTTGTTGATGAGGTTGTTGTTGTAGCTGCTGCTCTTGTTGATGATAATTAAGAGGTTGACATTGCATCAAATTGGAATACTGTTCCATTTGATTAACTGGTGTGACGGGGCTATAATTGTAACTTGGGTACTCATATTGCATTGGTACTCCTGATCCAAAAAACTGACTACTCCATGACATTGGTGTAGGGTAACAGTTAGCCATACCGTATTGTTGATATTGGGGATACTGTAGAGAAGGGTGCTGCTGGTGATGAAATGAATTTATCTGCTGTTGAGGATTTTGAACAAATGTCTGCGGTTGCTCTTGATTTGTACCCCGACTTACGACCATTTGATCCTGCACGCTATGACTTTTCACATGATCCAAAAAGGACTTTTGGTATTTGTATACCTTATGGCATCTATTACACTGATAACCTGTATAACTCATTTTTAATTATTTTATTATTATTTCACTTTAACACAATTGCTGATGATACTACTTGTAAATACAATAAAGTACTGATGTGTTGGTTAGAAAAGTTGTCGTATTTATACAAAAATTAGTGGCAGTATCCTTACAGCATTCACAGCTTTTACTTTTTGTTTCTCTGCTGATGACTGTACTTAGTTGAGACTTTGCTGCTTTAAAATAATCGCAGCCAAAGAAAATGATTACGTTGCAAAATATAAATATATTCTACACAGCCACAAAATATTCCACACACAAGTTCCTTCGATCGCACAAACATACATACATACATACATACATACATACATACACACATGCATCATACACATACATACATACATACATACGTACATACATACATACATACATACATACATATATACATACATACATACATACATACATCCATACATACATACATGCATACATACATACAAATATATTTCTTAAACCAATAAACAGAATATAAGCTTACCAGCGACAAACAAGCTGGACCCCCCACACACAAGCATTAGGAGTGTTCACATACATGAGAACGTTTTATAAATAAATAAAATAATTTATTTAATTATTTTATTAATTTATTTAATTATTTTATTTATAAACAATTTATTAGCGTGAGGAAATCACACAAGCACATTCCCATGATTCATACGAGAATCGCCTAGTAGTCATCAAATCTATTTTCTCTGATATTACTGATATAGTATTACGATAACAAATTTCTACAGTCTGGCAACACTGGGAGCATTAGAAAATAATAATCATGTTTTGCCGTCGGCATTTGAAAAAAATAATAATCATGTTTTGCCGTAGGCATTAGGAAAAATTATCATGTATTGCCGTAGGCATTAGGAAAAACTATCATGCATTGCCGTCGGCATTTGAAAAAAGACAGACTTATTGAACCACCCTCGTAGGTATCAAATTTCAAGAATTTTAAAATTTTCAAATTTTAATTACCCAAATTTAACAATTTCAGCAACAATTTGACAATTTCAGCCACAATTTAACAATTTTAATCGGCGCCAGAAGCCCCAATTCCCTACTACTGTTCTTTCGTTGCATCAGAATTTCGAAAAATCTTGACCTACAAGAATAGTCGAGGGTAGATCAGGTATTGAAGTTAACGGTGATAGAAATTGTAAAAATTTATTTTTTTAGTCATAATGATATCGTTAGTAATAAAAGTTTACGAAGAATTGTAATTATATAGTAAACACAAATTATGTATATTTAATTGTGTTTACATTGGGATTGTAACTTAACTTACAAATTTAAATCAAATGTTTTATGATTTAATTATTAAATAACACATGGATATATTTGTATAAAACCATTTGAGTTTCCTTACGGTAAAGTGTGTGGGATAAATCGAATATGGGTTCTTTCAAAACTTAAAATCTGTCGAGAGAACGTAGGTAGGGAGGGTGATGAGACTGAAGATGTAATTGCATCAACATCTAATAACATATTGACAACACGGCCAGTAATTGCCTCAGTTAACTTTCAGCGAACCAATATCCCGGAATAGATTTAGTAACTTCTGCTTTTTATTAATTTTTTTTGTTATGGCTAGAAGGACTCTTTAAATAAAATTAAGTAATGTAATTAGGTAAGAACGGTCAACGAATCCACCCACCCGTTTGCTGGTAGTCGAAAAATAAGACTAGTCCTGTCTGACCTGATTCTTCCTAAACAGTTGTCAATTTCTAGGAAATCTTACTTTCGCATTTGCGTACGGTAAATCTTTAATAACACATGCATTAGAAATACATTTTGGTACCCAACGTGGGGCCCACGAAGTTTAAATTGTTATCTTTTATTTGATTTTAAGTCAATTAAGGCCTCATATTGTTAGTGTACGAGCTGCTTTGTTTGCATCTGACATAAATTGATATTCTTTGTGGACTCCAGTGTAGCAGGTTACTGTGTGCACGAATTTTTTTTTGTCAATTTTTTTTTGTGCGACTTTGGTTGTAAGCTTCAACATTAGCGCAGTTGTTCAAGGCAAAATAATTTTAAGATTCCAACTGGTGCTCGCCAACTTGTCGACGGAGGTACGAGTAGACTTCGACCGTGGGGTAATCTCGATTTTTTTTTTGCTTTTTCGTACGAAACTAACTAAAGTTGTGGTTTGCAACTGAATAATCGAAAAATATGTTGATTTTGTTTTAATTGTTGCTATTAATATTACTTTTGTACGGATCACAAAATGTTGCTTCTCATAGCGAATTTTATCCTCGGAATATGATTAGGTAGGAACAAATTCATTGATTATCAGCAAATAATTGTTAGCACAACTATAGATTTTTTTTAATACCACGCAATTATTGCAACTTGTCAAAATGTTATTTGTTTCCTTTATTTGCCACTTTACCCGCAAAAGGGAAACTTTGAAATTATATAACCCATAATAACTTATAAAAATAAAAAAATAAATTTATTGCAAATTTTTTTTGGAGAAGAGAAAATAACTTATTCCTTAGTCTTTTGCGAAATTGAATTGAAAATTAAAAAAAAAACGTAAGTACTTTACACAAATATATATATATATATATATATATATATTTATATATATATATATATATATATATATATATATACATATATAATTAGATATAGGTATATCAATCCGTTAATTTTAAATTTAATTATCCAAGTGAACTTTCATAGCTTTAGTTTGAAAGATGGTAGTTACTAATAGTACTGAAGATATTCCGGCTAATGTCGAAGGCGCGATAGGTTTAGCTTGCTCAGTATGTGAAACAAGCCTGTTTAATGCTGCAGAAACATTACAGACCTTATGCAAACATACCTTTCATAAAGATTGTATTTTAAGCTGGTTAGCAACTTCGCAAGAATGCCCTAATTGTAAGAAATTATGCCACAGCAAAGACCTTGTTTCACCGACTACTGATGTTTCTATGCTTACATGGAGAAATCAAAAAATTACATATAATCTTGGTCGTGGGCCTGCTAATCGCCCGAATACTCGAAGCCAAACTGCGCAAGCAGCCAGTGTAAGCACAGGATACAAAAACAAGTGAATAGAGCATATCATATGCATGATTTTTGCCAAAACAATCACAATACTTCGGGCAACGTACCAACTTTAAATTTAGACCATATTCAGTTCTCAAATACGTCCAATATGCAAAATTCTTCTCAAAACTCCACCAGCAGACCTGACAATAGACCTCGTAGATCGCGTAGAAATAGAAATAATCAGGTAAATGCCGACCAGATTTCTCAGATGGTAGAGTCAGCAATATCTAGAGCCTTAGAAACTATGAATATAAATAGCCCTCGTCCCATACAGCCAACACAGCCAGTAGTTCAGAATAGTTCCCCAAATCTTGCTAGTGACTTGAATTTTTCACAACGGTTCCCACTAAATAGTTCATTTTCGAACAATGTGAATCTTAGCCCCGATAAAGTTACACACATAATACAGAGCTGGAACGTTCGTTTTGATGGCTCTTCCAACGGATTACGGTGTGAAGAGTTTATGTATCGAATTCCTTGTTTAACGAACGAAAACTTTAATGGTAACTTTGATCTCGTGTGTAAGAATCTAAACATTTTATTGCACGGTAAAGCCCGAGAATGGTTTTGGCGATTTCGCAAGCAAGTTAACATTATCACCTGGGATACCTTTTGTGCTGCATTACGGTACAATTACAAAGATACTCGAAATAGGTTTGAATTACGCGAAGAGCTTCGAAACCGTAAACAAAAACCAGCCGAATATTTGAGTTCTTTTTTGAATATATTTTGGAGATCGTTGACAAAATAGGTGCACATCAAGTTGATGAAGATGAATTGGAGCATAATTTGCGTCCGGAAATTCGTCACGAATTATTGTATGTTCCAGTCCGATCAGTGGCTCATTTACGAAAGCTTTGTAATATGAGAGAACATCTTTTCCAAGATGAAACTTTTCGATGATATCAATTTCCTAAACCGAATAATTTTCCAAATAACAACAGGCGGGTATCTGCTTTAGAATATACAGAGGGAGTATACAATGGAAGTAATTATGCTTTGGAGCCGGATGAAGACAAATCATTTTCTGTAAACGCTATAACGAAATCCGAAAAAATTCTGAAATGCTGGAACTGTGATGAAGAAGGCCACTGTTGGGATATGTGCCTACAGGAGCGAAAAGTATTTTGATATGGCTGTGGCACGAAAAATGTATATAAACCACAGTGTGCCCATTGTTTGAAAACCACGGAAAACTATTCAAGGGGTGCATTACGGAATGCCCCTGAATTAATATCATCTTTTAGCACATTAACAACCATTCCGGCTTCGGAAAACAAATCAAAGACGAATTATGATGATAGGAAGAGGAGTTATAATAACAAAAATTTTAATATTGACACAGAACCAACTAAATCGAATCAGGAGTCGACTACTTCAAGTAAAAAATCAGAAGACTATGAATCTGATGAACCCGTACCGTTGGCTGAAATTTTACGAAACACTGGTAAATATAAAAGAACGTTGAATTTAACCAATATTAGGCCATATCATGAACGATTAAAAAATTATATCAAATTGCGAGATAAGCTATTCAATGACGAGAAACTGAGTCTCGAAACTAAAAGGAAATATCGGCGATCTACTGTGCGAATGCGTAATCATTATAAAAAATTTTTGAGAACGAAACAACTGTTTGTGTCATGTATTTTCAGTAACCAAACCGATGGTAGATTTTACGCGAGGGTAAATGTTTTAGGCAATAGTGAATTAGGTTTGCTTGATACAGGAGCTAGCATAAGTTGTATTGGAAAGGATTGGGCAAAAGAAAACTTTAAAGAAGTACCAGGGTTTAAAAGTATTAAGTCCAGTGTTAAAACTGCAGATGGAAAGTTTAAAGAAGTGGTAGGAGAAATTCTAGTGGATATCACCTATAAGCAAGTCACAAAAAAGATGCGTCTTTTTATTGTACCAACTATAGATGCACGCTTGATTCTCGGAATCGATTTTTGGAAATCCTTCGGGTTACTAAATGGTGTTATCTCGAGTATTTCTGTTGATGACGAAGGTGAAAAGTAGATGAAGAATTATATCCCCTTACGGTGGTACAAAAACAACAGGTAGAGGCAGTTAAATTACTATTCCCGAGCTTTGATAAACAGGGTTTAGGTAGAACTGCGTTAATTAAGCATGAAATCGATACCAATAACGCTAAGCCGATAAAACAAAGATTTTATCCAGTATCACCTGCAGTCGAAACACTTGTGTATGCAGAAGTTGATCGAATGTTAAGCTTAAAAGTTATTGAACCAAGCACTAGCCCCTGGGGCTCTCCAAAGAGACTAGTAGTGAAACCAGGTAAAGTTAGACTCTGTTTAGATGCTCGTAAAATAAACGAAGTTACTCGTAAAGATGCCTACCCTTTACCAAGTATTGCAGGAATTTTCTCCAGACTACCAAAAGCAAATATAATATCGAAGATAGATCTAAAAGATGCATATTGGCAAATCGAACTAAACGAAGACTCTAAACCCATCACAGCGTTCACGATTCCGGGTCATCCGCTTTACCAGTTTACCGTGATGCCGTTCGGGTTGTGTAACGCTCCGCGACGATGTGTCATCTTATGGACGAGATAATTCCGCCCGATCTGAAAACTTGTGTATTCGGATACCTGGATGATGTGTGCGTTGTGTCGGATTCTTTTGAGACCCATTTAGGAATTTTAGTCCGTTTGTCTGAACAGTTTCGTAGGGCTAATCTTACACTGAATATAGAAAAAAGTTAATTTTTTGTAAAAAGAGTTAACTATTTAGGCTATATCATTGGCGAAGGAGGCATATCGACCGATCCGGATAAAGTGGAAGCTATTAAGAATTGGCCAGTGCCAAAAACTTTGAAACAAGTTCGTGGATTTTTAGGAATAGTTGGCTGGTATCACCGATTCATTCATAAATTCGCTGATGTTACATTTCCCATAACCGAAGTGCTGTCGAAGAAAAAGAAATTTGAATGGTCAGAGACTGCGCAGCTTTCTTTTGAAAATATTAAGACTTTGCTAACTACAGCGCCGGTATTACGGAATCCTGACCTTACGAGAAAGTTCTATGTTCATTGTGATGTAAGCGATTTCGGTATTGGTGCAGTATTAGTAAAAATTGACGACGACAATCAAGAAGGTCCTATTGCTTTTTTTTCAAAAAAAACTTAACACGGCTCAGAGGAATTGCTCAGTAACTGAGAAAGAATGCTTGGTGGCTATAGAATCAATTGAAACGTTTCGCTGCTACTTGGAATTGCAGGATTTTGAAGTGATCACAGACCACAGCAGTCTTGTATGGTTAATGCGACAACACAACTTGAAAGGTAGACTTGCCAGGTGGGCGCTTAAATTACAAGGCTATAAGTTTACGATTTCGCACAGAAAAGGGAAGGATCATATTGTACCAGATTCGCTAAGCAGAATGTATGAAAATGAGATCGCTGGTATAGAACTCGTAGGACCAGAAATAGACTTAGAGTCCCGGCATTTTTATGACAATGATTATATTGAATTGAAGGATAGGATTTCTAAAAATCATTCAAATTTACCTGATGTGAAAATTATTGAGAAGTTTGTGTATAGTAGAACAAAACATAGCACATGTAACGAAATCGCAGACCAAAATGCGTGGAAATTGTGGATTCCAAAAGCCTTACGAGGTGACATAATGTATCGATTGCACGATTCGGTGGTAGCATCGCATGGAGGAATTGGCAAAACTGTTGAACTTATTCGGAGAAATTTTTTCTGGCCTGGTTTAGTAAGTGATGTGCGTGACTATATTCGAAAATGTGAAGTTTGCAAAACAACAAAAGCTACTAACTCGGTGCTACGGCCAGAAATGGGAAAAATGGCATTGTCAGAGAGACCTTTCCAAAGGCTTTATGTAGATATTATAGGCTCTTACCCACGCAGCAAGAAGGGACATATTGGCTTATTGATCGTCTTAGATCATTTTAGCAAATTTCATTGGCTATGCCCGTTAAAAAGATTCACTAGTGACAAAATTGTAGACTTTCTTGACACAAACATTTTTTTCATACGGAATACCCGAAACTGTAGTAACTGATAACGGATCCCAATTTAAAGCTGCTGATTTCAACATGTTTTTGAACCAATATGGAGTTAACCATATTTAGACAGCACTGTACTCACCTCAGAGCAACGCGGCTGAGCGCGTAAATAGGTCAATTATTGCTGCTATACGTGCATATCTCAAGAAAGATCAAAAGGAGTGGGATAAAAATATTTCGGCAATTAGTTGCGCTTTACGAAATTCTGTTCATCAGTCTACAGGACTTAGTCCTTATCATATATTGTATGGTTTTGATATGGCTACACATGCCCAATCATACAAGTTACTAAAAATGGTGAGGTCGATTAATGAACCGGGAATGACAATTAAGAGAGACGATCAGCTTGCGTTATTAAGAAATCAGGTGCAAAAGAATTTAAAGAAAGCTTACGAAACTAATGTCAAGCAATACAATTTACGAGCTAGATATATTACTTTTGAGGTAGGAGATATCGTATTTAGACGGAGTTTTGCACAAAATGATGCAGGAAATAGCTTTAATGCAAAATTGGGTTTAAAGTTTATTAAAGCCACAGTTAAATCAAAGATCGGTAATTGCCAGTATGTTCTCGAAGACGCTGACGGGAAACTAGGAACGTACCATGCCAAAGACATTCGTAGATAACAATACAGCTAGTATAGATAAATCGAAACTTAATACAATTACTACAAATAACAGTCGCATTTACTAGTCGATTAGTTTTGCTAACAAAATTTTACGGGTGTTTGATAATTTTTTAAGCGTTTAACTGCCTTGTTAATTGCTTGCAACTCAATTTCAAGCAGTAGTGAAACCCTGATATGGCATTAGGAAATAGTTAATAATTACAACTCAAACCACATTAAAAAAAACAAACAAAAAACACAAAAAAAATTGTTCTCCGCGTAATCTGTCTCTTATAAGTGCCATACTACGCAGTTTGTAATGAAACATTTTTCTGACTACACTTGTACTAAGGTTAATTACCTTTGCACCTATCAAACATGTAAAAGAAAGAGGAAAAATCGGCAGGATTCTGGTACCCGGTTACGTTTACGTGCATTGAAAACCATAGAATCTGTTATACATTTGTGATAAATTAAGTAAATGTCTGGTAACCTTATGTTTTAATAATTGGCCTTAGAGTACAATATACTCTGCATACAACATATTTCTATCTCTTTTACTCCTATGATAACGCATAGGCGTACAATTAAATCTCTATAATACTTCCAATAACCTTCATTCAAAAAGTTTGCAAAGTAACTTTGACGACAGTTTCGCCATCATGAATTTTGCAATTAGGCGTTCTTTTGGATTTCAACCGAGGACGCGACACGTTGTTCAATTGCTTGGCAAGCAAGTACATATTAGCTAACGTATAATCAAAACCCATTGCTTTTAACCGCATAGTAAATTTTGTGTCGAGGCACAAAGTGTTGCCCCGCAAGTTTTACGGAAAAGTGGCATAAATTGCGTGCAGATTCCTTGGCATGGATCGGAATTAGGAAGACGAACTTCACCAATCAAAAATTACCAATACGGAACGCAAAACGTTCAAGTTTCGTCAGCCGATAAAACCCGTCCCATCGTGTAGCATTCCGAGGCCATAAAATTTTTCATAAAACATACCTCAAAACTCCAGTTTGCTTAGTGAAAGGTAATGTTCCTAAAATAATATAAAACCCTGATAAAAATGTCCTTTTAACCCGAAGTTTTTCCGTAATTCCTAAAATCTAGAGTTTAGCTGGGTCAAAATTCCCAAAGAGGCCATTAACGTGAATAATTTACTTACATCATGTCTAGTTGTCGCTCTACCTGAAAAGTCTAAAATAAACGAAAAGGATTGGCTAGTTATAAGCCCGAAGGAATTATTACACGTGTCAAGATCATCCACACCAATAGTAGTAATAAAATCCGATTACCTATGTACTTTGAAAGAAAGTGTTACGAGAAAATTTACATTGTAGTTATCTGTAGCGCGTTATTCGTGGCGTTAAGTATTCCGAAAATGTAAATGAAATTTTGATGGGGAAAAAAAAAGAGAAACCAAACTCATCAAGCAACGTAACAAGCAATCAAAAAAATTTTAATGTTTGTAAGGGCTGTTTTACTAACAAGACATTTATATAAAGGAAGTAATAACTTGAGTGTGCATCAACTAATCTAAAAGTCAACTAGTAGTCACCACAACAATATCAGCAGCAATTGCAGCGTTGGAAGCCTTCATCGTTTGCGGGTAAGTCTGTTATTACTATTTTATTACTTATATTGACTAGATCTGAAGTGGTCAGATGGTGTAGCACTTCGCCAGTGGGCAAAGTAACAATACAGATTGCTAATAATAACGGCAACTATTTAAATTTATGGCCAATAGTCACTACAAGGCATTAACCTTCCTTTCTACCTGCCTGTGCCACACTATCAGAATGCTTCAGCTGGTACACACTTTTGTTTCCTTTATTTAAACAACAAAAACACAAAAGAACAAACTTAAAAAAAAATCCTCAACATTGCTTGGTCAACAATTGTGTGGGGGGATACTTTATCCTTTTATATATGTACATACATATTTATTTTGTTATGTACATGCTGGTGTAACATGTAAATTTATGAAAAGAATACCAGTATGTGTGTATGTATGGCTTTTGCCTGTCCACATATGAAAGTGATAGACATACTTGTTATTGAGGCACGTGCCAAAGTCCACACGAAACAAAAAAACTCATACCCTAAACAAGCAGTGTTGATGATCATTTAGTAAAACTCGCCAAGATTACCTACAACTTAAAGAATTTGAATTAAATTATTTATTAAATTTTAAATTTTATATAAAACTAATATATAAATATTATTAGGGGTAATATTGATAAATGTGAGGATTTACCAATTTAAAATTATTTTAATTAATAATTATAACAATTAAGTACACACACACACACACACACATATATATGTATGTATATATATATATATATATATATATATATATATATATCTTTATATATAAAAAAATGATATTTTAATAAAATAAAATTAATTAATTTTAATTAAAGTATACTAATTAAGTTTATTAATATATAAATTAAATTATTTATTAAATCTAAAATTTTATATAAAATTATTATATAAATATAGGGGTATATAATAAATACATACATACAGACAGTTTATTATCACTAAATCTACCATAAAACATATATATACATACATATATTAAACACAATCTACATCTATATATATATGCACATTGTTTTATATACATAGATCATATAAATAAATAAAAGAAATCACTTAAACACTAATAACAAATAAATACATACATATAGACAGTTTATTATCACTAAATCTACCATAAAACATATATATACAAACATATATTAAACACAATCTACATCTATAATATATGCACCATGTTTTATATACATAGATCATATAAATAAATAAAAGAAATCACTTAAACACTAATAACAAATAAATACATACATACAGAGAGTTTATTATCACTAAATCTACCATAAAACATATATATAAATACATACATATATTAAACACAATCTACATCTATATATATATGCACATTGTTTTATATACATAGATCATATAAATAAATAAAAGAAATCACTTAAACACTAATAACAAATAAATATATACATACAGACAGTTTATTATCACTAAATCTACCATAAAACATATATATACATACATATATTAAACACAATCTACATCTATATATATATGCATATTGTTTTATATACATAGATCATATAAATAAATAAAAGAAATCACTTAAACACTAATAACAAATAAATACATACATACAGACAGTTTATTATCACTAAATCTACCATAAAACATATATATACATAAAGGGTGTTTTTTATTGAGGTATAGAACTTTAAGTTGGCATCATTTTTTTAACTGGCGGCCATTTTGTCAGCTGTCAAGTGATTAATATTTAGTTTGGTTTGCCATTTCATCATGAACAGGTTGACAAAAGAACAACGCTTGCAAATCGTGCAAATTTATTTCGAAAATAATGGTTCAGTTCGCGAAGTTTACCGCAAGCTCCGTCCATTTTATGGTCGACATAATCGTCCATCAGAGCAATTAATTCGGTTAACCATGGATCGTTTTTGCACTACGTTTACTCTATGTGATAATACGCATCCGCAGAGACGTCGAACAGTACGCACCGAAGAAACAATTGCCGCTGTAGAGCAAAGTGTTGAAGAGGACCCGAATGAATCGATTCGCCACCGTGCACAGCAATTGGAGCCGACTAACCGACTATTTTGTTCCCGAATTGGATGGCATGAATGTGGATGAGTTGTGGTTCCAACAAGACGGCGCTACATGCCACACAGCGCACGTCACAATCGATTTATTGAAGGAAACATTCGATGAGCGCATAATTTCGCGGAATGGACCTGTCAATTGGCCACCAAGATCGTGTGATTTGACACCATTGGATTATTTTCTTTGGGGATATGTGAAGTCGCTCGTCTACGCCAAGAAACCAGAAACGTTAGGGGACTTGGAAGCCAACATTCGTGGCGTTATTGCCAACATACGGCCCCATATGCTCGAAAAAGTGGTTGAAAATTGGACCTGTAGAATTGGCTTTATTCGAGCCAGCCGCGGCGGCCACATGCCCGAAATCATATTTAAACATTAATGGCATAAAATTATCCTTCCAATAAAGCCAAATTGATGGACATTAAAACGATTTTCTTGTGTTTTATTTCAATTCGAAGTTCTATACCTCTGAAAAAAACACCCTATACATATATTAAACACAATCTACATCTATATATATATGCACATTGTTTTATATACATAGATCATATAAATAAATAAAAGAAATCACTTAAACACTAATAACAAATAAATACATATATACAGACAGTTTATTATCACTAAATCTACCATAAAACATATACATATATACATATATTAAACACAATCTACATCTATATATATATGCAGATTGTTTTATATACATAGATCATATAAATAAATAAAAGAAATCACTTAAACTCTAATAACAAATAAATACATACATACAGACAGTTTATTATCACTAAATCTACCATAAAACATATATATACATACATACATATATTGAACACAATCTACATCTATATATATATGCACATTGTTTTATATACATAGGTCATATAAATAAATAAAAGAAATCACTTAAACACTAATAACAAATAAATACATACATACAGACAGTTTATTATCACTAAATCTACCATAAAACATATATATACATACATATATTAAACACAATCTACATCTATATATATAAGCACCTTGTTTTATATACATAGATCCTATAAATAAATAAAAGAAATCACTTAAACTCTAATAACAAATAAATACATACATACAGACAGTTTATTATCACTAAATCTACCATAAAACATATATATATATATAGATACATATATTAAACACAATCTACATCTATATATATATGCACATTGTTTTATATACATAGGTCATATAAATAAATAAAAGAAATCACTTAAACACTAATAACAAATAAATACATACATACAGACAGTTTATTATCACTAAGTCTACCATAAAACGTATATATACATAAATATATTAAACACAATCTACATCTATATATATATATGCACATTGTTTTATATACATAGATCATATAAATAAATAAAAGAAATCACTTAAACACTAATAACAAATAAATACATACATACAGACAGTTTATTATCACTAAATCTACCATAAAACATATATATACATACAAATAAATACATATATACAGACAGTTTATAATCACTAAATCTACCATAAAACATATATATACATACAAATAAATACATACATACAGACAGTTTATTATCACTAAATCTACCATAAAACATATACATATATACATACATATATTAAACACAATCTACATCTGTATATATATGCACATTGTTTTATATACATAGATCATATAAATAAATAAAAGAAATCACCTAAACACTAATAACAAATAAATACATACAGACAGACAGTTTATTATCACTAAATCTACCATAAAACATATATATACATACATATATTAAACACAATCTACATCTATATATATATATGCACATTGTTTTATATACATAGATCATATAAATAAATAAAAGAAATCACTTAAACACTAATAACAAATAAATACATACATACAGACAGTTTATTATCACTAAATCTACCATAAAACATATATATACATACATATATTAAGCACAATCTACATCTATATATATATGCACATTGTTTTATATACATAGATCATAGAAATAAATAAAAGAAATCACTTAGACACTAATAACAAATAAATACATACATGCAGACAGTTTATTATCACTAAATCTACCATAAAACATATATATACATACATATATTAAACACAATCTACATCTATATATATATGCACATTGTTTTATATACATAGATCATATAAATAAATAAAAGAAATCACTTAAACACTAATAACAAATAAATACATACATACAGACAGTTTATTATCACTAAATCTACCATAAAACATATACATATATACATACATATATTAAACACAATCTACATCTATATATATATATGCACATTGTTTTATATACATAGATCATATAAATAAATAAAAGAAATCACTTAAACACTAATAACAAATAAATACATACATACAGACAGTTTATTATCACTAAATCTACCATAAAACATATATATACATACATATATTAAACACAATCTACATCTATATATATATGCACATTGTTTTATATACATAGATCATATAAATAAATAAAAGAAATCACTTAAACTCTAATAACAAATAAATACATACATACAGACAGTTTATTATCACTAAATCTACCATAAAACATATATATACATACATATATTAAACACAATCTACATCTATATATATATGCACATTGTTTTATATACATAGATCATATAAATAAATAAAAGAAATCACTTAAACTCTAATAACAAATAAATACATACATACAGACAGTTTATTATCACTAAATCTACCATAAAACATATATATACATACATACAGATATTAAACACAATCTACATCTATATATATATGCACATTGTTTTATATACATAGGTCATATAAATAAATAAAAGAAATCACTTAAACACTAATAACAAATAAATACATACATACAGACAGTTTATTATCACTAAATCTACCATAAAACATATATATACATACATATATTAAACACAATCTACATCTATATATATATGCACATTGTTTTATATACATAGATCATATAAATAAATAAAAGAAATCACTTAAACTCTAATAACAAATAAATACATACATACAGACAGTTTATTATCACTAAGTCTACCATAAAACGTATATATACATACATATATTAAACACAATCTACATCTATATATATATATGCACATTGTTTTATATACATAGATCATATAAATAAATAAAAGAAATCACTTAAACACTAATAACAAATAAATACATACATACAGACAGTTTATTATCACTAAATCTACCATAAAACATATATATACATACATACATATATTAAACACAATCTACATCTATATATATATGCTCATTGTTTTATATACATAGGTCATATAAATAAATAAAAGAAATCACTTAAACACTAATAACAAATAAATATATACATACAGACAGTTTATTATCACTAAATCTACCATAAAACATATATTAAACACAATCTACATCTATATACAGGGTGGGCCAAAAGAAACCAAGGGGTGTAAAAGTTTAATAACTTTTTTGTTTATTAACTTTTTTCTATTTTTTCTTTCAGATTATATAATATACAAAATGGAAATTTTTTTACACTAAGTCTCTTAAATGACCACCGTTTTCAGCTTCACACTGATGGGCTCTTTTTAGAGCATTTTCCATAACATCTTTCAAAACTTGTGGCTGTAGCGTTCGAATTTCTGCAACAATGTTTGCCTTGAGTTCAAGGATTGTCTCTGGCTTGTTCACATACACTCGCTCCTTCAAAAAACCCCAAAGAAAATAGTCGGGTGCTGTCAAATCTGGCGATCGCGCTGGCCAAATAATTTCCCAATTTCGAGAAATTATTCGCTCTCCAAAAATTTGACTTAAAAGTGCCATTGTGTCTCGGGGCAGTATGGGCGGTGGCTCCGTCCTGCTGAAACCACATACCAGGTCTTTTTTCAAGAGCAGGACGTAAAAAATTTTCTATCATAAACCGATACCGCTTTCCATTTACGGTTACAGCACTTCCATCTTCATTCTCGAAGAAGTAGGGCCCAATGACATTTTCAGTAGTGATCCCACACCATACTGTACACCTGATTGGGTGCAATTGGCGTTGATGAATGGCTCTTGGATTTTGAGAACCCCAGAACCTACAGTTCTGCTTATTAACAAAGCCATTCAAATGATAATGAGCTTCATCACTCATAATCAAATTTTCAATAAAGTTGATTTCTGGTTTGAATAATAAAATTCTATTGTTCTGGTTCTCTGTTCAGTTGTGAACCTCTCCATTATAAATTCTCCAAGTGTTGTCTATATAATCTGAAAGAAAAAATTAAAAAAAATTAATAAACAAAAAAGTTATTAAACTTTTACACCCCTTGGTTTCTTTTGGCCCACCCTGTATATATGCACATTGTTTTATATACATAGATCATATAAATAAATAAAAGAAATCACTTAAACTCTAATAACAAATAAATACAACCTATAGACAGTTTATTATCACTAAATCTACCATAAAACATATATATACATACATATATTAAACACAATCTACATCTATAATATATGCACATCGTTTTATATACATAGATCAAATAAATAAATAAAAGAAATCACTTAAACACTAATAACAAATAAATACATACATACAGAGAGTTTATTATCACTAAATCTACCATAAAACATATATACATACATATATTAAACACAATCTACATCTATATATATATGCACATTGTTTTATATACATAGATCATATAAATTTTTTTTTTTTTTTTTTTTTTAATGCATGTATTTATTTATTGTATCTTCATATGTGAACTAACAATAAGTATTCAAATCTTAAATCTATAAAAAAAAATTATTAGGCCCGACCAGTGTCGGACATAAACTTAGTGGTAGTTATAAATAATACATTAGTAGTGATAATCAAAAAGGGGGGGGGGGGAAGTATTTTCAAGTAGTCCCATCTGGAGTGTTAGGTATAAGAGCCCGTGTGTCCCTCTTTTTTAAGCGGATGTGTCCAGTAAAGTTCAAAATATTACGAGCAAGCGGATTAGGATGTGATTCGAGTTTTGTTAAATATTTGCCTGCGTATTTTGCAATTTCTTCAGTCACTAGTGGCATATTTAAATCACGATGTATAATAGAATTTTGGATGTACCATGGAGCCGATGTTATTAACCGTAAAATTTTGTTTTGCCTTTGTTGGATTCTCTCGACATTGGAAGCTGAAGCAGTGCCCCATAACTGAATTCCGTAGCGCCATATTGGCTTCAAAAGCGACTTGTATAATAAAAGTTTGCAGTCTAGGCTGAGTGTTGAGTTTCTGCCAATCAACCAATATATTTGAGTTAACTTAAGTTTCATCTGAGTTAACTTAGAGTCAATATGATGTTTCCATGTAAGTCTTCGATCAAGGTGTATACCAAGGTATTTCACTTGGGAATGTTGAGGAATATTTTGATTGTTGATTCGAATGGGGGAGCAAGTATCTCTTCTTAGGGTGAACGTTATATGGACACACTTTTGTTCATTGACTTTAATTCTCCATAAGTTCAACCATATTTCCAGCTGAGTGATATGTTCCTGGAGATTGCGGGATGCCTCATAAGGGTTTTCGTGCACACTCATACAGGCTGTATCATCGGCAAAAGTAGAAATATGGATATTATTGCTCACAGGCATATCACAAGTATATATGAAATACAAGACAGGACCCAGAATACTACCCTGGGGCACACCAGAAGATATAGTTTCGGGCACACTCGTGAACTCTCCTTCCACAACAGTGAACTTCCTATCAATAATATTTTTTTTTTTTTTTTTTTATGCATGTTTTTTTTTATTTATTGTATCTTCAAATATGAACTAACAATAAGTATTCAAATCTTAAGTCTATAAAAAAATTATTAGGCCCGACCAATGTCGGACATAAGCTTAGTGATAGTTATTAATAATACATAAGTAGTGATAAGCAACAAAAGAAAAAAAGTGTTTTCAAGCAGCTTCATCATCTAGAGTGTTGAATATTAGAGCCCGTGTATCTCTCTTTTTTAAGCGGATGTGCCCAGTAAAGTTCAAAATATTACGAGCAAGCGGATTAGGATGTGACTCGAGTTTTGTTAGATATTTGCCTGCGTATTTTACAATTTCTTCAGTCACTAGTGGCATATTCAAATCGCGATGTATATTTGAATTTTTGATGTACCATGGAGCCGATGTTATCATGCGTAAAATTTTATTTTGCCTTCGTTGAATTTTCTCTACATTTGAAGCTGAAGCAGTGCCCCATAGTTGAATTCCGTAACACCATATTGGCTTTAAAAGCGACTTGTATATTAAAAGTTTGCAGTCTAGGCTAAGTGTTGAATTTCTACCAATCAGCCAATGTACCTGAGTTAATTTAAGTTTCATTTGAGTTAACTTAGAGTCAATGTGATGTTTCCATGTAAGTCGTCGATCAAGGTGTATACCAAGATATTTCACATGTGAATGTTGAGGAACAACTTGATTGTTAATCCGAATGGGGGAGCAAGTATCTCTTCTTAGGGTGAACGTTATATGGACACACTTTTGTTCATTGACTTTAATTCTCCATAAGTTTAACCAAAGCTCCATCTGGCTAATGTGTTCCTGGAGTTTGCGGGATGCCTCATCAGGGTTTTCGTGCATACTAAGGCAGGCTGTATCGTCGGCAAATGTGGAAGTATGGATACTACTGCTCACAGGCATATCGCAAGTATAAATCAAATATAAAACTGGTCCCAGTATGCTCCCCTGTGGCACACCGGATGAAATAGTTTCAGGCCTACTCGTAAAGTCTCCTTCCACAACAGTGAACTTACGGGAAATAATGTAACTTTCCAAAATATTTAAAATGTTTATTGGTAAGTAAGTCTTCAATTTTAAAATTAGGCCTTCATGCCACACTTTATCAAATGCCTGGGAAACGTCAATAAAGAGCGCAGAACAATACTTTTTTTCCTCAAAAGTTCTTCTTATAAATTGAACCAGTCTGTGAGTTTGTTCAATGGTGCTATGCTGACTTCTAAAACCAAATTGATGGTCTGGTATGCACCCACTACTAATTAGAATTGGGGACAATTTTGTTTTGAGCAGTTTTTCGAAAAGCTTTGACATAGTTGATAGTAGACTTATTGGCCTATATGACTCAGCCTTGGTTAGATCTTTGCCCGGCTTTGGAATCATTTTAACCTTGGCAAGCTTCCAGCTGTGTGGATAATACTCCAGTCGTAAAATGGCATTAAATATGAATAATAGGATTCTCATTGCAATACGAGGCAAGTTCATAAGCATCTGGTTACTAATTCCATCAATACCCGGAGCTTTCTTCGGGTTGAGTTCGGCAATTAATTTTTGTAAATCACGCGTCTTAAACTTTATGTGTTGAGGGGGTAGAGCGACTACATTCGGCAAATCAGCAACACCAGTATATATGTTTGGCGTAAAAACGGATTTTAAGTGCTCAGCAAATATTTTACCTTTTTCAGTATCGCTTCTTGCCCAACTTCCGGTAGATGTGCGTAGAGGTGGCTTATACTCAATGGGTGTTTTAAGCTTTCTAGCAGCGCGCCACAAAGAGTAATTAGACGCTGGTGTGACATCAAGACCTTCCAGATAATTTTTAAGAGATGCAGTTTTTTCAGACGCAAGCAACTCTTGGAGTCGTTTAGTGCACTCTTTAAATCTGATTTTATTTTGTGGTGATCTGTGCTGTTGCCATTCCCTTCTAGCTCTTCTTTTTTCACGTACGAGACGTTCAATGTCTGTAGAATAAATTTTATTAAACCCAGTCTGCGGATGGAAGATAATGGCATGTTCAGCAGCCTGTTTAATATTCTCGCTGAGATTGGCAATGTTAGATTCAATATCATCGGATGTTCTAAGCGTAATGTTTTCCGTACAATGACTACTGAGATATTTTTTGAACCCCAGCCAATTAACACGATTGATCATCTTCACATATGGGTCAGGTAAGTTACTTCTTAAGGGACTACAAATTGTAATGATCGTCGGAGAGTGATCGGACGAAAGATCAAGAGAAGCTTGAACTTGAATTAAATCCCTAGAGATATTTTTTATGACGCCAAAATCTATAACATCCGGAATTTTTTGTATGTCAGTAGGCCAATAAGTGGGCTCCCCACTCGAAATGACATCCAAGCCCATTTTTGAAATAGTGTTGAACAATGCTCGACCTCTGGGGGTAATAAGACGCGAACCCCAGAACGTATGCTTAGCATTGTAGTCGCCAGCTGCTACAAAACAAGGTCCAAGAGATTTGTAGAAATCCTCATATTGATTCTCAGTGATTGTAAATCTGGGAGGGGAGTAAATTGATGATATAACAAAATTTGTACAAAAACTTTCAATGCCAATATTTGTTGCTTGTAGGTGTTCTTCACAAATGTTATCAAGAACATAGTGCTTGAGTCTTGACTTTATTAGAATTGCTGATCCACCGCAAGCCCTTCCTCTAGGGTCCTTTGTATCATATATAGTGTAGCCATAAATTTTAAAAAGACTTCTCGAAGTCAAATGAGTCTCAGATACTAACATTACATCAATATTTTTTTCCGTGAGGAAGTGCTCAAGTTCATTTTTATGTTGGCGAATGCCGTTTGCGTTCCAGAAACATATTGTTAACGTGTTCATGGCTTATTAATTAATGCTTGAAGCAGAGTATTCTGCATTCGCAGCATTTCTTGCATCATGCTAGTCATATTTGTTGTAAAATTGTTTATAGTTTGCACCAGATTTTCAATAGTAGCTTCAAGGCGATTAAAATTAAAGCTTGCGTCAGTATTTTTTGAATTATTTGGCGGGGAAACATTTTGTGTGGGAATTGAATTTGACTTAGCAGCATCTGCATACGATACACGGGAAGTAACTGGTTGGCTCATTTGCGCAAAAGTGGCAGAGTAAGCGTTTGCTGATTGAGCTGGAGCTAATTTAGGTTTTTGCACCATAGTCTTCTTTACGAAAGAGTACACAGGACAACCTCTGTAGTTAGCGGTGTGATTACCTCCACAATTACTGCATTTTTTATCACTTTGATCTTTTGGCTTATTGCAACTAGCAGTGCCGTGTAATTCGCCGCACACAACACAAACAGAGGGTAAATTGCAGTATGTTTTTGTATGGCCATATTCTTGGCAATTATGGCACTGTACAGGACCTGAACGCTTATGTGGCTCTTCAACTGTGATTTTTCGGTACAAGAGGTATTTCAAATTATAAATTGGATGCGTCTCATTTTTTTTCAATTTTACATCATTAGGCTCAAGTTCAACACGAAATAGGGGTTGGGGAATCTTCTCTCTGTTTATTATATTGGACACATTTTTTACCTTAAACCCCTGGAGGACGAGTGCATCTTTTATTTCTTCGGGAACAACATAAGAATCTATGCCCTTCAATACGATCTGCATGCCTTTAGCGCTCTTAAGCTGGTATGTGTAGAAGCTTGTTTTATTTTTTTCAAATTCTGCAACCATTTTGCGGAAATCTTTTTCGTCATAAATTTGGACTTTAGTTTCATCTATGTTTCCACGTTTTATTGGAACAATGTGAAATTTATTCTCACCAATGACCGAAATTAATTTTTTAATAAGGGCATTTGAATTTTTTTGTCTCAAATAGATTGGTGGCGGCTTGGATATTTTATTCGAGGATACCTCGGGTTTGTCGTTGTCATCTTGCAAAATTTCGAAGCGATTTTGGCGATTAGTTGAGGCTGCGCTGTTATCCCTAGACATTTTTGGAGCAGATGAAATTTTTGAAGAATTCGGGCTTCGCCCACGCTTTACCACGGTTATATATCTGTCCATTCCGACTTGTACCTTGAGTTTGTAGCCGCTGTTATCTGTAGTGATAACTTTGTTAAGTGATGAACACGAGCCTGAAGGGGATGATATTACTGGCTTATATGAAGAAGTACTAGGCAACTGTAATGTTAATGCATCATTACTATTTGGCATTGGACAAAGCGAAGTTGATCGCTGACGAAAAATTGGTTTTGCCGGTAAAAAAAGGTTTTCATCAGATTTATTATTTATATTTTTTTCATTAAGAGTTTCAGAACTCACAGTAAAATAAGCATTTCTGCCGTTAGAACTCACTTCAATTTTTTTTGTATTTGAGGCACTCATACAAAGAATTCCTCAAGGGATATTCGTTTGTGTTTTTTTTATGTTTGCGGTCTTTTTTTGTTTTTGTTATTTATGATTGTTTATTTGTTTAGAGGTACACATATATATAGTATTCCTCAATATCAATTTGTTTAATTTTTTTTGCTTGCGGTTTTTTTTGTTTTTGTTATTTTTACTATGTAAAAATAACAGCAAAGCATAAAGCTTATTTATTAAAGACAGTATGTACCTATTACGAATAATATGTACTACGAATATTTTTTGTTTGTTTAATTTTTTTGTAAGTAAGAAAAATTCCGCTAATCGACTGTTCGCTATGAAGGTACCACGAGAACTGATCAATAATATAACTTTCCAAAAGCTTTTGAATGTTTATTGGCAGATATGTCTTCAATTTTAAAACTAGGCCTTCGTGCCATACTTTATCAAATGCCTGAGGAACATCAATAAAGAGAGCAGAACAATACTTCTTTTCTTCAAATGTTCTTCTTACAACTTGGACCAGTCTATGCGTTTGTTCAATCGTGCTGTGCTGACTTCTAAAGCCAAATTGATGGTCCGGGATGCACCCATTATCAGTTAAAATTTTGGACAATTTAGTCATGAGCAGCTTTTCGAAAAGCTTTGAGATTGTAGATAGTAAGCTTATAGGCCTATATGACTCAGTCTTGGTAAGATCTTTGCCCGCCTTTGGAATCATTTTGATCTTGGCCAGTTTCCAGTTATGTGGAAAATACTGCATTCTTAAAATAGCATTAAAAGTAAATAGCAGGATTCTTATTGCAATATGAGGCAAGTTCATGAGCATTTTGTTACTAATGCCATCAATACCTGGAGCTTTCTTCGGGTTGAGTTCAGCAATTACTTTTTGTACTTCACGCATCTTAAACCTTAAGGGACGAGGGGGTAGAGAAACTACACTCGGTAAATCAGCAGCACCCGTACATGAATTGGGAGTGAATACAGATTTTAAATGCTCAGAAAATAAGTTACCTTTCTCACTATCACTTCTTGCCCAGCCTCCGGTCGCAGTACGCAATGGTGATTTAAGATCAACGGGTCGTTTAAGATTTCTAGTAGCGCGCCATAAAGAGTAATTAGATGCGGACGTTACATCAAGACCTTCTAAATACTTTTCCAGTTGTGCAGTTTTTTCCGATGATAGCAGCTCTTTGAGTCGTTTAGTACATTCTTTAAGTCTGATTTTATTTAGGGGTGATCTGTGTTGTTGCCATTCTCTTGTAGCTCTCCTTTTTTCACATACAAGACGTTCAATTTCCGTAGAATAAATTCTGTTAAAGCCGGTCTGCGGATAGGAGGTAGTGGCGTGTTCAGCAGCCTGTTTAATATTTTCGTTAAGATTGGCAATATTAAATTCAATATCATCGCATGATCTAAGCTGAATGTTTTCTACGCAGTGACTACTAAGATATTTTTTGAATACCAGCCAGTTGATTCCATTAATCATCTTCACATATGAGTTAGTTAAATCACTCCTTAGTGGGTTGAAAATTGTAACTATTGTTGGAGAGTGATCGGAGGACAGATCTAGATAGGCCTCTACATGAATTAAGTCCCTATGAATATTTTTCGTGACGGCAAAATCTATAACATCTGGAATTTTTCTTACGTCAGTAGGCCAGTAAGTAGGCTCCCCACTCGAAATGACATCTAAGCCCATTTTTGAAATTGTATTGAACAAGGCTCGGCCTCTAGGTGTAACAAGACGCGATCCCCAGTACGTATGTTTTGCATTGTAGTCACCAGCTGCCACGAAACAAGATCCAAGCGATTTGTAGAACTTCTCATACTGATCTTCGCTAACTGAAAATCTGGGAGGTGAGTAAATTGATGATATCACGAAATTCGCACAAAAATTTTCTACGAAAATATTCGTTGCTTGCAAATATTCTTCACTAACGTTGTCAAGGACATAGTGCTTGAGTCTTGACTTAATCAGAATTGCTGATCCACCACATGCTCTCTCTCTCGGGTCCTTTGTATCATATAAAGTGTAACCATTTATTTTAAATAAGCTTCTTGAGGTCAAATGAGTCTCAGAAACCAACATTATATCAATATTTTTTTCCATGAGGAAGTGCTCAAGTTCATTTTTATGCTGGCGAATGCCGTTTGCGTTCCAGAAACATATTTTTAACGTGTTCATGGCTTATTAACTAATGCTTGAAGCAGTGTATTCTGCATTCGCAGCATTTCTTGCATCATACTTGTCATAATTGTAGTAAAGTTGTTTATAGTTAGCACCAGATTCTCAATAGTAGCTTCAAGGCGACTAAAGTTAAAGCTTGAGTTTGAATTCGTTGAATTATTTGGCGGTGGAACATTTTGCGTGGGAATTGAACTAGTCTTAGCAGCATCAGCATACGATACACGTGAAGTAACTGGTTGGCTGATTTGAGCAAAAGTGTCGGAGTTCGCGTTTACTTGTAGAGCTGGAGTTAGCTTGGGTTTTTGACCCATAGCCTGTTTAACGAAAGAAAATACAGGGCACCCTCTATAGTTAGCTGTGTGATTACCTCCACAATTACTACATTTTTTTTCTGCTTGATCTTTTGGCTTAGTGCAGCTAGCAGTACCATGCAATTCACCGCAGATAACACACACTGTAGGTAATTTGCAGTAAGTTTTCGTATGGCCATATTCTTGGCAATTATGGCACTGTACGGGACCTGAACGCTTACGTGGCTCTTCAACTGTGATTTTTCGATGTAAGAGATACTTTACGTTATAAACTGGATGGGCTTCATTTTTTTTTAATTGTATGTCATTCGGCTCCAGTTCAACCCGAAATAGGGGTTTGGGGACCTTTTCTCTATTAAATATGTTGGTAACATTTTTTACCTTGAATCCTTGGTCGACAAGTGCACATTTTACTTCTTCGGGTTCAACATATGAATCTATGCCCTTTAATACTATCTGTAGGCCTTAAGCACTCTTAAGTTGGTATGTGTAAAAATTTGTTTTATTTTTTTCGAATTCACTAACAATTTTTCGGAAATCTTTTTCATTATATATTTGGATTTTAGTTTCATCAATATTACCTCGTTTAATTGGAATGATGTGAAAAGTATTTTCACCAATGGTCGACAGTAGTTTTTTTATAAGCGCGTTAGAATTTTTTTCTCTCAGATAAATAGGTGGTGGCTTAAAAGACTTTTGCGATGATGTAGAGGGCTTGTCGTCGATGTCTTGCAATAATGAAAAACGATTTTGACGATTGGTAGATGATGCGCTGTTATCCCTAGACATCTTTGGAGCAGATGAATTTTTTGAAGAATTTGGGCTTCGCCCACGCTTTACCACTGTTATATATCTGTCCATTCCCACTTGTACCTTGGGTTTTGAGCTACTGTTATCTGTAGTGATAACTTGGTTTAGTGATGAAGGCGAGTCCGATGCGGATGATATCGCAGACTTAAATGAAGAAGTACTAGGCAATGGTAATATTAACGATTCACTAGTTGGCATTGGACAAAGCGAAGTTGATCGCTGACGAAAAATTGGCTTTGCCGTTAAAAAAAGATTTTCATCAGATTTATTATTTATATTTTTTTCATTAAGAGTTTCAGAACTCACAGTAAAATAAGCATTTCTGCCGTTAGAACTCACTTCAAAATTTTTTTCCTTTGAGGTACTCATACAGAGTATTATTCCTCAAGGGAACTTTGTTTGTGTTTACGGTTTTTTTTTTGTTTTTGCTATTTCTTGCTATGTAAAAAATATTAGTAAAGCCAATAAGCTTATTTATCAAGGTGAATATGTATTACGAATATTTTTTGTATAATTTTTGATTTTGTTGTTTTTTATATTTGTTTCGTATGTATGTATGTAAAAAAAAATCCGCTTTAATGTCTCTTCACTATGAAGGTTCAACGAGAACTGATCATATAAATAAATAAAAGAAATCACTTAAACACTAATAACAAATAAATACCTACATACAGACAGTTTATTATCACTAAATCTACCATAAAACATAAATATACATACATATATTAAACACAATCTACATCTATATATATAGGGTGTTTTTTTCAGGGGTATATAACTTCGAATTGAAATAAAACACAAGAAATTCGTTTTAATGTCCATCAATTTGGCTTTATTGGAAGGATAATTTTATGCCATTAATGTTTAAATATGATTTCGGGCATGTGGCCGCCGCGGCTGGCTCGAATAAAGCCAATTCTACAGGTCCAATTTTCAACCACTTTTTCGAGCATATGGGGCCGTATGTTGGCAATAACGCCACGAATGTTGGCTTCCAAGTCCCCTAACGTTTCTGGTTTGTTGGCGTAGACGAGCGACTTCACATATCCCCAAAGAAAATAATCCAATGGTGTCAAATCACACGATCTTGGTGGCCAATTGACAGGTCCATTCCCCGAAATTATGCGCTCATCGAATGTTTCCTTCAATAAATCGATTGTGACGTGCGCTGTGTGGCATGTAGCGCCGTCTTGTTGGAACCACAACTCATCCACATTCATGCCATCCAATTCGGGAACAAAATAGTCGGTTAGTCGGCTCCAATTGCTGTGCACGGTGGCGAATCGATTCATTCGGGTCCTCTTCAACACTTTGCTCTACAGCGGCAATTGTTTCTTCGGTGCGCACTGTTCGACGTCTCTGCGGATGCGTATTATCACATAGAGTAAACGTAGTGCGAAAACGATCCATGGTTAACCGAATTAATTGCTCTGATGGACGATTATGTCGACCATAAAATGGACGGAGCTTGCGGTAAACTTCGCGAACTGAACCATTATTTTCGAAATAAATTTGCACGATTTGCAAGCGTTGTTCTTTTGTCAACCTGTTTATGATGAAATGGCAAACCAAACTAAATATTAATCACTTGACAGCTGACAAAATGGCCGCCAGTTAAAAAAGTGATGCCAACTTAAAGTTCTATACCTCAATAAAAAACACCCTTTATATGCACATTGTTTTATATACATAGATCATATAAATAAATAAAAGAAATCACTTAAACACTAATAACAAATAAATACATACATACAGACAGTTTATTATCACTAAATCTACCATAAAACATATATATACATACATATATTAAACACAATCTACATCTATATATATATGCACATTGTTTTATATACATAGATCATATAAATAAATAAAAGAAATCACTTAAACACTAATAACAAATAAATACATACATACAGACAGTTTATTATCACTAAATCTTCCATAAAACATATACATATATACATACATATATTAAACACAATCTATCTCTATATATATATGCACATTGTTTTATATACATAGATCGTATAAATAAATAAAAGAAATCACCTAAACACTAATAACAAATAAATACATACATACAGAGAGTTTATTATCACTAAATCTACCATAAAACATATATATACATACATATATTAAACACAATCTACATCTATATATATATGCACATTGTTTTATATACATAGATCATAAAGGGTGTTTTTTATTGAGGTATAGAACTTTAAGTTGGCATCGCTTTTTTAACTGGCGGCCATTTTGTCAGCTGTCAAGTGATTAATATTTAGTTTGGTTTGCTATTTCATCATGAACAGGTTGACAAAAGAACAACGCTTGCAAATCGTGCAAATTTATTTCGAAAATAATGGTTCAGTTTGCGAAGTTTACCGCAAGCTCCGTCCATTTTATGGTCGACATAATCGTCCATCAGAGCAATTAATTCGGTTAACCATGGATCGTTTTCGCACTACGTTTACTCTATGTGATAATACGCATCCGCAGAGACGTCGAACAGTGCGCACCGAAGAAAAAATTGCCGCTGTAGAGCAAAGTGTTGAAGAGGACCCGAATGAATCGATTCGCCACCGTGCACAGCAATTGGAGCCGACTAACCGACTATTTTGTTCCCGAATTGGATGGCATGAATGTGGATGAGTTGTGGTTCCAACAAGACGGCGCTACATGCCACACAGCGCACGTCACAATCGATTTATTGAAGGAAACATTCGATGAGCGCATAATTTCGCGGAATGGACCTGTCAATTGGCCACCAAGATCGTGTGATTTGACACCATTGGATTATTTTCTTTGGGGATATGTGAAGTCGCTCGTCTACGCCAACAAACCAGAAACGTTAGGGGACTTGGAAGCCAACATTCGTGGCGTTATTGCCAACATCCGTCCATTTTATGGTCGACATAATCGTCCATCAGAGCAATTAATTCGGTTAACCATGGATCGTTTTCGCACTACGTTTACTCTATGTGATAATACGCATCCGCAGAGACGTCGAACAGTGCGCACCGAAGAAACAATTGCCGCTGTAGAGCAAAGTGTTGAAGAGGACCCGAATGAATCGATTCGCCACCGTGCACAGCAATTGGAGCCGACTAACCGACTATTTTGTTCCCGAATTGGATGGCATGAATGTGGATGAGTTGTGGTTCCAACAAGACGGCGCTACATGCCACACAGCGCACGTCACAATCGATTTATTGAAGGAAACATTCGATGAGCGCATAATTTCGCGGAATGGACCTGTCAATTGGCCACCAAGATCGTGTGATTTGACACCATTGGATTATTTTATTTGGGGATATGTGAAGTCGCTCGTCTACGCCAACAAACCAGAAACGTTAGGGGACTTGGAAGCCAACATTCGTGGCGTTATTGCCAACATACGGCCCCGAAAAAGTGGTTGAAAATTGGACCTGTAGAATTAGCTTTATTCGAGCCAGCCGCGGCGGCCACATGCCCGAAATCATATTTAAACATTAATGGCATAAAATTATCCTTCCAATAAAGCCAAATTGATGGACATTAAAACGATTTTCTTGTGTTTTATTTCAATTCGAAGTTCTATACCCCTCAAAAAAACACCCTATATAAATAAATAAAAGAAATCACTTAAACACTAATAACAAATAAATGCATACATACAGACAGTTTATTATCACTAAATCTACCATAAAACATATATATACATACATATATTAAACACAATCTACATCTATATATATATGCACATTGTTTTATATACATAGATCATATAAATAAATAAAAGAAATCACTTAAACACTAATAACAAATAAATACATACATATAGACAGTTTATTATCACTAAATCTACCATAAAACATATATATACAAACATATATTAAACACAATCTACATCTATAATATATGCACCATGTTTTATATACATAGATCATATAAATAAATAAAGGAAATCACTTAAACACTAATAACAAATAAATACATACATACAGAGAGTTTATTATCACTAAATCTACCATAAAACATATATATACATACATATATTAAACACAATCTACATCTATATATATATGCACATTGTTTTATATACATAGATCATATAAATAAATAAAAGAAATCACTTAAACACTAATAACAAATAAATACATACATACAGACAGTTTATTGTCACTAAATCTACCATAAAACATATATATACATACATATATTAAACACAATCTACATCTATATATATATATATGCACATTGTTTTATATACATAGATCATATAAATAAATAAAAGAAATCACTTAAACACTAATAACAAATAAATACATACATACAGACAGTTTATTATCACTAAATCTACCATAAAACATATATATACATACATATATTAAACACAATCTACATCTATATATATATGCACATTGTTTTATATACATAGATCATATAAATAAATAAAAGAAATCACTTAAACACTAATAACAAATAAATACATACATACAGACAGTTTATTATCACTAAATCTACCATAAAACATATACATATATACATACATATATTAAACACATTCTACATCTATATATATATGCACATTGTTTTATATACATAGATCATATAAATAAATAAAAGAAATCACTTAAACACTAATAACAAATAAATACATACATAGAGACAGTTTATTATCACTAAATCTACCATAAAACATATATATACATACATATATTAAACACAATCTACATCTATATATATATGCACATTGTTTTATATACATAGATCATATAAATAAATAAAAGAAATCACTTAAACTCTAATAACAAATAAATACATACATACAGACAGTTTATTATCACTAAATCTACCATAAAACATATATATACATACATATATTAAACACAATCTACATCTATATATATATGCACATTGTTTTATATACATAGATCATATAAATAAATAAAAGAAATCACTTAAACTCTAATAACAAATAAATACATACATACAGACAGTTTATTATCACTAAATCTACCATAAAACATATATATACATACATACATATATTGAACACAATCTACATCTATATATATATGCACATTGTTTTATATACATAGGTCATATAAATAAATAAAAGAAATCACTTAAGCACTAATAACAAATAAATACATACATACAGACAGTTTATTATCACTAAATCTACCATAAAACATATATATACATACATATATTAAACACAATCTACATCTATATATATATGCACATTGTTTTATATACATAGATCATATAAATAAATAAAAGAAATCACTTAAACACTAATAACAAATACATACATACATACAGACAGTTTATTATCACTAAATCTACCATAAAACATATATATACATACATATATTAAACACAATCTACATCTATATATATATATGCACATTGTTTTATATACATAGATCATATAAATAAATAAAAGAAATCACTTAAACACTAATAACAAATAAATACATACATACATACAGTTTATTATCACTAAATCTACGATAAAACATATATATACATACATATATTAAACACAATCTACATCTATATATATATGCACATTGTTTTATATACATAGATCATATAAATAAATAAAAGAAATCACTTAAACACTAATAACAAATACATACATACATACAGACAGTTTATTATCACTAAATCTACCATAAAACATATATATACATACATATATTAAACACAATCTACATCTATATATATATATGCACATTGTTTTATATACATAGATCATATAAATAAATAAAAGAAATCACTTAAACACTAATAACAAATAAATACATACATACATACAGTTTATTATCACTAAATCTACGATAAAACATATATATACATACATATATTAAACACAATCTACATCTATATATATATGCACATTGTTTTATAGACATAGATCATATAAATAAATAAAAGAAATTACTTAAACACTAATAACAAATAAATACATACATACAGACAGTTTATTTTCACTAAATCTACCATAAAACATATATATACATACATATATTAAACACAATCTACATCTATATATATATGCACATTGTTTTATATACATAGATCATATAAATAAATAAAAGAAATCACTTAAACACTAATAACAAATAAATACATACATACAGACAGTTTATTATCACTAAATCTACCATAAAACATATATATACATACATATATTAAACACAATCTACATCTATATATATATGCACATTGTTTTATATACATAGATCATATAAATAAATAAAAGAAATCACTTAAACACTAATAAAAAATAAATACATACATACAGACAGTTTATTATCACTAAATCTACCATAAAACATATATATACATACATACATATATTAAACACAATCTACATCTATATATATATATGCACATTGTTTTATATACATAGATCATATAAATAAATAAAAGAAATCACTTAAACAGTAATAACAAATAAATACATACATACAGACAGTTTATTATCACTAAATCTACCATAAAACATATATATATACATACATATGTTAAACACAATCTACATCTATATATATATGCACATTGTTTTATATACATAGATCATATAAATAAATAAAAGAAATCACTTAAACACTAATAACAAATAAATGCATACATACAGACAGTTTATTATCACTAAATCTACCATAAAACATATATATATACATACACATATTAAACACAATCTACATCTATATACATATGCACATTGTTTTATATACATAGATCATATAAATAAATAAAAGAAATCACTTAAACACTAATAACAAATAAATACATACATAGAGACAGTTTATTATCACTAAATCTACCATAAAACATATATATACATACATATATTAAACACAATCTACATCTATATATATATGCACATTGTTTTATATACATAGATCATATAAATAAATAAAAGAAATCACTTAAACTCTAATAACAAATAAATACATACATACAGACAGTTTATTATCACTAAATCTACCATAAAACATATATATATACATACATATATTAAACACAATCTACATCTATATATATATGCACATTGTTTTATATACATAGATCATATAAATAAATAAAAGAAATCACTTAAACTCTAATAACAAATAAATACATACATACAGACAGTTTATTATCACTAAATCTACCATAAAACATATATATACATACATACATATATTGAACACAATCTACATCTATATATATATGCACATTGTTTTATATACATAGGTCATATAAATAAATAAAAGAAATCACTTAAGCACTAATAACAAATAAATACATACATACAGACAGTTTATTATCACTAAATCTACCATAAAACATATATATACATACATATATTAAACACAATCTACATCTATATATATATGCACATTGTTTTATATACATAGATCATATAAATAAATAAAAGAAATCACTTAAACTCTAATAACAAATAAATACATACATACAGACAGTTTATTATCACTAAATCTACCATAAAACATATATATATATACATACATATATTAAACACAATCTACATCTATATATATATGCACATTGTTTTATATACATAGGTCATATAAATAAATAAAAGAAATCACATAAACACTAATAACAAATAAATACATACATACAGACAGTTTATTATCACTAAGTCTACCATAAAACGCATATATACATACATATATTAAACACAATCTACATCTATATATATATATGCACATTGTTTTATATACATAGATCATATAAATAAATAAAAGAAATCACTTAAACACTAATAACAAATAAATACATACATACAGACAGTTTATTATCACTAAATCTACCATAAAACATATATATACATACAAATAAATACATATATACAGAAAGTTTATTATCACTAAATCTACCATAAAACATATATATACATACAAATAAATACATACATACAGACAGTTTATTATCACTAAATCTACCATAAAACATATACATATATACATACATATATTAAACACAATCTACATCTGTATATATATGCACATTGTTTTATATACATAGATCATATAAATAAATAAAAGAAATCACCTAAACACTAATAACAAATAAATACATACAGACAGACAGTTTATTATCACTAAATCTACCATAAAACATATATATACATACATATATTAAACACAGTCTACATCTATATATATATATGCACATTGTTTTATATACATAGATCATATAAATAAATAAAAGAAATCACTTAAACACTAATAACGAATAAATACATACATATAGACAGTTTATTATCACTAAATCTACCATAAAACATATATATACATACATATATTAAACACAATCTACATCTATATATATATGCACATTGTTTTATATACATAGATCATATAAATAAATAAAAGAAATCACTTAAACACTAATAACAAATAAATACATACATACAGACAGTTTATTATCACTAAATCTACCATAAAACATATATATACATACATATATTAAACACAATCTACATCTATATATATATGCACATTGTTTTATATACATAGATCATATAAATAAATAAAAGAAATCACTTAAACACTAATAACAAATAAATACATACATACAGACAGTTTATTATCACTAAATCTACCATAAAACATATACATATATACATACATATATTAAACACAATCTACATCTATATATATATGCACATTGTTTTATATACATAGATCATATAAATAAATAAAAGAAATCACTTAAACACTAATAACAAATAAATACATACATACAGACAGTTTATTATCACTAAATCTACCATAAAACATATACATATATACATACATATATTTAACACAATCTACATCTATATATATATATGCACATTGTTTTATATACATAGATCATATAAATAAATAAAAGAAATCACTTAAACACTAATAACAAATAAATACATACATACAGACAGTTTATTATCACTAAATCTACCATAAAACATATATATACATACATATATTAAACACAATCTACATCTATATATAAATGCACATTGTTTTATATACATAGATCATATAAATAAATAAAAGAAATCACTTAAACACTAATAACAAATAAATACATACATACAGACAGTTTATTATCACTAAATCTACCATAAAACATATATATACATACATATATTAAACACAATCTACATCTATATATATATGCACATTGTTTTATATACATAGATCATATAAATAAATAAAAGAAATCACTTAAACTCTAATAACAAATAAATACATACATACAGACAGTTTATTATCACTAAATCTACCATAAAACATATATATACATACATACATATATTAAACACAATCTACATCTATATATATATGCACATTGTTTTATATACATAGGTCATATAAATAAATAAAAGAAATCACTTAAACACTAATAACAAATAAATACATACATACAGACAGTTTATTATCACTAAATCTACCATAAAACATATATATACATACATATATTAAACACAATCTACATCTATATATATATGCACATTGTTTTATATACATAGGTCATATAAATAAATAAAAGAAATCACTTAAACACTAATAACAAATAAATACATACATACAGACAGTTTAGTATCACTAAGTCTACCATAAAACGTATATATACATACATATATTAAACACAATCTACATCTATATATATATATGCACATTGTTTTATATACATAGATCATATAAATAAATAAAAGAAATCACTTAAACACTAATAACAAATAAATACATACATAAAGACAGTTTATTATCACTAAATCTACCATAAAACATATATATACATACATACATATATTAAACACAATCTACATCTATATATATATGCACATTGTTTTATATACATAGGTCATATAAATAAATAAAAGAAATCACTTAAACACTAATAACAAATAAATACATACATACAGACAGTTTATTATCACTAAATCTACCATAAAACATATATATACATACATACATATATTGAACACAATCTACATCTATATATATATGCACATTGTTTTATATACATAGGTCATATAAATAAATAAAAGAAATCACTTAAACACTAATAACAAATAAATACATACATACAGACAGTTTATTATCACTAAATCTACCATAAAACATATATATACATACATACATATATTAAACACAATCTACATCTATATATATATGCACATTGTTTTACATACATAGGTCATATAAATAAATAAAAGAAATCACTTAAACACTAATAACAAATAAATACATACATACAGACAGTTTATTATCACTAAGTCTACCATAAAACGTATATATACATACATATATTAAACACAATCTACATCTATATATATATATGCACATTGTTTTATATACATAGATCATATAAATAAATAAAAGAAATCACTTAAACACTAATAACAAATAAATACATACATACAGACAGTTTATTATCACTAAATCTACCATAAAATATATATACATACATACATATATTAAACACAATCTACATCTATATATATATATGCACATTGTTTTATATACATAGGTCATATAAATAAATAAAAGAAATCACTTAAACACTAATAACAAATAAATACATACATACAGACAGTTAATTATCACTAAATCTACCATAAAACATATATATACATACATACATATATTGAACACAATCTACATCTATATATATATATGCACATTGTTTTATATACATAGGTCATATAAATAAATAAAAGAAATCACTTAAACACTAATAACAAATAAATACATACATACAGACAGTTTATTATCACTAAATCTACCATAAAACATATATATACATACATATATTAAACACAATCTACATCTATATATATATGCACATTGTTTTATATACATAGGTCATATAAATAAATAAAAGAAATCACTTAAACACTAATAACAAATAAATACATACATACAGACAGTTTATTATCACTAAGTCTACCATAAAACGTATATATACATACATATATTAAACACAATCTACATCTATATATATATATGCACATTGTTTTATATACATAGATCATATAAATAAATAAAAGAAATCACTTAAACACTAATAACAAATAAATACATACATACAGACAGTTTATTATCACTAAATCTACCATAAAACATATATATACATACAAATAAATACATATATACAGACAGTTTATTATCACTAAATCTACCATAAAACATATATATACATACAAATAAATACATACATACAGACAGTTTATTATCACTAAATCTACCATAAAACATATACATATATACATACATATATTAAACACAATCTACATCTGTATATATATGCACATTGTTTTATATACATAGATCATATAAATAAATAAAAGAAATCACCTAAACACTAATAACAAATAAATACATACAGACAGACAGTTTATTATCACTAAATCTACCATAAAACATATATATACATACATATATTAAACACAGTCTACATCTATATATATATATGCACATTGTTTTATATACATAGATCATATAAATAAATAAAAGAAATCACTTAAACACTAATAACGAATAAATACATACATATAGACAGTTTATTATCACTAAATCTACCATAAAACATATATATACATACATATATTAAACACAATCTACATCTATATATATATGCACATTGTTTTATATACATAGATCATATAAATAAATAAAAGAAATCACTTAAACACTAATAACAAATAAATACATACATACAGACAGTTTATTATCACTAAATCTACCATAAAACACATATATACATACATATATTAAACACAATCTACATCTATATATATATGCACATTGTTTTATATACATAGATCATATAAATAAATAAAAGAAATCACTTAAACACTAATAACAAATAAATACATACATACAGACAGTTTATTATCACTAAATCTACCATAAAACATATATATACATACATATATTAAACACAATCTACATCTATATATATATGCACATTGTTTTATATACATAGATCATATAAATAAATAAAAGAAATCACTTAAACACTAATAACAAATAAATACATACATACAGACAGTTTATTATCACTAAATCTACCATAAAACATATACATATATACATACATATATTTAACACAATCTACATCTATATATATATATGCACATTGTTTTATATACATAGATCATATAAATAAATAAAAGAAATCACTTAAACACTAATAACAAATAAATACATACATACAGACAGTTTATTATCACTAAATCTACCATAAAACATATATATATATACATATATTAAACACAATCTACATCTATATATATATGCACATTGTTTTATATACATAGATCATATAAATAAATAAAAGAAATCACTTAAACTCTAATAACAAATAAATACATACATACAGACAGTTTATTATCACTAAATCTACCATAAAACATATATATACATACATACATATATTAAACACAATCTACATCTATATATATATGCACATTGTTTTATATACATAGATCATATAAATAAATAAAAGAAATCACTTAAACACTAATAACAAATAAATACATACATACAGACAGTTTATTATCACTAAGTCTACCATAAAACGTATATATACATACATATATTAAACACAATCTACATCTATATATATATATGCACATTGTTTTATATACATAGATCATATAAATAAATAAAAGAAATCACTTAAACATTAATAACAAATAAATACATACATACAGACAGTTTATTATCACTAAATCTATCATAAAACATATATATACATACATACATATATTAAACACAATCTACATCTATATATATATGCACATTGTTTTATATACATAGGTCATATAAATAAATAAAAGAAATCACTTAAACACTAATAACAAATAAATACATACATACAGACAGTTTATTATCACTAAATCTACCATAAAACATATATTAAACACAATCTACATCTATATACAGGGTGGGCCAAAAGAAACCAAGGGGTGTAAAAGTTTAATAACTTTTTTGTTTATTAACTTTTTTTTATTTTTTCTTTCAGATTATATAATATACAAAATGGAAATTTTTTTACACTAAGTCTCTTAAATGACCACCGTTTTCAGCTTCACACTGATGGGCTCTTTTTAGAGCATTTTCCATAACATCTTTCAAAACTTGTGGCTGTAGCGTTCGAATTTCTGCAACAATGTTTGCCTTGAGTTCAAGGATTGTCTCTGGCTTGTTCACATACACTCGCTCCTTCAAAAAACCTCAAAGAAAATAGTCGGGTGCTGTCAAATCTGGCGATCGCGCTGGCCAAATAATTTCCCAATTTCGAGAAATTATTCGCTCTCCAAAAATTTGACTTAAAAGTGCCATTGTGTCTCGGGCAGTATGGGCAGTGGCTCCGTCCTGCTGAAACCACATACCAGGTCTGTTTTCAAGAGCAGGACGTAAAAAATTTTCTATCATAAACCGATACCGCTTTCCATTTACGGTTACAGCACTTCCATCTTCATTCTCGAATAAGTAGGGCCCAATGACATTTTCAGTAGTGATCCCACACCATACTGTACACCTGATTGGGTGCAATTGGCGTTGATGAATGGCTCTTGGATTTTGAGAACCCCAGAACCTACAGTTCTGCTTATTAACAAAGCCATTCAAATGAAAATGAGCTTCATCACTCATAATCAAATTTTCAATAAAGTTGATTTCTGGTTTAAATAATAAAATTCTATTGTTCTGGTTCTCTGTTCAGTTGTGAACCTCTCCATTATAAATTCTCCAAGTGTTGTCTATATAATCTGAAAGAAAAAATTAAAAAAAATTAATAAACAAAAAAGTTATTAAACTTTTACACCCCTTGGTTTCTTTTGGCCCACCCTGTATATATGCACATTGTTTTATATACATAGATCTTATAAATAAATAAAAGAAATCACTTAAACTCTAAAAACAAATAAATACATACATACAGACAGTTTATTATCACTAAATCTACCATAAAACATATATATACATACAAATAAATACATACATACAGACAATTTATTATCACTAAATATACCATAAAACATATATATACATACAAATAAATACATACATACAGACAGTTTATTATCACTAAATCTACCATAAAACATATATATATACATACATATATTAAACACAATCTACATCTATATATATATGCACATTGTTTTATATACATAGATCATATAAATAAATAAAAGAAATCACTTAAACACTAATAACAAATAAATACATACATACAGACAGTTTATTATCACTAAATCTACCATAAAACATATATATACATACATATATTAAACACAATCTACATCTATATATATATATGCACATTGTTTTATATACATAGATCATATAAATAAATAAAAGAAATCACTTAAACACTAATAACAAATAAATACATACATACAGACAGTTTATTATCACTAAATCTACGATAAAACATATATATACATACATATATTAAACACAATCTACATCTATATATATATGCACATTGTTTTATAGACATAGATCATATAAATAAATAAAAGAAATCACTTAAACACTAATAACAAATAAATACATACATACAGACAGTTTATTTTCACTAAATCTACCATAAAACATATATATACATACATATATTAAACACAATCTACATCTATATATATATGCACATTGTTTTATATACATAGATCATATAAATAAATAAAAGAAATCACTTAAACACTAATAACAAATAAATACATACATACAGACAGTTTATTATCACTAAGTCTACCATAAAACGTATATATACATACATATATTAAACACAATCTACATCTATATATATATATGCACATTGTTTTATATACATAGATCATATAAATAAATAAAAGAAATCACTTAAACACTAATAACAAATAAATACATACATACAGACAGTTTATTATCACTAAATCTACCATAAAACATATATATACATACAAATAAATACATATATACAGACAGTTTATTATCACTAAATCTACCATAAAACATATATATACATACAAATAAATACATACATACAGACAGTTTATTATCACTAAATCTACCATAAAACATATACATATATACATACATATATTAAACACAATCTACATCTGTATATATATGCACATTGTTTTATATACATAGATCATATAAATAAATAAAAGAAATCACCTAAACACTAATAACAAATAAATACATACAGACAGACAGTTTATTATCACTAAATCTACCATAAAACATATATATACATACATATATTAAACACAGTCTACATCTATATATATATATGCACATTGTTTTATATACATAGATCATATAAATAAATAAAAGAAATCACTTAAACACTAATAACGAATAAATACATACATATAGACAGTTTATTATCACTAAATCTACCATAAAACATATATATACATACATATATTAAACACAATCTACATCTATATATATATGCACATTGTTTTATATACATAGATCATATAAATAAATAAAAGAAATCACTTAAACACTAATAACAAATAAATACATACATACAGACAGTTTATTATCACTAAATCTACCATAAAACACATATATACATACATATATTAAACACAATCTACATCTATATATATATGCACATTGTTTTATATACATAGATCATATAAATAAATAAAAGAAATCACTTAAACACTAATAACAAATAAATACATACATACAGACAGTTTATTATCACTAAATCTACCATAAAACATATATATACATACATATATTAAACACAATCTACATCTATATATATATGCACATTGTTTTATATACATAGATCATATAAATAAATAAAAGAAATCACTTAAACACTAATAACAAATAAATACATACATACAGACAGTTTATTATCACTAAATCTACCATAAAACATATACATATATACATACATATATTTAACACAATCTACATCTATATATATATATGCACATTGTTTTATATACATAGATCATATAAATAAATAAAAGAAATCACTTAAACACTAATAACAAATAAATACATACATACAGACAGTTTATTATCACTAAATCTACCATAAAACATATATATACATACATACATATATTAAACACAATCTACATCTATATATATATATGCACATTGTTTTATATACATAGATCATATAAATAAATAAAAGAAATCACTTAAACTCTAATAACAAATAAATACATACATACAGACAGTTTATTATCACTAAATCTACCATAAAACATATATATACATACATACATATATTAAACACAATCTACATCTATATATATATGCACATTGTTTTATATACATAGGTCATATAAATAAATAAAAGAAATCACTTAAACACTAATAACAAATAAATACATACATACAGACAGTTTATTATCACTAAGTCTACCATAAAACGTATATATACATACATATATTAAACACAATCTACATCTATATATATATATGCACATTGTTTTATATACATAGATCATATAAATAAATAAAAGAAATCACTTAAACACTAATAACAAATAAATACATACATACAGACAGTTTATTATCACCAAATCTATCATAAAACATATATATACATACATACATATATTAAACACAATCTACATCTATATATATATGCACATTGTTTTATATACATAGGTCATATAAATAAATAAAAGAAATCACTTAAACACTAATAACAAATAAATACATACATACAGACAGTTTATTATCACTAAATCTACCATAAAACATATATTAAACACAATCTACATCTATATACAGGGTGGGCCAAAAGAAACCAAGGGGTGTAAAAGTTTAATAACTTTTTTGTTTATTAACTTTTTTTTATTTTTTCTTTCAGATTATATAATATACAAAATGGAAATTTTTTTACACTAAGTCTCTTAAATGACCACCGTTTTCAGCTTCACACTGATGGGCTCTTTTTAGAGCATTTTCCATAACATCTTTCAAAACTTGTGGCTGTAGCGTTCGAATTTCTGCAACAATGTTTGCCTTGAGTTCAAGGATTGTCTCTGGCTTGTTCACATACACTCGCTCCTTCAAAAAACCTCAAAGAAAATAGTCGGGTGCTGTCAAATCTGGCGATCGCGCTGGCCAAATAATTTCCCAATTTCGAGAAATTATTCGCTCTCCAAAAATTTGACTTAAAAGTGCCATTGTGTCTCGGGCAGTATGGGCAGTGGCTCCGTCCTGCTGAAACCACATACCAGGTCTGTTTTCAAGAGCAGGACGTAAAAAATTTTCTATCATAAACCGATACCGCTTTCCATTTACGGTTACAGCACTTCCATCTTCATTCTCGAATAAGTAGGGCCCAATGACATTTTCAGTAGTGATCCCACACCATACTGTACACCTGATTGGGTGCAATTGGCGTTGATGAATGGCTCTTGGATTTTGAGAACCCCAGAACCTACAGTTCTGCTTATTAACAAAGCCATTCAAATGAAAATGAGCTTCATCACTCATAATCAAATTTTCAATAAAGTTGATTTCTGGTTTAAATAATAAAATTCTATTGTTCTGGTTCTCTGTTCAGTTGTGAACCTCTCCATTATAAATTCTCCAAGTGTTGTCTATATAATCTGAAAGAAAAAATTAAAAAAAATTAATAAACAAAAAAGTTATTAAACTTTTACACCCCTTGGTTTCTTTTGGCCCACCCTGTATATATGCACATTGTTTTATATACATAGATCTTATAAATAAATAAAAGAAATCACTTAAACTCTAAAAACAAATAAATACATACATACAGACAGTTTATTATCACTAAATCTACCATAAAACATATATATACATACAAATAAATACATACATACAGACAATTTATTATCACTAAATATACCATAAAACATATATATACATACAAATAAATACATACATACAGACAGTTTATTATCACTAAATCTACCATAAAACATATATATATACATACATATATTAAACACAATCTACATCTATATATATATGCACATTGTTTTATATACATAGATCATATAAATAAATAAAAGAAATCACTTAAACACTAATAACAAATAAATACATACATACAGACAGTTTATTATCACTAAATCTACCATAAAACATATATATACATACATATATTAAACACAATCTACATCTATATATATATATGCACATTGTTTTATATACATAGATCATATAAATAAATAAAAGAAATCACTTAAACACTAATAACAAATAAATACATACATACAGACAGTTTATTATCACTAAATCTACGATAAAACATATATATACATACATATATTAAACACAATCTACATCTATATATATATGCACATTGTTTTATAGACATAGATCATATAAATAAATAAAAGAAATCACTTAAACACTAATAACAAATAAATACATACATACAGACAGTTTATTTTCACTAAATCTACCATAAAACATATATATACATACATATATTAAACACAATCTACATCTATATATATATGCACATTGTTTTATATACATAGATCATATAAATAAATAAAAGAAATCACTTAAACACTAATAACAAATAAATACATACATACAGACAGTTTATTATCACTAAATCTACCATAAAACATACATATACATACATATATTAAACACAATCTACATCTATATATATATATGCACATTGTTTTATATACATAGATCATATAAATAAATAAAAGAAATCACTTAAACACTAATAACGAATAAATACATACATACAGACAGTTTACTATCACTAAATCTACCATAAAACATATATATACATACATATATTAAACACAATCTACATCTATATATATATGCACATTGTTTTATATATGTACATAGATCATATAAATAAATAAAAGAAATCACTTAAACACTAATAACAAATAAATACATACATACAGACAGTTTATTATCACTAAATCTACCATAAAACATATATATACATACATATATTAAACACAATCTACATCTATATATATATATGCACATTGTTTTATATACATAGATCATATAAATAAATAAAAGAAATCACTTAAACAGTAATAACAAATAAATACATACATACAGACAGTTTATTATCACTAAATCTACCATAAAACATATATATACATACATATATTAAACACAATCTACATCTATATATATATGCACATTGTTTTATATACATAGATCATATAAATAAATAAAAGAAATCACTTAAACACTAATAACAAATAAATGCATACATACAGACAGTTTATTATCACTAAATCTACCATAAAACATATATATACATACATATATTAAACACAATCTACATCTATATATATATGCACATTGTTTTATATATGTACATAGATCATATAAATAAATAAAATAAATCACTTAAACACTAATAACAAATAAATATATACATACAGACAGTTTATTATCACTAAATCTACCATAAAACATATATATACATACATATATTAAACACAATCTACATCTATATATATATGCACATTGTTTTATATACATAGATCATATAAATAAATAAAAGAAATCACTTAAACACTAATAACGAATAAATACATACATACAGACAGTTTATTATCACTAAATCTACCATAAAACATATATATACATACATATATTAAACACAATCTACATCTATATATATATGCACATTGTTTTATATATGTACATAGATCATATAAATAAATAAAAGAAATCACTTAAACACTAATAAAAAATAAATACATACATACAGACAGTTTATTATCACTAAATCTACCATAAAACATATATACATACATACATATATTAAACACAATCTACATCTATATATATATATGCACATTGTTTTATATACATAGATCATATAAATAAATAAAAGAAATCACTTAAACAGTAATAACAAATAAATACATACATACAGACAGTTTATTATCACTAAATCTACCATAAAACATATATATACATACATATATTAAACACAATCTACATCTATATATATATGCACATTGTTTTATATACATAGATCATATAAATAAATAAAAGAAATCACTTAAACACTAATAACAAATAAATGCATACATACAGACAGTTTATTATCACTAAATCTACCATAAAACATATATATACATACATATATTAAACACAATCTACATCTATATATATATGCACATTGTTTTATATATGTACATAGATCATATAAATAAATAAAATAAATCACTTAAACACTAATAACAAATAAATATATACATACAGACAGTTTATTATCACTAAATCTACCATAAAACATATATATACATACATATATTAAACACAATCTACATCTATATATATATGCATATTGTTTTATATACATAGATCATATAAATAAATAAAAGAAATCACTTAAACACTAATAACAAATAAATACAACCTATAGACAGTTTATTATCACTAAATCTACCATAAAACATATATATACATACATATAGTAAACACAATCTACATCTATAATATATGCACATCGTTTTATATACATAGATCGTATAAATAAATAAAAGAAATCACTTAAACACTAAAAACAAATAAATACATACATACAGAGAGTTTATTATCACTAAATCTACCATAAAACATATATACATACATATATTAAACACAATCTACATCTATATATATATGCACATTGTTTTATATACATAGATCATATAAATAAATAAAAGAAATCACTTAAACACTAATAACAAATAAATACCTACATACAGACAGTTTATTATCACTAAATCTACCATAAAACATATATATACATACATATATTAAACACAATCTACATCTATATATATATGCACATTGTTTTATATACATAGATCATATAAATAAATAAAAGAAATCACTTAAACACTAATAACAAATAAATACATACATACAGACAGTTTATTATCACTAAATCTACCATAAAACATATATATACATACATATATTAAACACAATCTACATCTATATATATATGCACATTGTTTTATATACATAGATCATATAAATAAATACAAGAAATCACTTAAACACTAATAACAAATAAATACATACATACAGACAGTTTATTATCACTAAATCTACCATAAAACATATACATATATACATACATATATTAAACACAATCTACATCTATATATATATGCACATTGTTTTATATACATAGATCATATAAATAAATAAAAGAAATAACTTAAATACTAATAACAAATAAATACATACATACAGACAGTTTATTATCACTAAATCTACCATAAAACATATATATACATACATATATTAAACACAATCTACATCTATATATATATGCACATTGTTTTATATACATAGATCATATAAATAAATAAAAGAAATCACTTAAACACTAATAACAAATAAATACATACATACAGACAGTTTATTATAACTAAATCTACCATAAAACATATATATACATACATACATATATTAAACACAATCTACATCTATATATATATGCACATTGTTTTATATACATAGGTCATATAAATAAATAAAAGAAATCACTTAAACACTAATAACAAATAAATACATACATACAGACAGTTTATTATCACTAAATCTACCATAAAACATATATATACATACGTATATTAAACACAATCTACATCTATATATATATGCACATTGTTTTTATTTGTATATAGATCATATAAATAAATAAAAGAAATCACTTAAACACTAATAACAAATAAATACAAACATACATACAGACAGTTTATTATCACTAAACCTACCATAAAACATATATATACATACATATATTAAACACAATCTACATCTATATATATATATGCACATTGTTTTATATACATAGATCATATAAATAAATAAAAGAAATCACTTAAACACTAATAACAAATAAATACATACATACAGACAGTTTATTATCACTAAATCTACCATAAAGCATATATATACATACAAATCAATACATACATACAGACAGTTTATTATCACTAAATCTACCATAAAACATATACATATATACATACATATATTAAGCACAATCTACATCTGTATATATATGCACATTGTTTTATATACATAGATCATATAAATAAATAAAAGAAATCACTTAAACACTAATAACAAATAAATACATACATACAGACAGTTTATTATCACTAAATCTACCATAAAACATATATATATATACATATATTAAACACAATCTACATCTATATATATATGCACATTGTTTTATATACATAGATCATATAAATAAATAAAAGAAATCACTTAAACACTAATAACGAATAAATACATACATACAGACAGTTTATTATCACTAAATCTACCATAAGACATATATATACATACATATATTAAACACAATCTACATCTATATATATATGCACATTGTTTTATATACATAGATCATATAAATAAATAAAAGAAATCACTTAAACACTAATAACAAATAAATACATACATACAGACAGTTTATTATCACTAAATCTACCATAAAACATATAAATACATACATATATTAAACACAATCTACATCTATATATATATGCACATTGTTTTATATACATAGATCATATAAATAAATAAAAGAAATCACTTAAACACTAATAACAAATAAATATATACATACAGACAGTTTATTATCACTAATTCTACCATAAAACATATATATACATACATATATTAAACACAATCTACATCTATATATATATGCACATTGTTTTATATACATAGATCATATAAATAAATAAAAGAAATCACTTAAACACTAATAACAAATAAATACATACATACAGACAGTTTATTATCACTAAATCTACCATAAGACATATATATACATACATATATTAAACACAATCTACATCTATATATATATGCACATTGTTTTATATACATAGATCATATAAATAAATAAAAGAAATCACTTAAACACTAATAACAAATAAATACATACATACAGACAGTTTATTATCACTAAATCTACCATAAAACATATAAATACATACATATATTAAACACAATCTACATCTATATATATATGCACATTGTTTTATATACATAGATCATATAAATAAATAAAAGAAATCACTTAAACACTAATAACAAATAAATATATACATACAGACAGTTTATTGTCACTAATTCTACCATAAAACATATATATACATACATATATTAAACACAATCTACATCTATATATATATGCACATTGTTTTATATACATAGATCATATAAATAAATAAAAGAAATCACTTAAACACTAATAACAAATAAATACATACATACAGACAGTTTATTATCACTAAATCTACCATAAAACATATAAATACATACATATATTAAACACAATCTACATCTATATATATATGCACATTGTTTTATATACATAGATCATATAAATAAACAAAAGAAATCACTTAAACACTAATAACAAATAAATACATACATACAGACAGTTTATTGTCACTAAATCTACCATAAAACATATATATACATACATATATTAAACACAATCTACATCTATATATATATATATGCACATTGTTTTATATACATAGGTCATATAAATAAATAAAAGAAATCACTTAAACACTAATAACAAATAAATACATACATACAGACAGTTTATTATCACTAAATCTACCATAAAACATATATATACATACATATATTAAACACAATCTACATCTATATACATATGCACATTGTTTTATATACATAGATCGTATAAATAAATAAAAGAAATCACTTAAACACTAATAACAAATAAATACATACATACAGACAATTTATTATCACTAAATCTACCATAAAACATATATATATACATACATATATTAAACACAATCTACATCTATATATATATGCACTTTGTTTTATATACATAGATCATATAAATAAATAAAAAAAATCACTTAAACACTAATAACAAATAAATACATACATACAGACAGTTTATTATCACTAAATCTACCATAAAACATATATATACATACATATATTAAACACAATCTACATCTATATATATATGCACATTGTTTTACATATGAACATAGATCATATAAATAAATAAAAGAAATCACTTAAATACTAATAACAAATAAATACATACATACAGACAGTTTATTATCACTAAATCTACCATAAAACATATATATACATACATACATATATTAAACACAATCTACATCTATATATATATATATATATATATATATATATATATATATATATATATATATGCACATTGTTTTATATACATAGATCATATAAATAAATAAAAGAAATCACTTAAACACTAATAACAAATAAATACATACATACAGACAGTTTATTATCACTAAATCTACCATAAAACATATATATACATACATATATTAAACACAATCTACATCTATATATATATGCACATTGTTTTATATACATAGATCATATAAATAAATAAAAGAAATCACTTAAACACTAATAACAAATAAATACATACATACAGACAGTTTATTATCACTAAATCTACCATAAAACATATATATACATACATATATTAAACACAATCTACATCTATATATATTTGCACATTGTTTTATATACATAGATCATATAAATAAATAAAAGAAATCACTTAAACACTAATAACAAATAAATACATACATACAGACAGTTTATTATCACTAAATCTACCATAAAACATATACATATATACATACATATATTAAACACAATCTACATCTATATATATATGCACATTGTTTTATGTACATACAGGGTGGGCCAAAAGAAACCAAGGGGTGTAAAAGTTTAATAACTTTTTTGTTTATTAACTTTTTTTTATTTTTTCTTTCAGATTATATAATATAAAAAATGGAAATTTTTTTACACTAAGTATGAAAAATGATGTCCCTTAAATGACCACCGTTTTCAGCTTCGCACTGATGGGCTCTTTTTAGAGCATTTTTCAAAACTGTAGCTGTAGCTTTCGAATTTCTGCAACAATGTTTGCCTTGAGTTCAAGGATTGTCTCTGGCTTGTTCACATACACTCGCTTCTTCAAAAAACCGCAAAGAAAATAGTCGGGTGCTGTCAAATCTGGCGATCGCGCTGGCCAAATAATTTCCGAATTTCGAGAAATTATTCGCTCTCCAAAAATTTGACTTAAAAGTGCCATTGTGTCTCGGGCAGTATGGGCAGTGGCTCCGTCCTGCTGAAACCATATACCAGGTCTGTTTTCAAGAGCAGGACGTAAAAAATTTTCTATCATAAACCGATACCGCTCTCCATTTACGGTTACAGCACTTCCATCTTCATTCTCGAAGAAGTAGGGCCCAATGACATTTTCAGATGTGATCCCACACCATACTGTACACCTGATGGGGTGCAATTGGCGTTGATGAATGGCTCTTGGATTTTGAGAACCCCCAGAACCTACAGTTCTGCTTATTAACAAAGCCATTCAAATGAAAATGAGCTTAAAATAATTGATCTCTGGCTTAAATAATAAAATTCTATTGTTCTGGTTCTCTGTTCAGTTGTGAACCTCTCCATTATAAATTATCCAAGTGTTGTCTATATAATCTGAAAGAAAAAATAAAAAGAAATTAATAAACAAAAAAGTTATTAAACTTTTACACCCCTTGGTTTCTTTTGTCCCACCCTGTAGATCATATAAATAAATAAAAGAAATCACTTAAACACTAATAGCAAATAAATACATACATACAGACAGTTTATTATCACTAAATCTACCATAAAACATATATATACATACATATATTAAACACAATCTACATCTATATATATATGCACATTGTTTTATATACATAGATCATATAAATAAATAAAAGAAATCACTTAAACACTAATAACAAATAAATACATACATACAGACAGTTTATTATCACTAAATCTACCATAAAACATATATATACATACAAATAAATACATACATACAGACAGTTTATTATCACTAAATCTACCATAAAACATATGTATACATACATATATTAAACACAATCTACATCTATATATATATGTACATTGTTTTATATACATAGATCATATAAATAAATAAAAGAAATCACTTAAACACTAATAACAAATAAATACATACATATAGACAGTTTATTATCACTAAATCTTCCATAAAACATATATATACATACATATATTAAACACAATCTACATCTATAATATGCACATTGTTTTATATACATAGATCATATAAATAAATAAAAGAAATCACTTAAACACTAATAACAAATAAATACATACATACAGACAGTTTATTATCACTAAATCTACCATAAAACATATATATACATACATATATTAAACACAATCTACATCTATATATATGCACATTGTTTTATATACATCGATCATATAAATAAATAAAAGAAATCACTTAAACACTAATAACAAATAAATACATACATACAGACAGTTTATTATCACTAAATCTACCATAAAACATATATATACATACATATATTAAACACAATCTACATCTATATATATATATGCACATTGTTTTATATACATAGATCATATAAATAAATAAAAGAAATCACTTAAACACTAATAACAAATAAATACATACATGCAGACAGTTTATTATCACTAAATCTACCACAAAACATATCTATACATACAAATAAATACATACATGCAGACAGTTTATTATCACTAAATCTACCATAAAACATACATATACATACATATATTAAACACAATCTACATCTATATATATATGCACATTGTTTTATATACATAGATCATATAAATAAATAAAAGAAATCACTTAAACACTAATAACAAATAAATACATACATATAGACAGTTTATTATCACTAAATCTACCATAAAACATATATATACATACATATATTAAACACAATCTACATCTATAATATATGCACATTGTTTTATATACATAGATCACATAAATAAATAAAAGAAATCACTTAATCACTAATAACAAATAAATACATACATACAGAGAGTTTATTATCACTAAATCTACCATAAAACATATATATACATACATATATTAAACACAATCTACATCTATATATATATGCACATTGTTTTATATACATAGATCATATAAATAAATAAAAGAAATCACTTAAACACTAATAACAAATAAATACATACATACAGACAGTTTATTATCACTAAGTCTACCATAAAACATATATATACATACATATATTAAACAGAATCTACATCTATATATATATGCACATTGTTTTATATACATAGATCATATAAATAAATAAAAGAAATCACTTAAACACTAATAACAAATAAATACATACATACAGACAGTTTATTATCACTAAATCTACCATAAAACATATATATACATACATATATTAAACACAATCTACATCTATATATATATGCACATTGTTTTATATACATAGATCATATAAATAAATAAAAGAAGTCACTTAAACACTAATAACAAATAAATACATACATACAGACAGTTTATTATCACTAAATCTACCATAAAACATATACATATATACATACATATATTAAACACAATCTACATCTATATATATATGCACATTGTTTTATATACATAGATCATATAAATAAATAAAAGAAATCACTTAAACACTAATAACAAATAAATACATACATACAGACAGTTTATTATCACTAAATCTACCATAAAACATATATATACATACATATATTAAACACAATCTACATCTATATATATGCACATTGTTTTATATACGTAGATCATATAAATAAATAAAAGAAATCACTTAAACACTAATAGCAAATAAATACATACATACAGACAGTTTATTATCACTAAATCTACCATAAAACATATATATACATACATATATTAAACACAATCTACATCTATATATATATGCACATTGTTTTATATACATAGATCATATAAATAAATAAAAGAAATCACTTAAACACTAATAACAAATAAATACATACATACAGACAGTTTATTATCACTAAATCTACCATAAAACATATATATACATACAAATAAATACATACATACAGACAGTTTATTATCACTAAATCTACCATAAAACATATATATACATACATATATTAAACACAATCTACATCTATAATATATGCACATTGTTTTATATACATAGATCATATAAATAAATAAAAGAAATCACTTAAACACTAATAACAAATAAATACATGCATACAGAGAGTTTATTATCACTAAATCTACCATAAAACATATATATACATACATATATTAAACACAATCTACATCTATATATATATGCACATTGTTTTATATACATAGATCATATAAATAAATAAAAGAAATAACTTAAGCACTAATAACAAATAAATACATACATACAGACAGTTTATTATCACTAAGTCTACCATAAAACATATATATACATACATATATTAAACAGAATCTACATCTATATATATATGCACATTGTTTTATATACATAGATCATATAAATAAATAAAAGAAATCACTTAAACACTAATAACAAATATATACATACATACAGACAGTTTATTATCACTAAATCTACCATAAAACATATATATACATACATATATTTAACACAATCTACATCTGTATATATATGCACATTGTTTTATATACATAGATCATATAAATAATTAAAAGAAATCACTTAAACACTAATAACAAATAAATACATGCATACAGAGAGTTTATTATCACTAAATCTACCATAAAACATATATATACATACATATATTAAACACAATCTACATCTATATATATATGCACATTGTTTTATATACATAGATCATATAAATAAATAAAAGAAATAACTTAAACACTAATAACAAATAAATACATACATACAGACAGTTTATTATCACTAAGTCTACCATAAAACATATATATACATACATATATTAAACAGAATCTACATCTATATATATATGCACATTGTTTTATATACATAGATCATATAAATAAATAAAAGAAATCACTTAAACACTAATAACAAATAAATACATACATACAGACAGTTTATTATCACTAAATCTACCATAAAACATATATATACATACATATATTAAACACAATCTACATCTATATATATATATATATATGCACATTGTTTTATATACATAGATCATATAAATAAATAAAAGAAATCACTTAAACACTAATAACAAATAAATACATACATACAGACAGTTTATTATCACTAAATCTACCATAAAACATATATATACATACATATATTAAACACAATCTACATCTATATATATAAGCACATTGTTTTATATACATAGATCATATAAATAAATAAAAGAAATCACTTAAACACTAATAACAAATAAATACATACATACAGACAGTTTATTATCACTAAATCTACCATAAAACATATACATATATACATACATATATTAAACACAATCTACATCTATATATATATGCACATTGTTTTATATACATACAGGGTGGGCCAAAAGAAACCAAGGGGTGTAAAAGTTTAATAACTTTTTTGTTTATTAACTTTTTTTTATTTTTTCTTTCAGATTATATAATATACAAAATGGAAATTTTTTTACACTAAGTATGAAAAATGATGTCTCTTAAATGACCACCGTTTTCAGCTTCGCACTGATGGGCTCTTTTTAGAGCATTTTTCAAAACTGTAGCTGTAGCGTTCGAATTTCTGCAACAATGTTTGCCTTGAGTTCAAGGATTTTCTCTGGCTTGTTCACATACACTCGCTCCTTCAAAAAACCGCAAAGAAAATAGTCGGGTGCTGTCAAATCTGGCGATCGCGCTGGCCAAATAATTTCCGAATTTCGAGAAATTATTCGCTCTCCAAAAATTTGACTTAAAAGTGCCATTGTGTCTCGGGCAGTATGGGCAGTGGCTCCGTCCTGCTGAAACCATATACCAGGTCTGTTTTCAAGAGCAGGACGTAAAAAATTTTCTATCATAAACCGATACCGCTCTCCATTTACGGTTACAGCACTTCCATCTTCATTCTCGAAGAAGTAGGGCCCAATGACATTTTCAGATGTGATCCCACACCATACTGTACACCTGATGGGGTGCAATTGGCGTTGATGAATGGCTCTTGGATTTTGAGAACCCCCAGAACCTACAGTTCTGCTTATTAACAAAGCCATTCAAATGAAAATGAGCTTAAAATAATTGATCTCTGGTTTAAATAATAAAATTCTATTGTTCTGGTTCTCTGTTCAGTTGTGAACCTCTCCATTATAAATTATCCAAGTGTTGTCTATATAATCTGAAAGAAAAAATAAAAAGAAATTAATAAACAAAAAAGTTATTAAACTTTTACACCCCTTGGTTTCTTTTGTCCCACCCTGTAGATCATATAAATAAATAAAAGAAATCACTTAAACACTAATAGCAAATAAATACATACATACAGACAGTTTATTATCACTAAATCTACCATAAAACATATATATACATACATATATTAAACACAATCTACATCTATATATATATGCACATTGTTTTATATACATAGATCAAATAAATAAATAAAAGAAATTACTTAAACACTAATAACAAATAAATACATACATACAGACAGTTTATTATCACTAAATCTACCATAAAACATATATATACATACAAATAAATACATTCATACCGACAGTTTATTATCACTAAATCTACCATAAAACATATACATATATACATACATATATTAAACACAATCTACATCTATATATATATGCACATTGTTTTATATACATAGATCATATAAATAAATAAAAGAAATCACTTAAACACTAATAACAAATAAATACATACATACAGACAGTTTATTATCACTAAATCTACCATAAAACATATATATAATTACATACATATATTAAACACAATCTACATCTATATATATATGCACATTGTTTTATATACAAAGATCATATAAATAAATAAAAGAAATCACTTAAACACTAATAACGAATAAATACATACATACAGACAGTTTATTATCACTAAGTCTACCATAAAACATATATATACATACATATATTAAACAGAATCTACATCTATATATATATGCACATTGTTTTATATACATAGATCATATAAATAAATAAAAGAAATCACTTAAACACTAATAACAAATAAATACATACATACAGACAGTTTATTATCACTAAATCTACCATAAAACATATATATACATACATATATTAAACACAATCTACATCTATATATATATGCACATTGTTTTATATACATAGATCATATAAATAAATAAAAGAAGTCACTTAAACACTAATAACAAATAAATACATACATACAGACAGTTTATTATCACTAAATCTACCATAAAACATATACATATATACATACATATATTAAACACAATCTACATCTATATATATATGCACATTGTTTTATATACATAGATCATATAAATAAATAAAAGAAATCACTTAAACACTAATAACAAATAAATACATACATACAGACAGTTTATTATCACTAAATCTACCATAAAACATATATATACATACATATATTAAACACAATCTACATCTATATATATGCACATTGTTTTATATACGTAGATCATATAAATAAATAAAAGAAATCACTTAAACACTAATAGCAAATAAATACATACATACAGACAGTTTATTATCACTAAATCTACCATAAAACATATATATACATACATATATTAAACACAATCTACATCTATATATATATGCACATTGTTTTATATACATAGATCATATAAATAAATAAAAGAAATCACTTAAACACTAATAACAAATAAATACATACATACAGACAGTTTATTATCACTAAATCTACCATAAAACATATATATACATACAAATAAATACATACATACAGACAGTTTATTATCACTAAATCTACCATAAAACATATATATACATACATATATTAAACACAATCTACATCTATAATATATGCACATTGTTTTATATACATAGATCATATAAATAAATAAAAGAAATCACTTAAACACTAATAACAAATAAATACATGCATACAGAGAGTTTATTATCACTAAATCTACCATAAAACATATATATACATACATATATTAAACACAATCTACATCTATATATATATGCACATTGTTTTATATACATAGATCATATAAATAAATAAAAGAAATAACTTAAGCACTAATAACAAATAAATACATACATACAGACAGTTTATTATCACTAAGTCTACCATAAAACATATATATACATACATATATTAAACAGAATCTACATCTATATATATATGCACATTGTTTTATATACATAGATCATATAAATAAATAAAAGAAATCACTTAAACACTAATAACAAATATATACATACATACAGACAGTTTATTATCACTAAATCTACCATAAAACATATATATACATACATATATTTAACACAATCTACATCTGTATATATATGCACATTGTTTTATATACATAGATCATATAAATAATTAAAAGAAATCACTTAAACACTAATAACAAATAAATACATGCATACAGAGAGTTTATTATCACTAAATCTACCATAAAACATATATATACATACATATATTAAACACAATCTACATCTATATATATATGCACATTGTTTTATATACATAGATCATATAAATAAATAAAAGAAATAACTTAAACACTAATAACAAATAAATACATACATACAGACAGTTTATTATCACTAAGTCTACCATAAAACATATATATACATACATATATTAAACAGAATCTACATCTATATATATATGCACATTGTTTTATATACATAGATCATATAAATAAATAAAAGAAATCACTTAAACACTAATAACAAATAAATACATACATACAGACAGTTTATTATCACTAAATCTACCATAAAACATATATATACATACATATATTAAACACAATCTACATCTATATATATATATATATATGCACATTGTTTTATATACATAGATCATATAAATAAATAAAAGAAATCACTTAAACACTAATAACAAATAAATACATACATACAGACAGTTTATTATCACTAAATCTACCATAAAACATATATATACATACATATATTAAACACAATCTACATCTATATATATAAGCACATTGTTTTATATACATAGATCATATAAATAAATAAAAGAAATCACTTAAACACTAATAACAAATAAATACATACATACAGACAGTTTATTATCACTAAATCTACCATAAAACATATACATATATACATACATATATTAAACACAATCTACATCTATATATATATGCACATTGTTTTATATACATACAGGGTGGGCCAAAAGAAACCAAGGGGTGTAAAAGTTTAATAACTTTTTTGTTTATTAACTTTTTTTTATTTTTTCTTTCAGATTATATAATATACAAAATGGAAATTTTTTTACACTAAGTATGAAAAATGATGTCTCTTAAATGACCACCGTTTTCAGCTTCGCACTGATGGGCTCTTTTTAGAGCATTTTTCAAAACTGTAGCTGTAGCGTTCGAATTTCTGCAACAATGTTTGCCTTGAGTTCAAGGATTTTCTCTGGCTTGTTCACATACACTCGCTCCTTCAAAAAACCGCAAAGAAAATAGTCGGGTGCTGTCAAATCTGGCGATCGCGCTGGCCAAATAATTTCCGAATTTCGAGAAATTATTCGCTCTCCAAAAATTTGACTTAAAAGTGCCATTGTGTCTCGGGCAGTATGGGCAGTGGCTCCGTCCTGCTGAAACCATATACCAGGTCTGTTTTCAAGAGCAGGACGTAAAAAATTTTCTATCATAAACCGATACCGCTCTCCATTTACGGTTACAGCACTTCCATCTTCATTCTCGAAGAAGTAGGGCCCAATGACATTTTCAGATGTGATCCCACACCATACTGTACACCTGATGGGGTGCAATTGGCGTTGATGAATGGCTCTTGGATTTTGAGAACCCCCAGAACCTACAGTTCTGCTTATTAACAAAGCCATTCAAATGAAAATGAGCTTAAAATAATTGATCTCTGGTTTAAATAATAAAATTCTATTGTTCTGGTTCTCTGTTCAGTTGTGAACCTCTCCATTATAAATTATCCAAGTGTTGTCTATATAATCTGAAAGAAAAAATAAAAAGAAATTAATAAACAAAAAAGTTATTAAACTTTTACACCCCTTGGTTTCTTTTGTCCCACCCTGTAGATCATATAAATAAATAAAAGAAATCACTTAAACACTAATAGCAAATAAATACATACATACAGACAGTTTATTATCACTAAATCTACCATAAAACATATATATACATACATATATTAAACACAATCTACATCTATATATATATGCACATTGTTTTATATACATAGATCAAATAAATAAATAAAAGAAATTACTTAAACACTAATAACAAATAAATACATACATACAGACAGTTTATTATCACTAAATCTACCATAAAACATATATATACATACAAATAAATACATTCATACCGACAGTTTATTATCACTAAATCTACCATAAAACATATACATATATACATACATATATTAAACACAATCTACATCTATATATATATGCACATTGTTTTATATACATAGATCATATAAATAAATAAAAGAAATCACTTAAACACTAATAACAAATAAATACATACATACAGACAGTTTATTATCACTAAATCTACCATAAAACATATATATAATTACATACATATATTAAACACAATCTACATCTATATATATATGCACATTGTTTTATATACAAAGATCATATAAATAAATAAAAGAAATCACTTAAACACTAATAACGAATAAATACATACATATAGACAGTTTATTATCACTAAATCTACCATAAAACATATATATACATACATATATTAAACACAATCTACATCTATAATATATGCACATTGTTTTATATACATAGATCATATAAATAAATAAAAGAAATCACTTAAACACTAATAACAAATAAATACATACATACAGAGAGTTTATTATTACTGAATTTACCATAAAACATATATATACATACATATATTAAACACAATCTACATCTATATATATATGCACATTGTTTTATATACATAGATCATATAAATAAATAAAAGAAATCACTTAAACACTAATAACAAATAAATGCATACATACAGACAGTTTATTATCACTAAATCTACCATAAAACATATATATACATACATATATTAAACACAATCTACATCTATATATATATATGCACATTGTTTTATATACATAGATCATATAAATAAATAAAAGAAATCACTTAAACACTAATAACAAATAAATACATACATGCAGACAGTTTATTATCACTAAATCTACCACAAAACATATATATACATACAAATAAATACATACATGCAGACAGTTTATTATCACTAAATCTACCATAAAACATACATATACATACATATATTAAACACAATCTACATCTATATATATATGCACATTGTTTTATATACATAGATCATATAAATAAATAAAAGAAATCACTTAAACACTAATAACAAATAAATATATACATATAGACAGTTTATTATCACTAAATCTACCATAAAACATATATATACATACATATATTAAACACAATCTACATCTATAATATATGCACATTGTTTTATATACATAGATCACATAAATAAATAAAAGAAATCACTTAATCACTAATAACAAATAAATACATACATACAGAGAGTTTATTATCACTAAATCTACCATAAAACATATATATACATACATATATTAAACACAATCTACATCTATATATATATGCACATTGTTTTATATACATAGATCATATAAATAAATAAAAGAAATCACTTAAACACTAATAACAAATAAATACATACATACAGACAGTTTATTATCACTAAGTCTACCATAAAACATATATATACATACATATATTAAACAGAATCTACATCTATATATATAGGCACATTGTTTTATATACATAGATCATATAAATAAATAAAAGAAATCACTTAAACACTAATAACAAATAAATACATACATACAGACAGTTTATTATCACTAAATCTACCATAAAACATATATATACATACATATATTAAACACAATCTACATCTATATATATATGCACATTGTTTTATATACATAGATCATATAAATAAATAAAAGAAGTCACTTAAACACTAATAACAAATAAATACATACATACAGACAGTTTATTATCACTAAATCTACCATAAAACATATACATATATACATACATATATTAAACACAATCTACATCTATATATATATGCACATTGTTTTATATACATAGATCATATAAATAAATAAAAGAAATCACTTAAACACTAATAACAAATAAATACATACATACAGACAGTTTATTATCACTAAATCTACCATAAAACATATATATACATACATATATTAAACACAATCTACATCTATATATATGCACATTGTTTTATATACGTAGATCATATAAATAAATAAAAGAAATCACTTAAACACTAATAGCAAATAAATACATACATACAGACAGTTTATTATCACTAAATCTACCATAAAACATATATATACATACATATATTAAACACAATCTACATCTATATATATATGCACATTGTTTTATATACATAGATCATATAAATAAATAAAAGAAATCACTTAAACACTAATAACAAATAAATACATACATACAGACAGTTTATTATCACTAAATCTACCATAAAACATATATATACATACAAATAAATACATACATACAGACAGTTTATTATCACTAAATCTACCATAAAACATATATATACATACATATATTAAACACAATCTACATCTATAATATATGCACATTGTTTTATATACATAGATCATATAAATAAATAAAAGAAATCACTTAAACACTAATAACAAATAAATACATGCATACAGAGAGTTTATTATCACTAAATCTACCATAAAACATATATATACATACATATATTAAACACAATCTACATCTATATATATATGCACATTGTTTTATATACATAGATCATATAAATAAATAAAAGAAATAACTTAAGCACTAATAACAAATAAATACATACATACAGACAGTTTATTATCACTAAGTCTACCATAAAACATATATATACATACATATATTAAACAGAATCTACATCTATATATATATGCACATTGTTTTATATACATAGATCATATAAATAAATAAAAGAAATCACTTAAACACTAATAACAAATATATACATACATACAGACAGTTTATTATCACTAAATCTACCATAAAACATATATATACATACATATATTTAACACAATCTACATCTGTATATATATGCACATTGTTTTATATACATAGATCATATAAATAATTAAAAGAAATCACTTAAACACTAATAACAAATAAATACATGCATACAGAGAGTTTATTATCACTAAATCTACCATAAAACATATATATACATACATATATTAAACACAATCTACATCTATATATATATGCACATTGTTTTATATACATAGATCATATAAATAAATAAAAGAAATAACTTAAACACTAATAACAAATAAATAAATACATACAGACAGTTTATTATCACTAAGTCTACCATAAAACATATATATACATACATATATTAAACAGAATCTACATCTATATATATATGCACATTGTTTTATATACATAGATCATATAAATAAATAAAAGAAATCACTTAAACACTAATAACAAATAAATACATACATACAGACAGTTTATTATCACTAAATCTACCATAAAACATATATATACATACATATATTAAACACAATCTACATCTATATATATATATATATATGCACATTGTTTTATATACATAGATCATATAAATAAATAAAAGAAATCACTTAAACACTAATAACAAATAAATACATACATACAGACAGTTTATTATCACTAAATCTACCATAAAACATATATATACATACATATATTAAACACAATCTACATCTATATATATAAGCACATTGTTTTATATACATAGATCATATAAATAAATAAAAGAAATCACTTAAACACTAATAACAAATAAATACATACATACAGACAGTTTATTATCACTAAATCTACCATAAAACATATACATATATACATACATATATTAAACACAATCTACATCTATATATATATGCACATTGTTTTATATACATACAGGGTGGGCCAAAAGAAACCAAGGGGTGTAAAAGTTTAATAACTTTTTTGTTTATTAACTTTTTTTTATTTTTTCTTTCAGATTATATAATATACAAAATGGAAATTTTTTTACACTAAGTATGAAAAATGATGTCTCTTAAATGACCACCGTTTTCAGCTTCGCACTGATGGGCTCTTTTTAGAGCATTTTTCAAAACCGTAGCTGTAGCGTTCGAATTTCTGCAACAATGTTTGCCTTGAGTTCAAGGATTTTCTCTGGCTTGTTCACATACACTCGCTCCTTCAAAAAACCGCAAAGAAAATAGTCGGGTGCTGTCAAATCTGGCGATCGCGCTGGCCAAATAATTTCCGAATTTCGAGAAATTATTCGCTCTCCAAAAATTTGACTTAAAAGTGCCATTGTGTCTCGGGCAGTATGGGCAGTGGCTCCGTCCTGCTGAAACCATATACCAGGTCTGTTTTCAAGAGCAGGACGTAAAAAATTTTCTATCATAAACCGATACCGCTCTCCATTTACGGTTACAGCACTTCCATCTTCATTCTCGAAGAAGTAGGGCCCAATGACATTTTCAGATGTGATCCCACACCATACTGTACACCTGATGGGGTGCAATTGGCGTTGATGAATGGCTCTTGGATTTTGAGAACCCCCAGAACCTACAGTTCTGCTTATTAACAAAGCCATTCAAATGAAAATGAGCTTAAAATAATTGATCTCTGGTTTAAATAATAAAATTCTATTGTTCTGGTTCTCTGTTCAGTTGTGAACCTCTCCATTATAAATTATCCAAGTGTTGTCTATATAATCTGAAAGAAAAAATAAAAAGAAATTAATAAACAAAAAAGTTATTAAACTTTTACACCCCTTGGTTTCTTTTGTCCCACCCTGTAGATCATATAAATAAATAAAAGAAATCACTTAAACACTAATAGCAAATAAATACATACATACAGACAGTTTATTATCACTAAATCTACCATAAAACATATATATACATACATATATTAAACACAATCTACATCTATATATATATGCACATTGTTTTATATACATAGATCAAATAAATAAATAAAAGAAATTACTTAAACACTAATAACAAATAAATACATACATACAGACAGTTTATTATCACTAAATCTACCATAAAACATATATATACATACAAATAAATACATTCATACCGACAGTTTATTATCACTAAATCTACCATAAAACATATACATATATACATACATATATTAAACACAATCTACATCTATATATATATGCACATTGTTTTATATACATAGATCATATAAATAAATAAAAGAAATCACTTAAACACTAATAACAAATAAATACATACATACAGACAGTTTATTATCACTAAATCTACCATAAAACATATATATAATTACATACATATATTAAACACAATCTACATCTATATATATATGCACATTGTTTTATATACAAAGATCATATAAATAAATAAAAGAAATCACTTAAACACTAATAACGAATAAATACATACATATAGACAGTTTATTATCACTAAATCTACCATAAAACATATATATACATACATATATTAAACACAATCTACATCTATAATATATGCACATTGTTTTATATACATAGATCATATAAATAAATAAAAGAAATCACTTAAACACTAATAACAAATAAATACATACATACAGAGAGTTTATTATTACTGAATTTACCATAAAACATATATATACATACATATATTAAACACAATCTACATCTATATATATATGCACATTGTTTTATATACATAGATCATATAAATAAATAAAAGAAATCACTTAAACACTAATAACAAATAAATGCATACATACAGACAGTTTATTATCACTAAATCTACCATAAAACATATATATACATACATATATTAAACACAATCTACATCTATAATATATGCACATTGTTTTATATACATAGATCATATAAATAAATAAAAGAAATCACTTAAACACTAATAAAAAATAAATACATACATACAGACAGTTTATTATCACTAAATCTACCATAAAACATATATATACATACATATATTAAACACAATCTACATCTATATATATGCACATTGTTTTATATACATAGATCATATAAATAAATAAAAGAAATCACTTAAACACTAATAACAAATAAATACATACATACAGACAGTTTATTATCACTAAATCTACCATAAAACATATATATACATACATATATTAAACACAATCTACATCTATATATATATATGCACATTGTTTTATATACATAGATCATATAAATAAATAAAAGAAATCACTTAAACACTAATAACAAATAAATACATACATACAGACAGTTTATTATCACTAAATCTACCATAAAACAAATATATACATACAAATAAATACATACATGCAGACAGTTTATTATCACTAAATCTACCATAAAACATATATATACATACATATATTAAACACAATCTACATCTATATATATATGCACATTGTTTTATATACATAGATCATATAAATAAATAAAAGAAATCACTTAAACACTAATAACAAATAAATACATACATATAGACAGTTTATTATCACTAAATCTACCATAAAACATATATATACATACATATATTAAACACAATCTACATCTATAATATATGCACATTGTTTTATATACATAGATCATATAAATAAATAAAAGAAATCACTTAAACACTAATAACAAATAAATACATGCATACAGAGAGTTTATTATCACTAAATCTACCATAAAACATATATATACATACATATATTAAACACAATCTACATCTATATATATATGCACATTGTTTTATATACATAGATCATATAAATAAATAAAAGAAATAACTTAAGCACTAATAACAAATAAATACATACATACAGACAGTTTATTATCACTAAGTCTACAATAAAACATATATATACATACATATATTAAACAGAATCTACATCTATATATATATGCACATTGTTTTATATACATAGATCATATAAATAAATAAAAGAAATCACTTAAACACTAATAACAAATATATACATACATACAGACAGTTTATTATCACTAATTCTACCATAAAACATATATATACATACATATATTTAACACAATCTACATCTGTGTATATATGCACATTGTTTTATATACATAGATCATATAAATAAATAAAAGAAATCACTTAAACACTAATAACAAATAAATACATGCATACAGAGAGTTTATTATCACTAAATCTACCATAAAACATATATATACATACATATATTAAACACAATCTACATCTATATATATATGCACATTGTTTTATATACATAGATCATATAAATAAATAAAAGAAATAACTTAAACACTAATAACAAATAAATACATACATACAGACAGTTTATTATCACTAAGTCTACCATAAAACATATATATACATACATATATTAAACAGAATCTACATCTATATATATATGCACATTGTTTTATATACATAGATCATATAAATAAATAAAAGAAATCACTTAAACACTAATAACAAATAAATACATACATACAGACAGTTTATTATGACTAAATCTACCATAAAACATATATATACATACATATATTAAACACAATCTACATCTATATATATATATATATATATGCACATTGTTTTATATACATAGATCATATAAATAAATAAAAGAAATCACTTAAACACTAATAACAAATAAATACATACATACAGACAGTTTATTATCACTAAATCTACCATAAAACATATATATACATACAAATAAATACATACATACAGACAGTTTATTATCACTAAATCTGCCATAAAACATATACATATATACATACATATATTAAACACAATCTACATCTATATATATATGCACATTGTTTTATATACATAGATCATATAAATAAATAAAAGAAATCACTTAAACACTAATAACGAATAAATACATACATATAGACAGTTTATTATCACTAAATCTACCATAAAACATATATATATATACATACATATATTAACCACAATCTATATATATATATATATGCACATTGTTTTATATACATAGATCATATAAATAAATAAAAGAAATCACTTAAACACTAATAACAAATAAATACATACATACAGACAGTTTATTATCACTAAATCTACCATAAAACATATAAATATATACATATATTAAACACAATCTACATCTATATATATATATGCACATTGTTTTATATACATAGATCATATAAATAAATAAGAGAAATCACTTAAACAGTAATAACAAATAAATACATACATACAGACAGTTTATTATCACTAAATCTACCATAAAACATATATATACATACATATATTAAACACAATCTACATCTATATATATATGCACATTGTTTTATATACATAGATCTTATAAATAAATAAAAGAAATCACTTAAACACTAATAACAAATAAATGCATACATACAGACAGTTTATTATCACTAAATCTACCATAAAAAATATATATACATACATATATTAAACACAATCTACATCTATATATATATGCACATTGTTTTATATACATAGATCATATAAATAAATAAAAGAAATCACTTAAACACTAATAACAAATAAATACATACATACAGACAGTTTATTATCACTAAATCTACCTTAAAACATATAAATACATACATATATTAAACACAATCTACAACTATATATATATGCACATTGTTTTATATACATAGATCATATAAATAAATAAAAGAAATCACTTAAACACTAATAACAAATAAATACATACATACAGACAGTTTATTATCACTAAATCTACCATAAAACATATATATACATACATATATTAAACACAATCTACATCTATATATATATGCACATTGTTTTATATGCATAGGTCATATAAATAAATAAAAGAAATCACTTAAACACTAATAACAAATAAACACATACATACAGACAGTTTATTATCATTAAATCTACCATAAAACATATATATACATACATATATTAAACACAATCTACATCTATATATATATGCACATTGTTTTATATACATAGGTCATATAAATAAATAAAAGAAATCACTTAAACACTAATAACAAATAAACACATACATACAGACAGTTTATTATAATTAAATCTACCATAAAACATATATATACATACATATATTAAACACAATCTACATCTATATATATATATGCACATTGTTTTATATACATAGATCATATAAATAAATAAAAGAAATCACTTAAACACTAATAACAAATAAATACATACATACAGACAGTTTATTATCACTAAATCTACCATAAAACATATATATACATACAAATAAATACATACATACAGACAGTTTATTATCACTAAATCTACCATAAAACATATACATATATACATACATATATTAAACACAATCTACATCTATATATATATACACATCGCTTTATATACATAGATCATATAAATAAATAAAAGAAATCACTTAAACACTAATAACAAATAAATACATACATACAGACAGTTTATTATCACTAAATCTACCATAAAACATATATATACATACATATATTAAACACAATCTACATCTATATATATATATGCACAGGCAGTATGGGCAGTGGCTCCGTCCTGCTGAAACCATATACCAGGTCTGTTTTCAAGAGCAGGACGTAAAAAATTTTCTATCATAAACCGATACCGCTCTCCATTTACGGTTACAGCACTTCCATCTTCATTCTCGAAGAAGTAGGGCCCAATGACATTTTCAGATGTGATCCCACACCATACTGTACACCTGATGGGGTGCAATTGGCGTTGATGAATGGCTCTTGGATTTTGAGAACCCCCAGAACCTACAGTTCTGCTTATTAACAAAGCCATTCAAATGAAAATGAGCTTAAAATAATTGATCTCTGGTTTAAATAATAAAATTCTATTGTTCTGGTTCTCTGTTCAGTTGTGAACCTCTCCATTATAAATTATCCAAGTGTTGTCTATATAATCTGAAAGAAAAAATAAAAAGAAATTAATAAACAAAAAAGTTATTAAACTTTTACACCCCTTGGTTTCTTTTGTCCCACCCTGTAGATCATATAAATAAATAAAAGAAATCACTTAAACACTAATAGCAAATAAATACATACATACAGACAGTTTATTATCACTAAATCTACCATAAAACATATATATACATACATATATTAAACACAATCTACATCTATATATATATGCACATTGTTTTATATATATAGATCATATAAATAAATAAAAGAAATCACTTAAACACTAATAACAAATAAATACATACATACAGACAGTTTATTATCACTAAATCTACCATAAAACATATATATACATACAAATAAATACATACATACAGACAGTTTATTATCACTAAATCTACCATAAAACATATGTATACATACATATATTAAACACAATCTACATCTATATATATATGTACATTGTTTTATATACATAGATCATATAAATAAATAAAAGAAATCACTTAAACACTAATAACAAATAAATACATACATATAGACAGTTTATTATCACTAAATCTTCCATAAAACATATATATACATACATATATTAAACACAATCTACATCTATAATATGCACATTGTTTTATATACATAGATCATATAAATAAATAAAAGAAATCACTTAAACACTAATAACAAATAAATACATACATACAGACAGTTTATTATCACTAAATCTACCATAAAACATATATATACATACATATATTAAACACAATCTACATCTATATATATGCACATTGTTTTATATACATCGATCATATAAATAAATAAAAGAAATCACTTAAACACTAATAACAAATAAATACATACATACAGACAGTTTATTATCACTAAATCTACCATAAAACATATATATACATACATATATTAAACACAATCTACATCTATATATATATATATGCACATTGTTTTATATACATAGATCATATAAATAAATAAAAGAAATCACTTAAACACTAATAACAAATAAATACATACATACAGACAGTTTATTATCACTAAATCTACCACAAAACATATATATACATACAAATAAATACATACATGCAGACAGTTTATTATCACTAAATCTACCATAAAACATACATATACATACATATATTAAACACAATCTACATCTATATATATATGCACATTGTTTTATATACATAGATCATATAAATAAATAAAAGAAATCACTTAAACACTAATAACAAATAAATACATACATATAGACAGTTTATTATCACTAAATCTACCATAAAACATATATATACATACATATATTAAACACAATCTACATCTATAATATATGCACATTGTTTTATATACATAGATCACATAAATAAATAAAAGAAATCACTTAATCACTAATAACAAATAAATACATACATACAGAGAGTTTATTATCACTAAATCTACCATAAAACATATATATACATACATATATTAAACACAATCTACATCTATATATATATGCACATTGTTTTATATACATAGATCATATAAATAAATAAAAGAAATCACTTAAACACTAATAACAAATAAATACATACATACAGACAGTTTATTATCACTAAGTCTACCATAAAACATATATATACATACATATATTAAACAGAATCTACATCTATATATATATGCACATTGTTTTATATACATAGATCATATAAATAAATAAAAGAAATCACTTAAACACTAATAACAAATAAATACATACATACAGACAGTTTATTATCACTAAAGCTACCATAAAACATATATATACATACATATATTAAACACAATCTACATCTATATATATATGCACATTGTTTTATATACATAGATCATATAAATAAATAAAAGAAGTCACTTAAACACTAATAACAAATAAATACATACATACAGACAGTTTATTATCACTAAATCTACCATAAAACATATACATATATACATACATATATTAAACACAATCTACATCTATATATATATGCACATTGTTTTATATACATAGATCATATAAATAAATAAAAGAAATCACTTAAACACTAATAACAAATAAATACATACATACAGACAGTTTATTATCACTAAATCTACCATAAAACATATATATACATACATATATTAAACACAATCTACATCTATATATATGCACATTGTTTTATATACGTAGATCATATAAATAAATAAAAGAAATCACTTAAACACTAATAGCAAATAAATACATACATACAGACAGTTTATTATCACTAAATCTACCATAAAACATATATATACATACATATATTAAACACAATCTACATCTATATATATATGCACATTGTTTTATATACATAGATCATATAAATAAATAAAAGAAATCACTTAAACACTAATAACAAATAAATACATACATACAGACAGTTTATTATCACTAAATCTACCATAAAACATATATATACATACAAATAAATACATACATACAGACAGTTTATTATCACTAAATCTACCATAAAACATATATATACATACATATATTAAACACAATCTACATCTATAATATATGCACATTGTTTTATATACATAGATCATATAAATAAATAAAAGAAATCACTTAAACACTAATAACAAATAAATACATGCATACAGAGAGTTTATTATCACTAAATCTACCATAAAACATATATATACATACATATATTAAACACAATCTACATCTATATATATATGCACATTGTTTTATATACATAGATCATATAAATAAATAAAAGAAATAACTTAAGCACTAATAACAAATAAATACATACATACAGACAGTTTATTATCACTAAGTCTACCATAAAACATATATATACATACATATATTAAACAGAATCTACATCTATATATATATGCACATTGTTTTATATACATAGATCATATAAATAAATAAAAGAAATCACTTAAACACTAATAACAAATATATACATACATACAGACAGTTTATTATCATTAAATCTACCATAAAACATATATATACATACATATATTTAACACAATCTACATCTGTATATATATGCACATTGTTTTATATACATAGATCATATAAATAAATAAAAGAAATCACTTAAACACTAATAACAAATAAATACATGCATACAGAGAGTTTATTATCACTAAATCTACCATAAAACATATATATACATACATATATTAAACACAATCTACATCTATATATATATGCACATTGTTTTATATACATAGATCATATAAATAAATAAAAGAAATAACTTAAACACTAATAACAAATAAATACATACATACAGACAGTTTATTATCACTAAGTCTACCATAAAACATATATATACATACATATATTAAACAGAATCTACATCTATATATATATGCACATTGTTTTATATACATAGATCATATAAATAAATAAAAGAAATCACTTAAACACTAATAACAAATAAATACATACATACAGACAGTTTATTATCACTAAATCTACCATAAAACATATATATACATACATATATTAAACACAATCTACATCTATATATATATATATATATGCACATTGTTTTATATACATAGATCATATAAATAAATAAAAGAAATCACTTAAACACTAATAACAAATAAATACATACATACAGACAGTTTATTATCACTAAATCTACCATAAAACATATATATACATACATATATTAAACACAATCTACATCTATATATATAAGCACATTGTTTTATATACATAGATCATATAAATAAATAAAAGAAATCACTTAAACACTAATAACAAATAAATACATACATACAGACAGTTTATTATCACTAAATCTACCATAAAACATATACATATATACATACATATATTAAACACAATCTACATCTATATATATATGCACATTGTTTTATATACATACAGGGTGGGCCAAAAGAAACCAAGGGGTGTAAAAGTTTAATAACTTTTTTGTTTATTAACTTTTTTTTATTTTTTCTTTCAGATTATATAATATACAAAATGGAAATTTTTTTACACTAAGTATGAAAAATGATGTCTCTTAAATGACCACCGTTTTCAGCTTCGCACTGATGGGCTCTTTTTAGAGCATTTTTCAAAACTGTAGCTGTAGCGTTCGAATTTCTGCAACAATGTTTGCCTTGAGTTCAAGGATTTTCTCTGGCTTGTTCACATACACTCGCTCCTTCAAAAAACCGCAAAGAAAATAGTCGGGTGCTGTCAAATCTGGCGATCGCGCTGGCCAAATAATTTCCGAATTTCGAGAAATTGTTCGCTCTCCAAAAATTTGACTTAAAAGTGCCATTGTGTCTCGGGCAGTATGGGCAGTGGCTCCGTCCTGCTGAAACCATATACCAGGTCTGTTTTCAAGAGCAGGACGTAAAAAATTTTCTATCATAAACCGATACCGCTCTCCATTTACGGTTACAGCACTTCCATCTTCATTCTCGAAGAAGTAGGGCCCAATGACATTTTCAGATGTGATCCCACACCATACTGTACACCTGATGGGGTGCAATTGGCGTTGATGAATGGCTCTTGGATTTTGAGAACCCCCAGAACCTACAGTTCTGCTTATTAACAAAGCCATTCAAATGAAAATGAGCTTAAAATAATTGATCTCTGGTTTAAATAATAAAATTCTATTGTTCTGGTTCTCTGTTCAGTTGTGAACCTCTCCATTATAAATTATCCAAGTGTTGTCTATATAATCTGAAAGAAAAAATAAAAAGAAATTAATAAACAAAAAAGTTATTAAACTTTTACACCCCTTGGTTTCTTTTGTCCCACCCTGTAGATCATATAAATAAATAAAAGAAATCACTTAAACACTAATAGCAAATAAATACATACATACAGACAGTTTATTATCACTAAATCTACCATAAAACATATATATACATACATATATTAAACACAATCTACATCTATATATATATGCACATTGTTTTATATACATAGATCAAATAAATAAATAAAAGAAATTACTTAAACACTAATAACAAATAAATACATACATACAGACAGTTTATTATCACTAAATCTACCATAAAACATATATATACATACAAATAAATACATTCATACCGACAGTTTATTATCACTAAATCTACCATAAAACATATACATATATACATACATATATTAAACACAATCTACATCTATATATATATGCACATTGTTTTATATACATAGATCATATAAATAAATAAAAGAAATCACTTAAACACTAATAACAAATAAATACATACATACAGACAGTTTATTATCACTAAATCTACCATAAAACATATATATAATTACATACATATATTAAACACAATCTACATCTATATATATATGCACATTGTTTTATATACAAAGATCATATAAATAAATAAAAGAAATCACTTAAACACTAATAACGAATAAATACATACATATAGACAGTTTATTATCACTAAATCTACCATAAAACATATATATACATACATATATTAAACACAATCTACATCTATAATATATGCACATTGTTTTATATACATAGATCATATAAATAAATAAAAGAAATCACTTAAACACTAATAACAAATAAATACATACATACAGAGAGTTTATTATTACTGAATTTACCATAAAACATATATATACATACATATATTAAACACAATCTACATCTATATATATATGCACATTGTTTTATATACATAGATCATATAAATAAATAAAAGAAATCACTTAAACACTAATAACAAATAAATGCATACATACAGACAGTTTATTATCACTAAATCTACCATAAAACATATATATACATACATATATTAAACACAATCTACATCTATAATATATGCACATTGTTTTATATACATAGATCATATAAATAAATAAAAGAAATCACTTAAACACTAATAAAAAATAAATACATACATACAGACAGTTTATTATCACTAAATCTACCATAAAACATATATATACATACATATATTAAACACAATCTACATCTATATATATGCACATTGTTTTATATACATAGATCATATAAATAAATAAAAGAAATCACTTAAACACTAATAACAAATAAATACATACATACAGACAGTTTATTATCACTAAATCTACCATAAAACATATATATACATACATATATTAAACACAATCTACATCTATATATATATATGCACATTGTTTTATATACATAGATCATATAAATAAATAAAAGAAATCACTTAAACACTAATAACAAATAAATACATACATACAGACAGTTTATTATCACTAAATCTACCATAAAACAAATATATACATACAAATAAATACATACATGCAGACAGTTTATTATCACTAAATCTACCATAAAACATATATATACATACATATATTAAACACAATCTACATCTATATATATATGCACATTGTTTTATATACATAGATCATATAAATAAATAAAAGAAATCACTTAAACACTAATAACAAATAAATACATACATATAGACAGTTTATTATCACTAAATCTACCATAAAACATATATATACATACATATATTAAACACAATCTACATCTATAATATATGCACATTGTTTTATATACATAGATCATATAAATAAATAAAAGAAATCACTTAAACACTAATAACAAATAAATACATGCATACAGAGAGTTTATTATCACTAAATCTACCATAAAACATATATATACATACATATATTAAACACAATCTACATCTATATATATATGCACATTGTTTTATATACATAGATCATATAAATAAATAAAAGAAATAACTTAAGCACTAATAACAAATAAATACATACATACAGACAGTTTATTATCACTAAGTCTACCATAAAACATATATATACATACATATATTAAACAGAATCTACATCTATATATATATGCACATTGTTTTATATACATAGATCATATAAATAAATAAAAGAAATCACTTAAACACTAATAACAAATATATACATACATACAGACAGTTTATTATCACTAATTCTACCATAAAACATATATATACATACATATATTTAACACAATCTACATCTGTGTATATATGCACATTGTTTTATATACATACCTCATATAAATAAATAAAAGAAATCACTTAAACACTAATAACAAATAAATACATGCATACAGAGAGTTTATTATCACTAAATCTACCATAAAACATATATATACATACATATATTAAACACAATCTACATCTATATATATATGCACATTGTTTTATATACATAGATCATATAAATAAATAAAAGAAATAACTTAAACACTAATAACAAATAAATACATACATACAGACAGTTTATTATCACTAAGTCTACCATAAAACATATATATACATACATATATTAAACAGAATCTACATCTATATATATATGCACATTGTTTTATATACATAGATCATATAAATAAATAAAAGAAATCACTTAAACACTAATAACAAATAAATACATACATACAGACAGTTTATTATGACTAAATCTACCATAAAACATATATATACATACATATATTAAACACAATCTACATCTATATATATATATATATATATATATATGCACATTGTTTTATATACATAGATCATATAAATAAATAAAAGAAATCACTTAAACACTAATAACAAATAAATACATACATACAGACAGTTTATTATCACTAAATCTACCATAAAACATATATATACATACAAATAAATACATACATACAGACAGTTTATTATCACTAAATCTGCCATAAAACATATACATATATACATACATATATTAAACACAATCTACATCTATATATATATGCACATTGTTTTATATACATAGATCATATAAATAAATAAAAGAAATCACTTAAACACTAATAACGAATAAATACATACATATAGACAGTTTATTATCACTAAATCTACCATAAAACATATATATATACATACATATATTAACCACAATCTATATATATATATATATGCACATTGTTTTATATACATAGATCATATAAATAAATAAAAGAAATCACTTAAACACTAATAACAAATAAATACATACATACAGACAGTTTATTATCACTAAATCTACCATAAAACATATAAATATATACATATATTAAACACAATCTACATCTATATATATATATGCACATTGTTTTATATACATAGATCATATAAATAAATAAGAGAAATCACTTAAACAGTAATAACAAATAAATACATACATACAGACAGTTTATTATCACTAAATCTACCATAAAACATATATATACATACATATATTAAACACAATCTACATCTATATATATATGCACATTGTTTTATATACATAGATCATATAAATAAATAAAAGAAATCACTTAAACACTAATAACAAATAAATGCATACATACAGACAGTTTATTATCACTAAATCTACCATAAAAAATATATATACATACATATATTAAACACAATCTACATCTATATATATATGCACATTGTTTTATATACATAGATCATATAAATAAATAAAAGAAATCACTTAAACACTAATAACAAATAAATACATACATACAGACAGTTTATTATCACTAAATCTACCTTAAAACATATAAATACATACATATATTAAACACAATCTACAACTATATATATATGCACATTGTTTTATATACATAGATCATATAAATAAATAAAAGAAATCACTTAAACACTAATAACAAATAAATACATACATACAGACAGTTTATTATCACTAAATCTACCATAAAACATATATATACATACATATATTAAACACAATCTACATCTATATATATATGCACATTGTTTTATATGCATAGGTCATATAAATAAATAAAAGAAATCACTTAAACACTAATAACAAATAAACACATACATACAGACAGTTTATTATCATTAAATCTACCATAAAACATATATATACATACATATATTAAACACAATCTACATCTATATATATATGCACATTGTTTTATATACATAGGTCATATAAATAAATAAAAGAAATCACTTAAACACTAATAACAAATAAACACATACATACAGACAGTTTATTATAATTAAATCTACCATAAAACATATATATACATACATACATATATTAAACACAATCTACATCTATATATATATGCACATTGTTTTATATACATAGATCATATAAATAAATAAAAGAAATCACTTAAACACTAATAACAAATAAATACATACATACAGACAGTTTATTATCACTAAATCTACCATAAAACATATATATACATACAAATAAATACATACATACAGACAGTTTATTATCACTAAATCTACCATAAAACATATACATATATACATACATATATTAAACACAATCTACATCTATATATATATACACATCGCTTTATATACATAGATCATATAAATAAATAAAAGAAATCACTTAAACACTAATAACAAATAAATACATACATACAGACAGTTTATTATCACTAAATCTACCATAAAACATATATATACATACATATATTAAACACAATCTACATCTATATATATATATGCACATTGTTTTATATACATAGATCATATAAATAAATAAAAGAAATCACTTAAACACTAATAACGAATAAATACATACATATAGACAGTTTATTATCACTAAATCTACCATAAAACATATATATATATACATATATTAAACACAATCTACATCTATATATATATGCACATTGTTTTATATACATAGATCATATAAATAAATAAAAGAAATCACTTAAACACTAATAACAAATAAATACATACATACAGACAGTTTATTATCACTAAATCAACCATAAAACATATATATACATACATATATTAAACACAATCTACATCTATATATATATGCACATTGTTTTATATACATAGATCATATAAATAAATAAAAGAAATCACTTAAACACTAATAACAAATAAATACATACATACAGACAGTTTATTATCACTAAATCTACCATAAAACATATATATACATACATATATTAAACACAATCTACATCTATATATATATGCACATTGTTTTATATATGTACATAGATCATATAAATAAATAAAAGAAATCACTTAAACACTAACAACAAATAAATACATACATACAGACAGTTTATTATCACTAAATCTACCATAAAACATATATATATACATACATACATATAATAAACACAATCTACATCTATATATATATATGCACATTGTTTTATATACATAGATCATATAAATAAATAAAAGAAATCACTTAAACAGTAATAACAAATAAATACATACATACAGACAGTTTATTATCACTAAATCTACCATAAAACATATATATACATACATATATTAAACACAATCTACATCTATATATATATGCACATTGTTTTATATACATAGATCATATAAATAAATAAAAGAAATCACTTAAACACTAATAACAAATAAATACATACATACAGACAGTTTATTATCACTAAATCTACCATAAAACATATATATACATACATATATTAAACACAATCTACATCTATATATATATATGCACATTGTTTTATATATGTACATAGATCATATAAATAAATAAAAGAAATCACTTAAACACTAACAACAAATAAATACATACATACAGACAGTTTATTATCACTAAATCTACCATAAAACATATATATACATACATACATATATTAAAGACAATCTACATCTATATATATAAGCACATTGTTTTATATACATAGATCATATAAATAAATAAAAGAAATCACTTAAACACTAATAACAAATAAATACATACATACAGACAGTTTATTATCACTAAATCTACCATAAAACATATATATACATACATATATTAAACACAATCTACATCTATATATATATGCACATTGTTTTATATACATAGATCATATAAATAAATAAAAGAAATCACTTAAACACTAATAACAAATAAATACATACATACAGACAGTTTATTATCACTAAATCTACCATAAAACATATACATATATACATACATATATTAAACACAATATACATCTATATATATATGCACATTGTTTTATATACATAGATCATATAAATAAATAAAAGAAATCACTTAAACACTAATAACAAATAAATACATACATACAGACAGTTTATTATCACTAAATCTACCATAAAACATATAAATACATACATATATTAAACACAATCTACAACTATATATATATGCACATTGTTTTATATACATAGATCATATAAATAAATAAAAGAAATCACTTAAACACTAATAACAAATAAATACATACATACATACAGACAGTTTATTATCACTAAATCTACCATAAAACATATATATACATACATATATTAAACACAATCTACATCTATATATATATGCACATTGTTTTATATGCATGGGTCATATAAATAAATAAAAGAAATCACTTAAACACTAATAACAAATAAACACATACATACAGACAGTTTATTATCATTAAATCTACCATAAAACATATATATACATACATATATTAAACACAATCTACATCTATATATATATGCACATTGTTTTATATACATAGGTCATATAAATAAATAAAAGAAATCACTTAAACACTAATAACAAATAAACACATACATACAGACAGTTTATTATAATTAAATCTACCATAAAACATATATATACATACATATATTAAACACAATCTACATCTATATATATATATGCACATTGTTTTATATACATAGATCATATAAATAAATAAAAGAAATCACTTAAACACTAATAACAAATAAATACATACATACAGACAGTTTATTATCACTAAATCTACCATAAAACATATATATATACATACAAATAAATACATACATACAGACAGTTTATTATCACTAAATCTACCATAAAACATATACATATATACATACATATATTAAACACAATCTACATCTATATATATATACACATCGCTTTATATACATAGATCATATAAATAAATAAAAGAAATCACTTAAACACTAATAACAAATAAATACATACATACAGACAGTTTATTATCACTAAATCTACCATAAAACATATATATACATACATATATTAAACACAATCTACATCTATATATATATATGCACATTGTTTTATATACATAGATCATATAAATAAATAAAAGAAATCACTTAAACACTAATAACGAATAAATACATACATATAGACAGTTTATTATCACTAAATCTACCATAAAACATATATATATATACATATATTAAACACAATCTACATCTATATATATATGCACATTGTTTTATATACATAGATCATATAAATAAATAAAAGAAATCACTTAAACACTAATAACAAATAAATACATACATACAGACAGTTTATTATCACTAAATCAACCATAAAACATATATATACATACATATATTAAACACAATCTACATCTATATATATATGCACATTGTTTTATATACATAGATCATATAAATAAATAAAAGAAATCACTTAAACACTAATAACAAATAAATACATACATACAGACAGTTTATTATCACTAAATCTACCATAAAACATATATATACATACATATATTAAACACAATCTACATCTATATATATATGCACATTGTTTTATATATGTACATAGATCATATAAATAAATAAAAGAAATCACTTAAACACTAACAACAAATAAATACATACATACAGACAGTTTATTATCACTAAATCTACCATAAAACATATATATACATACATACATATAATAAACACAATCTACATCTATATATATATATGCACATTGTTTTATATACATAGATCATATAAATAAATAAAAGAAATCACTTAAACAGTAATAACAAATAAATACATACATACAGACAGTTTATTATCACTAAATCTACCATAAAACATATATATACATACATATATTAAACACAATCTACATCTATATATATGCACATTGTTTTATATACATAGATCATATAAATAAATAAAAGAAATCACTTAAACACTAATAACAAATAAATGCATACATACAGACAGTTTATTATCACTAAATCTACCATAAAACATATATATACATACATATATTAAACACAATCTACATCTATATATATATGCACATTGTTTTATATACATAGATCATATAAATAAATAAAAGAAATCACTTAAACACTAATAACAAATAAATACATACATACAGACAGTTTATTATCACTAAATCTACCATAAAACATATATATACATACATATATTAAACACAATCTACATCTATATATATATGCACATTGTTTTATATACATAGATCATATAAATAAATAAAAGAAATCACTTAAACACTAATAACAAATAAATACATACATACAGAGAGCTTATTATCACTAAATCTACCATAAAACATATATATACATACATATATTAAACACAATCTACATCTATATATATATGCACATTGTTTTATATACATAGATCATATAAATAAATAAAAGAAATCACTTAAACACTAATAACAAATAAATACATACATACAGACAGTTTATTATCACTAAATCTACCATAAAACATATATATACATACATATATTAAACACAATCTACATCTATATATATATATGCACATTGTTTTATATACATAGATCATATAAATAAATAAAAGAAATCACTTAAACACTAATAACAAATAAATACATACATACAGACAGTTTATTATCACTAAATCTACCATAAAACATATATATACATACATATATTAAACACAATCTACATATATATATATATATATGCACATTGTTTTATATACATAGATCATATAAATAAATAAAAGAAATCACTTAAACACTAATAACAAATAAATACATACATACAAACAGTTTATTATCACTAAATCTACCATAAAACATATATATACATACATATATTAAACACAATCTACATCTATATATATATGCACATTGTTTTATATACATAGATCATATAAATAAATAAAAGAAATCACTTAGACACTAATAACAAATAAATACATACATACAGACAGTTTATAATCACTAAATCTACCATAAAACATATAAATACATACATATATTAAACACAATCTACATCTATATATATATGCACATTGTTTTATATACAGAGATCATATAAATAAATAAAAGAAATCACTTAAACACTAATAACAAATAAATACATACATACAGACAGTTTATTATCACTAAATCTACCATAAAACATATATATACATACATATATTAGACACAATCTACATCTATATATATATATATGCACATTGTTTTATATACATAGAGCATATAAATAAATAAAAGAAATCACTTAAACACTAATAACAAATAAATACATACATACAGACAGTTTATTATCAGTAAATCTACCATAAAACATATATATACATACATATATTAAACAAAATCTACATCTATATATATATATGCACATTGTTTTATATACATAGATCATATAAATAAATAAAAGAAATCACTTAAACACTAATAACAAATAAATACATACATACAGACAGTTTATTATCACTAAATCTACCATAAAATATATATATACATACATATATTAAACACAATCTACATCTATATATATATGCACATTGTTTTATATACATAGATCATATAAATAAATAAAAGAAATCACTTAAACACTAATAACAAATAAATGCATACATACAGACAGTTTATTATCACTAAATCTACCATAAAACATATATATACATACATATATTAAACACAATCTACATCTATATATATTTATGCACATTGTTTTATATACATAGATCATATAAATAAATAAAAGAAATCACTTAAACACTAATAACAAATAAATAAATACATAAAGACAGTTTATTATCACTAAATGTACCATAAAACATATATATACATACATACATATATTAAACACAATCTACATCTATATATATATATATATATATATATATATATATATATATGCACATTGTTTAATATACATAGATCATATAAATAAATAAAAGAAATCACTTAAACAGTAATAACAAATAAATACATACATACAGACAGTTTATTATCACTAAATCTACCATAAAACATATATATATACATACATATATTAAACACAATCTACATCTATATATATATATATATGCACATTGTTTTATATACATAGATCATATAAATAAATAAAAGAAATCACTTAAACACTAATAACAAATAAATGCATACATACAGACAGTTTATTATCACTAAATCTACCATAAAACATATATATAAATACATATATTAAACACAATCTACATCTATATATATATGCACATTGTTTTATATATGTACATAGATCATATAAATAAATAAAATAAATCACTTAAACACTAATAACAAATAAATATATACATACAGACAGTTTATTATCACTAAATCTACCATAAAACATATATATACATACATATATTAAACACAATCTACATCTATATATATATGCGCATTGTTTTATATACATAGATCATATAAATAAATAAAAGAAATCACTTAAACACTAATAACAAATAAATACATACATATAGACAGTTTATTATCACTAAATCTACCATAAAACATATATATACATACATATATTAAACACAATCTACATCTATAATATATGCACATTGTTTTATATACATAGATCATATAAATAAATAAAAGAAATCACTTAAACACTAATAACAAATAAATACATACATACAGAGAGCTTATTATCACTAAATCTACCATAAAACATATATATACATACATATATTAAACACAATCTACATCTATATATATATGCACATTGTTTTATATACATAGATCATATAAATAAATAAAAGAAATCACTTAAACACTAATAACAAATAAATACATACATACAGACAGTTTATTATCACTAAATCTACCATAAAACATATATATACATACATATATTAAACACAATCTACATCTATATATATATGCACATTGTTTTATATACATAGATCATATAAATAAATAAAAGAAATCACTTAAACACTAATAACAAATAAATAAATATATAAAGACAGTTTATTATCACTAAATGTACCATAAAACATGTATATACATACATACATATATTAAACACAATCTACATCTATATATATATGCACATTGTTTTATATACATAGGTCATATAAATAAATAAAAGAAATCACTTAAACACTAATAACAAATAAATACATACATACAGACAGTTTATTATCACTAAATCTACCATAAAACATATATATACATACATATATTAAACACAATCTACATCTATATATATATGCATATTGTTTTATATATGTATATAGATAATATAAATAAATAAAAGAAATCACTTAAACACTAATAACAAATAAATACAAACATACATACAGACAGTTTATTATCACTAAATCTACCATAAAACATATATATACATACATATATTAAACACAATCTACATCTATATATATATGCACATTGTTTTATATACATAGATCATATAAATAAATAAAAGAAATCACTTAAACACTAATAACGAATAAATGCATACATACAGACAGTTTATTATCACTAAATCTACCATAAAACATATATATACATACTTATATTAAACACAATCTACATCTATATATATATGCACATTGTTTTATATACATAGATCATATAAATAAATAAAAGAAATCACTTAAACACTAATAACAAATAAATACATACATACAGACAGTTTATTATCACTAAATCTACCATAAAACATATATATACATACATATATTAAACACAATCTACATCTATATATATATATGCACATTGTTTTATATACACAGATCATATAAATAAATAAAAGAAATCACTTAAACACTAATAACAAATAAATACATACATACAGACAGTTTATTATCACTAAATCTACCATAAAACATATATATACATACATATATTAAACACAATCTACATCTATATATATATGCACATTGTTTTATATACATAGATCATATAAATAAATAAAAGAAATCACTTAAACACTAATAACAAATAAATACATACATATAGACAGTTTATTATCACTAAATCTACCATAAAACATATATATACATACATATATTAAACACAATCTACATCTATATATATATGCACATTGTTTTATATACATAGATCATATAAATAAATAAAAGAAATCACTTAAACACTAATAACAAATAAATACATACATACAGAGAGCTTATTATCACTAAATCTACCATAAAACATATATATACATACATATATTAAACACAATCTACATCTATATATATATGCACATTGTTTTATATACATAGATCATATAAATAAATAAAAGAAATCACTTAAACACTAATAACAAATAAATACATACATACAGACAGTTTATTATCACTAAATCTACCATAAAACATATATATACATACATATATTAAACACAATCTACATCTATATATATATATGCACATTGTTTTATATACATAGATCATATAAATAAATAAAAGAAATCAATTAAACACTAATAACAAATAAATACATACATACAGACAGTTTATTATCACTAAATCTACCATAAAACATATATATACATACATATATTAAACACAATCTACATCTATATATATATGCACATTGTTTTATATACACAGATCATATAAATAAATAAAAGAAATCACTTAAACACTAATAACAAATAAATACATACATACAGACAGTTTATTATCACTAAATCTACCATAAAACATATATATACATACATATATTAAACACAATCTACATCTATATATATATGCACATTGTTTTATATACATAGATCATATAAATAAATAAAAGAAATCACTTAAACACTAATAACAAATAAATACATACATATAGACAGTTTATTATCACTAAATCTACCATAAAACATATATATACATACATATATTAAACACAATCTACATCTATATATATATGCACATTGTTTTATATACATAGATCATATAAATAAATAAAAGAAATCACTTAAACACTAATAACAAATAAATACATACATACAGAGAGCTTATTATCACTAAATCTACCATAAAACATATATATACATACATATATTAAACACAATCTACATCTATATATATATGCACATTGTTTTATATACATAGATCATATAAATAAATAAAAGAAATCACTTAAACACTAATAACAAATAAATACATACATACAGACAGTTTATTATCACTAAATCTACCATAAAACATATATATACATACATATATTAAACACAATCTACATCTATATATATATATGCACATTGTTTTATATACATAGATCATATAAATAAATAAAAGAAATCAATTAAACACTAATAACAAATAAATACATACATACAGACAGTTTATTATCACTAAATCTACCATAAAACATATATGTACATACATATATTAAACACAATCTACATATATATATATATATATATGCACATTGTTTTATATACATAGATCATATAAATAAATAAAAGAAATCACTTAAACACTAATAACAAATAAATACATACATACAGACAGTTTATTATCACTAAATCTACCATAAAACATATATATACATACATATATTAAACACAATCTACATCTATATATATATGCACATTGTTTTATATACATAGATCATATAAATAAATAAAAGAAATCACTTAGACACTAATAACAAATAAATACATACATACAGACAGTTTATTATCACTAAATCTACCATAAAACATATAAATACATACATATATTAAACACAATCTACATCTATATATATATGCACATTGTTTTATATACAGAGATCATATAAATAAATAAAAGAAATCACTTAAACACTAATAACAAATAAATACATACATACAGACAGTTTATTATCACTAAATCTACCATAAAACATATATATACATACATATATTAGACACAATCTACATCTATATATATATATATGCACATTGTTTTATATACATAGAGCATATAAATAAATAAAAGAAATCACTTAAACACTAATAACAAATAAATACATACATACAGACAGTTTATTATCAGTAAATCTACCATAAAACATATATATACATACATATATTAAACACAATCTACATCTATATATATATATGCACATTGTTTTATATACATAGATCATATAAATAAATAAAAGAAATCACTTAAACACTAATAACAAATAAATACATACATACAGACAGTTTATTATCACTAAATCTACCATAAAATATATATATACATACATATATTAAACACAATCTACATCTATATATATATGCACATTGTTTTATATACATAGATCATATAAATAAATAAAAGAAATCACTTAAACACTAATAACAAATAAATGCATACATACAGACAGTTTATTATCACTAAATCTACCATAAAACATATATATACATACATATATTAAACACAATCTACATCTATATATATATGCACATTGTTTTATATACATAGATCATATAAATAAATAAAAGAAATCACTTAAACACTAATAACAAATAAATAAATACATAAAGACAGTTTATTATCACTAAATGTACCATAAAACATATATATACATACATACATATATTAAACACAATCTACATCTATATATATATATATATATATATATATATATATGCACATTGTTTTATATACATAGATCATATAAATAAATAAAAGAAATCACTTAAACAGTAATAACAAATAAATACATACATACAGACAGTTTATTATCACTAAATCTACCATAAAACATATATATATACATACATATATTAAACACAATCTACATCTATATATATATATATGCACATTGTTTTATATACATAGATCATATAAATAAATAAAAGAAATCACTTAAACACTAATAACAAATAAATGCATACATACAGACAGTTTATTATCACTAAATCTACCATAAAACATATATATAAATACATATATTAAACACAATCTACATCTATATATATATGCACATTGTTTTATATATGTACATAGATCATATAAATAAATAAAATAAATCACTTAAACACTAATCACAAATAAATATATACATACAGACAGTTTATTATCACTAAATCTACCATAAAACATATATATACATACATATATTAAACACAATCTACATCTATATATATATGCGCATTGTTTTATATACATAGATCATATAAATAAATAAAAGAAATCACTTAAACACTAATAACAAATAAATACATACATATAGACAGTTTATTATCACTAAATCTATCATAAAATATATATATACATACATATATTAAACACAATCTACATCTATAATATATGCACATTGTTTTATATACATAGATCATATAAATAAATAAAAGAAATCACTTAAACACTAATAACAAATAAATACATACATACAGAGAGCTTATTATCACTAAATCTACCATAAAACATATATATACATACATATATTAAACACAATCTACATCTATATATATATGCACATTGTTTTATATACATAGATCATATAAATAAATAAAAGAAATCACTTAAACACTAATAACAAATAAATACATACATACAGACAGTTTATTATCACTAAATCTACCATAAAACATATATATACATACATATATTAAACACAATCTACATCTATATATATATGCACATTGTTTTATATACATAGATCATATAAATAAATAAAAGAAATCACTTAAACACTAATAACAAATAAATAAATATATAAAGACAGTTTATTATCACTAAATGTACCATAAAACATATATATACATACATACATATATTAAACACAATCTACATCTATATATATATGCACATTGTTTTATATACATAGGTCATATAAATAAATAAAAGAAATCACTTAAACACTAATAACAAATAAATACATACATACAGACAGTTTATTATCACTAAATCTACCATAAAACATATATATACATACATATATTAAACACAATCTACATCTATATATATATGCATATTGTTTTATATATGTATATAGATAATATAAATAAATAAAAGAAATCACTTAAACACTAATAACAAATAAATACAAACATACATACAGACAGTTTATTATCACTAAATCTACCATAAAACATATATATACATACATATATTAAACACAATCTACATCTATATATATATGCACATTGTTTTATATACATAGATCATATAAATAAATAAAAGAAATCACTTAAACACTAATAAGAAATAAATACATACATAAAGACAGTTTATTATCACTAAATCTACCATAAAACATATATATACATACATATATTAAACACAATCTACATCTATATATATATGCACATTGTTTTATATATGTACATAGATCATATAAATAAATAAAAGAAATCACTTAAACACTAATAACAAATAAATACATACATACAGACATTTTATTATCACTAAATCTACCATAAAACATATATATACATACATATATTAAACACAATCTACATCTATATATATATATGCACATTGTTTTATATACATAGATCATATAAATAAATAAAAGAAATCACTTAAACACTAATAACAAATAAATACATACATACAGACAGTTTATTATCACTAAATCTACTATAAAACATATATATACATACATATATTAAACACAATCTACATCTATACATATATGCACATTGTTTTATATATGTACATAGATCATATAAATAAATAAAAGAAATCACTTAAACACTAACAACAAATAAATATATACATACAGACAGTTTATTATCACTAAATCTATCATAAAACATATATATACATACATATATTAAACACAATCTACATCTATATATATATGCACATTGTTTTATATACATAGATCATATAAATAAATAAAAGAAATCACTTAACACTAATAACAAATAAAAACATACATATAGACAGTTTATTATCACTAAATCTACCATAAAACATGTATATACATACATATATTAAACACAATCTACATCTATATATGTATGCACATTGTTTTATATACATAGATCATATAAATAAATAAAAGAAATCACTTAAACACTAATAACAAATAAATACATACATACAGACAGTTTATTATCACTAAATCTACCATAAAACATTTATATATATACATATATTAAACACAATCTACATCTATATATATATATATATGCACATTGTTTTATATACATAGATCATATAAATAAATAAAAGAAATCACTTAAACACTAATAACAAATAAATACATACATACAGACAGTTTATTATCACTAAATCTACATAAAACATATATACACATACATATATTAAACACAATCTACATCTATATATATATGCACATTGTTTTATATACATAGATCATATAAATAAATAAAAGAAATCACTTAAACACTAATAACAAATAAATACATACATACAGACAGTTTATTATCACTAAATCTACCATAAAACATATATATACATACATATATTAAACACAATCTACATCTATATATATATGGACATTGTTTTATATACATAGATCATATAAATAAATAAAAGAAATCACTTAAACACTAATAACAAATAAATACATACATACAGACAGTTTATTATCACTAATTCTACCATAAAACATATATATACATACATACATATATTAAACACAATCTACATCTATATATATATATGCACATTGTTTTATATACATAGATCATATAAATAAATAAAAGAAATCACTTAAACACTTAATAACAAATAAATACATACATACAGACAGTTTATTATCACTAAATCTACCATAAAACATATACATATATACATACATATATTAAACACAATCTACATCTATATATATATGCACATTGTTTTATATACATAGATCATATAAATAAATAAAAGAAATCACTTAAACACTAATAACAAATAAATACATACATACAGACGGTTTATTAACACTAAATCTACCATAAAACATATACATATATACATACATATATTAAACACAATCTACATCTATATATATATGCGCATTGTTTTATATACATAGATCATATAAATAAATAAAAGAAATCACTTAAACACTAATAACAAATAAATACATACATACAGACAGTTTATTATCACTAAATCTACCATAAAACATATATGTACATACATATATTAAACACAATCTACATCTATATGTATATGCACATTGTTTTATATACATAGATCATATAAATAAATAAAAGAAATCACTTAAACACTAATAACAAATAAATACATACATACAGACAGTTTATTATCACTAAATCTACCATAAAACATATATGTATACATACATACATATATTAAACACAATCTACATCTATATATATATGCACATTGTTTTATATACATAGATCATATAAATAAATAAAAGAAATCACTTAAACACTAATAACAAATAAATACATACATACAGACAGTTTATTATCACTAAATCTACCATAAAACATATATATATACATACATACATATATTAAACACAATCTACATCTATATATATATATGCACATTGTTTTATACACATAGATCATTTAAATAAATAAAAGAAATCACTTAAACACTAATAACAAATAAATACATACATACAGACAGTTTATTATCACTAAATCTACCATAAAATATATATATACATACATATATTAAACACAATCTACATCTATATATATATGCACATTGTTTTATATACATAGATCATATAAATAAATAAAAGAAATCACTTAAACACTAATAACAAATAAATGCATACATACAGACAGTTTATTATCACTAAATCTACCATAAAACATATATATACATACATATATTAAACACAATCTACATCTATATATATATGCACATTGTTTTATATACATAGATCATATAAATAAATAAAAGAAATCACTTAAACACTAATAACAAATAAATAAATACATAAAGACAGTTTATTATCACTAAATGTACCATAAAACATATATATACATACATACATATATTAAACACAATCTACATCTATATATATATATATATATATATATATATATATGCACATTGTTTTATATACATAGATCATATAAATAAATAAAAGAAATCACTTAAACAGTAATAACAAATAAATACATACATACAGACAGTTTATTATCACTAAATCTACCATAAAACATATATATATACATACATATATTAAACACAATCTACATCTATATATATATATATGCACATTGTTTTATATACATAGATCATATAAATAAATAAAAGAAATCACTTAAACACTAATAACAAATAAATGCATACATACAGACAGTTTATTATCACTAAATCTACCATAAAACATATATATAAATACATATATTAAACACAATCTACATCTATATATATATGCACATTGTTTTATATATGTACATAGATCATATAAATAAATAAAATAAATCACTTAAACACTAATAACAAATAAATATATACATACAGACAGTTTATTATCACTAAATCTACCATAAAACATATATATACATACATATATTAAACACAATCTACATCTATATATATATGCGCATTGTTTTATATACATAGATCATATAAATAAATAAAAGAAATCACTTAAACACTAATAACAAATAAATACATACATATAGACAGTTTATTATCACTAAATCTACCATAAAACATATATATACATACATATATTAAACACAATCTACATCTATAATATATGCACATTGTTTTATATACATAGATCATATAAATAAATAAAAGAAATCACTTAAACACTAATAACAAATAAATACATACATACAGAGAGCTTATTATCACTAAATCTACCATAAAACATATATATACATACATATATTAAACACAATCTACATCTATATATATATGCACATTGTTTTATATACATAGATCATATAAATAAATAAAAGAAATCACTTAAACACTAATAACAAATAAATACATACATACAGACAGTTTATTATCACTAAATCTACCATAAAACATATATATACATACATATATTAAACACAATCTACATCTATATATATATGCACATTGTTTTATATACATAGATCATATAAATAAATAAAAGAAATCACTTAAACACTAATAACAAATAAATAAATATATAAAGACAGTTTATTATCACTAAATGTACCATAAAACATATATATACATACATACATATATTAAACACAATCTACATCTATATATATATGCACATTGTTTTATATACATAGGTCATATAAATAAATAAAAGAAATCACTTAAACACTAATAACAAATAAATACATACATACAGACAGTTTATTATCACTAAATCTACCATAAAACATATATATACATACATATATTAAACACAATCTACATCTATATATATATGCATATTGTTTTATATATGTATATAGATAATATAAATAAATAAAAGAAATCACTTAAACACTAATAACAAATAAATACAAACATACATACAGACAGTTTATTATCACTAAATCTACCATAAAACATATATATACATACATATATTAAACACAATCTACATCTATATATATATGCACATTGTTTTATATACATAGATCATATAAATAAATAAAAGAAATCACTTAAACACTAATAAGAAATAAATACATACATAAAGACAGTTTATTATCACTAAATCTACCATAAAACATATATATACATACATATATTAAACACAATCTACATCTATATATATATGCACATTGTTTTATATATGTACATAGATCATATAAATAAATAAAAGAAATCACTTAAACACTAATAACAAATAAATACATACATACAGACATTTTATTATCACTAAATCTACCATAAAACATATATATACATACATATATTAAACACAATCTACATCTATATATATATATGCACATTGTTTTATATACATAGATCATATAAATAAATAAAAGAAATCACTTAAACACTAATAACAAATAAATACATACATACAGACAGTTTATTATCACTAAATCTACTATAAAACATATATATACATACATATATTAAACACAATCTACATCTATACATATATGCACATTGTTTTATATATGTACATAGATCATATAAATAAATAAAAGAAATCACTTAAACACTAACAACAAATAAATATATACATACAGACAGTTTATTATCACTAAATCTATCATAAAACATATATATACATACATATATTAAACACAATCTACATCTATATATATATGCACATTGTTTTATATACATAGATCATATAAATAAATAAAAGAAATCACTTAACACTAATAACAAATAAAAACATACATATAGACAGTTTATTATCACTAAATCTACCATAAAACATGTATATACATACATATATTAAACACAATCTACATCTATATATATATATGCACATTGTTTTATATACATAGATCATATAAATAAATAAAAGAAATCACTTAAACACTAATAACAAATAAATACATACATACAGACAGTTTATTATCACTAAATCTACCATAAAACATTTATATATATACATATATTAAACACAATCTACATCTATATATATATATATATGCACATTGTTTTATATACATAGATCATATAAATAAATAAAAGAAATCACTTAAACACTAATAACAAATAAATACATACATACAGACAGTTTATTATCACTAAATCTACATAAAACATATATACACATACATATATTAAACACAATCTACATCTATATATATATGCACATTGTTTTATATACATAGATCATATAAATAAATAAAAGAAATCACTTAAACACTAATAACAAATAAATACATACATACAGACAGTTTATTATCACTAAATCTACCATAAAACATATATATACATACATATATTAAACACAATCTACATCTATATATATATGGACATTGTTTTATATACATAGATCATATAAATAAATAAAAGAAATCACTTAAACACTAATAACAAATAAATACATACATACAGACAGTTTATTATCACTAATTCTACCATAAAACATATATATACATACATACATATATTAAACACAATCTACATCTATATATATATATGCACATTGTTTTATATACATAGATCATATAAATAAATAAAAGAAATCACTTAAACACTTAATAACAAATAAATACATACATACAGACAGTTTATTATCACTAAATCTACCATAAAACATATACATATATACATACATATATTAAACACAATCTACATCTATATATATATGCACATTGTTTTATATACATAGATCATATAAATAAATAAAAGAAATCACTTAAACACTAATAACAAATAAATACATACATACAGACGGTTTATTAACACTAAATCTACCATAAAACATATACATATATACATACATATATTAAACACAATCTACATCTATATATATATGCGCATTGTTTTATATACATAGATCATATAAATAAATAAAAGAAATCACTTAAACACTAATAACAAATAAATACATACATACAGACAGTTTATTATCACTAAATCTACCATAAAACATATATGTACATACATATATTAAACACAATCTACATCTATATGTATATGCACATTGTTTTATATACATAGATCATATAAATAAATAAAAGAAATCACTTAAACACTAATAACAAATAAATACATACATACAGACAGTTTATTATCACTAAATCTACCATAAAACATATATGTATACATACATACATATATTAAACACAATCTACATCTATATATATATGCACATTGTTTTATATACATAGATCATATAAATAAATAAAAGAAATCACTTAAACACTAATAACAAATAAATACATACATACAGACAGTTTATTATCACTAAATCTACCATAAAACATATATATATACATACATACATATATTAAACACAATCTACATCTATATATATATATGCACATTGTTTTATACACATAGATCATTTAAATAAATAAAAGAAATCACTTAAACACTAATAACAAATAAATACATACATACAGACAGTTTATTATCACTAAATATACCATAAAACATATATATACATACATATATTAAACACAATCTACATCTTTATATATATGCACATTGTTTTATAAATGTACATAGATCATATAAATAAATAAAAGAAATGGCTTAAACACTAATAACAAATAAATACATACATACATACAGACAGTTTATTATCACTAAATCTACCAAAAAACATATAAACATACATATATTAAACACAATCTACATCTATATATATATATGTGCACATTGTTTTATATACATAGATCATATAAATAAATAAAAGAAATCACTTAAACACTAATAACAAATAAATACATACATAGAGACAGTTTATTATCACTAAATCTACCATAAAACATACAGATACATACATATATTAAACACAATCTACATCTATATATATATGCACATTGTTTTATATACATAGATCATATAAATAAATAAAAGAAATCACTTAAACACTAATAACAAATAAATACATACATACAGACAGTTTATTATCACTAAATCTACCATAAAACATATATATACATACATATATTAAACACAATCTACATCTATATATATATGCACATTGTTTTATATACATAGATCATATAAATAAATAAAAGAAATCACTTAAACACTAATAACAAATAAATACATACATACAGACAGTTTATTATCACTAAATCTACCATAAAACATATAAATACATACATATATTAAACACAATCTACATCTTTATATATATGCACATTGTTTTATATATGTACATAGATCATATAAATAAATAAAAGAAATCACTTAAACACTAATAACAAATAAATACATACATACAGACAGTTTATTATCACTAAATCTACCATAAAACATATATATACATACATATATTTAACACAATCTACATCTATATATATATGCACATTGTTTTATATACATAGATCATATAAATAAATAAAAGAAATCACTTAAACACTAATAACAAATAAATACATACATACAGACAGTTTATTATCACTAAATCTACCATAAAACATATATATACATACATATATTAAACACAATCTACATCTATATATATATGTACATTGTTTTATATATGTACATAGATCATATAAATAAATAAAAGAAATCACTTAAACACTAATAACAAATAAATATATACATACAGACAGTTTATTATCACTAAATCTACCATAAAACATATATATACATACATATATTAAACACAATCTACATCTATATATATATGCACATTGTTTTATATACATAGATCATATAAATAAATAAAAGAAATCACTTAAACACTAATAACAAATAAATACATACATATAGACAGTTTATTATCACTAAATCTACCATAAGACATATATATACATACATATATTAAACACAATCTACATCTTTATATATATGCACATTGTTTTATATACATAGATCATATAAATAAATAAAAGAAATCACTTAAACACTAATAACAAATAAATACATACATACAGACAGTTTATTATCACTAAATCTACCATAAAACATATATATATACATACATATATTAAACACAATCTACATCTGTATATATATGCACATTGTTTTATATACATAGATCATATAAATAAATAAAAGAAATCACTTAAACACTAATAACAAATAAATACATACATACAGACAGTTTATTATCACTAAATCTACCATAAAACATATATATACATACATATATTAAACACAATCTACATCTATATATATATGCACATTGCTTTATATACATAGAGCATATAAATAAATAAAAGAAATCACTTAAACACTAATAACAAATAACTACATACATACAGACAGTTTATTATCACTAAATCTACCATAAAACATATATATACATACATATATTAAACACAATCTACATCTATATATATATGCACATTGCTTTATATACATAGAGCATATAAATAAATAAAAGAAATCACTTAAACACAAATAACAAATAAATACATACATACAGACAGTTTATTATCACTAAATCTACCATAAAACATATACATACATATATACATACATATATTAAACACAATCTACATCTATATATATATGCACATTGTTTTATATACATAGATCATATAAATAAATAAAAGAAATCACTTAAACACTAATAAGAAATAAATACATACATACAGACAGTTTATTATCACTAAATCTACCATAAAACATATATATACATACATATATTAAACACAATCTACATGTATATATATATGCACATTATTTTATATATGTACATAGATCATATAAATAAATAAAAGAAATCACTTAAACACTAATAACAAATAAATACATACATACAGACAGTTTATTATCACTAAATCTACCATAAAACATATATATACATACATATATTAAACACAATCTACATCTATATATATATATGCACATTGTTTTATATACATAGATCATATAAATAAATAAAAGAAATCACTTAAACACTAATAACAAATAAATACATACATACAGACAGTTTATTATCACTAAATCTACTATAAAACATATATATACATACATATATTAAACACAATCTACATCTATACATATATGCACATTGTTTTATATATGTACATAGATCATATAAATAAATAAAAGAAATCACTTAAACACTAACAACAAATAAATATATACATACAGACAGTTTATTATCACTAAATCTATCATAAAACATATATATACATACATATATTAAACACAATCTACATCTATATATATATGCACATTGTTTTATATACATAGATCATATAAATAAATAAAAGAAATCACTTAACACTAATAACAAATAAAAACATACATATAGACAGTTTATTATCACTAAATCTACCATAAAACATGTATATACATACATATATTAAACACAATCTACATCTATATATATATGCACATTGTTTTATATACATAGATCATATAAATAAATAAAAGAAATCACTTAAACACTAATAACAAATAAATACATACATACAGACAGTTTATTATCACTAAATCTACCATAAAACATTTATATATATACATATATTAAACACAATCTACATCTATATATATATATATATGCACATTGTTTTATATACATAGATCATATAAATAAATAAAAGAAATCACTTAAACACTAATAACAAATAAATACATACATACAGACAGTTTATTATCACTAAATCTACATAAAACATATATATACATACATATATTAAACACAATCTACATCTATATATATATGCACATTGTTTTATATACATAGATCATATAAATAAATAAAAGAAATCACTTAAACACTAATAACAAATAAATACATACATACAGACAGTTTATTATCACTAAATCTACCATAAAACATATATATACATACATATATTAAACACAATCTACATCTATATATATATGGACATTGTTTTATATACATAGATCATATAAATAAATAAAAGAAATCACTTAAACACTAATAACAAATAAATACATACATACAGACAGTTTATTATCACTAATTCTACCATAAAACATATATATACATACATACATATATTAAACACAATCTACATCTATATATATATATATGCACATTGTTTTATATACATAGATCATATAAATAAATAAAAGAAATCACTTAAACACTTAATAACAAATAAATACATACATACAGACAGTTTATTATCACTAAATCTACCATAAAACATATACATATATACATACATATATTAAACACAATCTACATCTATATATATATGCACATTGTTTTATATACATAGATCATATAAATAAATAAAAGAAATCACTTAAACACTAATAACAAATAAATACATACATACAGACGGTTTATTAACACTAAATCTACCATAAAACATATACATATATACATACATATATTAAACACAATCTACATCTATATATATATGCGCATTGTTTTATATACATAGATCATATAAATAAATAAAAGAAATCACTTAAACACTAATAACAAATAAATACATACATACAGACAGTTTATTATCACTAAATCTACCATAAAACATATATGTACATACATATATTAAACACAATCTACATCTATATGTATATGCACATTGTTTTATATACATAGATCATATAAATAAATAAAAGAAATCACTTAAGCACTAATAACAAATAAATACATACATACAGACAGTTTATTATCACTAAATCTACCATAAAACATATATGTATACATACATACATATATTAAACACAATCTACATCTATATATATATGCACATTGTTTTATATACATAGATCATATAAATAAATAAAAGAAATCACTTAAACACTAATAACAAATAAATACATACATACAGACAGTTTATTATCACTAAATCTACCATAAAACATATATATATACATACATACATATATTAAACACAATCTACATCTATATATATATATGCACATTGTTTTATACACATAGATCATTTAAATAAATAAAAGAAATCACTTAAACACTAATAACAAATAAATACATACATACAGACAGTTTATTATCACTAAATCTACCATAAAACATATACATATATACATACATATATTAAACACAATCTACATCTATATATATATGCACATTGTTTTATATACATAGATCATATAAATAAATAAAAGAAATGGCTTAAACACTAATAACAAATAAATACATACATACATACAGACAGTTTATTATCACTAAATCTGCCAAAAAACATATAAACATACATATATTAAACACAATCTACATCTATATATATATATGTGCACATTGTTTTATATACATAGATCATATAAATAAATAAAAGAAATCACTTAAACACTAATAACAAATAAATACATACATAGAGACAGTTTATTATCACTAAATCTACCATAAAACATACAGATACATACATATATTAAACACAATCTACATCTATATATATATGCACATTGTTTTATATACATAGATCATATAAATAAATGAAAGAAATCACTTAAACACTAATAACAAATAAATACATACATACAGACAGTTTATTATCACTAAATCTACCATAAAACATATATATACATACATATATTAAACACAATCTACATCTATATATATATGCACATTGTTTTATATACATAGATCATATAAATAAATAAAAGAAATCACTTAAACACTAATAACAAATAAATACATACATACAGACAGTTTATTATCACTAAATCTACCATAAAACATATAAATACATACATATATTAAACACAATCTACATCTTTATATATATGCACATTGTTTTATATATGTACATAGATCATATAAATAAATAAAAGAAATCACTTAAACACTAATAACAAATAAATACATACATACAGACAGTTTATTATCACTAAATCTACCATAAAACATATATATACATACATATATTTAACACAATCTACATCTATATATATATGCACATTGTTTTATATACATAGATCATATAAATAAATAAAAGAAATCACTTAAACACTAATAACAAATAAATACATACATACAGACAGTTTATTATCACTAAATCTACCATAAAACATATATATACATACATATATTAAACACAATCTACATCTATATATATATGTACATTGTTTTATATATGTACATAGATCATATAAATAAATAAAAGAAATCACTTAAACACTAATAACAAATAAATATATACATACAGACAGTTTATTATCACTAAATCTACCATAAAACATATATATACATACATATATTAAACACAATCTACATCTATATATATATATGCACATTGTTTTATATACATAGATCATATAAATAAATAAAAGAAATCACTTAAACACTAATAACAAATAAATACATACATATAGACAGTTTATTATCACTAAATCTACCATAAGACATATATATACATACATATATTAAACACAATCTACATCTTTATATATATGCACAATGTTTTATATACATAGATCATATAAATAAATAAAAGAAATCACTTAAACACTAATAACAAATAAATACATACATACAGACAGTTTATTATCACTAAATCTACCATAAAACATATATATACATACATATATTAAACACAATCTACATCTGTATATATATGCACATTGTTTTATATACATAGATCATATAAATAAATAAAAGAAATCACTTAAACACTAATAACAAATAAATACATACATACAGACAGTTTATTATCACTAAATCTACCATAAAACATATATATACATACATATATTAAACACAATCTACATCTATATTTATATGCACATTGCTTTATATACATAGAGCATATAAATAAATAAAAGAAATCACTTAAACACTAATAACAAATAACTACATACATACAGACAGTTTATTATCACTAAATCTACCATAAAACATATATATACATACATATACTAAACACAATCTACATCTATATATATATGCACATTGTCTTATATACATAGATCATATAAATAAATAAAAGAAATCACTTAAACACAAATAACAAATAAATACATACATACAGACAGTTTATTATCACTAAATCTACCATAAAACATATACATACATATATACATACATATATTGAACACAATCTACATCTATATATATATGCACATTGTTTTATATACATAGATCATATAAATAAATAAAAGAAATCACTTAAACACTAATAACAAATAAATACATACAGTTTATTATCACTAAATCTACCATAAAACATATATATACATACATATATTAAACACAATCTACATCTATATATATATGCACATTGTTTTATATATGTACATAGATCATATAAATAAATAAAAGAAATCACTTAAACACTAATAACAAATAAATACATACATACATACAGACAGTTTATTATCACTAAATCTGCCATAAAACATATATATACATACATATATTAAACAAAATCTACATCTATATATATATATGCACATTGTTTTATATACATAGATCATATAAATAAATAAAAGAAATCACTTAAACACTAATAACAAATAAATACATACATACACACAGTTTATTATCACTAAATCTACCATAAAACATATACATATATACATACATATATTAAACACAATCTACATCTATATATATATGCATATTGTTTTATATACATAGATCATATAAATAAATAAAAGAAATCACTTAAACACTAATAACAAATAAATACATACATACAGACAGTTTATTATCACTAAATCTACGATAAAACATATATATACATACATATATTAAACACAATCTACATCTATATATATATGCACATTGTTTTATATACATAGATTATATAAATAAATAAAAGAAATCACTTAAACACTAATAACAAATAAATACATACATACAGACAGTTTATTATCACTAAATCTACCATAAAACATATATATATACATACATATATTAAACACAATCTACATTTATATATATATGCACATTGTTTTATATACATAGATCATATAAATAAATAAAAGAAATCACTTAAACACTAATAACAAATAAATACATACATACAGACAGTTTATTATCACTAAATCTACCATAAAACATATATATACATACATATATTAAACACAATCTACATCTATATGTATATGCACATTGTTTTATATACATAGATCATATACTAACACTAATAACAAATATATACATACATACAGACAGTTTATTATCACTAAATCTACCATAAAACATATATATACATACATATATTAAACACAATCTACATCTATATATATATGCACATTGTTTTATATACATAGATCATATAAATAAATAAAAGAAATCACTTAAACACTAATAACAAATAAATACATTCATACAGACAGTTTATTATCACTAAATCTACCATAAAACATATATATACATACATATATTAAACACAATCTACATCTATATATATATGCACATTGTTTTATATATGTACATAGATCATATAAATAAATAAAAGAAATCACTTAAACACTAATAACAAATAAATACATACATACAGACAGTTTATTATCACTAAATCTACCATAAAACATATATATACATACATATATTAAACACAATCTACATCTATATATATATATATGCACATTGTTTTATATACATAGATCATATAAATAAATAAAAGAAATCACTTAAACACTAATAACAAATAAATACATACATACAGACAGTTTCTTATCACTAAATCTACTATAAAACATATATATACATACATATATTAAACACAATCTACATCTATATATATATGCACATTGTTTTATATATGTACATAGATCATATAAATAAATAAAAGAAATCACTTAAACACTAATAACAAATACATACATACATACAGACAGTTTATTATCACTAAATCTACCATAAAACATATATATACATACATATATTAAACACAATCTACATCTATATATATATATGCACATTGTTTTATATACATAGATCATATAAATAAATAAAAGAAATTACTTAAACACTAATAACAAATAAATACATACATATAGACAGTTTATTATCACTAAATCTACCATAAAACATATATATACATACATATATTAAACACAATCTACATCTATATATATATGCACATTGTTTTATATATGTACATAGATCATATAAATATATAAAACAAATCACTTAAACACTAATAACAAATAAATACATACATACATACAGACAGTTTATTATAACTAAATCTACCATAAAACATATATATACATACATATATTAAACGCAATCTACATCTATATATATATATGCACATTGTTTTATATACATAGATCATATAAATAAATAAAAGAAATCACTTAAACACTAATAACAAATAAATACATACATACAGACAGTTTATTATCACTAAATCTACCATAAAACATATATATACATACATATATTAAACACAATCTACATCTATATATATATGCACATTGTTTTATATATGTACATACATAGATCATATAAATAAATAAAAGAAATCACTTAAACACTAATAACAAATAAATACATACATACAGACAGTTTATTATCACTAAATCTACCATAAAATATATATATACATACATATATTAAACACAATCTACATCTATATATATATGAACATTGTTTTATATACATAGATCATATAAATAAATAAAAGAAATCACTTAAACACTAATAACAAATAAATACATACATACAAACAGTTTATTATCACTAAAAGTACCATAAAACATATACATATATACGTACAGATATTAAACACAATCTACATCTATATATATATGCACATTTTTTTATATACATATATCATATAAATAAATAAAAGAAATCACTTAAACACTAATAACAAATAAATACATACATACAGACAGTTTATTATCACTAAATCTACCATAAAACATATATATACATACATATATTAAACACAATCTACATCTATATATATATGCACATTGTTTTATATACATAGATCATATAAATAAATAAAAGAAATCACTTAAACACTAATAACAAATAAATACATACATACAGACAGTTTATTAATAATAAAAAATTAAAATAAATTTGTATAAAGAATATTTGAACTTCCAATCCTTCACATTTTTGCCCGTCCGTCTTCCCCTCCGCCGCCCCCGCCAACAACCTGGCATTGTTTAAATTCCTTATACACGTACAGTCAATTGACTACTTTTAAATAAAAATTAAATAAAAGTTAAATAAGATCATTTTATTAATACTTCCCTACCCGGGATAATAATTATGTACATATGTATATGCGATATCACTAAGGCAACAAATTCAAGAAAAGAGAAAAAAATAACAACCCCAAAAAAATGAATAAAGTGCAATAGAGTTGGTTGTTGGATTTCTGTCTGCTAGATTTATAACCCCGTATGGAAATAACCGCGCGTGAAAAAGAAAGATATACAATTGAGCAAGCGTGACATTGTATGTACATAAGTATATGTCTATGTAGGTAATTAATATTCCTTGTTCTTTCGTTGCATCAGAATTGCGAAAAATCTTGACCTACATTACGAATACTAAGCCACGACGAGGGTAGATCAGGTATTGAAGTTAACGGTGATAGAAATTGTAGAAATAAATTTTTTTAGTCATAATGATATCGTTAATAATAAAAGTTTACGAATGAATTCTAATTATATATGCTTAATTCACAACAATCTTTGTCGTGTATTTGTGTATCAAATACACTTTTTGTTTTTTTATTGTGAACCTCCTATGTGTAGTGTGTTAATGTATTTTGTATTTTTAATGAAAAAAGAAGAACAAGCTACATACAAATTCTCTCAGAGAGCCTCTCTCTGAATACAACATTTTAAAAACATATGAAATAAAAGTGTAATAGTGTATTTCATTTTTATATGAAAATTTCATACAACAAATGTTACACTCTTGTATTTAATATGATAATACAATCGATACAGAGATACAAGAGGTTTTGTGAATTAAGCAATAGTAAACACAAATTATGTATATTTAATTGTATTTACATTGGGATTGTTGAATAAAAAAATTTTTCGAATTATGCGATCTTAACTTACAAATTAAAATCAAATGTTCTATGATTAAATTATTAAATAACACATGGATATGTTTGTATAAAACCATTTGAGTTTCCTTAGGGTAAAGTGTGTGGGATAAATCGAATATGGGTTCTTTCAAAACTTAAAATCTGTCGAGAGAACGTAGGTAGGGAGGGTGATGAGACTGAAGATATAATTCCATTCACATCTAATAACATATTGACAACACGGCCAGTAATTGCCTCAGTTAACTTTCAGCGAACCAATATCCCGGAATAGATTTAGTAACTTCTGCATTTTATTAATTTTTTTGTTATGGCTAGAAGGACTCTTTAAATAAAATTAAGTAATGTAATTAGGTAAGAACGGTCAACGAATCCACCTACCCGTTAGCTGCTAGTCGAAAAATAAGACGAGTCCTGTCTGACCTGATTCTTCCTAAACAGTTGTCGATTTCTAGGAAATCTTACTTTCGCATTTGCGTACGGTAAATCTTTAATAACACATGCATTACATATAGGAATTCATATACATACATTATTGACGTCAAAAATATAGAGAAATTGAAATTTAAAAAGCTTGAAAATATAAAAGAAAAAGATATACATATGTATTTATTGAAAATAATATTGTGCACATTGGACGTAATGATAATTCATCGAAACCAGATTCGAATATGAAGAAATAAAAAAAAAGAAATTAGTTTAATTGAACTACAACGACAAAATCAGCATAGACAACAACCTGTCGCCCTGCTGTCTTCAAAAGAATCATTCTCATATAAACATGTTTATTCTATCCTTGACAAGTAGTAGTCAGTAGCTTGCTGTGGTGAATGTGTTTAATGCATTACGGTGAAAACATTGAAAAAATTGTTGATAACAACCATCTGATCTAGATTTATTTGTGTATCAAATTTCAGCTCTCTAGTACGAATTGGAGTTTTAACGGATAAAACTTCTTGGTTTTAAGATTTTCCCATTAGCTTACTGATCTACACTTACTTGTGCATAAAAGTTCAGCTTTTTAGCGCGAATTATACCTTTAAATTTTATGAGCATTGCCCCTCCCACTATTTTTTTTTTGTGAGCAGCGCTTATAATTCATGCTAATTTTCTTCTAAAATATGCTAGACCGAAGTAGATTAAATACAAGGCAAACATATTATGAAAGTGATCACGCCCAATTTTTAAGGTGATAGTTTAAAATCTTGTATACGTTTCACTAAAATGGCTTGAGTTAAAAGTGTATATTAAGTTTTTAATACCGATAAATATTAGCATGGCCCCGCCCATTCTGGTGAAATTTTTTGGGTTTTCAGATTTTTTTTAGTTGGTTTTCCACCTACTTTTATATCCTATTTCAGCTCCTTAGCGCAACTTTTATTATTTTATTTATATGGGCGTAACCCTGTCAACTTTTCCAAACTCAATATTTTTTCGGCTAGTGCTTATTATTTGTGCCAGGTTTCGTTGCAAACGAATAATAATAGTATATCTAAATATGCTGAGCCGTAGTACATTAAAATCACGTTTAAATTGTATGGTCAACGCCCACTTTTTTAATGTAAAATTTATAGCCTTGCATTATCGCGATATATGTGGCATATTTAAGTAAAATAGCTTCCATCTATATTTTTCCTTTTTTAATTCTGAACTTTATGGGCGTAACCCCGCCCTCCTAAGTAAAATTCCCAGGTTTTTTAGATTTTTTTGGTTTAGTGCTCACCTAGACCTAGTTTTGTATCGAAATTCAGCTCGCTACCACAAATTTTAATTTTTATGGGAGTAGCCTCGCCCCCTGGTTAAAATTTTCGAGTTTTCAGATTTTTCTAGTTCATTGCTCCACTAGATCTACTCGTGTACCAAATTTTAGCTCTCTAGCTATATCGGAAGTGCTTCATCAATTTGATCAGTGAGTATGTCTTAAAATATGCACTTTTGGCATCTCCATATCTCCGGAACCTTTCGTTGTAAAACTTTCAAACTTCGCGGGTTACATAAATTAATTCGAATTATGCTTTAAATTTCATTTTTACGATAGCGGTAGCAAAGTTATGAGGGGGATAAAAACAGGTCGAATGCCTTCGTGTGAATATGATCACTGCGTGCATTGGCCGAAACTTCGAATGGCGCACTACTGGGCGCCTTGATAAAATAAAGTCGAATAGAATTTGATTGTTGCGATTTCTTTGTTCAAATTTCTTAGTTTCCCATTATTATGCTTTAAGTCTTTCATTCGATTTTCCCAGCCTGTATGGAAACTCTTACAATAGACGTGTGACGTCACGTCTAACGGTAAACTTTTCGATTGGCGTAATCATTCTTAAGAATATGTGTAAATGCTATCAGCACAATTGTGCAAAGAAACGCCCGACAATGGTCTATTTCAAAATTCAAGGCTCTACGATGCTTCCATATATGTATGTATGTATTTAATGCCTTGGTCGGCTAAATAAAGGTAGAATTAGTAAATTGTTTCAACTTTATTATTTGTTTTAAGCTTCTCATTTGTTTAAATGAAAGTTTATAACATAATAACTCTAGTTGTTCTAAGAAACTTTGGGTAAAGGTTCCCTGATGATCTGCATCAGCAACAGTGAAATGCGCATAGGATCCAGCTAAACCCCTCAATAATCAATTTCAATGTATTTTTAATTAAAAAATATTTTACTTAATAAATAAAATATTAATTTGGGATTATTAGTGCGTTTAAAAAATTTTAAACTTAAAATATTTTTATGTTGTTTCATTAACTGCTTTTTTGTAATTAAATACATTTTATAAATGTTGCCTCTTATTATAGAAAAAATTAGATAATATGGTTATACGATATCAGAAAACGTTAAGTCATAAAAACACCTTCGTTGGAGGAGGTATAGTAGATAAAATAATAAACTCTCTACCTGTTGAACTTCGTCTCCCTGGTTGTCAGTACTGTGGACCTGGAAGAAAACTACAAAAACGTTTAAATCAAGGTGATAAAGGAATTAATTTATTGGACTCTGCTTCTAAAGATCACGATATAGCTTATTCAAAAAATAAGGATTGAAGCACTAGACATAAAGCTGATAAAATACTTGAAAACTCAGCTTGGGATCGAGTTTTATCAAAAGATAGTAGTCTTGTAGAAAAATCATTTGCCTATATGGTTACCAGTGATGCCAATTTATCCATTTTCTGGCTAAATTTAGCCATTTTTCAACCCATTTAGCCGGAAGAAAAGTGAGTTTAGCTATTAGCTATTTTTAGCCATTTTTATTTTAATCTAGCTATTTTTAATAAAAAGTGAAAAAATTTACAAAAACGAGCGCGCAATTTTTTTGCCACATCCAAAAATTCAATTTTTTGCAAAAAAAATGCTAATTTTCGACCAATGTTGGATGTAGGATGCACTATCAGAAATCTAATTCACAGTCTTTCTTGATGCCTCCTTTCTCAGAAACAATAAAAATTTTTAACAAATACTTACTTTTTAAAATATTCGAAGAAAATTAAAAATACTTTTTTTCACAAAATATACAAAATGTTCCCATAATTTTCAAAAATCCAAATTTTAAAATTATTTCTTGCTACAATTTTTGAGATATCAAAAAAATTATTTTTTCATATAAATTGTAATATAGTTTTCTTTCAAAAACAATAAAACCAACTGATTTTTGCCAAGTATATAATAAAGAAGTTATGTACCAACGATTAAAAAAAGTCAGGGCCAAAAATTAAAAAAAAAATTCAAGTCAAATAACTTGGAAACTGTAAGAGATAAAATGGTGTTCTTAGCATGTTTTATTTTTGTTTCTTAACGTTGATTGTCCCGCTGAAAAAATTTTTAAGATCGGTCGATATTTACAGAAGTTACGAAAGAATTTCGACAAGCGCAGTTTCCCACTTAGAGGCTCTTTGGAGCTACCCTGTCTTACAACAGGGTGCCTCCAAATATACTTTCTTAAAAGCTCCACACTTTTACTTTCCAAAACAGTTAGTTTTATCGAAATCGGTTCACTAGTTCAAAAGTTGCGGGCTTTTGACCACTTTTTATTATTTCACGCAACTGTGCAATGTCACTAATAAATCATTATAGTTTCACTATTCGCACTTTCTGCAGGGTAATGTACCAGCTTTGCATGAATGTGCGTATGTATTTACAAGTACAAATACATACATAGTTCAGTACTGCCACTTTTATATATTTTGCATTTATAAAAATTAATTACTCTTTTAAAATGTACTTATTTTACGTAAAAGTACAAAAATGAATCAATTTATTCTTTACATCAATTTTTGGATATTGTTTCTGTTAAATAATATGAAATAACTGTACAAAATCATTCATTCAACATTTTATATTATTCTGGCAACACTGAATTTTCTCATTGTAGTCCAAGAAATAGAAATTAGTTCAATTGGACTACAACGACAAAATCAGCATGGATAACAACCTTTCGCCCTGTTGCCTTGTTGTCAAGGCATCATCAAGAATCATTCTCATATAAATATGTTTATTCTATCCTTGACATTTGGTAGTCGGTAGCGTGCTGTGGTGAATGTGATTAATGCATATAATTCATACAATCGTAAAATATAATGGTATAGGTTGCCGACCACGGATTTAATGCCCCCAATCAATCGTATGAAGCTGAACCATTGTGTGGGGCTTTGTTTTACCGAGCCTAGCTAGCTTTTTGTATCATAATCGAATCTTTTCCGAATCAGCTTGCCGGAATATGAGGTTATTTTTCGATCGTAAATGATACTCCGGTTGTGAGAAAATGGTACCCTACACATGAATCATACCAATGATTCATTTATGATACGAGTTGCTGATTAATTCTTGAGCAATTTCCTGGTAGTATTAAATCACCTTTTTGCGGTTTCTTTAAATTTTTTCATCTATTTTCAAGAAATTATTATAAGTGAATCCTTTTTCAATCACCCAAGTGATGAATCAGTTTTAAATCATCAAAAGTGATCTGAGAGGGATCATATAAGAGATTTCTGCAAAAAATTATCATCCAAATGCTAGCTGGGTATTTTCACATTATGATTTTGTTGAGAAAAATCGATAAATACATACATACTTACATAAATATTTATATGTACGTATGGATGGGTGTGCATAAATTCGCTTAATAAATATTATATTAATGATTTCAATAGGAATTTACCAAACGTACCTTATTGTGTAATATCCCTGTAGGAAATGTCTCTAGTGAATCACGATTTACTTTGTCGTCAGTACTATTGACTAATTATAATATACGTGTCATTGAAAAGCAACTACTGACATTGGAACTACTGATTAGATAGTTCCTCCGGTACCATATGAAGACATTGGAAACAGATAGTCACTATTACATTTTAGTAATTCCAATATACGCTTTTGATGAAATTGCATATTTTGTTCACATTAAACAAATATATAAAAATGGAACTTATGCATAAAAAGCATAAAATACCACGAACAAATTCATTCATTCGTTCAGCATATTACCAGCACGTAGGGAAATTGTTTGTCATTTCTATTAAATAAATATGTTAATCAAAAATTTTTATGTTTCGCTAATTAGTAAAGTCAAACACTTACGTATGGATCTGAAAGTTTTTTTTTTTTTTTTTTTTTTTTTTAAATGCATGTTTATTATATATTGTATCTTCAAATATGAACTAACAATAAGTATTCAAATCTTAAATCTATAAAAAAAAATTATTAGGCCCGACCAATGTCGGACATAAGCTTAGTGATAGTTATTAATAATACATAAGTAGTGATAAGCAACAAAAAGAAAAAGGTGTTTTCAAGCAGCTTCATCATCTAGAGTGTTGAATATTAGAGCCCGTGTATCTCTCTTTTTTAAGCGGATGTGTCCAGTAAAGTTCAAAATATTACGAGCAAGCGGATTAGGATGTGACTCGAGTTTTGTTAGATATTTGCCTGCGTATTTTACAATTTCTTCAGTCACTAGTGGCATATTCAAATCGCGATGTATATTTGAATTTTTGATGTACCATGGAGCCGATGTTATAATGCGTAAAATTTTATTTTGCCTTCGTTGAATTTTCTCTACATTTGAAGCTGAAGCAGTGCCCCATAGTTGAATTCCGTAACACCATATTGGCTTTAAAAGCGACTTGTATATTAAAAGTTTGCAGTCTAGGCTAAGTGTTGAATTTCTACCAATCAGCCAATGTACCTGAGTTAATTTAAGTTTCATTTGAGTTAACTTAGAGTCAATGTGGTGTTTCCATGTAAGTCGTCGATCAAGGTGTATGCCAAGATATTTCACATGTGAATGTTGAGGAACAACTTGATTGTTAATCCGAATGGGGGAGCAAGTATCTCTTCTTAGGGTGAACGTTATATGGACACACTTTTGTTCATTGACTTTAATTCTCCATAAGTTTAACCAAAGCTCCATCTGGCTAATGTGTTCCTGGAGTTTGCGAGATGCCTCATCAGGGTTTTCGTGCATACTAAGGCAGGCTATATCGTCGGCAAATGTGGAAGTATGGATACTACTGGTCACAGGCATATCACAAGTATAAATCAAATATAAAACTGGTCCCAGTATGCTCCCCTGTGGCACACCGGATGAAATAGTTTCAGGACTACTCGTAAAGTCTCCTTCCACAACAGTGAACTTACGGGAAATAATGTAACTTTCCAAAAGATTTAAAATGTTTACTGGTAAGTAAGTCTTCAATTTTAAAATTAGGCCTTCATGCCACACTTTATCAAATGCCTGGGAAACGTCAATAAAGAGCGCAGAGCAATACTTTTTTTCCTCAAAAGTTCTTCTTATAAATTGAACCAGTCTGTGAGTTTGTTCAATGGTGCTATGCTGACTTCTAAAACCAAATTGATGGTCTGGTATGCACCCACTACTAATTAGAATTTGGGACAATTTTGTTTTGAGCAGTTTTTCGAAAAGCTTTGGCATAGTTGATAGTAGACTTATTGGCCTATATGACTCAGCCTTGGTTAGATCTTTGCCCGGCTTTGGAATCATTTTAACCTTGGCAAGCTTCCAGCTGTGTGGATAATACTCCAGTCGTAAAATGGCATTAAATATGAATAATAGGATTCTCATTGCAATACGAGGCAAGTTCATAAGCATCTGGTTACTAATTCCATCAATACCCGGAGCTTTCTTCGGGTTGAGTTCGGCAATTAATTTTTGTAAATCACGCGTCTTAAACTTTATGTGTTGAGGGGGTAGAGCGACTACATTCGGCAAATCAGCAACACCAGTACATATGTTTGGCGTAAGAACGGATTTTAAGTGCTCAGCAAATATTTTACCTTTTTCAGTATCGCTTCTTGCCCAACTTCCGGTAGATGTGCGTAGAGGTGGCTTATACTCAACGGGTGTTTTAAGCTTTCTAGCAGCGCGCCACAAAGAGTAATTAGACGCTGGTGTGACAGCAAGACCTTCCAGATAATTTTTAAGAGATGCAGTTTTTTCAGATGCAAGCAACTCTTGGAGTCGTTTAGTGCACTCTTTAAATCTGATTTTATTTTGTGGTGATCTGTGCTGTTGCCATTCCCTTCTAGCTCTTCTTTTTTCACGTACGAGACGTTCAATGTCTGTAGAATAAATTTTATTAAACCCAGTCTGCGGATGGGAGTTAGTGGCATGTTCAGCAGCCTGTTTAATATTCTCGCTGAGATTGGCAATGTTAGATTCAATATCATCGGATGTTCTAAGCGTAATGTTTTCCGTACAATGACTACTGAGATATTTTTTGAACCCCAGCCAATTAACACGATTGATCATCTTCACATATGGGTCAGGTAAGTTACTTCTTAATGGACTACAAATTGTAATGATCGTCGGAGAGTGATCGGACGAAAGATCAATAGAAGCTTGAACTTGAATTAAATCCCTAGAGATATTTTTTATGACGCCAAAATCTATAACATCCGGAATTTTTTGTATGTCAGTAGGCCAATAAGTGGGCTCCCCACTCGAAATGACATCCAAGCCCATTTTTGAAATAGTGTTGAACAATGCTCGACCTCTGGGGGTAATAAGACGCGAACCCCAGAACGTATGCTTAGCATTGTAGTCGCCAGCTGCTACAAAACAAGGTCCAAGAGATTTGTAGAAATCCTCATATTGATTCTCAGTGATTGAAAATCTGGGAGGGGAGTAAATTGATGATACAACAAAATTTGTACAAAAACTTTCAATGCCAATATTTGTTGCTTGTAGGTGTTCTTCACAAATGTTATCAAGAACATAGTGCTTGAGTCTTGACTTTATTAGAATTGCTGATCCACCGCAAGCCCTTCCTCTAGGGTCCTTTGTTTCATATATAATGTAGCCATAAATTTTAAAAAGACTTCTCGAAGTCAAATGAGTCTCAGATACTAACATTACATCAATATTTTCTTCCGTGAGGAAGTGCTCAAGTTCATTTTTATGTTGGCGAATGCCGTTTGCGTTCCAGAAACATATTGTTAACGTGTTCATGGCTTATTAATTAATGCTTGAAGCAGAGTATTCTGCATTTGCAGCATTTCTTGCATCATGCTAGTCATATTTGTTGTAAAATTGTTTATAGTTTGCACCAGATTTTCAATAGTAGCTTCAAGGCGATTAAAATTAAAGCTTGCGTCAGTATTTTTTGAATTATTTGGCGAGGAAACATTTTGTGTGGGAATTGAATTTGTCTTAGCAGCATCTGCATACGATACACGGGAAGTAACTGGTTGGCTCATTTGCGCAAAAGTGGCAGAGTAAGCGTTTGCTGATTGAGCTGGAGCTAATTTAGGTTTTTGCACCATAGTCTTCTTTACGAAAGAGTACACAGGACAACCTCTGTAGTTAGCGGTGTGATTACGTCCACAATTACTGCATTTTTTATCACTTTGATCTTTTGGCTTATTGCAACTAGCAGTGCCGTGTAATTCGCCGCACACAACACAAACAGAGGGTAAATTGCAGTATCTGAAAGTGTGACAAATCTTTATCTGATGGCACAAAATCTTCAACAGGGTCAAATAAAAATTTACAATAATTGGCAACTTTCACTTAAAATTGTTTAAGTTTCACATTTTCTATTTTTATGCAATATGTATGGGTTTTTATTTCATTTGTTTTATGTAATTTCTTTTTCTGTGCTTTTTTTAGTTATTGTTCAATACATTTATATCCACCTTTTAATTTGATTTCTTAAGCGAAATTTTACAAACATTTGAATTTTTCTTCACGTCACTTTTATTTTCAACAAACCAATAAAAAAAGAAGAAGCATAGTTGTGTGTGTCTGAAAAAATGTCTTCTTCTTCCTTCAGGGATGTTAGTGAAATGTTATATGTATTTTAACTTTTTTCCTTTTATTTTGTATTTTATACATACATACATACATATGTATGTATTTATTAATTATATATTTTTTAGACCACTAATCTTTTCTTGAAACAACTGTTGATTCTCACTCATCGTATTATAGTTAAAAACCAAGCAAAAAACGATAAAAGTATTGAAATTACACGATTATAGATCGTGAAATGGTGTGGAAAAATTTTCTACATACATATGTACATATGTAAATAAGCATGTACATATGTACATACATACATATGTATGTATGTATGTATATTTATTTATAATAGAAATAACTTCTAATAATGATATTAATTCGTTTGTTTTCTTTGAATTTTATTTGGAAATTAGTTAAAACGCGAAATTTGAATAATGAACCACGAGTACGAATGTTTCAGCATGTAAAACGCAAAAGGTTTTGTCTGCAACTGAATACGATTATTTTCTACATGTATATTTAGAGTTGAAATGGTTATGGTCGATGGAATGCTTAGAACATACGGCGGTCTATGACTGATGCCAATAATTTTCTTATACTTTTCACTCATGTTACTGTGGCTGTTATTATTGTTGTTGGTGTGCATACACGCGTACATATGTACATACATGATTATACATATTGCTCGCCTCTAACTCAAACCAGTGAATGTACTACGAGTGTTAATAAATTTTAACACATAATTAGGGAACCACATATTCTTATATCCTTCACCAAAAATGGTATATAGGTTTGTCCAATTTTTTGTAATTTCTACAATATTCATTTGCGGCCACATAAAGTTAGTTATTCTGGATCCTTATGAAAAGGAGATGAACAAAAAGACGTGTCCGCTTGAAAGAGATTTTCTGAAGCTCCAAAAAGAGTCGGAATTGGACTGAAACGACCGCACTTGTCTTGGCAAGATTGGTATTGAAAATCAGCAAAAATAAAGAATCGGTTGTTGTATGTTCTATATATGTATATAGTTTTATCACACATTTTTAAAAATCTACAAAAAAGTTACCGTGCATAGAACCAAGAACATTTATATATATTAAGCTCACTATGCACTCAGCTGCCGAAGCTTGCTCGAAATTAGTTTATATTTACTTTATTTAAACCATTGTCGGGCGTTTCTTTGCACAATTGTGTTGAATGTATTCGCATGTATTCTTACCCTCTTTAATTTATGCAAGGAGCACAACTGGGACGAACAGCGAATTTCGTCCACGTCGACGAATTCGTCGATAAAGCTGAAAGTCCATACCATCCGTTCTTTGATATGCGTTTCTGTACGTTCTCTCCGATTCTAAATTCAAGTTACATGCAATACGTCTTATGCTTCAGCTTTAAGCTGAAGGTCCATACCATCCGTTCAATGCGTGGTTGCGTTTTATGCATGTGCCAAAAAGTAGAATCAAGGTAATTGCATGTGGCAAGTTACAGAACAAAACGCAAAGAACGTGTAGACGCATAGGATGGATAAAGTAAGTTTAAGCTTAAGGTCCATACCATCCGTTCAATGCGTAGTTGCGTTTTATGCATGTGCCAAAAAGTAGAATCAAGGTAATTGTATGTGGCAAGTTACAGAACAAAACGCAAAGAACGTGTAGACGCATGGTATGGATAAAGTAGGTTTACTTTCTACTTTTGTATCCGTCGCATGTATCATGCTCTCTTTTATAGCCAAATGTTCGTGTGGTAAATTTAAATATTCTCTCGTTTTGCATTAAAACAACAAAAATACTTGCGCATAAGCAGCGATTCCAATTTAGCGCGTTTCAAGCTATATTTAGCGAGTTTTAACTATGCCAAACGCGCTTTTTTTCATATTAGCGCGTTTAATAAAAAAAGCGCTAAATTAGCGCGTTTTGCATAAAGTCAATAATATCATTTCAGTTCAATATTTTTTAAACTTTTTTTTTAAAAATTTAACAATTTTCTAACATCCAAAACTCCGATAAAATTTTTTAAATTAGTTAATGATTCAGCTGTCGCAAACAAAATTCGCTTAACTGTGGGTAGAACTAAAAACGCATTTTAATACTGTAATTGCAAATATTTTGAAATTTCACAGCTAAAAATTTGTACTACGTACAATGACCCAAAAAATTTAAATAAATTATAAAGCATCTACTATACCTGAAGTACAAAAAGCATTTGAGTCGCAAAACTATTCGGCAATTTATATGTTATTACAAAATTTTACAAATATATTGAAAGTAAGAACTAAGGATTTCGAAAATTTGGAAAGCGATTCTGATTCTGAGTACTAATACATACATCGACTTTTATTGAAATTTAATTTAGCGCGTAGAAAATGGCGCGTTTTTGCTATCAATATTGGACAATGCTGTAATTTAGCGCGTTTTGAGAAGGGTAGTAGCGCGTTTGTGTTATAAATAGTTGGCATCGCTGCGCATAAGACGTATTGCATGTAACTTGAATTTAGAATCGGAGAGAACGTACAGAAACGCATACAACGCATATGCAAAGAACGGATGGTATGGACTTTCAGCTTAAGACTTTGCTGCGTAAATTCGTCGTGTAAAACACAACAACGAAGAATTTACTCAGCTAAATCCTCTCTTATAATTTATAAAGTTGATTGTAGCAAGAATGATAAACTACAAGATTACGCCAGTGAAAAAAAATAGTAGACGTGTGACGTCACGAACACTGCATTTCTATTGCCTGATAATTTGGTTTATTTTTTTTATAAGACTCTTTAAAGCTATTTTATATTAAGATTGCAATATTTAATAACGAAAGGTGAAGCTGGTAGTATGGGCTAAGTTAGTTTATTTTTATATATATATAGTTTAAAATTTCGGGCTGATAATTAACTTTTATTTTATCAGCATGGAGGGAGGGTACAGAAATAGTGTAATGAATTCCAGCGGCTATTACACTTCATCCATCAATCAATTCTGTCCTTTCTAGACAATCATTTTTTTTATGCTACCTAAAATTTAAATAATCTTTTGTAACGGACTAATATTTATAATGAATAATAATATTTGGGAACTCATTCCAACCACCCCCATCGACGAGCACGGCCGGACTACTAGGTAGCCCCGTTCCCAGGGTAAATTCCAGCAAACCAAAGTTTCGTTACAGTGAAGCACTTCGCCAGTGGGCAAAGTAACAATACAGATTGCTAATAATGACGGCAAATATTTAAATTTATGGCCAATATTCACTACAAGGCATTAACCTTCCTTTCTACCTGCCTTTGCCACACCATCAGAATGCTTCAGCTGGTACACACTTTTGTTTCCTTTATTTAGACAACAAAAACACAAAAGAACAAACTTTAAAAAAAATCCTCAACATTGCTTGGACAACAATTGTGTGGGGGATACTTTATCCTTGTATATATGTACATACATATTTATTTTGTCATGTACATGCTGGTGTAACATGTAAATTTATGAAAAGAATACCTGTATGTGTGTATGTATGGCTTTTGCCTGTCCACATATGAAAGTGATATACATACATACTTGTTATTGAGGCACGTGCCAAAGTCCACACGAAACTAAAAAAACTCATACCCTAAACAAGCAGTGTTGATGATCATTTAGTAAAACTCGCCAAGATTACCTACAACTTAAAGAAAATTCATAACAAAAGATAATAATTATGTACATATGTATATGCGATAAGTAGTAGGGAACTCCCACTCCGGTGGCAATTAAAATTGTTAAATTGTTGCTGAAATTGTTAAATTTGGGTAATTAAAATTTGAAAATTGTTAAATTCTTGGAAATTTGTGTTTTCGGCGGCGCTTTGATGTTTTTTTGTTTACATTAGGAGTTTTTGTTTACATTAAGTGTATGTCTGTCTGTCCGTCTGTCGGTCTGTCTGCCTGACCGTGGATGTTTGTGTGTGGAATATTTTGTGTGAATGTATTAAGGCGGTTCATAGTTTGGCGGTTTTTATGTGTGTATGTGACGACGGGGAAAATCATGAAAATAATTTTTTCTAATACCAATGGTGAAATAGTGATTATTAATTTTTCCTAATGTCTACGGCAAAACATGTTTATTAATTTTTCCTAATGCCGACGGCAAAATATGAATATAATTTTTTCAAATGCCGACGGGAAAATGATTTTTCCTAATGACGACGGGAAAACATGATTATTATTTTTTTTTCCTAATGCCTACGGCATGCATGATAATTTTTCCTAATGCCTACGGCAATGCATGCTAATTTTTTCAAATGCCGACGGCAATACATGATTATTTTTTTCCTAATGCCGACGGCAATACATACTTATTTTTCCTAATGCCTACGGCAATACATAATTATTTTCAAATGCCGACGGCAATACATGATAATTTTTCCTAATGCCTACGTCAATGCATGATAATTTTTCCTAATGCCGACGGCAAAACATGATTATTTTTTTCAAATGCCGACGGCAATACATACTTATTTTTCCTAATGCCTACGGCAATACATACTTATTTTTCCTAATGCCTACGGCAATACATAATTATTTTCAAATGCCGACGGCAATACATGATAATTTTTCCTAATGCCTACGTCAATGCATGATAATTTTTCCTAATGCCGACGGCAATACATGATAATTTTTCCTAATGCCTACGTCAATGCATGATAATTTTTCCTAATGCCGACGGCAAAACATGATAATTTTTCCTAATGCCGACGGCAAAACATGATTATTATTTTTTTCAAATGCCGACGGCAAAACATGATTATTATTTTCTAATGCTCCCAGTGTTGCCATACTGTAGAAATTCGTTATCGTAATACTATATCAGTAATATCAGAGAAAGTAGATTTGTTAACTACTAGGTCATATGGTTTCATATGAATCATGGGAATGTGCTTGTGTGATTTCCTCACGCTAATAAATTCTTATAAAATAAAATAATTAAATAAATGAATAAAATAATTACATAAATTATTTTATTTATTTATAAAACGTTCTCATGTATGTGAACACCCCTAATGCTTGTGTGTGGGGGGTCCAGCTTGTTTGTCACTGGTAAGCTTATATTCTGTTTATTTGTTTAAGAAATATATTTGTATGTAGGTATGTATGTGTGTATGATGCATGCATGCATGTATGTATGTATGTATGTATGTGTGTATGATGTTTGTATGTATGTATGTATGTATGTGCGATCGAAAGAACTTGTGCGTGGAATATTTTGTGGCTGTGTAGAATACATTTATATTTTGCAACGTAATCATTTTCTTTGGCTGCGATTATTTTAAAGCAGCAAGTTTCAACTAACTACAGTCATAAGCAGAGAAACAAAAAGTAAAAATTTGCAAGTTAGCAAAAATGCTAACTTCTCCTCCTCCTTCCCACTTCCTTCTCTTTCCTTTATGTAGTTTGTTTTTGAAATAAGAAAACACTTGTAGATTTTTTATTTTTCTATACATTTATTGTTTAAAGTTTTTTAAAATTTTATAATAATACATACATTAATATTTTAAAGAGTGTAAAAATTCATTTAAAGCAAGATATTTCTTTTGTTAGTAAAATAGCATTTTTTAATGCGCAAACACCAAGTTTATGATAATTACAATAAAAATATTCTGGATACTTAATCTCCATTTGTTTAAAGTTGATACAGCCTATATCCTCAACGTTAAAAATTTTTCGGCATAAAATTTTTTCCAACCATCGTCTTTTCTCTTCACCTTTTACATAAATTTTAGAACATCTTGCGTTGGCTTTTAAAAAATTGCAAACGCTTTCAAAAGAAACTGATCCAGCAGTCCAGCTGAGGTGATGATAGTTTTTCGTTAGCCACTTTGCTTCTCTTTGCTTTTTTATTGATAAGCATTTAAAATCAAATGGTGGTTTTATAATGAAATTGTTATATTCATAATTGTTGAAAACAATCGCTACTTCTTTTGCGATGAAATCATTTGAATTACTTTTGAAACCTTGTACGTCTATAAAAATTGTGTTATTTTCCATATTACTCAATTTATAAGACTTTTCGAACTTGTCCTTTGATGGGTATATATTCTATTATGCGATCATGAATAAGAATGCAGTAAGCTGATGTCTTTGCTGCAATATTAGTTGCTGTTTCAAATGCTATTTTTATATCAATCGGTCCATTATTGAGTGATTCATTCTGATGACTGACATCTACTACAATAATAGGAGCTTTTGTCTTAAACTCTGATGCAGATAGAAGCGGTTGAGATTCCCTCATATAGTAACTTTGTTGGAATCTTAGATACATATCATATAGAATTGCATATCGTTCATTTTTGAACTTTATGTTAAGATCATCATATGGATATGAGACTGAATTTAAATGTACTTTTAAATTAGTCAAATCACAATGAACAAACTTATTTTCTTGTTGAAAAGCAATCAATACAAAACGGGGGCGTTCTCTATTTGCAGCCAGTTTAACATTCCAAATATGGCTAGTACCTGTGTTTAATTGTGGATTAACATGACAATCCCAACTGCGAAATGCCATAGGTATAGAAGCACCATTGTTAATAATTTTTATCATATTCAATTTGCTAAAGTCGGATAATTGTACATGTGGGATTCTCCATGAGATGAGTGAAATTGTAAGTTTAGCTTTTTCAGTAGAAACACTCGAGCGTACAAGATCTTCATCATTCTTATTGCGCAAGAGTATCAATTCATGTTTTCCATTTAGTATAACTTTGTTGTAGTCTTCGGCGAATCCTAGAAGCATTTTTAGAGGTACATAAAAATTGAAAAATCCATTTTCAAGAGTGACATCGTCAATTTTGTTCCATCCAGCATTTTGCATCACATTGCTTTCTGTTGGTGACAGAGAAACCAAATTTTTTATAGTGCTTGTGGCTCCTAAATATCTTGTATGGTCAATTTCAATTCCATTGAGCTCATAGCGAATTTCATCAAACAGATATGCCACAAAGTTGTTTTTTAATAAAAAGTTCTCCGAAGAAGAAGAAGAAGAAGATTTGGCCTTATTATCATCGGCAACAAACCCCTCTACATAAATGTAGCTCTCACTGGGTAGCACATACAAATCTTGATTTTGTATTGAAATTCTAATTTCATCATTATTGTTGTAAGATTGTAAGTATGGTACATATGTATGATAGTCCTTTTTGATTATATTCTCATCAGACAAGGGTTTATCTAAGACATCTATTATTGAACTCATTTTGTCTTCAATTTAAAATTCAAGGACTTTAGAAAATTTTTATTTGATGTTGTTAGAGCTTTTTGTTGAGCTGGTCGCTTTAATGTTGTTGTTGTTGTTCTTGCTGCTGCTATATTTTTCAATGTATTTGTGTTGTATATTAGCATTATTTAGTTGGCCTTAAATGTATTCGTATTGTAATTTCCTCTCCTCGGAAATTAATTAAATCACCGTGTTGATCCAGTACGCGCAGCGCTAGTGAACTTATCTCTCTGGTGTTTACAGGTAAATAGATAAGATTTCTTGGAACCTCATCTATTTTATAGCCTGGAGGCACATTAATCGGAAATTCATGAAGTGTATGCGATTTCGAGTTATTCATATATGTGTTTATAGCGATACTACTTTCAATTCGCAAGAGATTCACTTTAAATATATTAACTGGAAGATCTGAATAATAATATTTGTTTGGTGTTAGGATTTTGCTATTGAATCCTAAAAGTTTTCCAATTGTATTGTCTTTATTAAAATATACAGGATCCTTGGAACTATTAACTTTAACTTGCATTGTATTGTTATTGGCTTCAATAAAAATCTTATTTGCTGGGCAGAGTCGTTTGTATTCCTCTTCTATAAAATCAACTATATTATTTAATTCGTAAGATCCAATTGGTATTTCAATTATATGTTCCCCTATATGAAACATATTGTTGTAGGTGTCTACATTTGGAATACTGTTGTATGAATGAAAATCAGTTAGAGCACACTCATATGCACCATGTAATTCAATAGGAGGAAAGTAACTAGCAGATAGTTCTGATGAGTTAGAGCTCAGAGTAAGTGTTATTGACATTATAACAGTCTGATTACAATTAAATAATGTTTAGTACACAGTATGGTTTATAAGTATGATTTACATATTTTATTTAAAACTTTTTCTCATTTTAAAATTAACATTAGTTTCTTAATATTAATGCTATTGTTGTTGTTGCAATTGTTGTTGTTGTTGTTTCTAATTTAGTTTTTCTTCCAACTATAATATTTCATCTTTACTTATCCAAGAATTGTGTTGATTAGAAAATCCCAGCCATTTAACATATACCTCCTTCCCTTTAATTTTAAGAACCTTTTCAACTAGATATGTATTTGGAAATCTAGTTTTTGAAAGTTCCTCAGTATAGAAGCCACCTTTAATAGGATTGCCAAGATAGTCTTCTAATATGTATGTTGCAGGATTTGTATTTTGAACTCTTGTAATTGTGAAAATTTCTGTAGTCCAATTTGGAGTATAACCTTTTTCAAATGTGTGCTTATATTTGCTTATGCGAACATGATCTCCCACATTAAATTTCGACATTTTATACATTTTCAAATGACTGTATACTGTATTTAGCAGCTTTTCCTCATTTGTTGAGTTGACTTTAATAGGAGCCATTTTAATGGTACGATGAACTTTTCTATTGTATGCATTGAGTAAATCCTTGTATATATCAATCCACTTATATGAACCATTATAACTAAATTCTTTCCACATCATTCCTTTCAATGTTCTATTAAATCGTTCTACTATTGATGCTTTCATAATGCTATATGTTGAGTAGTGATTAATGTTGTATTTATGCATTAATTTTCCAAAGTGTTTGTTGAAAAATTCTTTGCCATCATCTGTTTGTAAGTTTTTTGGTACTCGTCCCAATTCAAAAATATCTTCCATTGCCTTGGTTGTTTCGAGTGCTGTTTTTGTTTTTAGCGGTACTGCCCATGCAAATTTTGAGAATGTGTCAATTACAGTCAACAAAAATCGATAATTTCTATTTTCTTTAGAATAGTTCCCCATTTCAACTAAATCAGCTTGCCAAAGATCATCTATTCCTTTCATTACAACTCTGCGACGCACAAATTGTTTTCGTGCTTGCTTATGGAGTTCATTTACTAAATTTCTTTTTGAAGACATTAAGTTGTTTTTAAAGATTTTTTGCAGAGTGTTGTGATCTGCTTGACGCACTTTCAGCTATTGATACAAACATATAATTTTCTAATCTATAAATTTTTTCATTAAGCTGTTCAATTTGTTCTTCAAAGGATGTTTTAATATGTAGAATATCTTTTTCAATTTTATAATTTTCTTCTATATATAATTTTATTTCGCGTTGTAGTTCCTCAATTTGCATTTGAATATCTTCTCGTATTATAGTATTATCCCCCTTAAAGTATGTTAATAATTTCTCTTCTAATTTTTCGATTTGAGTTTGCAAAAACAATTTATTGATAACATCGTTTTCCTCCAGAGCTTTTGCAACATTTTTGATCCTTTTGTTTTGGACATCAATGTTGTTGTTCGTATCCACAAAGAACCCCAGCAGTTTAGGTGCATTTTTCAAAGAAATTGTGCTGCTAGTATCGTTTAAATAGTGTCCAAATTTATCAACAGACATACTCTATATAGTTTATTAAAGTTAGTGTATTATATTCGCTTCACGTAGTTCTTCACAAATTGATACAATTTCGTTATTGTGATTAGTATGACCTGCACCTTGTGATGCGAGCAGTAGTCGAAGTCTATCTACTAACTCATTTGGATCGTCCCAGTATATATAGTTGGGCTTATTGATGTTAAATTGTATTTATCACCTAAATAGCTACCTTTGGGCTTAGATTCTGTTGATTCGGGTAAATTCTTCTGGTTTTTCTCATCAATAAATTTTTTCATAATATGTTTATATTTATATCCTCTAGTACCCTTGATTTGACCATCAGGTTTATAGTCTGTCCTATATGCATTAGCAGTAATTAAAATCTTTTTATAGATTTCAAGTTCAAATTTATCATAATTTTTTGCTATTTTATGAAACATTAGAGAAAATAGTCCTGATATTAGAGCCCATATTTGACCACCAACTTGTATTTTATCGTCGTTCAGTTTTAGGTTACTATCATCAAATTTCCATTCATTATTATAATCTTTATGTGAACCATAGTTTGTAGCTAACTCGTTTCTTCCTTCCAAGACTGATAAGTCAGTATAAGTATCTTCTGTATTGGAAGTCTGTGAGTAAAAATCATCTTCGTCATCATCACCATTTTCAATATTATCATCATTAAATAAGATGGTATTATCAAATATTGTCCCTTCTACTACTTTTTTCTATCTTGACTGATGGGTTTTCAGGCTTTAAACTGGTATTATTATATGTATTATTATATTATATTAATGTTACTTTCTTCTTTCATGCGAACTCTCTTAATATTTTTAGAACTATTTATGAATTCCTCAAGAGGTTCTGTTATAGGTTTAAATGTATCTCTTTGTTGTTCACGTGTATCTATTTTACCAGTTTTACACTACAAAGCTTTTTCTTCAACACATTTCTTGTCAACACCAACTGCTTTAAAATTTTCTCATCCATGTTTGCTTAGAGCAAGTAACAGGTATCAGCTATTAGATCAGGTATCAGCTATCAGATCAGCTTATCAGGTACCTGGTCTGGTTTTTAGATCAGCTTATCAGGTAGCTGGTCTGGTTTTCAGATCAGCTTATCAGGACCTGGTCTGGTTTTCAGATCAGCTTATCAGGAGCTGGTCTGGTTTTCAGATCAGCTTATTAGGTATCAGATGGGTTATAGCAAATAGATGTATCAAGTTAAAAGGTAGATTAATAACTAAAGTCAATCTTTTATGAGCAGTTGTTTATATAGTTATAAAATAAGCAAATTGCTTTCTGGAGCGACCATATTTATCCTTCCAATACTCTCGACAAATTTCGTGGAACTTTTCATAACTCATATCGTTGCCGACATGATCCCTCTAAACATGCTTCATATTTGTCTCATCTTGCTTAAACATTATAATAACATTTGCATTGTCTCTTATTAAATGCTTGGGATTTCTAGTAAAAGTTTGACACAAGTAGGAAGAATCAACATCCCTATGTCGTCCCATACAAAACTATGTACGTATATTATTCTGCTTCTCACATGCAACATCATCAAATATCATAACTGAATTAGTTTTAGCTTAGTTAGGTGGAATAACCGATTCATTATCGGTGAATGTATAATATCCCATTCCTTTAATTGGTGATATTAGTTTCTTCAAGTTTTCATATTTGGGTTGATAAAGAGATTTTGAGTATAAATAGATGTTTTCAAACTTGAGTCCATTAGGACTTTCTAGTAAGCCAATCAAAACATTAGTCTTTCCACAATTTGATGGTCCCACTATTAGAGCACGAATAGAATTTGGTTAGAGGGGACTATGCTTTATTTTTGAAGTGATGTTCGATGATTCATAAATATTACGAACTAAAATATTTTTAGTTAGTGATTTTTTATGGGAATTGTTAAAATTTAAGTTTAAAATTTTTTAAACGCACTAATAATCCCAAATTAATATTTTACTTATTAAGTAAAATATTTTTTTAATTAAAAATACATTGAAATTGATTATTGAGGGGTTTAGCTGGATCCTATGCGCATTTCACTGTTGCTAATGCAGATCATCAGGGAATCTTTACCCAACGTTTCTTAGAACAACTAGAGTTGTTATGTTATAAACTTTCATTTAAACAAATGAGAAGCTTAAAACAAATAACAAAGTTGAAACAAGAACTCAATAATCAATATGAAAAAAAAGTCAGCCAATGTAGTAATGGTAAAGAAAATAAAAAAACATATTGATTATTGAGTTCTTGTTTCAACTTTGTTATTGTTTTAAGCTTCTCATTTGTTTAAATGAAAGTTTATAACATAATGACTCTAGTTGTTCTAAGAAACTTTGGGTAAAGGTTCCCTGATGATCTGCATAAGCAACAGTGAAATGCGCATAGGATCCAGCTAAGCCCCTCAATTATCAATTTCAATGTATTTTTAATTAAAAAATGTTTTACTTAATAAGTAAAATATTAATTTGGGATTATTAGTGCGTTTAAAAAATTTTAAACTTAAATTTTAATAATTCCCATACAAAATCACTAATTATTAAATTGACTGCACCAGGTCAAAAAATACTTGTGTGGCAACACTCTATTCTTAAATAGCTGTTGTTGTTATTTACATTTATTTTCTTTTTACAACTACAATTTGAAGCTCAAAAAAAGTCAGCCAATGTAGTAATGGTAAAGAAAATAAAAAAACATATTGATTATTGAGTTCTTGTTTCAACTTTGTTATTTGTTTTAAGCTTCTCATTTGTTTAAATGAAAGTTTATAACATAATAACTCTAGTTGTTCTAAGAAACTTTGGGTAAAGGTTCCCTGATGATCTGCATTAGCAACAGTGAAATGCGCATAGGATCCAGCTAAACCCCTCAATAATCAATTTCAATGTATTTTTAATTAAAAAAATATTTTACTTAATAAATAAAATATTAATTTGGGATTATTAGTGCGTTTAAAAAATTTTAAACTTAAAATATTTTTATGTTGTTTCATTAACTGCATATTTGTAATTAAATACATTTTATAAATGTTGCCTCTTATTATAGAAAAAATTAGGTAATATGGTTATACGATATCAGAAAACGTTAAGTCATAAAAACACCTTCGTTGGAGGAGGTATAGTAGATAAAATAATAAACTCTCTACCTGTTGAACTTCGTCTCCCTGGTTGTCAGTACTGTGGACCTGGAAGAAAACTACAAAAACGTTTAAATCAAGGTGATAAAGGAATTAATTTATTGGACTCTGCTTCTAAAGATCACGATATAGCTTATTCAAAAAATAAGGATTTAAGCACTAGACATAAAGCTGATAAAATACTTGAAAACTCAGCTTGGGATCGAGTTTTATCAAAAGATAGTAGTCTTGCAGAAAAATCATTTGCCTATATGGTTACCAGTGATGCCAATTTATCCATTTTCTGGCTAAATTTAGCCATTTTTCAACCCATTTAGCCGGAAGAAAAGTGAGTTTAGCTATTAGCTATTTTTAGCCATTTTTATTTTAATCTAGCTATTTTTAATAAAAAGTGAAAAAATTTACAAAAACGAGCGCGCAATTTTTTCGCCACATCCAAAAATTCAATTTTTTGCAAAAAAATGCTAATTTTCGACCAATGTTGGATGTACGATGTACTATCAGAAATCTAATTCACAGTCTTTCTTGATGCCTCCTTTCTCAGAAACAATAAAAATTTTTAACAAATACTTACTTTTTAAAATATTCGAAGAAAATTAAAAATACTTTTTTGACAAAATATACAAAATGTTCTCATAATTTTCAAAAATCCAAATTTTAAAATTATTTCTTGCTACAATTTTTGAGATATCAAAAAAATTATTTTTTCATATAAATTGTAATATAGTTTTCTTTCAAAAACAATAAAACCAACTGATTTTTGCCAAGTATATAATAAAGAAGTTATGTACCAACGATTAAAAAAAGTCAGGGCCAAAAATTAAAAAAAAAATTCAAGTCAAATAACTTGGAAACTGTAAGAGATAAAATGGTGTTCTTAGCATGTTTTATTTTTGTTTCTTAACGTTGATTGTCCCGCTGAAAAAATTTTTAAGATCGGTCGATATTTACAGAAGTTACGAAAGAATTTCGACAAGCGCAGTTTCCCACTTAGAGGCTCTTTGGAGCTACCCTGTCTTACAACAGGGTGCCTCCAAATATACTTTCTTAAAAGCTCCACACTTTTACTTTCCAAAACAGTTAGTTTTATCGAAATCGGTTCACTAGTTCAAAAGTTGCGGGCTTTTGACCACTTTTTATTATTTCACGCAACTGTGCAATGTCACTAATAAATCATTATAATTTCACTATTCGCACTTTCTGCAGGGTAATGTACCAGCTTTGCATGAATGTGCGTATGTATTTACAAGTACAAATACATACATAGTTCAGTACTGCCACTTTTATATATTTTGCATTTATAAAAATTAATTACTCTTTTAAAATGTACTTATTTTACGTAAAAGTACAAAAATGAATCAATTTATTCTTTACATCAATTTTTGGATATTGTTTCTGTTAAATAATATGAAATAACTGTACAAAATCATTCATTCAACATTTTATATTATTCTGGCAACACTGAATTTTCTCATTGTAGTCCAAGAAATAGAAATTAGTTCAATTGGACTACAACGACAAAATCAGCATGGATAACAACCTTTCGCCCTGTTGCCTTGTTGTCAAGGCATCATCAAGAATCATTCTCATATAAATATGTTTATTCTATCCTTGACATTTGGTAGTCGGTAGCGTGCTGTGGTGAATGTGATTAATGCATATAATTCATACAATCGTAAAATATAATGGTATAGGTTGCCGACCACGGATTTAATGCCCCCAATCAATCGTATGAAGCTGAACCATTGTGTGGGGCTTTGTTTTACCGAGCCTAGCTAGCTTTTTGTATCATAATCGAATCTTTTCCGAATCAGCTTGCCGGAATATGAGGTTATTTTTCGATCGTAAATGATACTCCGGTTGTGAGAAAATGGTACCCTACACATGAATCATACCAATGATTCATTTATGATACGAGTTGCTGATTAATTCTTGAGCAATTTCCTGGTAGTATTAAATCACCTTTTTGCGGTTTCTTTAAATTTTTTCATCTATTTTCAAGAAATTATTATAAGTGAATCCTTTTTCAATCACCCAAGTGATGAATCAGTTTTAAATCATCAAAAGTGATCTGAGAGGGATCATATAAGAGATTTCTGCAAAAAATTATCATCCAAATGCTAGCTGGGTATTTTCACATTATGATTTTGTTGAGAAAAATCGATAAATACATACATACTTACATAAATATTTATATGTACGTATGGATGGGTGTGCATAAATTCGCTTAATAAATATTATATTAATGATTTCAATAGGAATTTACCAAACGTACCTTATTGTGTAATATCCCTGTAGGAAATGTCTCTAGTGAATCACGATTTACTTTGTCGTCAGTACTATTGACTAATTATAATATACGTGTCATTGAAAAGCAACTACTGACATTGGAACTACTGATTAGATAGTTCCTCCGGTACCATATGAAGACATTGGAAACAGATAGTCACTATTACATTTTAGTAATTCCAATATACGCTTTTGATGAAATTGCATATTTTGTTCACATTAAACAAATATATAAAAATGGAACTTATGCATAAAAAGCATAAAATACCACGAACAAATTCATTCATTCGTTCAGCATATTACCAGCACGTAGGGAAATTGTTTGTCATTTCTATTAAATAAATATGTTAATCAAAAATTTTTATGTTTCGCTAATTAGTAAAGTCAAACACTTACGTATGGATCTGAAAGTTTTTTTTTTTTTTTTTTTTTTTTTAAATGCATGTTTATTATATATTGTATCTTCAAATATGAACTAACAATAAGTATTCAAATCTTAAATCTATAAAAAAAAATTATTAGGCCCGACCAATGTCGGACATAAGCTTAGTGATAGTTATTAATAATACATAAGTAGTGATAAGCAACAAAAAGAAAAAGGTGTTTTCAAGCAGCTTCATCATCTAGAGTGTTGAATATTAGAGCCCGTGTATCTCTCTTTTTTAAGCGGATGTGTCCAGTAAAGTTCAAAATATTACGAGCAAGCGGATTAGGATGTGACTCGAGTTTTGTTAGATATTTGCCTGCGTATTTTACAATTTCTTCAGTCACTAGTGGCATATTCAAATCGCGATGTATATTTGAATTTTTGATGTACCATGGAGCCGATGTTATAATGCGTAAAATTTTATTTTGCCTTCGTTGAATTTTCTCTACATTTGAAGCTGAAGCAGTGCCCCATAGTTGAATTCCGTAACACCATATTGGCTTTAAAAGCGACTTGTATATTAAAAGTTTGCAGTCTAGGCTAAGTGTTGAATTTCTACCAATCAGCCAATGTACCTGAGTTAATTTAAGTTTCATTTGAGTTAACTTAGAGTCAATGTGATGTTTCCATGTAAGTCGTCGATCAAGGTGTATACCAAGATATTTCACATGTGAATGTTGAGGAACAACTTGATTGTTAATCCGAATGGGGGAGCAAGTATCTCTTCTTAGGGTGAACTCATAATATTGTGAAATTCAATTTGTTTTGTGCAGAACCTCTCAGGGAAAACAAGACTGTGCATGTTTAAGCGATATGAAAACAAGAATTTGTAAATAAGCAAAAACGAAAGTTTTTTTGATTCAACGGAGTAAAGCCAATAAAGAAATAAACACTTTGGAAAATTACTGCATAAATACAACATTAATCACTACTCAACATATAGCATTATGAAAGCATCAATAGTAGAACGATTTAATAGAACATTGAAAGGAATGATGTGGAAAGAATTTAGTTATAATGGTTCATATAAGTGGATTGATATATACAAGGATTTACTCAATGCATACAATAGAAAAGTTCATCGTACCATTAAAATGGCTCCTATTAAAGTCAACTCAACAAATGAGGAAAAGCTGCTAAATACAGTATACAGGCATTTGAAAATGTATAAAATGTCGAAATTTAATGTGGGAGATCATGTTCGCATAAGCAAATATAAGCACACATTTGAAAAAGGTTATACTCCAAATTGGACTACAGAAATTTTCACAATTACAAGAGTTCAAAATACAAATCCTCCAACATACATATTAGAAGACTATCTTGGCAATCCTATTAAAGGTGGCTTCTATACTGAGGAACTTTCAAAAACTAGATTTCCAAACACATATCTAGTTGAAAAGGTTCTTAAAATTAAAGGGAAGGAGGTATATGTTAAATGGCTGGGATTTTCTAATCAACACAATTGTTGGATAAGTAAAGATGAAATATTATAGTTGGAAGAAAAACTAAATTAGAAACAACAACAACAACAATTGCAACAACAACAATAGCATTAATATTAAGAAACTAATGTTAATTTTAAAATGAGAAAAAGTTTTAAATAAAATATGTAAATCATACTTATAAACCATACTGTGTACTAAACATTATTTAATTGTAATCAGACTGTTATAATGTCAATAACACTTACTCTGAGCTCTAACTCATCAGAACTATCTGCTAGTTACTTTCCTCCTATTGAATTACATGGTGCATATGAGTGTGCTCTAACTGATTTTCATTCATACAACAGTATTCCAAATGTAGACACCTACAACAATATGTTTCATATAGGGGAACATATAATTGAAATACCAATTGGATCTTACGAATTAAATAATATAGTTGATTTTATAGAAGAGGAATACAAACGACTCTGCCCAGCAAATAAGATTTTTATTGAAGCCAATAACAATACAATGCAAGTTAAAGTTAATAGTTCCAAGGATCCTGTATATTTTAATAAAGACAATACAATTGGAAAACTTTTAGGATTCAATAGCAAAATCCTAACACCAAACAAATATTATTATTCAGATCTTCCAGTTAATATATTTAAAGTGAATCTCTTGCGAATTGAAAGTAGTATCGCTATAAACACATATATGAATAACTCGAAATCGCATACACTTCATGAATTTCCGATTAATGTGCCTCCAGGCTATAAAATAGATGAGGTTCCAAGAAATCTTATCTATTTACCTGTAAACACCAGAGAGATAAGTTCACTAGCGCTGCGCGTACTGGATCAACACGGTGATTTAATTAATTTCCGAGGAGAGGAAATTACAATACGAATACATTTAAGGCCAACTAAATAATGCTAATATACAACACAAATACATTGAAAAATATAGCAGCAGCAAGAACAACAACAACAACATTAAAGCGACCAGCTCAACAAAAAGCTCTAACAACATCAAATAAAAATTTTCTAAAGTCCTTGAATTTTAAATTGAAGACAAAATGAGTTCAATAATAGATGTCTTAGATAAACCCTTGTCTGATGAGAATATAATCAAAAAGGACTATCATACATATGTACCATACTTACAATCTTACAACAATAATGATGAAATTAGAATTTCAATACAAAATCAAGATTTGTATGTGCTACCCAGTGAGAGCTACATTTATGTAGAGGGGTTTGTTGCCGATGATAATAAGGCCAAATCTTCTTCTTCTTCTTCTTCGGAGAACTTTTTATTAAAAAACAACTTTGTGGCATATCTGTTTGATGAAATTCGCTATGAGCCCAATGGAATTGAAATTGACCATACAAGATATTTAGGAGCCACAAGCACTATAAAAAATTTGGTTTCTCTGTCACCAACAGAAAGCAATCTGATGCAAAATGCTGGATGGAACAAAATTGACGATGTCACTCTTGAAAATGGATTTTTCAATTTTTATGTACCTCTAAAAATGCTTCTAGGATTCGCCGAAGACTACAACAAAGTTATGCTAAATGGAAAACATGAATTGATACTCTTGCGCAATAAGAATGATGAAGATCTTGTACGCTCGAGTGTTTCTACTGAAAAAGCTAAACTTACAATTTCACTCATCTCATGGAGAATCCCACATGTACAATTATCCGACTTTAGCAAATTGAATATGATAAAAATTATTAACAATGGTGCTTCTATACCTATGGCATTTCGCAGTTGGGATTGTCATGTTAATCCACAATTAAACACAGGTACTAGCCATATTTGGAATGTTAAACTGGCTGCAAATAGAGAACGCCCCCGTTTTGTATTGATTGCTTTTCAACAAGAAAATAAGTTTGTTCATTGTGATTTGACTAATTTAAAAGTACATTTAAATTCAGTCTCATATCCATATGATGATCTTAACATAAAGTTCAAAAATGAACGATATGCAATTCTATATGATATGTATCTAAGATTCCAACAAAGTTACTATATGAGGGAATCTCAACCGCTTCTATCTGCATCAGAGTTTAAGACAAAAGCTCCTATTATTGTAGTAGATGTCAGTCATCAGAATGAATCACTCAATAATGGACCGATTGATATAAAAATAGCATTTGAAACAGCAACTAATATTGCAGCAAAGACATCAGCTTACTGCATTCTTATTCATGATCGCATAATAGAATATATACCCATCAAAGGACAAGTTCGAAAAGTCTTATAAATTGAGTAATATGGAAAATAACACAATTTTTATAGACGTACAAGGTTTCAAAAGTAATTCAAATGATTTCATCGCAAAAGAAGTAGCGATTGTTTTCAACAATTATGAATATATCAATTTCATTATAAAACCACCATTTGATTTTAAATGCTTATCAATAAAAAAGCAAAGAGAAGCAAAGTGGCTAACGAAAAACTATCATCACCTCAGCTGGACTGCTGGATCAGTTTCTTTTGAAAGCGTTTGCAATTTTTTAAAAGCCAACGCAAGATGTTCTAAAATTTATGTAAAAGGTGAAGAGAAAAGACGATGGTTGGAAAAAATTTTATGCCGAAAAATTTTTAACGTTGAGGATATAGGCTGTATCAACTTTAAACAAATGGAGATTAAGTATCCAGAATATTTTTATTGTAATTATCATAAACTTGGTGTTTGCGCATTAAAAAATGCTATTTTACTAACAAAAGAAATATCTTGCTTTAAATGAATTTTTACACTCTTTAAAATATTAATGTATGTATTATTATAAAATTTTAAAAAACTTTAAACAATAAATGTATAGAAAAATAAAAAATCTACAAGTGTTTTCTTATTTCAAAAACAAACTACATAAAGGAAAGAGAAGGAAGTGGGAAGGAGGAGGAGAAGTTAGCATTTTTGCTAACTTGCAAATTTTTACTTTTTGTTTCTCTGCTTATGACTGTAGTTAGTTGAAACTTGCTGCTTTAAAATAATCGCAGCCAAAGAAAATGATTACGTTGCAAAATATAAATGTATTCTACACAGCCACAAAATATTCCACGCACAAGTTCTTTCGATCGCACATACATACATACATACATACAAACATCATACACACATACATACATACATACATACATACATGCATGCATGCATCATACACACATACATACCTACATACAAATATATTTCTTAAACAAATAAACAGAATATAAGCTTACCAGTGACAAACAAGCTGGACCCCCCACACACAAGCATTAGGGGTGTTCACATACATGAGAACGTTTTATAAATAAATAAAATAATTTATGTAATTATTTTATTCATTTATTTAATTATTTTATTTTATAAGAATTTATTAGCGTGAGGAAATCACACAAGCACATTCCCATGATTCATATGAAACCATATGACCTAGTAGTTAACAAATCTACTTTCTCTGATATTACTGATATAGTATTACGATAACAAATTTCTACAGTATGGCAACACTGGGAGCATTAGAAAATAATAATCATGTTTTGCCGTCGGCATTTAAAAAAAATAATAATCATGTTTTGCCGTCGGCATTAGGAAAAATTATCATGTTTTGCCGTCGGCATTAGGAAAAATTATCATGCATTGACGTAGGCATTAGGAAAAATTATCATGTATTGCCGTCGGCATTTGAAAATAATTATGTATTGCCGTAGGCATTAGGAAAAATAAGTATGTATTGCCGTAGGCATTAGGAAAAATAAGTATGTATTGCCGTCGGCATTTGAAAAAAATAATCATGTTTTGCCGTCGGCATTAGGAAAAATTATCATGCATTGACGTAGGCATTAGGAAAAATTATCATGTATTGCCGTCGGCATTTGAAAATAATTATGTATTGCCGTAGGCATTAGGAAAAATAAGTATGTATTGCCGTCGGCATTAGGAAAAAAAATAATCATGTATTGCCGTCGGCATTTGAAAAAATTATCATGCATTGCCGTAGGCATTAGGAAAAATTATCATGCATGCCGTAGGCATTAGGAAAAAAAATAATAATCATGTTTTCCCGTCGTCATTAGGAAAAATCATTTTCCCGTCGGCATTTGAAAAAATTATATTCATATTTTGCCGTCGGCATTAGGAAAAATTAATAAACATGTTTTGCCGTAGACATTAGGAAAAATTAATAATCACTATTTCACCATTGGTATTAGAAAAAATTATTTTCATGATTTTCCCCGTCGTCACATACACACATAAAAACCGCCAAACTATGAACCGCCTTAATACATTCACACAAAATATTCCACACACAAACATCCACGGTCAGGCAGACAGACCGACAGACGGACAGACAGACATACACTTAATGTAAACAAAAACTCCTAATGTAAACAAAAAAACATCAAAGCGCCGCCGAAAACACAAATTTCCAAGAATTTAACAATTTTCAAATTTTAATTACCCAAATTTAACAATTTCAGCAACAATTTAACAATTTTAATTGCCACCGGAGTGGGAGTTCCCTACTACTGCGATATCACTAAAGCAACAAAATCAAGAAAAGAGAAAAAAATAACAACCCCAAAAAAATGAATAAAGTGCAATAGAGTTGGTTGTTGGATTTCTGTCTGCTAGATTAATAACCCCGTATGGAAATAACCGCGCGTGAAAAAGAAAGATATACATTCATACCTATGTCTATGTACTCAATTGAGCAAGCGTGACATTGTATGTACATAAGTATATGTCTATGTAGGTAATTATTGCTTGTTCTTAGTAGTAGGGAATATAGGCTTCTGGCGCCGATTAAAATTGTTAAATTGTGGCTGAAATTTTTAAATTGTTGCTGAAATTGTTAAATTTGGGTAATTGAAATTTGAAAATTTTAAAAATCTTGAAATTTGATACCTACGAGGGTGGTTCAATAAGTCCTTTAAATATTTTTCGAGGGTGGTTCAATAAGTGCGTCTTTTTTCAAATGCCGACGGCAATGCATGATAATTTTTCCTAATGCCTACGGCAATGCATGATAATTTTTCCTAATGCCTACGGCGATGCATGACAATTTTTCCTAATGCCTACGGCAAAACATGATTATTATTTTTTTCAAATGCCGACGGCAAAACATGATTATTATTTTTTAATGCTCCCAGTGTTGCCAGACTGTAGAAATTTTTTATCGTAATACTATATCAGTAATATCAGAGAAAATAGATTTGATGACTACTAGGCGATTCTCATATGAATCATGGGAATGTGCTTGTGTGATTTCCTCACGCTAATAAATTGTTTATAAATAAAATAATTAAATAAATTAATAAAATAATAAAATAAATTATTTTATTTATTTATAAAACGTTCTCATGTATGTGAACTCCCCTAATGCTTGTGTGTGGGGGGTCCAGCTTGTTTTTGTCGCTGGTAAGCTTATATTCTGTTTATTGGTTTAAGAAATATATTTGTATGTATGTAAGTATGTATGTATGTAGGTATGTATGTGTATGATGCGTGTGTGTATGTATGTATGTATGTATGTATGTGCGATCGAAGGAGCTTGTGCGTGGAATATTTTGTGGCTGTGTAGAATACCTTTATATTTGGCAACGTAATCATTTTCTTTGTCTGCGATTATTTTAAAGCAGCAAAGTTTCAAGTAACTACAGTCAGCAGCAGAGAAACAAAAAGTAAAAATTTGCAAGTTAGCAAAAAAGCTAACTTCTCCTCCTCCTTCCCACTTACTTCTCTTTCCTTTATGTAGTTTGTATTTGAAGTAAGAAAACACTGGTATATTTTTTATTTTTCTGTACATTTATTGTTTAAGATTTTTTAAAATTTTATAGTAACACATACATTAATATTTTAAAGAGTGAAAAAGTTCATTTAAAGCAAGATATTTCTTTTGTTAGTAAAATAGCATTTTTTAATGCGCAAACACCAAGTTTATGATAATTACAATAAAAATATTCTGGATACTTAATCTCCATTTGTTTAAAGTTGATACAGCCTATATCCTCAACGTTAAAAATTTTTCGGCATACAATTTTTTCCAACCATCGTCTTTTCTCTTCGCCTTTTACATAAATTTTAGAACATCTTGCGTTGGCTTTTAAAAAATTGCAAACGCTTTGAAAAGAAACTGATACGGCACTCCAGCTGAGGTGATGATAGTTTTTCGATAGCCACTTAACTTCTCTTTGCTTTTTTATTTATAAACATTTAAAATCAAATGGTGGTTTTATAATGAAATTGTTATATTCATAATTGTTGAAAACAATCAGACTAGAAAAATATAAATATAAACATAAATATATATTATGTATGATATAAATTTGTAATCGTAAGGGTGTCATATAATTTGTAGATAATCTGCCAACTTGACAACATTTTTATCAATACAAATAAATGAACATTTATACATTATTTTCTCCTTTTTTGGAAAGGTAAAAATATTGCCAAGTTATCAGATTATCTAGAAATTATATGACACCCTTACGATTACAAATTTATATCATACATAATATATTTCTGTGTTAGGTATTGTGGCAAAGAAGAACTTGGTACAAATTTATATCTCACAACTTTTAATGGCCGAAATTTTGGATAGGAACTTGGCCGTTTTTCACATTTATGTTTTTGTGAGGATCTGATTACTTTTTGAAAAGATTTCTATAATAACAGTTTTTAAACTTAAATTTTCTAGTGTATTTTATTTCTATTCATGATCACTGTGCCAGTTGAAAATGGCAGAGTTACATAAAATAATGGGTAAGAGTGTGATGAGTGTTGACCTTAAAAATGCACCATTGTGTCATTACAACGGGTGGCCAGTGTGTATGCAATTCGGCAAGAGGCGACTGGAAGAAACATGTAAAATGCAGCGTAAATTTTACTGGGCACGACCCCGCCTGTTTTCTCAATATATTTACATGTTAAATAAAGTCTGCTTAGCCGAAGTACATAAATCAAAAAGATATGCCCAATGTGTATGCAAAGTTTCAATAGGGTGGCTGGTGCTTTTAATTTTTGGATTTTCCGATTGAGTAAATCAATTACTATTTGTGTACAAAATGTCAGCTCTCTATAGGATAATATTCATGAGCCTGACCCCACTGACTTTTATATCTTCTAGTGCTTATGGTTCATGCAAGGTTTGGTATTAAAAAGTTAATAAGAAATACCTGAGTATTAAATTGAAAACTGCTAGGCCTAAGTACCTGAACGAAAAAGCTAAGATTTATGGGTGAAGTCACGGTTACTTTTCAAAATATTGATTTTTTTGGATAAGTGCAATGTGTGTGAAATGTTTTAATAAAATGTATGTTACTTTTGAATTTGAAGTGCTTGTTTCCGCCCTCTGATAGCAACTTCTGGGTTTTCCGATTTTTCTTAGTGATCTCTGATCTAGATTTATTTGTGTATCAAATTTAAGCTCGCTAGTGCGAATTGGAGCTTTAACGTCGTGGCCCCACATACCGGGTAAAACTTTTTGGTCTTAAGATTTTCCCATTGGCTTACGCAGCTACACTTACTAGTGTATAAAATGTCAGCTCTAGTAACTCAAAATTTTGTTGTGAGCATCGCTTATGATTCATGCTAATTTTCTTTTAAAATATGCTAGACCGATGTAGATTAAACACAAGGCTAACATGTTATGGGAGTGATCACGCCTAATTTTTAAGGTGATGCAAGATTTCACTAAATTGGCTTGAATTAAAAGCTGTGTATTAAGTATTTAGTTCAAAACAATATTAGCGTGGTCCCGCCCATTCTGGTAAAATTGTTTGGGTTTTCAAATTTTTCTAGTCATCAGAATTTCAATACATTTACCTGTGGTCATTTATGTCTTCAATTTCTGTATGAAATAACTGAAAATATTAAATAAAAAAAGCACAAACATTTATATTTTACAAAACTCTTTCATGTATTTTTATTTATAATTTAAAAAACAAAATTATTATATATTATTGCCAAATAGGAAATTGGGAATTTTGAATTAGAAATTCACTCAGCTCGCTTTCAACAATTAATCTTTGTTCACCTTCCCTGCTTAAGCAATATGATCCGCTCGAGAGTTCTTTAATTTCATCATCGGTTAAAATATTATATTGCTTTGGCAGGAACATTATGTGGTTTTCCATTTCAACTTTTAGTGTTAGCCCATATTTTGTTGTTACTCTTGTCACTTTTCGAATGGTGTATTTAATTGATGTCTCAAGCTCCTTTATGTGGATTAAGGTTTTATTTTTTAGTGAATTAAATTTTGATGTTAGATTTGTTGTAGACTCCATTTTTTTATTTACTTCTGCTCACTTTGAATGTTTAACTGAAAATGATCTTAAAAGTAGCGATGATGACTTCAAGAAGGCTAATGGAAAATATTTATGGTGAAATAGTGAATAAGTGGGGGATAGTGATAGACAGAAAGAGATGGTTATAGAGAGAAAAGGGATAGATAGAGATAGAGTGCTAAAAAAGAAGTATGGAATATATATGATGGTATAGATATTTTAAATATCAAGAGATACTACTTTAAAAATTTAAAGAGCAAATTAGTCTTATCAGCCAATAAAATGAGCCAAATTAGACGTACTCTAAACCAATTTATAAGAGATTTTGAAAGCTTCAGGCTTTTTTATCATTGAGAGATGAAATTTTTTTTCCAAAGTATGCTGGATGAGAACGAAGAATATGGTATCATGGAAGATGAAGACAACACAGAAGGACACTTCAAAAGCTGTCCTTGGTATGATCCTGAGTGTCAGGAAGGACCTGATACTTGTAGGTGTACAATATATTTTTTGCGCAAAAGTATATTATAACATTTAATAATTGGATACTAAGAAACGTTTCCATCATTATAAATAAAATAATTAAAAAATTAGATTAAATGGTATTATTAAAAGAAATAAAATAAAATTAAATTGTATTATTAAAATATTCCTTGTTTTGCATTATTTTTTTTAAAGGAAATTTAGGAATCATTTATTCGAATAGAAAATAACAGAAACTTGAATGCAGTGAAAAATATAGCAGCAAGAGCAAAAACAACATTAAAGCGACCAGCTCAACAAAAAGCTCTAACAAGATAAAATAAAAATTTTCTAAGTCCTTGAATTTTCAATTGAAGACAAAATGAGTTCAATAATAGATGTCTTAGATAAACCCTTGTCTGATGAGAATATAATCAAAAAGGGCTATCATACATATATCTACATACCATACTTACAATCTTACAATAATAATGATGAAATTAGAATTTCAATAAAAATCAAGATTTGTACGTGCTACCCAGTGAGAACTACATTTATGTAGAGGGGTTTGTTGCCGAGGTTAATAATCCCAAAGGATTAAATAAAGGATAAAGGAGGACTTTATATTAAAAAACAATTTTGTAGCATATCCATTTGATGAAATTCGCTATGAGCTCAATGGAACTAAAATTGACCATACAAGATATTTAGGAGCCACAAGCACCATAAAAAATTTGGTTTCTCTGTCACCAACAGAAAGTAATGTGCAAATGCTCGATGGAACAAAATTGACGATGTCACTCTTGAAAATGGATTTTTCAATTTCTATGTAGCTCTAAAACTGCTTCTAGGATTCGCTGAAGACTACAACAAAGTTATACTAAATGAAAAACATGAACTGATACTCTTGCGCAATAAGAACGATGAAGATCTTGTACGCTTGAGCGTTTCTACTGAAGCTGAAAGCTAAACTTACAATTTCACTCATCTCATGGAGAATCCCACATGTACATTTATTTGACTTTAGCAAATTGAATATGATGAAAATTATTAACAATGGTGCTTCTATACCTATGGCATTTCGCAGTTGGGATTGTCATGTTAATCCAAAATTAAACACAGGAACTAGCCATATTTGGAATGTTAAACTGGCTGCAAATAGAGAACGCCCCCGTTTTGTATTGATTGCTTTTCAATAAGAAAATAAGTGTGTTCATTATGATTTGACTAATTTAAAAGTACATTTAAATTCAGTCTCATATCCAAAGTTCAAAATAAATGATATACAATTCTATATGATATGTATCTAAGATTCCAACAAAGCTACTATATAAAAGAATCTCGACCGGTTCTAACTGCGTCGGAGTTTAAAACAAAAGCTCCTATTACTGTAGTAGATGTCAGTCATCAGAATGAATCATTTAATAATGGACCGATTGATATACAAATAGCATTTGAAACAACAACTAATATTGCAGCAAGGACATCAGCTTACTGCATTCTTATTCATGATCGTATAATATAAGGCGACCATACGTACTCTTTTTAAGAGGACAGTACTCTATTTCAACTCGCTGTCCTCTATTAAATTTGTGTACTTTATCTGTCCTCTTTTTCATAATCAGTCATCTTTTGTCATCTTTTATTTTAAAAGTATGATCAATAATTGTATTTACTGAGTTTTCGATTTTGAAAATAAGTGGTAACACTTACTTTCTTCCCGTAAGTTTTATGTGTTTTTTGAAAATAAGTGGTAACACTTACTTTCTTCCCGTAAGTTTTATGTGTTTTTTGAAAATAAGTGGTAACACTTACTTTCTTCCCGTAAGTTTTATGTGTACAGGGTTGTGATATTGTAAACATTTTGTTGTTGAGCTTTTTTCCTATTTTTATGTTTTGTTTTTTTCTGCGTGCTAGTTTTTTTTTTTTTTTTTTTTTTTTTTTGATAGAAAATTATATACATATTAAGATACCAACAGACGACATGTTTTTCACATTGTATGTGCCAGAATTTACATATGTAAACGAAAACATGTCGTGTGTTACCTTTAAAACATTGCTTGTGTAAAAAACATGACAAACAACACAAGACATTATTTAAAATAGAGCGTGCTCTATTTTCTTATGTTAAACATATAGCTCCAAATGTCTATGTCATGCGAACAAATTCGTCGGCGGTTGATTATGTGCACTATCATTAGCCGTCTGAATGAAGTATTTTGCAAGACAAATTAATTATATATTTTTTTTTTAATTTAACATTGTCGTTTTATTAAAATAAGTCCAAAAATGTATAGATTTTTAGATACATCCTCAACGTCTTGTTTAAAAAAGAAAAAATTAAAAAAGCAAATTTGCGTCGCCAGTACTACAGCGACGGAACCAAAAATATTTCGATGGCTGCAAGCCATTTATAAAACAAACTACGTGGATATTTATGTACTGAAAAAGAAGAAGTGATATTACATGTACTTTTGTGACCAAAAATTATAAACCTTATGTAAATTAACCAATATTGACAAGCATAAAGAAAAACATACGAGTCGAAAACTTAAAAAACACATGTAAAAAACATGTCGTCTGTTGGTACCTTTAATGAACTATTCGGTAAGTAGTAACTTTTAATTATTCAAAGTAATCTATAATAAATTAATAAAACATATGTAGAATATAAATTTTTCTATAAAATACATACATATGTATGTAAAAAATGTATTTATGAATTCAAATAAATTTTTTGTTAAATTTTTTTAATGTCCTCTATTTTCATTTCTAAAATCTGGTCACCTTATATAATAGAATATATACCCATCAAAGGACAAGTTCGAAAAGTCTTATAAATTGAGTAATATGGAAAATAACACAATTTTTATAGACGTACAAGGTTTCAAAGGTAATTCAAATGATCTCATCGCAAAAGAGTAGCGATTGTTGTCAACAATTATGAATATAACAATTTCATAATAAGACCACCATTTGGTTTTAAATGCTTATCAATAAAAGAAAGCAAAGAGAAGCAAAGTGGCTAACGAAAAACTATCATCACTTAAGCTGGACTGCTGGAACAGTTTCTTTTGAAAGCGTTTGTAATTTCTTAAAAGCCAATGCAAGATGTTCTAAGATTTATGTTAAAGGTGGAGAGAAAAGACGATGGTTGGAAAAAATTTTATGCCGAAAATTTTTTAACGTTGAGGATATAGGCTGTATCAACTTTAAACAAAGTATCCAGAATATTTTTATTGTAATTATCATAAACTTGGTGTTTGCGCATTAAAAAATGCTATTTTACTAACAAAAGAATATCTTGCTTTAAATGAACTTTTTCACTTTTTAAAATACATACTTTAAGTATTATTATAAAATTTAAAAAAAAATTAAACAATAAATGTATAGAAAAATAAAAAATCTACAAGTATTTTCTTATTTGAAATACAAACCACATAAAGGAAAGAGAAGGAAGTGGGAAGGAGGAGGAGAAGTTAGCCTTTTTGCTTACTTGCAAATTTTTACTTTTTGTTTCTCTGCTGATGGCTGTAGTTAGTTGAAACTTTACTGCTTTAAAATATTTGCAGCCAAAGAAATGAACTACGTTGCAAAATATAAATGTATTCCACAAAATATTCTACGCACAAGTTCCCAGTGCTAGTGCAGCGTGTGTATATTCCCTAGTTCCTAAAGAACTACTACTAGTGCATCACAATCTACTTCGCATGCTCTTAATTGTTGAACTTAACATGGGGATGTCCTACGAAGGTGGTAATTTAGCCCCCTCTGCATAACCATTACCTAGCAACGTAGATACCGACATAGACATATAAACCGCACTTCCCCAATTCAAAAGACATTGTGTATTAAATTCATCAAAAAGTTGACAAAAAAGTGTTGATCATTTATAACGGGATCTGTTTATCATTAACATACATATGTATATGTTTTCTACTCGTCGTTGAAAAAAATTCGTTTTCTGTATTACTTGGAGCTATAGAATTAGCTAGCGAAACGGGAGTATCTATTTTTACATTAAATCATGAGACATTGGTGTCTAGAGAGAGATGTAGATGTGATTGAAATGCCACATGGGTAGCCCCTAGTGCAAATTGAGGAAAAGCGTTAACTACTTCGCAAGTCATTGGTGGCAATGGTTCCTTTTCATACCACTGGGTTCCTCCAATCATACATATACATTCATACACACACACATACAAATATATATTTCTTAAACAAACGAACAAAATATAAGCTTACCAGCGACAAACAAGCTGTACCCCCCACACACAAGCATTAGGGGGGTTCACATACATGAGAACATTTTATACTGAAGTGTACCTCACTTACTGTAATACACTGTATCATAATATAATTGCATTGCAACACAGTTCATTGTAATAATTAACAAAACGCTTACTGTATTAAATTTAAATGACACACTTTTGTTTTCATTACAAAATTATTCTATTATAGATGGTCAGCAAAAGTAAAGACATAAAGAAACACAAAAATAATAAAATTTAAAATAGTATATAAGTAGAGTAAAACACGGAATAAATCAGATTTTAATGAATGAACATAAACCGGCAATAACTTGCCTTGTTTAATTATTGAATTCTCACTTTTTCTGGCAGTTCCTTTGAACGCCTAGTTATAAGCTGGACCCCCTGTACAGCTGGATAAAAATAATAATTGGGCTATAGAACTTCTCGACACACTACATACTAGTTACACATCCATATTAACACACAACCTTTACAATACATATATAATATAATTAACTAATGGGTGTTTTTTTAGAGGTATAGAACTTCGAATTGAAATAAAACACAAGAAAATCGTTTTAATGTCCATCAATTTGGCTTTATTGGAAGGATAATTTTATGCCATTAATGCATAAATATGATTTCGGGCATGTGGCCGCTGCGGCTGGCTCGAATAAAGCCAATTCTACAGGTCCAATTTTCAACCACTTTTTCGAGCATATGGGGCCGTATGTTGGCAATAACGCCACGAATGTTGGCTTCCAAGTCCCCTAACGTTTCTGGTTTGTTGGCGTAGACGAGCGACTTCACATATCCCCAAAGAAAATAATCCAATGGTGTCAAATCACACGATCTTGGTGGCCAATTGACAGGTCCATTCCGCGAAATTATGCGCTCATCGAATGTTTCCTTCAATAAATCGATTGTGACGTGCGCTGTGTGGCATGTAGCGCCGTCTTGTTGGAACCACAACTCATCCACATTCATGCCATCCAATTCGGGAACAAAATAGTCGGTTATCATGGCTCTATACCGGTCTCCATTAACGGTAACTGACTCTCCAGCATTATTTCGGAAGAAGTATGGCCCAATGACTCCACCAGCCCATAGAGCACACCAAACAGTCAGTTTTTGTGGATGTAATGGCGTCTCAAGGGTCTCATGTGGATTCTCTTCACTCAAAATGCGGCAATTTTGCTTGTTGACGTAGCCATTCAACCAAAAATGAGCCTCATCACTGAACAAAATTTTGCGATGAAAATCAGCATCGAGATCAATCTCATTTTCGGCCCATACACGAAAATCACGACGCATTGCATGGTCTCGCGGCTTTAATTCTTGCACAAGCTGGATATTGTAAGGTCGCAAGCCAAGATCTTTGCGCAAAATCTTCCATAAAGTTGATGGACAAAGCTCCAATTGCTGTGCACGGTGGCGAATCGATTCATTCGGGTCCTCTTCAACACTTTGCTCTACAGCGGCAATTGTTTCTTCGGTGCGCACTGTTCGACGTCTCTGCGGATGCGTATTATCACATAGAGTAAACGTAGTGCGAAAACGATCCATGGTTAACCGAATTAATTGCTCTGATGGACGATTATGTCCACCATAAAATGGACGGAGCTTGCGGTAAACTTCGCGAACTGAACCATTATTTTCGAAATAAATTTGCACGATTTGCAAGCGTTGTTCTTTTGTCAACCTGTTTATGATGAAATGGCAAACCAAACTAAATATTAATCATTTGACAGCTGACAAAATGGCCGCCAGTTAAAAAAGTGATGCCAACTTAAAGTTCTATACCTAAATAAAAAACACCCATTAAATTTAATTGGTTTACTTAATTATTTTATTTATAAACAATTTATTAGTGTAAGGAAATCACACAAACACATTCCCAAGATTCATATGAGAATCGCCTAGTAGTCATCAAGTATATAGTATTACGATAACAAATTTCTACAGTCTGGCAACACTAAGAATTTTTTCTGCAGCATTAGAAGCTGACAAAGCTTAAATTTAGCAAAATTTATTGGTTTTGTTTTTTTTTACTTTACATCACTTTTTTCTTTTTTTTTCTTTTTGTTGCTTATCACTACTTATGTATTATTAATAACTATCACTAAGCTTATGTCCGACATTGGTCGGGCCTAATAATTTTTTTATAGATTTAAGATTTGAATACTTATTGTTAGTTCATATTTGAAGATACAATAAATAAAACATGCATTAAAAAAAAAAAAAAAAACTACAAGTTTTAGAAAGCATTAAATTCACAAATCTTTAATTCATTTAGGAATTCCTTCCACCTTATATTCTTAAGTAAATTTAACTTCTTATCTAGGGAATAAAATGGTTTTCTAAATAAATCACTTAAAGAAATTATCCCAAGATGATTAAATTATTTTAAAACAATTTATTTACAAAAATGTTTACAATTATTTGTGTGTATGTGTTTCCAATGTAAGTATAACAGGTAAGTTTTCTCTAAAACAATTTATTTTCTGTGTAAGCCAATCAATGAAGTTTGCTTATTTATATTTTTTTTATTTAAAAGTTCTAGCCGGTAGGTTTACTTTAAAAAGAATTCTTTTAAATTCAAGCAATTATATGAAAGTTTCTTATTTTTGTTAATAAAAGTCTAGCAGGTAATTTCACTTTAAAAATAATTCTTTTAAAATCAAGCAATTATATGAAATTTTCTTATATTTGGTAATAAAAGTCTAAAAAAAAAAAAAAAAAGTTTGTTTCTCACTTAGACCTACTAGTGTATCAAATTTCAGCTCCTTAGCGAAACTTTTAATTTTTAACTTTAATGGGCGCAGCCCCGCCCCCCTAACTAAAATTTTTGGCTTTTTAGACTTTTCTAGTTGGTTTCTCACCTAGACCTACTTGTATGTCAAATTTCAGCTCCTTAGCGCAACTTTTAACTTTTAATGTTTATGAGCGTAGCCACGCCCACTTTTCCAGAGGCAAATTTTTTTTGGGTCAATGCTTATTATTTGTGTCTAGTTTGGTTACAAACGGATGATAATATCAAGATAAATAGTATATCTAAATATGCTGAGCCGCAGGGCATTCATTTTTTAATGAAAAATTTATAGCCTTGCATTACCGCAGTATATATGCCGAATTTCAATATAATAGCTGCCATGAAGCGCCTTAGATTACCATTTTTAATTCTGACCCTTATGGGCGTAGCCCCACCTTCCTGGCAAAAATTTCCGGGTTTTCAGATTTTTTATTTTATTTCTTTCCTAGAGCTAGATCTGTATCGAATTTCAGCTCAATAGTACTAATTTTAATTGTTATGGGCGTAGCTCCGCCCTCCTGGCTAAAATTTTCGGGTTTTCAGATTTTTATGGTTCATTGTACCAAATTTTAGCTCTCTAGCTATAGCGGAATTGCTTCATCAATTTGATGAGTGTGTCAGTGGTCAGTGAGTATGTCTTAAAATATGCACTTTTTGCACCTCTATATCTCCGGAAGCTTTCATTGTAAAACTTTCAAACTTCGCATAAGAGGTTATATGAATTTATTCTAATTATGGTTTAAATATCGGGGAACAAAGTTATGAGGGGGATAAAAACAGCTCGAATGGCTTCGTGTAAATATACACACTGCGTGCATTGGCCAGAACTTGGCCTGGCGCACTGCCGTGCGCCTAGATAATTACCAACTAGGACGTGCACTACTTGATTCGTGCTCCCAAGTAAATTTCATAACCGATGAGCTGTGTAGTTTCTTAGGGCTAAAGAGAAATCGAAATCCCGTTGAAGTTATTGGAATTGGTTCAAAAAAACATAAAGTTCAATTTAAAACTCAAACTACAATCAAATCGCGTCTAAATAACTTCGAGATACCACTTGAATTCTTAGTATCTGAAGCTTTTACTGACTACCATCCTGATGAAAATATCGATCTCAGTGATATCGAGTTAGCACATAATTTAGAGCTAGCAGATCCTGAGTTCAATTTGCGTCGTCGTATAGATATATTACTTGGGGCAGAAGCATTCTTCTCGTTGTTGTCTGTAGGGCAAATCCGTCTTGGAGATAACTTACCAACACTTCAAAAAAACATTATTTGGATGGATTTCGTTTACACAAAGAATTATCTCACATAACGAAACGAACGATTTTATCTATAACTTCTACATTATTTGATCCAATGGGCTTAATAAGTCCCTTAACTATAAGGGCCAGGATACTTCTTCAACAATTATGGCTGAACAAATTTGATTGGGACGACAATCAATTAACACAACATGGTTGAAACTTGTCAAAGATTTTGAGAACTTATCGACTATTAAAATTCCAAGATTTGAACTTATCTCTAATACGGTTGAATTACAAGTACATGATTTTGGAGATGCATCCATTCACGCGTACGGGTGCTGCATATATTTTCGATACCAAGATTCATTTGGAAATGTAAAGGTTAATCTTTTAGCGTCAAAATCTCGCGTGGCCCCGCTGAAAACAAAAAGCTTGCCTCGTTTAGAGCTTTGTGCGTCGCATCTGTTAGCAAAACTTTGGAACAAAATAAAACCATATTTTGATTGCAATATAACAAGCATTTATTTTTGGTCCGACCCCCAAATTACGCTGCCCTGGATACATACACACTCGTCTACCTTATCAACCTTTGTTGATAATCGAGTGGCTGAGATTCGAGAAATTTCAAATGGTGTCACTTGGCGATACGTTGAGTCCGAAAATAATCCCGCTGATTGGATTTCAAGAGGTTGCACAGTATCAGAACAAGTCCATTCCTACTGGCTTCATGGACCATAATTTTTAAATAAATCATCACACGAATCGAAAGAAGATAGGTGTCTCGAAGAACGAAAATCTGGGCTTTCAGCCCATGTAGATGCCGGATCTGAGCACCTTAGCATTCTTCATAAATTCATTAACTACATGAAATGCTTAAGAGTAGTATCTTACATGTTACGTTGGAAATACAAAACCTTCAGAGCACATGAAACAGTATCATCTGATGAGCTAACTTATGCACTTCATCACACAATTTGGATACTACAAAATCATTATTTTTCAAACTGTTTAACAGAACTCCAACGCCAGGCTATTACAAAGGGACCCCTTTCGCCATTAAAACCTTTTTGGATAATTTAAGCGCAGTACAGCTTTTATCTGTTGGTGGACGTTTATTAAATTCAGATCTATCCTTATCATGCAAATTTCCGTTTATTCTCCCCAAGTCAGACCCCTTTGTTAAAACTCTCGTTATTTATTACCATCGCAAAAATTATCATGCTGGACCTCGAGCGTTGGTAGCAATTCTACAGCAACAATTTTGGATTGTCAATTATCTATCTTTGGCAAGAGAAGTCGTACATCAATGCATTCAGTGTGTGAGATATAAGCCAAAGTTACTTACACAAATAATGGGCAACCTTCCAAAGGATCGTGTAACTGGCAGTCGCCCTTTTGAGATAGTTGGTGTTGACTTTGGTGGTGCTATCCCAATTTACTTAAAAATTCGCGGAAAGGCTCCTCTAAAATAATATATCGCCGTATTTACTTGTTTTGGTACCAAGGCAGTGCACCTAGAATGTGTATCCGATTTGTCTTGCGATGCATTTATAGCAGATATCAAACATTTAATTGGCCGCAGGAGAGTGCCAGCAAAAATATATTATGATAATGCAACCAATTTCGTTGGAGCCAAAAACAATTTAAAGGACTTCAACAACTAGTTTAAACAGCCATATCTTAATATGCGTCAAGGTTTCTAAAATTTTGCTTTATCCCACCTCATGTCCCACACTTTGGTGGTATATGGGAGGCAGCTGTAAAGTCTTCCAAGTCTCGCTTATATCGCACGCTTTCATCAGCACGTCTAACGTTTGAAGAGATGACTACAGCCCTAGTCGAGATCGAAACAGTTATGAACTCCAGACCGCTAACACCTTCATCAACCGATCCCAATGATATAGAAGTACTCACGCCTGGGAATTTTTTAATAGGGTGTAATTTACAACATATTTCAGAATATGTTAATACTACATCAAACATATCTAATTTAAAGCGATGGCAAATAATCACGGCAATAAAGTCAAATTTTTTGTCCAGATGGCATAAGGAATATCTATCCTATCTACAAAATAACTACAAATGGCGAACACCTCAGTACAATCTTAAAGTCGGTGACATGGTACTAGTACATGAAGACAATTTGCTTTCTATGAAATGGAAATTATAGGCCGCGTTGTTAATATTTTTGAAGGTGTCGATGGTTACGAGAGAGTCGCAGAAGTTAAAACACCTGCTTCTATTTTTCGCAGACCAATAATAAAGTTAGCTGTACTTCCTGTTAATTAAAACTGAGAGTTTTAATGGGCGCCGGCATGTTTGATCCCTTCATTTATTGTCACCACTGTACTTTATATTTTATTATGTGTTGTACTAACATTGAATTATTTTATTTAATATTTGCAATTATCTTACTCTTGTTCTCTGAGTAATACTTGTTGAAAATATTGTCTTTGCAATTGGAATTTAACCGTTTTAAATATTCTTGATAAACCTCTTGCTTATTTTTTAATTTTTTACTTAAGTTAGTCTACTACGAGACATCAATTAAATAAAACACGTTTTCACCAAAATTTGCTGTCTTTTTTTAATAAGAAAGAAATCTACCTTAGTCGAACCCTAAGGCAAGGAACCATTTGAAGTCCGGGTCAGTCAAATTAGGCTGTCCTTAAACACTATCAACAAATCATTAAAAGGAAGAAAATCTCAAATTATAGTACCACGTGTAATAAGTGTCCTAAAAATTTGTGGTTTTTTACCTCTGATACCGATTTTAACTGCTCTGGGTGCAATTGGTAGTCTAACAACTTGATGAAGCAACTAGACATAATAGATGAATATCAGTTGGAAAGGGACTTTATTTAAAAACATATCAAAAGGGTTATGGCTAATTTACAAAGAAGAATCAAAAAACTCTTAGAGGTGCTACCCAACACTATCTGATGTGGACCTAAACCATTTCTCTATAAATCTCTACATATATAAAAATTACGTGTATGTTCGTGATCGCTAAACTCAAAAACTACTGGACCGATTTGACCAAATTTTATATGCATGCTCTATGGGCCGTGAGGAGTGTTTCTGTATAGTTTGAGGTTCATCCGCCAGATGGCGCAATATTTAGCTTTTTCGTGTTTTTGCACCATATCTCAAGAATTACTGCACCGATTTTGACAAAACTTTTAGCCCGATGCCGACTCAAACCTAACATCTTTTCGTGAAAAAAATAAATTAAAAAATAAAGTAAATAAATATCTTTATTTTTTAAACTGAATTTGCGCGATAAGCTTATGTTATGTTACGCTGTGATTTTCTTCGAGGCAGTTCAAAATAAAAGGAAAATTTGGGGCCAGCAACGCGGACCGGGCCCAGCTATCAAAAATAAATAAATCCATTATTTCTGCTTCGGTTAACGGTATTTGAGCAATAATTGTTATTTCAATTTGATGCAACTTTCATTCTTCTTCGAAATATAAATCCGGCATGACTTTGCAACGAAACCAGACTTGCAGTGAAAATAAAATTTGAAGGCAAAACAACGTTTGCCCGTGTTAGCTGGTATTCCATATTTTAGAGGAATTTTCATGTTGAATACTCCACCAAAACGAACAAAGAAAATAAAATAGAATGTGGAATAATCAATTTAGACGTATCAACAGGACCTGGTGCACATTGGGTAGCATATTATAAAAACAACAATGATAAAGAATATTTCGACAGCTTTGGAAACTTACAACCTCCTTCGGAAGTAGTCAAATATCTTAGTACAAATATAAAATACAACTATAATCAACATCAGAATTTCAATACGTTTACCTGTGGTCATTTATGTCATAAATTTCTTTATAAAATAACTGAGAACATTAAATAAAAAACACAAACATTTATATTTTACAAAACTCTTTACTGTATTTTTATTTATAATTTAAAATACATAATTAATATATTTTACTGCCAAATAGGAAATTGGGAATTTTTAATTAGAAATTCACTCAGCTCGCTCCCAACTATTAAGTTTTGTTCACCTTCTCTGCTTAAGCAATATGATCAGCTCGAGAGTTCTTTAATTTCATAATCGGTTAAAGTATTATATCGTTTGGGCAGGAATATTATGTGGTTTTCCATTTCAACTTTTAGTGTTGCTCCATATTTTGTTGTTACTCGTATCACATTTCAAATGGTGTATTTAATTGATGTCTCAAACTCCTTTATGTGGATTAGGGTTTTTTTGTGAATTAAATTTTGATGTTAGATTTGCTGTAGAGTCCATTTTTTATTTACTTCTGCTCACTTTGAACGTTTAATTGAAAATGATCTTAAAAGTAGCGATGATGACTTCAAGAAGGCTAATCGAAAATATTTATGGTGAAATAGTGAATAAGTGGGGGATAGTGGTAGACAGAAAAAGATAGTTATAGAGAGAAAAGGGATAGAGAGAGAGAGTGCTAAAAAGAAGTATGGAATATAGATGATGGTATAGATATGTTAAAGATAAAAAAAACTACTTTAAAAATTTTAAGAGCAAATTAGTCTTAAGGAAACCTTCAAACAATCATCATTCATTAATTTATCAGCCAATAAAATGAGCCAAATTAGACGTACCAATTTATAAGAGATTTTGAAAGCTTCAGGCTTTTTTATCATTGAGAGATGAAAAAATTTTTTCAAAGTATGCTGGATGAGAACGAAGAATATGGTATCATGGAAGATGAAGACAACACAGAAGGACACTTCAAAAGCTGTCCTTGGTATGATCCTGAGTGTGAGGAAGGATCTGATACTTGTAGATGTACAATATATTTTTGCGCAAAAGTATATTAGAAAATTCAATAATTGGATACTAGGAAATATTTCCATCATTATAATTAAAATAAATAAAATTAAATTAAAATGTATTATTAATATAAATAAAATTAAATTAAATTATTCCTTGTTTTGTATTATTTTTTTAAAGGAAATTTAGGAATCATTTATTCGAATAGAAAATTACAGAAGCTTGTATGTATTGAAAAATAAAAGGACTTATCCGATTATTTCATAATTTCATTTCATAATATTGTGAAATTCAATTTGTTTTGTGTAGAACCTCTCAGGGAAAACAAGACTGTGCATGGTTAGGCGATATCAAAACAAGAATTTGCAAATAAGCAAAAACAAAAATATTTTGATCCAACGGAGTAAAGCCAAGAAAGAAATAAACACCGTTCACATATTTCATTCTCTTTTCAATATTTTTTTTCAAATTTTTTCTTAAAAATTTATTTACATATGTATGAACAATAGTTATTCTTAATAAATAGGATTTTATTTACAATAATGTTTCTTAATAACTAAGATTTTATGTACAATATTTTTTCTTAATAAATAAGATTTTAGTTACAATAATTTTAACAACAATAAATAGGATTTTATTTACAATAATGTTTCTTAATAACTAAGATTTTTTATACAATTTAAAAATTAACCACTTAACTAAAAATTTACTAATTTTAGCTATTTTCTTGTATTCTAGCAATCTCATCTAGCAACATATCAAGTTCGTATTCAGGGTTATTTTCGTTAATACGAAAATAATACCATGCATATGTGTTAATATTATTTGATCTAACTTTTCTCTTATCGTCTCCATAACTTAAGACTACCTTATTTAATTCACTAGTATATATCTGGTGAAGCTTAGATTTAAATGTTAACATATTATCGTAAACATTAGTCTTATTGAATAAACAGTTTCTATAAGTAGCTAAACTATATTTATCTAATATGGATCTTTTTACCCCCTTCGATTTTTTAACATCATTTTGATTTTGTACACTGAATGAGTACATTTTTTATCGCAGCCCAACAAATTCTGTCATTATCTTACCGCAGTTTTCATCCTTCATCATGCCTAAAACTTTTTTATTTATTAATGGGAAATTATAAGTATTGTTCGTGGGATAGTCCGATGTATCAAAATGTTCTTCTATGTCATTTTTTATGTCAGCGTAAAAGCCAGCCGTCTTTATTGAATATATAAAAGAGTCCGTGTCCATATATGTAGTTCAATGAGAGTTTTGTCTTAAACTTAGGTTGCATGTACCCGTAATGAAAATTATACATTTTCCATTTGGACAACTCGAGTACACAAAATTCTAAGTAAATTGGTTTATTGTAGCAGGTCTTGACTCTAGTCATTTCGATTGCTATCAGATCTTCGGAAAATATAGATAAACTATGAAAATTTGGTTTTGATATCCAATCTTGAGCCCCCAAATGGTTCCGATTCGTTCTATCCCAATTATTGACAATTTTAACATCCCTCCTCTTATCCACATTTTCCATGGTTTTACCATAGACTGCATTATTGAGTAGTTTGAAAAAGTTTTTTTCAAAAGCATTTCTAGCAGTGGCTCTATGTCTGGTATTTAGGTCAATATAGCCTTTTAACCATGGAGATTGTTTAAATGGTAGAATACGATGTGTTTTTTTTTTAAACTAAGCCATTTTCTAAGCATTGTTTCAGAACTCTAAAGTGTATCACGTATGAAAGCTTTGTAGAGAAATCGGTTATCAACTTGCTATATTTCGCTTGCAGTGGGTTTTTATTTTCAGCGCAAAAAGGTAGGTCATTATGCAAGTCATGTAAGTGAGAAGGATAATCTAAAGTGACCTCATATACATAACCGTCTGTTCCATTATCGGATATGCTGTTTGGATCCAGATTCAGCTCGTCTTGCGATAACCATCTGAACCCACCGTGAGGAAGATATTCCGACATTGCCCAACCGTAAAGGTTATTTGCGTCTAAATAGACAAGAAACTCTGAGGGCTTCTCTTTATCGAAATCTTCCAAATATTTGTTATTCGCTTTCGAATATCTTTGGCTACACTGTACGATTCCCCCACGTATACCTTTTTTCATAAAATTGTACATGTCTATGTCAGTCAATAATTCTAGTTCAATTTTTGTGTATTTTAACATTGCATCCCAGGAAAGTCCAGGTGCGGTATAGTATTGACATGGATCAAGCTCATAAATACCTTTACAAACTTTTCTAAAGTTCTCGAAAATATCTGTCAGTAAGAGGACATATGTTTTTAAGTAAAGTTCCATGTAATTTTTCATTGTTTTGCAACCAAAAGTGTTCCAAACCTCTACAGCATGTGAGTATTCCTCTAAAGAACAATCTTTATTGTTCAACTTATTAAAGAAATCACTGCGTGAAGGCAGCTGGCACTCGTCTAGTTTTTGGAATGAATTTAGGTACTCATAGGGGAAAATACCTTTCTTCTTAATAAGCTGAAATTCTTTTTCTGATTGGAATAAGGACCGTATAGTGTTAAAATCATTATCCGACAAATTGCAGGCTAGTGATTCCAAACTCTCAGCCATAAAGCGTAATGTATCAAGAAATCTTATTTCAAGATTATGACCATCGCTCATTTGTGTAAATTGCGAGAGTGATATATAAAGCTCCTTATTGAGAAGGAGTACTTTCAGTTGCATAAAAATTTCACGTAGTTCTTCAATAAAAAGATGTGAGTCATAATTTGAGTAATTGTGAAAGTAAACTGGTATAAATTTGAGAGTTTGGTAACTCAAATTACAGTTATTGTTGGCTGCAGCTCTATACTTACCGCTTATGTGACAATGATCTCTAACGCGATCTTTACCTAGAAATTTTTGACAAATATGACAATTCACCGCACTATAAAAATTATAGATATCAGAAGGGGATAAAGTATCCATTTGTCTATTATTTACTAAATGATTATTATAAATATCCTCACAATCTTTAATTAAAAATGAAACAAATTTTTGTGAAGCATCTTTCCCTGTATAAACCCTTAATTTATCTAACTTATTGCTATGGAGACACTTAATGTAGTAACTAAAAGCACAAGGAGTGTGCTTTTTGACAAGACTGGTTTTACTACTCACGTTATTACTAATGTCTTCCAGGATGCATTCGAAGTCTGCGTACACCACAAAGGGGACATCCATTTTCCTCTGATGCCCCTTAAAACTTAGAACTGCATCTGGACCTGACGGCATAGTTGTCACTATTTTGCCGCATTCCACCTTATGGCTACTCATACCATTTTCGTTATGTGTGTATTGGAGACAGGTGTTGCAGATATGTAGCTTATCATGGTGGTGAGTTATCTGACTTCGTAAAAGTCTGTGAATAATAAAAAATATATAAAGGTTTATAGGTAAAATGTCTCTATTATAAAATATATAACACAAGTATATGTATCATTAAATTAAAGTGTTGAATAATTTTCTAACTTACCTTGATATGTCTTTTATCAATATGTAGTGATGAACTTCACCATTCTCCAAAAGCAACAAGTTGACATGCTTTACTTTCTCATCCTTGGTCACATAATAGGGACCAATGATTTGATCTGCTCCCTCGTCATACCCAAACACATTAACACTTATTGCTGGATTATTTACCTCGAACTCGTAAATTTTGTTTAGTGCTAATGGGTAAGTTAAATTTTTGAAATTTAGTGTTACACCATTTCGTGTAACAATCGTCTCTGCAGAAATGTCCTGAATATTATAAGAATTGCAGCGTCTTGCATCATGATAGTTGGTGGTATCCATGGCAGCGATTAGACACCACTTGAAGCAGTATTCATCACTATTTTCAATATTGATGCATGCTTTTCTGCCTTCTAATTTATGAGGTGTGGATATCCAACTTGATCCTTTGACTAGCGAAAATTTGTTGATGGTGATTTCTGCTCGGACTATGCGTGACAAAGTCCAACCAGAATCTCGCTCTTCAAATTCGGACATTTTGGTTGAAATCTCCTCAATCTGTTTACGAAATAATTCTTCAATGTTATCTGCCTTCGTCAGCAAACTCATTTTGGCTACATGTGTTATAATACACAACTCCAATTCTTCTTCTACGATTTTGATGTACTCCGCCACAATACTCACACGAAATTTAATTATTATATGCTTAGACAAAGACATTTGAAGTCTCTCAGTAAAAATATTCATGTTTTCTTTAATAAATTGTTCCAAGAGAAGTTGGTCCTTTTTATTTAGTATTACATATGTGGCGATATGGTTTTTTAAGCCTTTCGATATTTTGTAATATCTCACATTCTCTTCGACTTCTTCTCTCCTAGCATGCGAAGTACTCATTGGAGTAGGCAGAGTTTCTTCTCTTTTTTCTTCTACTTCTCCATGTCTTTCCGGTAAACTTATGTCCATAGCATCGTTGTATAAAGTCCCTCCAAGGATATCCACACCTTGTTGATGAGGTTGTTGTTGTAGCTGCTGCTCTTGTCGATGATAATTAAGAGGTTGACATTGCATCAAATTGGAATACTGTTCCATTTGATTAACTGGTGTGACGGGGTTATAATTGTAACTTGGGTACACATATTGCATTGGTACTCCTGATCCAAAAAACTGACTACTCCATGACATTGGTGTAGGGTAACAGTTAGCCATACCGTATTGTTGATATTGGGGATACTGTAGAGAAGGGTGCTGCTGGTGATGAAATGAATTTATCTGCTGTTGAGGATTTTGAACAAATGTCTGCGGTTGCTCTTGATTTGTACCCCGACTTACGACCATTTGATCCTGCACGCTATGACTTTTCACATGATCCAAAAAGGACTCTTGGTATTTGTATACCTTATGGCATCTATTACACTGATAACCTGTATAACTAATTTTTAAATATTTTATTATTATTTCACTTTAACACAATTGCTGATGATACTACTTGTAAATACAATAAAGTACTGATGTGTTGGTTAGAAAAGTTGTCGTATTTATACAAAAATTAGTGGCAGTATCCTTACAGCATTCACAGCTTTTACTTTTTGTTTCTCTGCTGATGACTGTACTTAGTTGAGACTTTGCTGCTTTAAAATAATCGCAGCCAAAGAAAATGATTACGTTGCAAAATATAAATATATTCTACACAGCCACAAAATATTCCAAACACAAGTTCCTTCGATCGCACAAACATACATACATACATACACACATGCATCATACACATACATACATACATACATGCATACATACATACAAATATATTTCTTAAACCAATAAACAGAATGTAAGCTTACCAGCGACAAACAAGCTGGACCCCCCACACACAAGCATTAGGAATGTTCACATACATGAGAACGTTTTATAAATAAATAAAATAATTTATTTAATTATTTTATTGATTTATTTAATTACTTTATTTATAAACAATTTATTAGCGTGAGGAAATCACACAAGCACATTCCCATGATTCATACGAGAATCGCCTAGTAGTTATCAAATCTATTTTCTCTGATATTACTGATATAGTATTACGATAACAAATTTCTACAGTCTGGCAACACTGGGAGCATTAGAAAATAATAATCATGTTTTGCCGTCGGCATTTGAAAAAAATAATAATCATGTTTTGCCGTAGGCATTAGGAAAAATTATCATGTATTGCCGTAGGCATTAGGAAAAACTATCATGCATTGCCGTCGGCATTTGAAAAAAGACAGACTTATTGAACCACCCTCGAAAAATATTTAAAGGACTTATTGAACCACCCTCGTAGGTATCAAATTTCAAGAATTTTCAAATTTTCAAATTTTAATTAGCCAAATTTAACAATTTCAGCAACAATTTAACAATTTCAGCCACAATTTAACCATTTTAATCGGTGCCAGAAGCCCCAATTCCCTACTACTGGTCTTTCGTTGCATCAGAATTTCGAAAAATCTTGACCTACATTACGAATATTAAGCCACAAATAGTCGAGGGTAGATCAGGTATTGAAGTTAACGGTGATAGAAATTGTAAAAATTAATTTTTTTAGTCATAATGATATCGTTAGTAATAAAAGTTTACGAATGAATTGTAATTATATAGTAAACACAAATTATGTATATTTAATTGTATTTACATTGGGATTTTTGAATAAAAAGTTTGTCGAATTATGCGATCTTAACTTACAAATTTAAATCAAATGTTTTATGATTAAATTATTAAATAACACATGGATATGTTTGTATAAAACCATTTGAGTTTCCTTACGGTAAAGTATGTGGGATAAATCGAATATGGGTTCTTTCAAAACCTAAAATCTGTCGAGAGAACGTAGGTAGGGAGGGTGATGAGACTGAAGATGTAATTGCATCAACATCTAATAACATATTGACAACACGGCCAGTAATTGCCTCAGTTAACTTTCAGCGAACCAATATCCCGGATAGATTTAGTAACTTCTGCTTTTTATTAATTTTTTTTTTGTTATGGCTAGAAGGACTCTTTAAATAAAATTAAGTAATGTAATTAGGTAAGAACGGTCAACGAATCCACCCACCCGTTTGCTGCTAGTCAAAAAATGAGACGAGTCCTGTCTGACCTGATTCTTCCTAAACAGTTGTCGATTTCTAGGAAATCTTACTTTCGTATTTGCGTACGGTAAATCTTTAATAACACATGCATTACAAATACATTTTGGCGCCCAACGTGGGGCCCACGAAGTTTAAATTGTTATCTTTTATTTGATTTTAAGTCAATTAAGGCCTCATATTGTTAGTGTACGAGCTGCTTTGTTTGCATCTGACATAATTGTGTGCACGAATTTTTTTTTTGTCAATTTTTTTTTGTGCGACTTTGATTGTAAGCTTCAACATTAGCGCAGTTGCTCAAGGCAAAATAATTTAAAGATTCCAACTGGTGCTCGCCAACTTGTCGACGGAGGTACGAGTAGACTTCGACCGTGGGGTAGTCTCGATTTTTTTTTTGCTTTTTCGTACGAAACTAACTAACGTTGTGGTTTGCAAATGAATAATCGATTAATATGTTGATTTTGTTTTAATTGTTGCTATTAATATTACTTTTGCACGGATCACAAAATGTTGCTTCTCATATCGAATTTTATCCTCGGAATATGATTAGGTCGGAACAAATTTATTGATTATCAGCAAATAATTGTTAGCACAACTATAGATTTTTTTTAATACCCCGCAATTATTGCAACTCGTCAAAATGTTATTTGTTTCCTTTATTTGCCACTTTACCCGGAAAAGGGAAACTTTGAAATTATATAACCCATAACTTATAAAAATAAAAAAATAAATTTATTGCAAATTTTTTTTTGGAGAAGATAAAATAACTTATTCCTTAGTCTTTTGCGAAATTGAATTGAAAATTAAAAAAAAACGTAAATACTTTACACAAATATATATATATATAGATATATATATATATATATATATATATATATATATATATATATATATATATATATATATATATAATAAGATATAGGTATATCAATCCGTTAATTTTAAATTTAATTATCCAAGTGAACTTTTATAGCTTTAGTTTGAAAGATGGTAGTTACTAATAGTACTGAAGATATTCCGGCTAATGTCGAAGGCGCGATAGGTTTAGCTTGCTCAGTATGTGAAGCAAGCCTGTTTAATGCTGCAGAACCATTACAGACTTTATGCAAACATACCTTTCATAAAGATTGTATTTTAAGCTGGTTAGCAACTTCGCAAGAATGCCCTAATTGTAAGAAATTATGCCACAGCAAAAACCTTGTTTCACCGACTGCTGATGTTTCTAAGCTTACATGGAGAAATCAAAAAATTACATATAATCTAGGTCGTGGGCCTGCTAATCGCCCGAATACTCGAAGCCAAACTGCGCAAGCAGCCAGTGTAAGCACAGGATACGAAAACAAGGAAGTGAATAGAGCATATCATATGCATGATTTTAGCCAAAACAATCACAATACTTCGGGCAACGTACCAACTTTAAATTTAGACCATATTCAGTTCTCAAATACGTCCAATATGCAAAATTCTTCTCAAAACTCCACCAGCAGACCTGACAATAGACCTCGTAGATCGCGTAGAAATAGAAATAATCAGGTAAATGCCGACCAGATTTCTCAGATGGTAGAGTCAGCAGTATCTAGAGCCTTAGAAACTATGAATATAAATAGCCCTCGTCCCATACAGCCAACACAGCCAGTAGTTCAGAATAGTTCCCCAAATCTTGCTAGTGACATGAATTTTTCACAACGGTTCCCACTAAATAGTTCATTTTCGAACAATGTGAATCTTAGCCCCGATAAAGTTACACACATAATACAGAGCTGGAACGTTCGTTTTGACGGCTCTTCCAACGGATTACGGTGTGAAGAGTTTATGTATCGAATTCGTTGTTTAACGAACGAAAACTTTAATGGTAACTTTGATCTCGTGTGTAAGAATCTAAACATTTTATTGCACGGTAAAGCCCGAGAATGGTTTTGGCGATTTCGCAAGCAAGTTAACATTATCACCTGGGATACGTTTTGTGCTGCATTACGGTACAATTACAAAGATACTCGAAATAGGTTTGAATTACGCGAAGAGCTTCGAGGCCGTAAACAAAAACCAGCCGAATATTTGAGTCCTTTTTTGAATCTATTTTGGAGATCGTTGACAAAATAGGTGCACATCAAGTTGATGAAGATGAATTGGTAGATATATTGAAGCATAATTTGCGTCCGGAAATTCGTCACAAATTATTGTATGTTCCAATCCGATCAGTGGCTCATTTACGAAAGCTTTGTAATATGAGAGAACATCTTTTCCAAGATGAAACTTTTCGATGATATCAATTTCCTAAACCGAATAATTTTCCAAATAACAACAGGCGGGTATCTGCTTTAGAATATACAGAGGGAGTATACAATGGAAGTAATTATGCTTTGGAGCCGGATGAGGACAAATCATTTTCTGTAAACGCTATAACGAAATCCGAAAAAATTCTGAAATGCTGGAACTGTGATGAAGAAGGCCACTGTTGGGATATGTGCCTACAGGAGCGAAAAGTATTTTGATATGGCTGTGGCACGAAAAATGTATATAAACCACAGTGTGCCCATTGTTTGAAAACCACGGAAAACTATTCAAGGGGTGCATTACGGAATGCCCCTGAATTAATATCATCTTTTAGCACATTAACAACCATTCCGGCTTCGGAAAACAAATCAAAGACGAATTATGATGATAGGAGGAGGAGTTATAATAACAAAAATTTTAATATTGACACAGAACCAACTAAATCGAGTCAGGAGTCGACTACTTCAAGTAAAAAATCAGAAGACTATGAATCTGATGAACCCATACCGTTGGCTGAAATTTTACGAAACACTGGTAAATATAAAAGAACGTTGAATTTAACCAATACTAGGCCATATCATGAACGATTACAAAATTATATCAAATTGCGAGATAAGCTATTCAATGACGAGAAACTGAGTCTCGAAACTAAAAGGAAATATCGGCGATCTACTGTGCGAATGCGTAATCATTATAAAAAATTTTTGAGAACGAAACAACTGTTTGTGTCATGTATTTTCAGTAACGAAACCGATGGTAGATTTTACGCGAGGGTAAATGTTTTAGGCAATAGTGAATTAGGTTTGCTTGATACAGAAGCTAGCATAAGTTGTATTGGAAAGGATTGGACAAAAGAAAACTTTACAGAAGTACAAGGGTTTAAAAGTATTAAGTCCAGTGTTAAAACTGCAGATGGAAAGTTTCAAGAAGTGGTAGGAGAAATTCTAGTGGATATCACCTATAAGCAAGTCACAAAAAAGATGCGTCTTTTTATTGTACCAACTATAGATGCACGCTTGATTCTCGGAATCGATTTTTGGAAATCCTTCGGGTTGCTAAATGGTGTTATCTCGAGTATTTCTGTTGATGACGAAGGTGAAAAGTAGATGAAGAATTATATCCCCTTACGGTGGTACAAAAACAACAGGTAGAGGCAGTTAAATTACTATTCCCGAGCTTTGATAAACAGGGTTTAGGTAGAACTGCGTTAATTAAGCATGAAATTGATACCAATAACGCTAAGCCGATAAAACAAAGATTTTATCCAGTATCACCTGCAGTCGAAACACTTGTGTATGTAGAAGTTGATCGAATGTTAAGCTTAAAAGTTATTGAACCAAGCACTAGCCCCTGGGGCTCTCCAAAGAGACTAGTAGTGACTAGTAGTTAATTTTTTGTAAAAAGAGTTAACTATTTAGGCTATATCATTGGCGAAGGAGGCATATCGACCGATCCGGATAAAGTGGAAGCTATTAAGAATTGGCCAGCGCCAAAAACTTTGAAACAAGTTCGTGGATTTTTAGGAATAGTTGGCTGGTATCACCGATTCATTCATAAATTCGCTGATGTTACATTTCCCATAACCGAAGTGCTGTCGAAGAAAAAGAAATTTGAATGGTCAGAGACTGCGCAGCTTTCTTTTGAAAATATTAAGACTTTGCTAACTACAGCGCCGGTATTACGGAATCCTGACCTTACGAGAAAGTTCTATGTTTATTGTGATGTAAGCGATTTCGGTATTGGTGCAGTATTAGTAAAAATTGACGACGAAAATCAAGAAGGTCATATTGCTTTTTTTTTCAAAAAAAACTTAACACGGCTCAGAGGAATTGCTCAGTAACTGAGAAAGAATGCTTGGTGGCTATAGAATCAATTGAAAAGTTTCGCTGCTACTTGGAATTGCAGGATTTTGAAGTGATCACAGACCATGCGACAACACAACTTGAAAGGTAGACTTGCCAGGTGGGCGCTTAAATTACAAGGCTATAAGTTTACGATTTCGCACAGAAAAGGGAAGGATCATATTGTACCAGATTCGCTAAGCAGAATGTATGAAAATGAGATCGCTGGTATAGAACTCGTAGGACCAGAAATAGACTTAGAGTCCCGGCATTTTTATGACAATGATTATATTGAATTGAAGGATAGGATTTCTAAAAATCATTCAAATTTACCTGATGTGAAAATTATTGAGAAGTTTGTGTATAGTAGAACAAAACATAGCACATGTAACGAAATCGCAGACCAAAATGCGTGGAAATTGTGGATTCCAAAAGCCTTACGAGGTGACATAATGTATCGATTGCACGATTCGGTGGTAGCATCGCATGGAGGAATTGGCAAAACTGTTGAACTTATTCGGAGAAATTTTTTCTGGCCTGGTTTAGTAAGTGATGTGCGTGACTATATTCGAAAATGTGAAGTTTGCAAAACAACAAAAGCTACTAACTCGGTGCTACGGCCAGAAATGGGAAAAATGGCATTGTCAGAGAGACCTTTCCAAAGGCTTTATGTAGATATTATAGGCTCTTACCCACGCAGCAAGAAGGGACATATTGGCTTATTGATCGTCTTAGATCATTTTAGCAAATTTCATTGGCTATGCCCGTTAAAAAGATTCACTAGTGACAAAATTGTAGACTTTCTTGAGACAAAAATTTTTTTCATACGGAATACCCGAAACTGTAGTAACTGATAACGGATCCCAATTTAAAGCTGCTGATTTCAACATGTTTTTGAACCAATATGGAGTTAACCATATTTAGGCAGCACTGTACTCGCCTCAGAGCAACGCGGCTGAGCGCATAAATAGGTCAATTATTGCTGCTATACGTGCATATCTCAAGAAAGATCAAAAGGAGTGGGATAAAAATATTTCGGCAATTAGTTGCGCTTTACGAAATTCTGTTCATCAGTCTACAGGACTTAGTCCTTATCATATATTGTATGGTTTTGATATGGCTACACATGGCCAATCATACAAGTTACTAAAAATGGTGATGTCGATTAATGAACCGGGAATGACAATTAAGAGAGACGATCAGCTTGCGTTATTAAGAAATCAGGTGCAAAAGAATTTAAAGAAAGCTTACGAAACTAATGTCAAGCAATACAATTTACGAGCTAGATATATTACTTTTGAGGTAGGAGAAATCGTATTTAGACGGAGTTTTGCACAAAGTGATGCAGGAAATAGCTTTAATGCAAAATTGGGTTTAAAGTTTATTAAAGCCACAGTTAAATCAAAGATCGGTAATTGCCAGTATGTTCTCGAAGACGCTGACGGGAAACTAGGAACGTACCATGCCAAAGACATTCGTAGATAACAATACAGCTAGTATAGATAAATCGAAACTTAATACAATTACTACAAATAACAGTCGCATTTACTAGTCGATTAGTTTTGCTAACAAAATTTTACGAGTGTTTGATAATTTTTTTTAACTGCCTTGTTAATTGCTTGCAACTCAATTTCAAGCAGTAGTGAAACCCTGATATGGCATTAGGAAATAGTTAATAATTACAACTCAAACCACATTAAAAAAAACAAACAAAAAACACAAAAAAAATTGTTCTCCGCGTAATCTGTCTCTTATAAGTGCCATACTACGCAGTTTGTAATGAAACATTTTTCTGACTACACTTGTACTAAGGTTAATTACCTTTGCACCTATCAAACATGTAAAAGAAAGAGGAAAAATCGGCAGGATTCTGGTACCCGGTTACGTTTACGTGCATTGAAAACCATAGAATCTGTTATACATTTGTGATAAATTAAGTAAATGTCTGGTAACCTTATGTTTTAATAATTGGCCTTAGAGTACAATATACTCTGCATACAACATATTTCTATCTCTTTTACTCCTATGATAACGCATAGGCGTACAATTAAATCTCTATAATACTTCCAATAACCTTCATTCAAAAAGTTTGCAAAGTAACTTTGACGACAGTTTCGCCATCATGAATTTTGCAATTAGGCGTTCTTTTGGATTTCAACCGAGGACGCGACACGTTGTTCAATTGCTTGGCAAGCAAGTACATATTAGCTAACGTATAATCAAAACCCATTGCTTTTAACCGCATAGTAAATTTTGTGTCGAGGCACAAAGTGTTGCCCCGCAAGTTTTACGGAAAAGTGGCATAAATTGCGTGCAGATTCCTTGGCATGGATCGGAATTAGGAAGACGAACTTCACCAATCAAAAATTACCAATACGGAACGCAAAACGTTCAAGTTTCGTCAGCCGATAAAACCCGTCCCATCGTGTAGCATTCCGAGGCCATAAAATTTTTCATAAAACATACCTCAAAACTCCAGTTTGCTTAGTGAAAGGTAATGTTCCTAAAATAATATAAAACCCTGATAAAAATGTCCTTTTAACCCGAAGTTTTTCCGTAATTCCTAAAATCTAGAGTTTAGCTGCGTCAAAGTTCCCAAAGAGGCCATTAACGTGAATAATTTACTTACATCATGTCTAGCTCTATCTATCTATCTAGCTCTACCTGAAAAGTCTAAAATAAACGAAAAGGATTGGCTAGTTATAAGTCCGAAGGAATTATTACACGTGTCAAGATCATCCACACCAATAGTAGTAATAAAATCCGATTACCTATGTACTTTGAAAGAAAGTGTTACGAGAAAATTTACATTGTAGTTATCTGTAGCGCGTTATTCGTGGCGTTAAGTATTCTGAAAATGTAAATGAAATTTTGACGAGAAAAAAAAGAGAAACCAAACTCATTAAGCAACGTAACAAGCAATCAAAAAAATTTTAATGTTTGCAAGGGCTGTTTTACTAACAAGACATTTATATAAAGGAAGTAATAACTTGAGTGTGCATCAACTAATCTAAAAGTCAACTAGTAGTCACCACAACAATATCAGCAGCAATTGCAGCGTTGGAAGCCTTCATCGTTTGTGGGTAAGTCTGTTATTACTATTTTATTACTTATATTGACTAGATCTGAAGTGGTCAGATGGTGTAGCACTTCGCCAGTGGGCAAAGTAACAATACAGAATGCTAATAATAACGGCAACTATTTAAATTTATGGCCAATAGTCACTACAAGGCATTAACCTTCCTTTCTACCTGCCTGTGCCACACCATCAGAATGCTTCAGCTGGTACACACTTTTGTTTCCTTTATTTAAACAACAAAAACACAAAAGAACAAACTTTAAAAAAAAATCCTCAACATTGCTTGGACAACAATTGTGTGGGGGATACTTTATCCTTGTATATATGTACATACATATTTATTTTGTCATGTACATGCTGGTGTAACATGTAAATTTATGAAAAGAATACCTGTATGTGTGTATGTATGGCTTTTGCCTGTCCACATATGAAAGTGATATACATACTTGTTATTGAGGCACGTGACAAAGTCCACACGAAAGAAAAAAACTCATACCCTAAACAAGCAGTGTTGATGATCATTTAGTAAAACTCGCCAAGATTACCTACAACTTAAAGAATTTGAATTGAATTATTTATTAAATTTTAAATTTTATATAAAACTAATATATAAATCTTATTGGGGGTAATATTGATAAATGTGAGGATTTACCAATTTAAAATTATTTGAATAATAACTATAACAATTAAGTACACATACACACACACACATATATATATATATATATATATATATATATATATATATATATATATATATATATATATATGTATATATATATATATAAATATATATATATATATCTTTATGTATAAAAAAATGATATTTTAATAAAATAAAAATAACTAATTTTAATTAAAGTATACTAATTAAGTTTATTAATATATAAATTAAATTATTTATTAAATCTAAAATTGTATATAAAATTATTATATAAATATGGGGGTATATAATAAATACATACATACAGACAGTTTATTATCACTAAATCTACCATAAAACATATATATACATACATATATTAAACACAATCTACATCTATATATATATGCACATTGTTTTATATACATAGATCATATAAATAAATAAAAGAAATCACTTAAACACTAATAACAAATAAATACATACATACAGACAGTTTATTATCACTAAATCTACCATAAAACATATATATACATACATATATTAAACACAATCTACATCTATATATATATGCACATTGTTTTATATACATAGATCATATAAATAAATAAAAGAAATCACTTAAACACTAATAACAAATAAATACATACATACAGACAGTTTATTATCACTAAATCTACCATAAATCATATATATACATACATATATTAAACACAATCTACATCTATATATATATGCACATTGTTTTATATACTTAGATCATATAAATAAATAAAAGAAATCACTTAAACACTAATAACAATTAAATATATACATACAGACAGTTTATTATCACTAAATCTACCATAAAACATATACATATATACATACATATATTAAACACAATCTACATCTATATATATATGCACATTGTTTTATATACATAGATCATATAAATAAATAAAATAAATCACTTAAACACTAAAAACAAATAAATACATACATACAGACAGTTTATTATCACTAAATCTACCATAAAACATATATATACACACATATAAATATTAAACAAAATCTACATCTATATATATATGCACATTGTTTTATATACATAGATCATATAAATAAATAAAAGAAATCACTTAAACACTAATAACAAATAAATACATACATACAGACAGTTTATTATCACTAAATCTACCATAAAACATATATATACATACATACATATATTAAACACAATCTACATCTATATATATATGCACATTGTTTTATATAGATAGATCATATAAATAAATAAAAGAAATCACTTAAACACTAACAACAAATAAATACATACATACAGACAGTTTATTATCACTAAATCTACCATAAAACATATATATACACACATATATTAAACACAATCTACATCTATATATATATGCACATTGTTTTATATATGTACATAGATCATATAAATAAATAAAAGAAATCACTTAAACACTAATAACAAATAAATACATACATACAGACAGTTTATTATCACTAAATCTACCATAAAACATATATATACATACATATATTAAGCACAATCTACATCTATATATATATGCACATTGTTTTATATACATAGATCATATAAATAAATAAAAGAAATCACTTAAACACTAATAACAAATAAATACATACATACAGACAGTTTATTATCACTAAATCTACCATAAATCATATATATACATACATATATTAAACACAATCTACATCTATATATATATGCACATTGTTTTATATACTTAGATCATATAAATAAATAAAAGAAATCACTTAAACACTAATAACAAATAAATATATACATACAGACAGTTTATTATCACTAAATCTACCATAAAACATATATATACATACATATATTAAACAAAATCTACATATATATATATATGCACATTGTTTTATATACATAGATCATATAAATAAATAAAAGAAATCACTTAAACACTAATAACAAATAAATACATACATACAGACAGTTTATTAACACTAAATCTACCATAAAACATATATATACATACATACATATATTAAACACAATCTACATCTATATATATATGCCCATTGTTTTATATACATAGATCATATAAATAAATAAAAGAAATCACTTAAACACTAATAACAAATAAATACATACATACAGACAGTTTATTATCACTAAATCTACCATAAAACATATATATATACACAAATATATTAAACACAGTCTACATCTATATATATATGCAGATTGTTTTATATATGTACATAGATCATATAAAAAAATAAAAGAAATCACTTAAACACTAATAACAAATAAATACATACATACATACAGACAGTTTATTATCACTAAATCTACCATAAAACATATATATACATACATATATTAAACACAATCTACATCTATATATATATATATATATATGCACATTGTTTTATATACATAGATCATATAAATAAATAAAAGAAATCACTTAAACACTAATAACAAATAAATACATACATACAGACAGTTTATTATCACTAAATCTACCATAAAACATATATATACATACAAATAAATACATACATACAGACAGTTTATTATCACTAAATCTACCATAAAACATATACATATATACATATGTACATATATTAAACACAATATACATCTATATATATATATATGCACATTGTTTTATATAAAAACATCATACAAATAAATAAAAGAAATCACTTAAACACTAATAACAAATAAATACATACATACAGACAGTTTATTAACACTAAATCTACCATAAAACATATATATACACACATATATTAAACACAATCTACATCTATATATATATGCACATTGTTTTATATACATAGATCATATAAATAAATAAAAGAAATCACTTAAACACTAATAACAAATAAATACATACATACAGACAGTTTATTATCACTAAATCTACCATAAAACATATATATATACACACATATATTAAACACAATCTACATCTATATATATATGCACATTGTTTTATATATGTACATAGATCATATAAATAAATAAAAGAAATCACTTAAACACTAATAACAAATAAATACATACATACAGACAGTTTATTATCACTAAATCTACCATAAAACATATATATATACATACATATATTAAGCACAATCTACATCTATATATATATGCACATTGTTTTATATATGTACATAGATCATATAAATAAATAAAAGAAATCACTTAAACACTAATAACAAATAAATACATACATACAGACAGTTTATTATCACTAAATCTACCATAAAACATATATATATACATACATATATTAAGCACAATCTACATCTATATATATATGCACATTGTTTTATATACATAGATCATATAAATAAATAAAAGAAATCACTTAAACACTAATAACAAATAAATACATACATACAGACAGTTTATTATCACTAAATCTACCATAAAACATATATATATACACACATATATTAAACACAATCTACATCTATATATATATGCACATTGTTTTATATATGTACATAGATCATATAAATAAATAAAAGAAATCACTTAAACACTAATAACAAATAAATACATACATACAGACAGTTTATTATCACTAAATCTACCATAAAACATATATATATACATACATATATTAAGCACAATCTACATCTATATATATATGCACATTGTTTTATATATGTACATAGATCATATAAATAAATAAAAGAAATCACTTAAACACTAATAACAAATAAATACATACATACAGACAGTTTATTATCACTAAATCTACCATAAAACATATATATACACACATATATTAAACACAATCTACATCTATATATATATGCACATTGTTTTATATACATAGATCATATAAATAAATAAAAGAAATCACTTAAACACTAATAACAAATAAATACATACATACAGACAGTTTATTATCACTAAATCTACCATAAAACATATATATACACACATATATTAAACACAATCTACATCTATATATATATATGCACATTGTTTTATATACATAGATCATATAAATAAATAAAAGAAATCACTTAAACACTAATAACAAATAAATACATACATACAGACAGTTTATTATCACTAAATCTACCATAAAACATATATATACACACATATATTAAACACAATCTACATCTATATATATATGCACATTGTTTTATATAAATAGATCATACAAATAAATAAAAGAAATCACTTAAACACTAATAACAAATAAATACATACATACAGACAGTTTATTATCACTAAATCTACCATAAAACATATATATACACACATATATTAAACACAATCTACATCTATATATATATGCACATTGTTTTATATACATAGATCATATAAATAAATAAAAGAAATCACTTAAACACTAATAACAAATAAATACATACATACAGACAGTTTATTATCACTAAATCTACCATAAAACATATATATATATATACATACATATATTAAACACAATCTACATCTATATATATATATGCACATTGTTTTATATATGTACATAGATCATATAAATAAATAAAAGAAATCACTTAAACACTAATAACAAATAAATACATACATACAGACAGTTTATTATCACTAAATCTACCATAAAACATATATATACACACATATATTAAACACAATCTACATCTATATATATATGCACATTGTTTTATATATGTACATAGATCATATAAATAAATAAAAGAAATCACTTAAACACTAATAACAAATAAATACATACATACAGACAGTTTATTATCACTAAATCTACCATAAAACATATATATACATACATACATATATTAAACACAATCTACATCTATATATATATGCACATTGTTTTATATAGATAGATCATATAAATAAATAAAAGAAATCACTTAAACACTAACAACAAATAAATACATACATACAGACAGTTTATTATCACTAAATCTACCATAAAACATATATATATACATACATATATTAAACACAATCTACATCTATATATATATGCACATTGTTTTATATATGTACATAGATCATATAAATAAATAAAAGAAATCACTTAAACACTAATAACAAATAAATACATACATACAGACAGTTTATTATCACTAAATCTACCATAAAACATATATATACATACATATATTAAGCACAATCTACATCTATATATATATATGCACATTGTTTTATATACATAGATCATATAAATAAATAAAAGAAATCACTTAAACACTAATAACAAATAAATACATACATACAGACAGTTTATTATCACTAAATCTACCATAAATCATATATATACATACATATATTAAACACAATCTACATCTATATATATATGCACATTGTTTTATATACTTAGATCATATAAATAAATAAAAGAAATCACTTAAACACTAATAACAAATAAATATATACATACAGACAGTTTATTATCACTAAATCTACCATAAAACATATATATACATACATATATTAAACAAAATCTACATCTATATATATATGCACATTGTTTTATATACATAGATCATATAAATAAATAAAAGAAATCACTTAAACACTAATAACAAATAAATACATACATACAGACAGTTTATTAACACTAAATCTACCATAAAACATATATATACATACATACATATATTAAACACAATCTACATCTATATATATATGCCCATTGTTTTATATACATAGATCATATAAATAAATAAAAGAAATCACTTAAACACTAATAACAAATAAATACATACATACAGACAGTTTATTATCACTAAATCTACCATAAAACATATATATATATACACACATATATTAAACACAGTCTACATCTATATATATATGCAGATTGTTTTATATATGTACATAGATCATATAAATAAATAAAAGAAATCACTTAAACACTAATAACAAATAAATACATACATACATACAGTTTATTATCACTAAATCTACCATAAAACATATATATACATACATATATTAAACACAATCTACATCTATATATATATATATATATATGCACATTGTTTTATATACATAGATCATATAAATAAATAAAAGAAATCACTTAAACACTAATAACAAATAAATACATACATACAGACAGTTTATTATCACTAAATCTACCATAAAACATATATATACATACAAATAAATACATACATACAGACAGTTTATTATCACTAAATCTACCATAAAACATATGCATATATACATATGTACATATATTAAACACAATATACATCTATATATATATATGCACATTGTTTTATATAAGTAGATCATACAAATAAATAAAAGAAATCACTTAAACACTAATAACAAATAAATACATACATACAGACAGTTTATTATCACTAAATCTACCATAAAACATATATATACACACATATATTAAACACAATCTACATCTATATATATATGCACATTGTTTTATATACATAGATCATATAAATAAATAAAAGAAATCACTTAAACACTAATAACAAATAAATACATACATACAGACAGTTTATTATCACTAAATCTACCATAAAACATATATATACACACATATATTAAACACAATCTACATCTATATATATATGCACATAGATCATATAAATAAATAAAAGAAATCACTTAAACACTAATAACAAATAAATACATACATACAGACAGTTTATTATCACTAAATCTACCATAAAACATATATATACACACATATATTAAACACAATCTACATCTATATATATATGCACATTGTTTTATATAAATAGATCATACAAATAAATAAAAGAAATCACTTAAACACTAATAACAAATAAATACATACATACAGACAGTTTATTATCACTAAATCTACCATAAAACATATATATACACACATATATTAAACACAATCTACATCTATATATATATGCACATTGTTTTATATACATAGATCATATAAATAAATAAAAGAAATCACTTAAACACTAATAACAAATAAATACATACATACAGACAGTTTATTATCACTAAATCTACCATAAAACATATATATATATATACATACATATATTAAACACAATCTACATCTATATATATATGCACATTGTTTTATATATGTACATAGATCATATAAATAAATAAAAGAAATCACTTAAACACTAATAACAAATAAATACATACATACAGACAGTTTATTATCACTAAATCTACCATAAAACATATATATACACACATATATTAAACACAATCTACATCTATATATATATGCACATTGTTTTATATATGTACATAGATCATATAAATAAATAAAAGAAATCACTTAAACACTAATAACAAATAAATACATACATACAGACAGTTTATTATCACTAAATCTACCATAAAATATATATATACATACATACATATATTAAACACAATCTACATCTATATATATATGCACATTGTTTTATATAGATAGATCATATAAATAAATAAAAGAAATCACTTAAACACTAACAACAAATAAATACATACATACAGACAGTTTATTATCACTAAATCTACCATAAAACATATATATATACATACATATATTAAACACAATCTACATCTATATATATATGCACATTGTTTTATATATGTACATAGATCATATAAATAAATAAAAGAAATCACTTAAACACTAATAACAAATAAATACATACATACAGACAGTTTATTATCACTAAATCTACCATAAAACATATATATACATACATATATTAAGCACAATCTACATCTATATATATATGCACATTGTTTTATATACATAGATCATATAAATAAATAAAAGAAATCACTTAAACACTAATAACAAATAAATACATACATACAGACAGTTTATTATCACTAAATCTACCATAAATCATATATATACATACATATATTAAACACAATCTACATCTATATATATATGCACATTGTTTTATATACTTAGATCATATAAATAAATAAAAGAAATCACTTAAACACTAATAACAAATAAATATATACATACAGACAGTTTATTATCACTAAATCTACCATAAAACATATATATACATACATATATTAAACAAAATCTACATCTATATATATATGCACATTGTTTTATATACATAGATCATATAAATAAATAAAAGAAATCACTTAAACACTAATAACAAATAAATACATACATACAGACAGTTTATTAACACTAAATCTACCATAAAACATATATATACATACATACATATATTAAACACAATCTACATCTATATATATATGCCCATTGTTTTATATACATAGATCATATAAATAAATAAAAGAAATCACTTAAACACTAATAACAAATAAATACATACATACAGACAGTTTATTATCACTAAATCTACCATAAAACATATATATATATACACACATATATTAAACACAGTCTACATCTATATATATATGCAGATTGTTTTATATATGTACATAGATCATATAAATAAATAAAAGAAATCACTTAAACACTAATAACAAATAAATACATACATACATACAGTTTATTATCACTAAATCTACCATAAAACATATATATACATACATATATTAAACACAATCTACATCTATATATATATATATATATATGCACATTGTTTTATATACATAGATCATATAAATAAATAAAAGAAATCACTTAAACACTAATAACAAATAAATACATACATACAGACAGTTTATTATCACTAAATCTACCATAAAACATATATATACATACAAATAAATACATATATACAGACAGTTTATTATCACTAAATCTACCATAAAACATATGCATATATACATATGTACATATATTAAACACAATATACATCTATATATATATATGCACATTGTTTTATATAAGTAGATCATACAAATAAATAAAAGAAATCACTTAAACACTAATAACAAATAAATACATACATACAGACAGTTTATTATCACTAAATCTACCATAAAACATATATATACACACATATATTAAACACAATCTACATCTATATATATATGCACATTGTTTTATATACATAGATCATATAAATAAATAAAAGAAATCACTTAAACACTAATAACAAAAAAATACATACATATAGACAGTTTATTATCACTAAATCTACCATAAAACATATATATACAGACATATATTAAACACAATCTACATCTATATATATATATATGCACATTGTTTTATATACATAGATCATATAAATAAATAAAAGAAATCACTTAAACACTAATAACAAATAATACATACATACAGACAGTTTATTATCACTAAATCTACCATAAAACATATTTATACATACATATATTAATCACAATCTACATCTATATATATATGCACATTGTTTTATATACATAGATCATATAAATAAATAAAAGAAATCACTTAAACACTAATAACAAATAAATACATACATACAGACAGTTTATTATCACTAAATCTACCATAAAACATATAAATACATACGTATATTAAACACAATCTACATCTATATATATATGCACATTGTTTTATATACATAGATCATTAAAATAAATAAATAAAAGAAATCACTTAAACACTAATAACAAATAAATACATACATACAGACAGTTTATTATCACTAAATCTACCATAAAACATTTATATACATACATATATTAAACACAATCTACATCTATATATATATGCACATTGTTTTATATACATAGATCATATAAATAAATAAAAGAAATCACTTAAACACTAATAACAAATAAATACATACATACAAACAGTTTATTATCACTAAATCTACCATAAAACATATATATATACATACATACATATATTAAACACAATCTACATCTATATATATATATGCACATTGTTTTATATACATAGATCATATAAATAAATAAAAGAAATCACTTAAACACTAATAACAAATAAATACATACATACAGACAGTTTATTATCACTAAATCTACCATAAAACATATATATACATACATATATTAAACACAATCTACATCTATATATATGCACATTGTTTTATATATGTACATAGATTATATAAATAAATAAAAGAAATCACTTAAACACTAATAACAAATAAATACATACATACATACAGACAGTTTATTATCACTAAATCTACCATAAAACATATATATACATACATATATTAAACACAATTTACATCTATATATATATGCACATTGTTTTATATATGTACATAGATCATATAAATAAATAAAAGAAATCACTTAAACACTAATAACAAATAAATACATACATACAGACAGTTTGTTATCACTAAATCTACCATAAAACATATATATACATACATATATTAAACACAATCTACATCTATATATATATGCACATTGTTTTATATACATAGATCATATAAATAAATAAAAGAAATCAGTTAAACACTAATAACAAATAAATACATACATACAGACAGTTTATTAATAATAAAAAATTAAAATAAATTTGTATAAAGAATATTTGAACTTCCAATCCTTCACATTTTTGCCCGTCCGTCTTCCACTCCGCTGCCCCCGCCAACAACCTGGCATTGTTTAAATTCCTTACACACGTACAGTCAATTGACTACTTTTAAATAAAAATTAAATAAAAGTTAAATAAGATCATTTTATTAATGCTTCCCTACCCGGGATAATAATTATGTACATATGTATATGCGATATCACTAAAGCAACAAAATCAAGAAAAGAGAAAAAAATAACAACCCCAAAAAAATGAATAAAGTGCAATAGAGTTGGTTGTTGGATTTCTGTCTGCTAGATTAATAACCCCGTATGGAAATAACCGCGCGTGAAAAAGAAAGATATACATTCATACCTATGTCTATGTACTCAATTGAGCAAGCGTGACATTGTATGTACATAAGTATATGTCTATGTAGGTAATTATTATTGCTTGTTCTTTCGTTGCATCAGAATTGCGAAAAATCTTGACCTACATTACGAATATTAAGCCACGACGAGGGTAGATCAGGTATTGAAGTTAACGGTGATAGAAATTGTAGAAATAAATTTTTTTAGTCATAATGATATCGTTAATAATAAAAGTTTACGAATGAATTCCAATTATATATGCTTAATTCACAACAATCTTTGTCGTGTATTTGTGTATCAAATACACTTTTTGTTTTTTAATTGTGAACACCCTATGTGTAGTGTGTTAATGTATTTTGTATTTTTAATGAAAAAAGAAGAACAAGCTACATACAAATTCTCTCAGATCGCCTCTCTCTGAATACAACATTTTAAAAACATATGAAATAAAAGTGTAATAGTGTGTTTCATTTTTATATGAAAATTTCATACAACAAATGTTACACTCTTGTATTTAATATGATAATACAATCGATACAGAGATACAAGAGGTTTTGTGAATTAAGCAATAGTAAACACAAATTATGTATATTTAATTGTATTTACATTGGGATTGTTGAATAAAAAAATTTTTCGAATTATGCGATCTTAACTTACAAATTAAAATCAAATGTTTTATGATTAAATTATTAAATAACACATGGTAAAGTGTGTGGGATAAATCGAATATGGGTTCTTTCAAAACTTAAAATCTGTCGAGAGAACGTAGGTAGGGAGGGTGATGAGACTGAAGATGTAATTCCATTCACATCTAATAACATATTGAAAACACGGCCAGTAATTGCCTCAGTTAAATTTCAGCGAACCAATATCCCGGAATAGATTTAGTAACTTCCGCTTTTTATTGATTTTTTTTTTTGTTATGGCTAGAAGGACTCTTTAAATAAAATTAAGTAATGTAATTAGGTAAGAACGGTCAACGAATCCACCTACCCGTTAGCTGCTCGTCAGGTCCTGTCTGACCTGATTCTTCCTAAACAGTTGTCGATTTCTAGGAAATCTTACTTTCGCATTTGCGTACGGTAAATCTTTAATAACACATGCATTACATATGGGAATGCATATACATACATTATTGACGTCAAAAATATAGAGAAATTGAAATTTAAAAAGCTTGAAAATATAAAAGAAAAAGATATACATATGTATTTATTGAAAATAATATTGTGCACATTGGACGTAATGATAATTCATCGAAACCAGATTCGAATATGAAGAAATAAAAAAAAAAGAAATTAGTTTAATTGAACTACAACGACAAAATCAGCATAGACAACAACCTGTCACCCTGCTGTCTTCAAAAGAATCATTATCATATAAACATGTTTATTCTATCCTTGACAAGTAGTAGTCAGTAGCTTGCTGTGGTGAATGTGTTTAATGCATTACGGTGAAAACATTGAAAAAATTGTTGATAACAACCATCTGATCTAGATTTATTTGTGTATCAAATTTCAGCTCTCTAGTACGAATTGGAGTTTTAACGGATAAAACTTCTTGGTTTTAAGATTTTCCCATTAGCTTACTGATCTACACTTACTTGTGCATAAAAGTTCAGCTTTTTAGCGCGAATTATACCTTTAAATTTTATGAGCATTGCCCCTCCCACTATTTTTTTTTGTGAGCAGCGCTTATAATTCATGCTAATTTTCTTCTAAAATATGCTAGACCGAAGTAGATTAAATACAAGGCAAACATATTATGAAAGTGATCACGCCCGATTTTTAAGGTGATAGTTTAAAATCTTGTATACGTTTCACTAAAATGGCTTGAGTTAAAAGTGTATATTAAGTTTTTAATACCGATAAATATTAGCATGGCCCCGCCCATTCTGGTGAAATTTTTTGGGTTTTCAGATTTTTTTCTAGTTGGTTTTCCACCTACACCTACTTTTATATCATATTTCAGCTCCTTAGCGCAACTTTTATTTTTTTATTTATATGGGCGTAACCCTGTCAACTTTTCCAAACTCAATATTTTTTCGGCTAGTGCTTATTATTTGTGCCAAGTTTCGTTGCAAACGAATAATAATAGTATATCTAAATATGCTGAGCCGTAGTACATTAAAATCAGGTTTAAATTGTATGGGCGTGTCAACGCCCACTTTTTTAATGTAAAATTTATAGCCTTGCATTATCGCGATATATGTGGCATATTTAAGTAAAATAGCTTCCATCTATATTTTTCCTTTTTTAATTCTGAACTTTATGGGCGTAACCCCGCCCTCCTAAGTAAAATGCCCAGGTTTTTTAGATTTTTTTGGTTTAGTGCTCACCTAGACCTAGTTTTGTATCGAAATTCAGCTCGCTAGCACAAATTTTAATTTTTATGGGAGTAGCCTCGCCCCCTGGTTAAAATTTTCGAGTTTTCAGATTTTTCTAGTTCATTGCTCCACTAGATCTACTCGTGTACCAAATTTTAGCTCTCTAGCTATATCGGAAGTGCTTCATCAATTTGATCAGTGAGTATGTCTTAAAATATGCACTTTTGGCATCTCCATATCTCCGGAACCTTTCGTTGTAAAACTTTCAAACTTCGCGGGTTACATGAATTAATTCGAATTATGCTTTAAATTTCATTTTTACGATAGCGGTAACAAAGTTATGAGGGGGATAAAAACAGGTCGAATGCCTTCGTGTGAATATGCTCACTGCGTGCATTGGCCGAAACTTCGAATGGCGCACTACTGGGCGCCTTGATAAAATAAAGTCGAATAGAATTTGATTGTTGCGATTTCTTTGTTCAAATTTCTTAGTTTCCCATTATTATGCTTTAAGTCTTTCATTCGATTTTCCCAGCCTGTATGGAAACTCTTACAATAGACGTGTGACGTCACGTCTAACGGTAAACTTTTCGATTGGCGTAATCATTCTTAAGAATATGTGTAAATGCTATCAGCACAATTGTGCAAAGAAACGCCCGACAATGGTCTATTTCAAAATTCAAAGCTCTACGATGCTTCCATATATGTATGTATGTATTTAATGCCTTGGTCGGCTAAATAAAGGTAGAATTAGTAAAATCGTATCATTCTACTTTATAGCTTGTCGTATCGTTCAACTTTGTGCACAAGTTATAGAAAATGTAACAGTTTGCACAGCACATTTTTTTTCTGGCATTAAATGCGGCGTTTTTGACATTCGCTACAGAAAAATCTGTTTTCTGCAGATTCCTACGTCAGCAGTGCTACCACCAAATATTTTATAATTAGTAACATGCATTGTATATGGTACAGTTTTTGTCAGCTGACACGCAACATCACGATATGATTTTACTAATTGTACCTCAAGGGCGCCGTCCCATTTAATATACTATTCTAGCTACACGAACACACGATTTCAAATGCCGCTAGCAACATTTGTCGACTCGTAGCCGGCGACTTAATTATTTTGGAGACGGCAGCAGCACCATCTGCAGCTGATATTCAAGTACAAATAAATAGTTCAGTATTGCCACTTTTATATATTTTGCATTTATAAAAATTAATTACTCTTTGAAAATGTACTTATTTCAAGTAAAAGTACAAAAATGAATCAATTTATTATTTACATCAATTTTTGGATATTGTTTCTGTTAAGTAATATGAAATAATTGTACAAAATCATTCATTCAGCATTTTGTATTATACTGGCAACACTGAATTTTCTCATTGTAACCAACGAAATAAAAATTAGTTTAATTGGACTACAACGACAAAATCAGCATAGACAACAACCTGCCGCCATGTTTCCTTGCTGTCTTCAAAAGAATTATTCTCATATAAACATGTGTTTAATGCATTTAATGCATCTATTTTTAACCCCACATATGCATTGTAATCGTAAATAAACGTACTTTTTGAATAAATTCAATAATATTATAGTTTCTTAATAAAATAATGTATAAAAATATCACCAAGGTTGAAAATTTTTTGAAAAATCTCCAAATCTTGTGTTTCCTGGACAATAACACCCGAATTTCTCAAGTTTTGTTGGATAAATTATATATCCTTCGAAAGACCTCAGTGTCTTCTTTCCAAATCTAGTAAGAAATTGAAAATCGGATTATTATCAACAAAGTTACAGGCTTATAAGTGCGCAAAGGTAAAAAACCCGGTTTTTTAACCGTAAATCCGGATTTTGGAAGTGTCCGGCATATTTCACTATTGGATTCTTCTTTAACTCGACAAGACCTACAAGAAAAAACATATCACTCCATAGGTTTTTCTATTTCATTCAATTTTGTACCACTGTGTTATTGAAATCATTTTGTCTTCAATTTAAAACTCAAGGACTTTAGAAAATTTTTATTTGATGTTCTTAGAGCTTTTTATTGAGCTGGTCGCTTAAATGTTGTTGTTGTTCTTGCTGCTATATTTTTCAATGTATTTGTGTTGTATATTAGCATTATTTAGTTGGCCTTAAATGTATTCGAATTGTAATTTCCTCTCCTCGGAAATTAATTTAATCACCGTGTTGATCCAGCACGCAGTTATGCTAATTTAGCGCGTTCCGCGCTAGGCTTAGTGCGTTTTAACTATGCCAAGCTCGCTTTTTTCCGTCTTAGTGCGTTTAATAAAAAAAGCGCTAAATTAGCGCGTTTTGAATAAAGCCAATAATACCATTTCAGTTCCATATTTTTCAACTTTTTTTGTATAAATTTAACAATTTTCTAATATCAAAACCTCTGATAAAATTTTTTAAATTAGTTAATGATTCATCTGTCGCAAACAAAATTCGCTTGACTGTGGTTAGAATTAAAAACGCATTTTAATACTGTAATGGCAAATATTTTGAAATCTTACAACTAAAAATATGTACTACATACGATGACCTAATAAATTACAAAGCATCTACTATAGCTGAAGTACAAAAAGCATTTGAATCTCAAAACTATTCCACAATTTATATGTTGTTACAAGGTTCTACAAATAAATTAAAGGTAAAAACGAAGGATTTCGATTATTTGGAAGGCGATTCTGATTCTGTATTAAACCACGCTCTAACCCATTATTTTATGTAAATATGCCATTTTCAACTGGCACAGCGATCATTAATAGAAATAAGACACACTAGAAATTTTAAGTTTAAAAAGTCTTATTATAGAAAATTGTTCAAAAAGTAGTCAGATCCTAACAAAAACATAAATGTGAAAAAAGGCCAAGTTCCTTTCAAAAATTTCGGCCATTAAAAGTAGTGAGATATAAATTTTGACCAAGTTCTTGTTTGGCACAATACCTAACACAGAAATATGATATGCGTTCTATAAATTTGTAATCGTAAGGGTGTCATATAATTTCTAGATAGTCTGTTTACTTGAAAACATTCTTTCCAATATTGCTCGTGTACCAAATTTTAGCTCTCTAGCGATAGCGGAAGTGCTTCATCAATTTGATGAGTGTGTCAGTGGTCAGTGAGTATGTCTTAAAATATGCACTTTTTGCACCTCTATATCTCCGGAACCTTTTGTTGTACATGTTGTATGAATTTATTTTAATGGTTTATGGTTTAAATTCTATAATTTTACGATTGCGGGGAACAAAGTTATGAGGGTGGTAAAAACAGCTCTATTTGGCTTCGTGTAAATATACACACTGCGTGCATTGGCCAGAACTTGGCCTGGCACACTGCCGTGCGCCTATATGTTGCAGGATTTGTATTTTGAACTCTTGTAATTGTGAAAATTTCTTTAGTCCAATTTGGAGTATAACCTTTTTTAAATGTGTGCTTATATTTGCTTATGCGAACATGATCTCCTTCATTAAATTTCGACACTTTATACATTTTCAAATGACTGTATACTGTATTTAGCAGCTTTTCCTCATTTGTTGAGTTGACTTTAATTAGAGACATTTTAATGGTACTATGAACTTTTTTATTGCATGCATTAAGTAAATCTACTTATATGAACCATTATAGCTAAATTCTTTCCACATCATTCCTTTCAATGTTCTATTAAATCGTTCTACTATTGATGCTTTCATAATGCTATATGTTGAGTAGTGATTAATGTTGTATTTATGAATTAATTTTCCAGTGTTTGTTGAAAAATTCTTTACCATCATCTGTTTGTAAATTTTTTGGTATTCGCCCCAATTCAAAGATATCCTCCATTGCCTTGGTTGTTTCGAGTGCAGTTTTTGTTTTTAGCGGTACTGCCCATGCAAACTTTGAGAATGTGCCAATTACAGTCAACAAAAATCGATAATTTCCTTTTTCTTTAGAATATTTCTCCCATTTCAACTAAATCAGCTTGCCAAAGATCATCTATTCCTTTCATTACAACTCTGCGACGCATAAAATGTTTTCGTGCTTGCTTATGGAGTTCGTTTACTAAATTTCTTTTTGAAGACATTAAGTTGTTTTTAAAGATTATTTGCGGAGTTTTGTGATCTACTTGACGCACTTTCAGCTATTGCTACAAACATGTAATTCTCTAATCTATAAATTTTTTCATTAAGCTGTTCAATTTGTTCTTCAAAGGATGTTTTAATTTGTAGAATATCTTTTTCAATTTTATAATTTTCTTCTATCTCTAATTTTATTTCGCGTTGTAGTTCCTCAATTTGCATTTGAATATCTTCTCGTATTGCAGTATTGTCTTTCTTAAAGTATGTTAATAATTTCTCTTCTAATTTTTCGATTTGAGTTTGCAAAAACAATTTATTGATAACATCGTTTTCCTCCAGAGCTTTTGCAACATTTTTGATCCTTTTGTTTTGGACGTCAATGTTGTTGTTCTTATCCACAAAGAACCCCAGCAGTTTAGGTGTATTTTTTTAAAGAAATTGTGCTGCTAGTATCGTTTAAATAGTGTCCAAATTTATCAATAGACATACTCTATATACTTTATTAAAGTTAGTGTATTATATTCGCTTCACGTAGTTCTTCAATAATTGATACAATTTCGTTATTGTGATTAGTATGACCTGCACCTTGTGATGCGAGCAGTAGTCGAAGTCTATCTACTAACTCATTTGGATCGTCCCAGTATATATAGTTGGGCTTATTGATGTTAAATTGTATTTATCACCTAAATAGCTACCTTTGGGCTTAGATTCTGTTGATTCGGGTAAATTCTTCTGGTTTTTCTCATCAATAAATTTTTTCATAATATGTTTATATTTATATCCTCTAGTACCCTTGATTTGACCATCAGGTTTATAGTCTGTCCTATATGCATTAGCAGTAATTAAAATCTTTTTATAAATTTCAAGTTCAAATTTATCATAATTTTTTGCTATTTTATGAAACATTAGAGAAAATAGTCCTGATATTAGAGCCCATATTTGACCACCAACTTGTATTTTATCGTCGTTCAGTTTTAGGTTACTATCATCAAATTTCCATTCATTATTATAATCTTTATGTGAACCATAGTTTGTAGCTAACTCGTTTCTTCCTTCCAAGACTGATAAGTCAGTATAAGTATCTTCTGTATTGGAAGTCTGTGAGTAAAAATCATCTTCGTCATCATCACCATTTTCAATATTATCATCATTAAATAAGATGGTATTATCAAATATTGTCCCTTCTACTACTTTTTTCTATCTTGACTGATGGGTTTTCAGGCTTTAAACTGGTATTATTATATGTATTATTATATTATATTAATGTTACTTTCTTCTTTCATGCGAACTCTCTTAATATTTTTAGAACTATTTATGAATTCCTTAAGAGGTTCTGTTATAGGTTTAAATGTATCTCTTTGTTGTTCACGTGTATCTATTTTACCAGTTTTACACTACAAAGCTTTTTCTTCAACACATTTCTTGTCAACACCAACTGCTTTAAAATTTTCTCATCCATGTTTGCTTAGAGCAAGTAACAGGTATCAGCTATTAGATCAGGTATCAGCTATCAGATCAGCTTATCAGGTACCTGGTCTGGTTTTTAGATCAGCTTATCAGGTAGCTGGTCTGGTTTTCAGATCAGCTTATCAGGACCTGGTCTGGTTTTCAGATCAGCTTATCAGGAGCTGGTCTGGTTTTCAGATCAGCTTATTAGGTATCAGATGGGTTATAGCAAATAGATGTATCAAGTTAAAAGGTAGATTAATAACTAAAGTCAATCTTTTATGAGCAGTTGTTTATATAGTTATAAAATAAGCAAATTGCTTTCTGGAGCGACCATATTTATCCTTCCAATACTCTCGACAAATTTCGTGGAACTTTTCATAACTCATATCGTTGCCGACATGATCCCTCTAAACATGCTTCATATTTGTCTCATCTTGCTTAAACATTATAATAACATTTGCATTGTCTCTTATTAAATGCTTGGGATTTCTAGTAAAAGTTTGACACAAGTAGGAAGAATCAACATCCCTATGTCGTCCCATACAAAACTATGTACGTATATTATTCTGCTTCTCACATGCAACATCATCAAATATCATAACTGAATTAGTTTTAGCTTAGTTAGGTGGAATAACCGATTCATTATCGGTGAATGTATAATATCCCATTCCTTTAATTGGTGATATTAGTTTCTTCAAGTTTTCATATTTGGGTTGATAAAGAGATTTTGAGTATAAATAGATGTTTTCAAACTTGAGTCCATTAGGACTTTCTAGTAAGCCAATCAAAACATTAGTCTTTCCACAATTTGATGGTCCCACTATTAGAGCACGAATAGAATTTGGTTAGAGGGGACTATGCTTTATTTTTGAAGTGATGTTCGATGATTCATAAATATTACGAACTAAAATATTTTTAGTTAGTGATTTTTTATGGGAATTGTTAAAATTTAAGTTTAAAATTTTTTAAACGCACTAATAATCCCAAATTAATATTTTACTTATTAAGTAAAATATTTTTTTAATTAAAAATACATTGAAATTGATTATTGAGGGGTTTAGCTGGATCCTATGCGCATTTCACTGTTGCTAATGCAGATCATCAGGGAATCTTTACCCAACGTTTCTTAGAACAACTAGAGTTGTTATGTTATAAACTTTCATTTAAACAAATGAGAAGCTTAAAACAAATAACAAAGTTGAAACAAGAACTCAATAATCAGTATGAAAAAAAAGTCAGCCAATGTAGTAATGGTAAAGAAAATAAAAAAACATATTGATTATTGAGTTCTTGTTTCAACTTTGTTATTGTTTTAAGCTTCTCATTTGTTTAAATGAAAGTTTATAACATAATGACTCTAGTTGTTCTAAGAAACTTTGGGTAAAGGTTCCCTGATGATCTGCATAAGCAACAGTGAAATGCGCATAGGATCCAGCTAAGCCCCTCAATTATCAATTTCAATGTATTTTTAATTAAAAAAATGTTTTACTTAATAAGTAAAATATTAATTTGGGATTATTAGTGCGTTTAAAAAATTTTAAACTTAAATTTTAATAATTCCCATACAAAATCACTAATTATTAAATTGACTGCACCAGGTCAAAAAATACTTGTGTGGCAACACTCTATTCTTAAATAGCTGTTGTTGTTATTTACATTTATTTTCTTTTTACAACTACAATTTGAAGCTCAAAAAAAGTCAGCCAATGTAGTAATGGTAAAGAAAATAAAAAAACATATTGATTATTGAGTTCTTGTTTCAACTTTGTTATTTGTTTTAAGCTTCTCATTTGTTTAAATGAAAGTTTATAACATAATAACTCTAGTTGTTCTAAGAAACTTTGGGTAAAGGTTCCCTGATGATCTGCATTAGCAACAGTGAAATGCGCATAGGATCCAGCTAAACCCCTCAATAATCAATTTCAATGTATTTTTAATTAAAAAAATATTTTACTTAATAAATAAAATATTAATTTGGGATTATTAGTGCGTTTAAAAAATTTTAAACTTAAAATATTTTTATGTTGTTTCATTAACTGCATATTTGTAATTAAATACATTTTATAAATGTTGCCTCTTATTATAGAAAAAATTAGGTAATATGGTTATACGATATCAGAAAACGTTAAGTCATAAAAACACCTTCGTTGGAGGAGGTATAGTAGATAAAATAATAAACTCTCTACCTGTTGAACTTCGTCTCCCTGGTTGTCAGTACTGTGGACCTGGAAGAAAACTACAAAAACGTTTAAATCAAGGTGATAAAGGAATTAATTTATTGGACTCTGCTTCTAAAGATCACGATATAGCTTATTCAAAAAATAAGGATTTAAGCACTAGACATAAAGCTGATAAAATACTTGAAAACTCAGCTTGGGATCGAGTTTTATCAAAAGATAGTAGTCTTGCAGAAAAATCATTTGCCTATATGGTTACCAGTGATGCCAATTTATCCATTTTCTGGCTAAATTTAGCCATTTTTCAACCCATTTAGCCGGAAGAAAAGTGAGTTTAGCTATTAGCTATTTTTAGCCATTTTTATTTTAATCTAGCTATTTTTAATAAAAAGTGAAAAAATTTACAAAAACGAGCGCGCAATTTTTTCGCCACATCCAAAAATTCAATTTTTTGCAAAAAAATGCTAATTTTCGACCAATGTTGGATGTACGATGTACTATCAGAAATCTAATTCACAGTCTTTCTTGATGCCTCCTTTCTCAGAAACAATAAAAATTTTTAACAAATACTTACTTTTTAAAATATTCGAAGAAAATTAAAAATACTTTTTTGACAAAATATACAAAATGTTCTCATAATTTTCAAAAATCCAAATTTTAAAATTATTTCTTGCTACAATTTTTGAGATATCAAAAAAATTATTTTTTCATATAAATTGTAATATAGTTTTCTTTCAAAAACAATAAAACCAACTGATTTTTGCTAAGTATATAATAAAGAAGTTATGTACCAACGATTAAAAAAAGTCAGGGCCAAAAATTAAAAAAAAATTCAAGTCAAATAACTTGGAAACTGTAAGAGATAAAATGGTGTTCTTAGCATGTTTTATTTTTGTTTCTTAACGTTGATTGTCCCGCTGAAAAAATTTTTAAGATCGGTCGATATTTACAGAAGTTACGAAAGAATTTCGACAAGCGCAGTTTCCCACTTAGAGGCTCTTTGGAGCTACCCTGTCTTACAACAGGGTGCCTCCAAATATACTTTCTGAAAAGTTCCACACTTTTACTTTCCAAAACAGTTAGTTTTATCGAAATCGGTTCACTAGTTCAAAAGTTGCGGACTTTTGACCACTTTTTATTATTTCACGCAACTGTGCAATGTCACTAATAAATCATTATAATTTCACTATTCGCACTTTCTGCAGGGTAATGTACCAGCTTTGCATGAATGTGCGTATGTATTTACAAGTACAAATACATACATAGTTCAGTACTGCCACTTTTATATATTTTGCATTTATAAAAATTAATTACTCTTTTAAAATGTACTTATTTTACGTAAAAGTACAAAAATGAATCAATTTATTCTTTACATCAATTTTTGGATATTGTTTCTGTTAAATAATATGAAATAACTGTACAAAATCATTCATTCAACATTTTATATTATACTGGCAACACTGAATTTTCTCATTGTAGTCCAAGAAATAGAAATTAGTTTAATTGGACTACAACGACAAAATCAGCATGGATAACAACCTTTCGCCCTGTTGCCTTGTTGTCAAGGCATCATCAAGAATCATTCTCATATAAATATGTTTATTCTATCCTTGATATTTGGTAGTCGGTAGCGTGCTGTGGTGAATGTGATTAATGCATATAATTCATACAATCGTAAAATGTAATGGTATAGGTTGCCGACCACGGATTTAATGCTCCCAATCAATCGTATGAAGCTGAACCATTGTGTGGGGCTTTGTTTTACCGAGCCTAGCTAGCTTTTTGTATCATAATCGAATCTTTTCCGAATCAGCTTGCCGGAATATGAGCTTATTTTTCGATCATAAATGATACTCCGGTTGTGAGAAAATGGTACCCTACACATGAATCATACCAATGATTCATTTATGATACGATTTGCTGATTAATTCTTGAGCAATTTCCTGGTAGTATTAAATCACCTTTTTGCGGTTTCTTTACATTTTTTCATCTATTTTCAAGAAATTATTATAAGTGAATCCTTTTTCAATCACCCAAGTGATGAATCAGTTTTAAATCATCAAAAGTGATCTGAGAGGGATCATATAAGAGATTTCTGCAAAAAATTATCATCCAAATGCTAGCTGGGTATTTTCACATTATGATTTTGTTGAGAAAAATCGATAAATACATACATACTTACATAAATATTTATATGTACGTATGGATGGGTGTGCATAAATTCGCTTAATAAATATTATATTAATGATTTCAATAGGAATTTACCAAACGTACCTTATTGTGTAATATCCCTGTAGGAAATGTCTCTAGTGAATCACGATTTACTTTGTCGTCAGTACTATTGACTAATTATAATATACATGTCATTGAAAAGCAACTACTGACATTGGAACTACTGATTAGATAGTTCCTCCGGTATCATATGAAGACATTGGAAACAGATAGTCACTATTACATTTTAGTAATTCCAATATACGCTTTTGATAATGAAATTGCATATTTTGTTCACATTAAACAAATATATAAAAATGGAACTTATGCATAAAAAGCATAAAATACCACGAACAAATTCATTCATTCGTTCAGCATATTACCAGCACGTAGGGAAATTGTTTGTCATTTCTATTAAATAAATATGTTAATCAAAAATTTTTATGTTTCGCTAATTAGTAAAGTCAAACACTTACGTATGGATCTGAAAGTGTGACAAATCTTTATCTGATGGCACAAAATCTTCAACAGGATCAAATAAAAATTTACAATAATTGGCAACTTTCACTTAAAATTGTTTAAGTGATTTAAGTGATTGTTATTTCATTTGTTTTATGTAATTTCTTTTTCTGTGCTTTTTTTAGTTATTGTTCAATACATTTATATCCACCTTTTAATTTGATTTCTTAAGCGAAATTTTACAAACATTTAAATTTTTCTTCACGTCACTTTTATTTTCAACAAACCAATAAAAAAGAAGAAGCATAGTTGTGTGTGTCTGAAAAAATGTCTTCTTCTTCCTTCAGGGATGTTAGTGAAATGTTATATGTATTTTAACTTTTTTCCTTTTATTTTGTATTTTATACATACATACATACATATGTATGTATTTATTAATTATATGTTTTTTAGACCACTAATCTTTTCTTGAAACAACTGTTGATTCTCACTCATCGTATTATAGTTAAAAACCAAGCAAAAAACGATAAAAGTATTGAAATTACACGATTATAGATCGTGAAATGGTGTGGAAAAATTTTCTACATACATATGTACATATGTAAATAAGCATGTACATATGTACATACATACATATGTATGTATGTATGTATATTTATTTATAATAGAAATAACTTCTAATAATGATATTAATTCGTTTGTTTTCTTTGAATTTTATTTGGAAATTAGTTAAAACGCGAAATTTGAATAATGAACCACGAGTAACAATGTTTGAGCATGTAAAACGCAAAAGGTTTTGTCATAGACTACTTAATTAGACACGACACCGGCGAATTGAAGAAATTCGCTTTACCACGATTATTTGATAGAGATAGCAAATATAACTATTTTCTATGCCTTTCTCTGTCATATTATCGTGGTAAAATGACATTTAGTTATTTACAAAATAAAAATTTTCTTGGCAGGAATTGGCGCAAATTGGATAAAAAATGAATTTGCGCCAAAATTTAGTAGATTATTTTGTCCACATATTACCAACAGTGAGAAAAGTGCACAAAACAAAACTGATGGTGAAAAAAACATGGATTACAAGGAGCATTACACAGCAAAAGTGGAAATGTAAGTATATATTTATTTTTTATTTTAGTTATTTATAATCAATTTTAGTAATTTATCCTTATTTTTCAGGAGGCACAGATGTACTATTGGCTGTCCTGCAGGATAGAATGTGGATTTGTTCCCGATGGAGCCAACTAAGTAAGTAATTTAGATGAAAACTTCTGTGCAAAGTGAATTTTTTTAGTGAATTGTGGTGTGGAATTTTGTACATTGGAAGGGACAAATGTGTTTTTATCCAATGTACAAGTGCTCGGTTAACATGTAGTGCAGAAAATATGTGTTCCTATCAATAAGATCAAAAATACGCTCGCTTTTTGTTATTTTTAGAAGGAGCAAAGTAATATAAACTGCACGAGAATGTGTACATGTAAAGTGAATTGAAAGTGTGGAATTTTGTACATTGGAATTGACAATGATGTTCCTGTGCAATGTACACATTCTTTGGTTAACATGTCGCGGTGAAATTAAGTGCTTGGAACAATTGGATTTCAAATTTGTTCGCTTTGTGTTAGTTTTTTTGCAAGTGCTTGAAACAAATAACTAGTTTTTCTGACTAATGTGTACATATAAGTGAAGTGTTTCTGTGGAATCATGTACATTGGAAAGGACAATCATGTTCTTGTCCAATCTACAATGACACTGGCTAACAAACCGCAAAAAAGTGAAGTGTGGATCAATTGGAATCCAAATGTGTTCGAATTGTGTTCTTTTTTACTATTATTTGGCAGAAATAAGACTAATGTGTGCCTATAAAGTGAATTGACAATGTGGAATCATGTACATTGGAAAGGACAATCATGTTCTTGTCCAATGTACAATGACACTGGTTAACAAACCACAAAAAAATGAAGTGTTCGGATCAATTGGAATCCAAATGTGTTCGCTTTGTGTTCTTTTTCACAAGTAGTTGGCAGAAATAAGACTAACGTGTTCCTATAAAGTGAATTGACAATGTGGAATTTTGTACATTGGAATGAACGATGATGGTCTTGTCCAATGTACAATAACGCAAGTGTGTAAGTCGCGAGAAGTTTTCAAATCAATTGGAACGCTAATGTGTTCATTTTGTGTCCTACTTTAGAAGTACAAAACCAAAGCACTTTTCATTAAATAAAAAGTCCTTTTACGCTATCTAGAACACTTTATAAAATAGATTCAGCTTTTGTTTTATAGATATAAAACATTTTATAGACATAAAACATTTTACTGCATGTTTTCCAAAAGAGATAATTTTTAATACTATTTTATTAATGCTATTTTTAAATTTAAATTTTGCTTACAGATGTGAACGTCAAGGAAACCTGGAAGAAACTAAATAAAATGTAGCTGCTACAAAAACTATTCGACCCCTAAAAACTGAACTGAAAAAAATAATACACCCGCAAACAAAACCATTTAAGAAGGACGAAGCAACTTTAGACTTTGGTGGCATAAGTAAATGTATTTTTGTTTCAAATTATTAAAAAAAATTGATTAATTAAATCAGTATATAATCCAATTTTTTTTTGTTTACGCATGTGTGTAGTGCAGAGTTATTTTTGTAATCATTTAATAAAATAATAAAAAGTTCTATATTTATTTATTAAATAAATGAAAAACAAAAATTAGAAACAATTCCTTATTTTTTGAAGATTTTATTATTTCAAATTGGGGTGAGTATACGCTCAAGAAAGGAATAAGAATTGCCTGCAATTGATTTGGATCCCCTATTATTAAAATAACTTATTTCTGTTCCAAGTTAATACAAAAGTTTTAAAGAAAATCATTTATTTTCATAAAAAGTTATTACTTTTTCAATATAAATTTAATTTAATGCAAAAACAATTCTAAAATTGGATCTACAGTGGACCTATAAAGTTTCGGTACACGTTCCAATTTTTTAATAATATTAACATTTAGCATAATTGGCTTAATCGAAACAGATCTTTCTGGGTAAGTAGTTTTTAAAAAGAAAAGATATTTAAAAATAGTCCAGTCATAACCATAAACAAGTACATCACGTACGTAAACCTTTTGGCATTATTTATGATGATATTAAATTTTTTTTAAATATCTCTTTTATTTCTAAAACTACTAACCCGAAAAGATCTGGCTCGATTAAATTAATTATGCTAGTTAATAGCACTATTAAAAAATTTGAAGGTGTACTGAAACTTTATATGTTTTGGTTTAAATAATGTTTAAAGATAAAACAAATAAACTAATCAAATTCACGTTTGCGATGTAACTTTCTTAAATGATGCATGCAACTGAAAGAAAAAAGTTAATTAATAAATGTGCATTCATACATATTAAAAAAAAAAATACCTTGGCCTTGAATTTCGTCCGAAGCTGATCCAGGTAGGCAGCTTTATGTTTTCTGCAAACAAGTTTTATGGTGTTCCCCTTGCAAACGAATGTTTGATTTGGCTTTTTCTTGTTTATTGTACCTTTTTGTTGTTTATGGTACCGATAGTACCTTTTGAATCATTTCTTTCCAAGCTGTTTTGCCATCTGGTAAAGGTGGGCCAGCCAAAGAAACATTGATTTCTGGAATAGTTTCGTGACCAGCTAATATTTCAAGCAACATATCATTGATTTTACTAGCCACAGATGGATGCATATGTTTGATCATTATGTATAAAAATTCGACCAGTATTTGTTTCTGATCTTGTTGCATTTACCAACAAAGAGGAATAAATAAACGGTGAGAACAATTACTATTTTAAAATACCAAAATATTTTTGAAATAAAACTTAACCTTTTTATGCATTTGCGAAACAAGCTGACTTGCTGGAACCTTCTGAACTGTTTTCGTGGCTCGGCCAAAGCAATATAAGGTACAACACAACGTAGAGTATTAAGCATTTTTGTATGAACTTACGGATCCAAAAAACGTTGGCCGGGTCAAATTTTAGGCATGCTAGTTCGCGTACATTTTTATTTGGTAGTACGCTCTTAAACAAAAGCAGCTTTTAAGACGGCCCGGCCAAAGCAATATAAGGTGCTGGAACAGTTTGCTGCCCAGTTATAGCACAAGCACACATGTGCAGCCCAGCGTGGAGTTATACGCACTTCTGTAGGCACTTGCGGCTCAAAACAAGTTAGCCGGGCACTATGTTAGGCACAAAGAAGACTCCAGCAGCATTATGTTGGAATACTTGACCAAATTGTTGTATGCGTCGTGTAACGCCCACGTGATGCACATATTGTGAGTCCAGGTGAGCTTTACGAAATTATTTTCGTTGAGCCAATGCCGACTTTCTTGTGGCGTTCCAAAAAGCTTAAACGGCATGCACAACTTTAGCAATTATTTTATTTGCTACATCTTCCGAAGCACACAAACACGTTTCGTTTAGATGAGTCTTCATCATCGGTAGTAACTTTGTAGCCGCATATGTCCAAATGTTCCAATTGCCGGGAAGGTATCACAATGCCCTTAAATTTTTTTGCAAACACTTTGTAATTGTTTAAATATCTCACATTATTTGGGCAACAATTTACAGTCAGTAGCTGAGGAATACCACTGGCTTTCAATTACACACTTTAATATGTTAAAAACATATCTATTTTTTACAAATTTTTAATTAAAATTTTTTACTTTTGTACAATTTTTGTGAATTTTATTTTCCAGTTTTTTATGAACATATGTTTGCGAATGCAGTATATAGCTATTGCTTTTTATACATGTAGAAAACAATTTTTTCTCTCATTTAAATAATCGTGGTAAAACAGCGAATTCAACACCAATCAGCTGTTATCGCATTTTTGCTTAACTCAGAAGTGAGAATTCTGGTTCATATTCTGTGGGTTTTGTCTGCAACTGAATACGATTATTTTCTACATGTATATTTAGAGTTGAAATGGTTATGGTCGATGGAATGCTTAGAACATACGGCGGTCTATGACTGATGCCAATAATTTTCTTATACTTTTCACTCATGTTACTGTGGCTGTTATTATTGTTGTTGGTGTGCATACACGCGTACATATGTACATACATGATTATACATATTGCTCGCCTCTAACTCAAACTAGTGAATGTACTACGAGTGTTAATAAATTTTAACACATAATTAGGGAACCACATATTCTTATATCCTTCACCAAAAACGGTATATAGGTTTGTACAATTTTTTGTAATTTCTACAATATTCATTTGCGGCCACATAAAGTTAGTTATTCTGGATCCTTATGAAAAGGAGATGAACAAAAAGACGTGTCCGTTTGTCTGCATGTACGGGTGGCTTGAAAGAGATTTTCTGAAGCTCCAAAAATAGTCGGAATTGGACTGAAACGACCGCACTTGTCTTGGCAAGATTGGTATTGAAAATCAGCAAAAAAAAAGAATCGGTTGTTGTATGTTCTATATATATAGTTTTATCACACATTTTTAAACATCTACAAAAAAGTTACCGTGCATAGAACCAAGAACATTTATATATATTAAGCTCACTACGCACTCAGCTGACGAAGCTTGCTCGAAATTAGTTTATATTTACTTTATTTAAACCATTGTCGGGCGTTTCTTTGCACAATTGTGTTGAATGTATTCGCATGTATTCTTACCCTCTTTAATTTATGCAAGGAGCACAACTGGGACGAACAGCGAATTTCGTCCACGTCGACGAATTCGTCGATAAAGCTGAAAGTCCATACCATCCGTTCTTTGATATGCGTTTCTGTACGTTCTCTCCGATTCTAAATTCAAGTTACATGCAATACGTCTTATGCTTCAGCTTTAAGCTGAAGGTCCATACCATCCGTTCAATGCGTGGTTGCGTTTTATGCATGTGCCAAAAAGTAGAATCAAGGTAATTGCATGTGGCAAGTTACAGAACAAAACGCAAAGAACGTGTAGACGCATAGGATGGATAAAGTAAGTTTAAGCTTAAGGTCCATACCATCCGTTCAATGCGTAGTTGCGTTTTATGCATGTGCCAAAAAGTAGAATCAAGGTAATTGTATGTGGCAAGTTACAGAACAAAACGCAAAGAACGTGTAGACGCATGGGATGGATAAAGTAGGTTTACTTTCTACTTTTGTATCCGTCGCATGTATCATGCTCTCTTTTATAGCCAAATGTTCGTGTGGTAAATTTAAATATTCTCTCTTTTTGCATTAAAACAACAAAAATACTTGCGCATAAGCAGCGATTCCAATTTAGCGCGTCACAAGCTATATTTAGCGCGTTTTGACTATGCCAAACGCGCTTTTTTTCATATTAGCGCGTTTAATAAAAAAAGCGCTAAATTAGCGCGTTTTGCATAAAGTCAATAATATCATTTCAGTTCAATATTTTTTTAACTTTTTTTTTAAAAATTTAACAATTTTCTAACATCCAAAACTCCGATAAAATTTTTTAAATTAGTTAATGATTCAGCTGTCGCAAACAAAATTCGCTTAACTGTGGGTAGAACTAAAAACGCATTTTAATACTGTAATTGCAAATATTTTGAAATTTCACAGCTAAAAATTTGTACTACGTACAATGACCCAAAAAATTTAAATAAATTATAAAGCATCTACTATACCTGAAGTACAAAAAGCATTTGAGTCGCAAAACTATTCGGCAATTTATATGTTATTACAAAATTTTACAAATATATTGAAAGTAAGAACTAAGGATTTCGAAAATTTGGAAAGCGATTCTGATTCTGAGTACTAATACATACATCGACTTTTATTGAAATTTAATTTAGCGCGTAGAAAATGGCGCGTTTGTGCTATCAATATTGGACAATGCTGTAATTTAGCGCGTTTTGAGAAGGGTAGTAGCGCGTTTGTGTTATAAATAGTTGGCATTTCTGCGCATAAGACGTATTGCATGTAACTTGAATTTAGAATCGGAGAGAACGTACAGAAACGCATACAACGCATATGCAAAGAACGGATGGTATGGACTTTCAGCTTAAGACTTTGCTGCGTAAATTCGTCGTGTAAAACACAACAACGAAGAATTTACTCAGCTAAATCCTCTCTTATAATTTATAAAGTTGATTGTAGCAAGAATGATAAACTACAAGATTACGCCAGTGAAAAAAAATAGTAGACGTGTGACGTCACGAACACTGCATTTCTATTGCCTGATAATTTGGTTTATTTTTTTTATAAAACTCCTTAAAGCTATTTTATATTAAGATTGCAATATTTAATAACGAAAGGTGAAGCTGGTAGTATGGGCTAAGTTAGTTTATTTTTATATATATATAGTTTAAAATTTCGGGCTGATAATTAACTTTTATTTTATCAGCATGGAGGGAGGGTACAGAAATAGTGTAATGAATTCCAGCGGCTATTACACTTCATCCATCAATAAATTCTGTCCTTTCTAGACAATCATTTTTTTTTATGCTACCTAAAATTTAAATAATCTTTTGTAACGGACTAATATTTATAATGAATAATAATATTTGGGAACTCATTCCAACCACCCCCATCGACGAGCACGGCCGGACTACTAGGTAGCCCCGTTCCCAGGGTAAATTCCAGCAAACCAAAGTTTCGTTACAGTGTAGCACTTCGCCAGTGGGCAAAGTAACAATACAGATTGCTAATAATGACGGCAACTATTTAAATTTATGGCCAATATTCACTACAAGGCATTAACCTTCCTTTCTACCTGCCTTTGCCACACCATCAGAATGCTTCAGCTGGTACACACTTTTGTTTCCTTTATTTAGACAACAAAAACACAAAAGAACAAACTTTAAAAAAAATCCTCAACATTGCTTGGACAACAATTGTGTGGGGGATACTTTATCCTTGTAGAGGGTGGGCCAAAAGAAACCAAGGGGTGTAAAAGTTTAATAACTTTTTTGTTTATTAACTTTTTTTTATTTTTTCTTACAGATTATATAATATACAAAATGGAAATTTTTTTACACTAAGTATGAAAAATGATGTCTCTTAAATGACCACCGTTTTCAGCTTCGCACTGATGGGCTCTTTTTAGAGCATTTTCCATAACATCTTTCAAAACTTGTGGCTGTAGCGTTCGAATTTCTGCAGCAATGTTTGCCTTGAGTTCAAGGATTGTCTCTGGCTTGTTCACATATACTCGCTCCTTCAAAAATCCCCAAAGAAAATAGTCGGGTGCTGTCAAATCTGGCGATCGCGCTGGCCAAATAATTTCCGAATTTCGAGAAATTATTCGCTCTTGAAATTTAACTGCAAAATTTAGACGTTGCCGATGATCTGCGGGTTTAAATTCTTGGACCAATTGCACCTTATATGAGTATAACTGTAAATCTTTTTTTAAAATGCGCCGTAGTCACGTACGAGACATTTCTAGCTAAGCAGAACGCCTTCTGCCAGATGTTTCTGGTGCTTCGTTAACACTTTGCTGTACTCGTTCAATATTTTCCGCAGTGCGACTTAAACGTGGTCTACCGGTTCGAGGCAAATCTCTTACGCTGCCATGTTGGTGATGACGATTAACTAAGCAACGAATCATCGCTTCAGAGGGCGAAATTCTGCCGTTAAAATGTCGACGATATGCTCTTTGCATTAAAATAATTGATCTCTGGTTTAAATAATAAAATTCTATTGTTCTGGCTCTCTGTTCAGTTGTGAACCTCTCCATTATAAATTCTCCAAGTGTTGTCTATATAATCTGAAAGAAAAAATACAAAAAAAATTAATAAACAAAAAAGTTATTAAACTTTTACACCCCTTGGTTTCTTTTGGCCCACCCTGTATATATGTACATATATATTTATTTTGTCATGTACATGCTGGTGTAACATGTAAATTTATGAAAAGAATACCTGTATGTGTGTATGTATGGCTTTTGCCTGTCCACATATGAAAGTGATATACATACATACTTGTTATTGAAGCACGTGCCAAAGTCCACACGAAACAAAAAAACTCATACCCTAAACAAGCAGTGTTGATGATCATTTAGTAAAACTCGCCAAGATTACCTACAACTTAAAGAAAATTCATAACAAAAGATAATAATTATGTACATATGTATATGCGATATCACTAAAGCAACAAAATCAAGAAAAGAGACAAAATAACAACCCCAAAAAAATGAATAAAGTGCAATAGAGTTGGTTGTTGGATTTCTGTCTGCTAGATTAATAACCCCGTATGGAAATAACCTCGCGTGAAAAAGAAAGATATACATTCATACCTATGTCTATGTACTCAATTGAGCAAGCGTGACATTGTATGTACATAATTATATGTCTATGTAGGTAATTATTGCTTGTTCTTAGTAGTAGGGAATATGGGCTTCTGGCGCCGATTAAAATTGTTAAATTGTGGCTGAAATTTTTAAATTGTTGCTGAAATTGTTAAATTTGGGTAATTGAAATTTGAAAATTTTAAAATTCTTGAAATTTGATACATACGAGGGTGGTTCAATAAGTCCTTTAAATATTTTTCGAGGGTGGTTCAATAAGTGCGTCTTTTTTCAAATGCCGACGGCAATGGATGATCATTTTTCCTAATGCCTACGGGAATGCATGATAATTTTTCCTAATGCCTACGGCGATGCATGATAATTTTTCCTGATGCCTACGGCAAAACATGATTATTATTTTTTTCAAATGCCGACGGCAAAACATGATTATTATTTTTTTCAAATGCCGACGGCAAAACATGATTATTATTTTCTAATGCTTCCAGTGTTGCCAGACTGTAGAAATTTTTTATCGTAATACTATACCAGTAATATCAGAGAAAATAGATTTGATGACTACTAGGCGATTCTCATATGAATCATGGGAATGTGCTTGTGTGATTTCCTCACGCTAATAAATTGTTTATAAATAAAATAATTAAATAAATTAATAACATAATAAAATAAATTATTTTATTTATTTATAAAACGTTCTCATGTATGTGAACTCCCCTAATGCTTGTGTGTGGGGGGTCCAGCTTGTTTGTCGCTGGTAAGCTTATATTCTGTTTATTGGTTTAAGAAATATATTTGTATGTATGTAAGTGTGTATGTATGTATGTAGGTATGTATGTGTATGATGCATGTGTGTATGTATGTATGTATGTATGTGCGATCGAAGGAGCTTGTGCGTGGAATATTTTGTGGCTGTGTAGAATACCTTTATATTTGGCAACGTAATCATTTTCTTTGTCTGCGATTATTTTAAAGCAGCAAAGTTTCAAGTAACTACAGTCAGCAGCAGAGAAACAAAAAGTAAAAATTTGCAAGTTAGCAAAAAAGCTAACTTCTCCTCCTCCTTCCCACTTACTTCTCTTTCCTTTATGTAGTTTGTATTTGAAGTAAGAAAACACTGGTATATTTTTAACTTTTCTGTACATTTATTGTTTAAAATTTTTTAAAATTTTATAGTAATACATACATTAATATTTTAAAGAGTGAAAAAGTTCATTTAAAGCAAGATATTTCTTTTGTTAGTAAAATAGCATTTTTTAATGCGCAAACACCAATACTACTTAATCTCCATTTGTTTAAAGTTGATACAGCCTATATTCTCAACGTTAAAAATTTTTCGGCATAAAATTTTTTCCAACCATCGTCTTTTCTCTTCGCCTTTTACATAAATTTTAGAACATCTTGCGTTGTATTTTAAAAAATTGCAAACGCTTTGAAAAGAAACTGATACGGCACTCCAGCTGAGGTGATGATAGTTTTTCGATAGCCACTTAACTTCTCTTTGCTTTTTTATTTATAAGCATTTAAAATCAAATGGTGGTTTTATAATGAAATTGTTATATTCATAATTGTTGAAAACAATCAGACTAGAAAAATATAAATATAAACATAAATATATATTATGTATGATATAAATTTGTAATCGTAAGGGTGTCATATAATTTGTAGATAATCTGCCAACTTGACAACATTTTTATCAATACAAATAAATGAACATTTATACATTATTTTCTCCTTTTTTGGAAAGGTAAAAATATTGCCAAGTTATCAGATTATCTAGAAATTATTGACACCCTTACGATTACAAATTTATATCGTACATAATATATTTCTGTGTTAGGTATTGTGGCAAAGAAGAATTTGATCAAAATTTATATCTCACAACTTTTAATGGCCGGAATTTTGGATAGGAACTTGGCCGTTTTTCACATTTATGTTTTTGTGAGGATCTGATTACTTTTTGAAAAGATTTCTATAATAACAGTTTTTAAACTTAAATTTTTTAGTGTATTTTATTTCTATTCATGATCACTGTGCAAGTTGAAAATGGCAGAGTTACATAAAATAATGGGTAAGAGTGTGATGAGTGTTGAATTGTTGACCTTAAAAATGCACAATTGTGTCATTACAACGGGTCGCCAGTGTGTATGCAATTCGGTAAGAGGCGACTGGAAGAAACATGTAAAATGCAGCGTAAATTTTACTGGGCATGACCCCGCCTGTTTTCTCAATATATTTACATGTTAAATAAAGTCTGCTTAGCCGAAGTACATAAATCAAAAAGATATGCCCAATGTGTATGCAAAGTTTCAATAGGGTGGCTGGTGCTTTTAATTTTTGGATTTTCCGATTGAGTAAATCAATTACTATTTGTGTACAGAATGTCAGCTCTCTATAGGATAATATTCATGAGCCTGACCCCGCTGACTTTTATATCTGCTAGTGCTTATGGTTCATGCAAAGTTTGGTATTAAAAAGTTAATAAGCAATACCTGAGTATTAAATTGAAAACTGCTAAGCCTAAGTACCTGAACGAAAAAGCTAAGATTTATGGGTGAAGTCACGGTTACTTTTCAAAATAGGGATTTTTTTTGGATAAGTGCAATGTGTGTGAAATGTTTTAATAAAATGTATGTTACTTTTGAATTTGAAGTGCTTGTTTCCGCCCTCTGATAGCAACTTCTGGGTTTTCCGATTTTTCTTAGTGATCTCTGATCTAGATTTATTTGTGTATCAAATTTAAGCTCGCTAGTGCGAATTGGAGCTTTAACGTCGTGGCCCCACATACCGGGTAAAACTTTTTGGTCTTAAGATTTTCCCATTGGCTTACGCAGCTACACTTACTAGTGTATAAAATGTCAGCTCTCTTGCGCGAGTTATATCTTTAGATTTTATCAGCATTACCTCTACCCACTATTCCTAAATCAAAATTTTTTTGTGAGCATCGCTTATGATTCATGCTAATTTTCTTTTAAAATATGCTAGACCGATGTAGATTAAACACAAGGCTAACATGTTATGGGAGTGATCACGCCCAATTTTTAAGGTGATGCAAGATTTCACTAAATTGGCTTGAATTAAAAGCTGTGTATTAAGTATTTAGTTCAAAACAATATTAGCGTGGTCCCGCCCATTCTGGTAAAATTTTTTGGGTTTTCAAATTTTTCTAGTCATCAGAATTTCAATACATTTACCTGTGGTCATTTATGTCTTCAATTTCTGTATGAAATAACTGAAAATATTAAATAAAAAAGCACAAACATTTATATTTTACAAAACTCTTTCATGTATTTTTATTTATAATTTAAAATACAAAATTATTATATATTATTGCCAAATAGAAAATTGGGAATTTTGAATTATAAATTCACTCAGCTCGCTTTCAACAATTAAGCTTTGTTCACCTTCCCTGCTTAAGCAATATGATCCGCTCGAGAGTTCTTTAATTTCATCATCGGTTAAAATATTATATTGCTTTGGCAGGAACATTATGTGGTTTTCCATTTCAACTTTTAGTGTTAGCCCATATTTTGTTGTTACTCTTGTCACTTTTCGAATGGTGTATTTAATTGATGTCTCAAGCTCCTTTATGTGGATTAAGGTTTTATTTTTTAGTGAATTAAATTTTGATGTTAGATTTGTTGTAGACTCCATTTTTTTATTTACTTCTGCTCACTTTGAATGTTTAACTGAAAATGATCTTAAACGTAGCGATGATGACTTCAAGAAGGCTAAGGGAAAATATTTATGGTGAAATAGTGAATAAGTGGGGGATAGTGATAGACAGAAAGAGATGGTTATAGAGAGAAAAGGGATAGATAGAGATAGAGTGCTACAAAAGATGTATGGAATATATATGATGGTATAGATATTTTAAAGATCAAGTGATACTACTTTAAAAATTTAAAGGGCAAATTAGTCTTAAAGAAACCTTCAAACCATCATCATTCATTAATTTATCAGCCAATAAAATGAGCCAAATTAGACGTACTATAAACCAATTTATAAGAGATTTTGAAAGCTTCAGGCTTTTTTATCATTGAGAGATGAAAATTTTTTTCCAAAGTATGCTGGATGAGAACGAAGAAAATGGTATCATGGAAAATGAAGACAACACAGAAGGACACTTCAAAAGCTGTCCCTGGTATTATCCTGAGTGTCAGGAAGGACCTGATACTTGTAGGTGTACGATATATTTTTTGCGCAAAAGTATATTATAACATTTAATAATTGGATACTAAGAAATGTTTCAATCATTATAAATAAAATAATTAAAAAATTAGATTAAATGGTATTATTAAAAGAAATAAAATAAAATTAATTTGTATTATTAAAATATTCCTTGTTTTGCATTATTTTTTTTGAAGGAAATTTAGGAATCATTTATTCGAATAGAAAATAATAGAAACTTGAATGCAGTGAAAAATATAGCAGCAAGAGCAAAAACAACATTAAGGCGACCAGCTCAACAAAAAGCTCTAACAAGATCAAATAAAAACTTTCTAAGTCCTTGAATTTTAATTTGAAGACAAAATGAGTTCAATAATAGATGTCTTAGATAAACCCTTGTCTGATGAAAATATAATCAAAAAGGGCTATCTTACATATATCTACATACCATAATTACAATCTTACAACAATAATGATGAAATTAGAATTTCAATAAAAATCAAGATTTGTACGTGCTACCCAGTGAGAACTACATTTATGTAGAGGGGTTTGTTGCCGAGGTTAATAATCCCAAAGGATTAAATAAAGGATAAAGGAGGACTTTATATTAAAAAACAATTTTGTAGCATATCCATTTGATGAAATTCGCTATGAGCTAGTTAAGATCTCTTATTTTAAGATAGTAGTAACAAATCCATAAATTCAAATATAACTAAGATAGTAATAAAAGATGATAACAAATCCATAAACTCAAATGTAACTATTCTAAGCTAGAGATAAGACAAACATCATAAATACAACTATTGTAACGATAAGAAATACATTTTTTCTCAAAACATGTTTTACTGATAAGAAAGGTACTAGTAACCTAAACAAAGAAAAACATATTAGAACAAAGAAAAATATATTTTGAGTTAGAACAAAGAAACATTAAACATAATTATTATTATAAATAGATATTAAGTAACACTTTGTAAGTTAGTCTTAAGAATATATTTAATAAAGAAACGCACATTTCGGTGCAGAAAAAAAAGAAAATATATTTTTTTACTCATTTCCTTAAATAGGAAATTAACTGGGGGCTCAAGCCGGTCTAAACTCTTGACCACAGCCAAATATTCTTGACATTCAAGATATTTAAATAAAATTCCACGGCTTTGAAGAAAAGCAAACCAATCTCTGAAAAAGTGAGAAATTACCACGCTGGACCAACGTCAGAAACGGCAGAAAATATTCAATTCCTTACGATCTATGGGAAAAGACAACGACACAATGAATCAAGATATCGCAGCTTTACGAGCACAAATAACTCTACAGAATACTCAATTGACGGTAAATACACTGGAGGCGGAACGATCTCCCCACACAATCATTACGCAGGAACAACATAGTGACTTCACACCAAATATAACTGATGCATGGACATTCATGGAAAATATCAAACAATTTTCCAACCACCCAAATTACTACACAGCATTCACGATACTGCGAATACTGCATTCAAAAATTGTTGGAGAAGCAGCAGACATCCTCATCAACCACAATACCAAGATGAACTTTTATTCTATAATTAACAGGCTTGACTACACCTACGCAGACCAACGACCATTATATGTACTACTCGAGGAAATGAAGAAACATAAACAGGGAAGACAAACACTCTCAGAATTCCACAGCAAAATCAGCAAAGCACTGAAACTCGCACTTTTGAAGATAGAGATGTCAGGTGATCAGGGATCTGCATCCATGGTGGAATATGCAAATCCGGAAGCAGTCCGTACATTCATCACAGGACTCAACAGCAAATATACAAGCGGTATATTATATAGCCATCATCCAAAGGACCTAGAAACTGCATTTGCAATCGCAAGCACCATATACCATGACAACGCAAATATGCAGTTCGATACACTGGCTACAACACAACAATACAACCAAAAACCAAACTTTGGACCACAACGATACGAAGATAGAAGGAGGTACAATCCCAATGTACAAGCTCAATTTAATCATCAACCACGGCAGGAACCCATGGAAGTGGATAGTTCGCAACAATTTAGACGTTCAACACAATATTCCCCACAGCAGCAATACAACCCATTCAGAAGGGAGCAACAACCAACAAAAAGGGATAGAATGCCTTCATCAAAAAATTATAATTCGAACAAAGTTCAACGAGTAAACCAGACGAGAGATGAAGATATACAATCACTTGTACCACACACCGAAGATACTTATGAAACCGGCAGCGCTTTTTTAGGCGAATAAACGGATTGCCATGTCTGCAGAGGCACTGCCAAACAACAGGTAAATCCGTTAATATATTAATTGACACAGGTGCGACAAACAATTATATTAGTTCTAAGTGCAACATAGGAAAATCTATTCCAATAAAACCAGTTAAGGTAAAAACGCTTCACGGATACTCTTTAACGAAAGCAAAAAAAAAATTATTACACTATTAGGCCATAATTTAGTATTTTTCGAAACTGAAGCCTTAGAAGAGTTCGATATGCTTCTCGGGGAACATGGTCTCAGAGCCATAAAAGCAGAAATTAACTTATTTGAGTATAAAATCACGTATAAATTTAAAAGAAAAGAAGAAATTAGCGAACAAAAAGTGAATTACACAGTCAATAATGACAAATATAAAAATGAAATTGAAAATATAATGAGAATAAATGACAAAACCAACAAAATTCTGCCCTTTACAACCACTGTACAAGCTACAATTAGGACAAAATCAGAAGATCCTATTTGGGTGAAACAGTACCCGTATCCAATAGCAGACAATGAATTTATAAATAAAGAAACTCAAACCTTATTAGACAACCAAATAATACAACCTAGCAAAAGCTCATACAACTCTCCAGTATGGACCGTTGCGAAAAAAGGCACACATGAGGAAGGGAAACCAAAAAAACGTATGGCAATAGATTTTCAAAAGCTAAATGCTCAGACTATAACTGAGAGGTACCCTATCCCAGATGTAGCAATGACTATTCAAAATTTAGGTAAAGCAAAAGTCTTTACAACACTAGACTTAGAGTCAGGATTTCACCAAATCTCGATAAAAAAATCAGGCAGAGAAAAGACTGCATTCAGTGTGAATGGAGCAAAATACGAATTTCTTAGAATGCCATTCGGCCTAGAGAACGCACCTTCTATATTTTAGCGATGTATAGATGATATTCTGCGTCCATATATTGGTAAGTTCGCTTACGTTTATATCGACGACGTGCTTATATATTCTTCTTCGCCTGAAGAACACATGGAGCACATTCGAATAATAATAAACGCATTACACAATGCAAATATGAAAATTTCTGACGAGAAATCACATTTTTTCCAAGACTCAGTAGAATATCTTGGTCACGTAATCAAACACAATAAAATTACTGTAGATCCTAGTAAGATCCAAACAATAAAGGATTATCCAATACCTAAAAATTTAAAAGAATTAAGGTCATTTTTAGGACTAGCTAGTTATTATAGGAAATTTGTACAAAACTTCGCTTCAATAGTGAAACCTCTTACTACATTCTTACGCGGAGACAATGGCGGTGTAAACAAAAAGGAAAGCACAAAAGTATTAATTAATCTAGATAAACCAGCACTCGAAGCGATAGAGAAAATTAAAGATATGTTACAAGCACAAGTCGAATTATTTCAACCAGATTTCAACAAGCCCTTCGAACTAACGACTGATGCAAGCAACTTTGCAATAGGAGCTGTACTTTCTCAGAATAAGAAACCTATTTCATTTATATCTAGAACCCTTAACCAAACCGAACAAAACTATAGCACAAACGAAAAAGAGCTTCTTGCGATCGTTTGGTCACTTCAAAAATTAAGAAATTACCTTTACGGTATAGCAGACTTAACCATTTACACGGACCACCAGTCACTTATTTTTTCTATATCTGATAAAAATCCCAACACAAAATTGAAACGATGGAAAAATTTCATCGAAGAATATGGCGCTAAATTAGTATATAAACCAGGAAATCAAAACGTCGTCGCTGACGCATTGTCACGTCAACAGATTAATAATACTTCGAGTTATTCACAACATTCAGCACAAAGTTCGCCAATCGAAAAATTGAAACGCGTGAAACAACCATTAAATGCATTTAAGAATCAAATAATTATTCACTATAACACAGATAACTTAGTGCAAATATCTTCACAAAATATTTTCTCATATGCACGACACACACTTTTCTATTCAACCAAGGACGAATTATTAGACAGATTAAAACAAATAATAAACCCAAAAGTAACAAATGCTATAAAAATAGAGGAAGAAACTCTATTTCACGTCGAAGATAATATCATTTCTTCTTTTCCAAATGTAAAAATTGTAGTAGCTCAGAAAATGACAGAAGATATAGAAAACATAGATAGACAAAAAGAAATCGTAGTACTAGCACATAGACGAGCACACAGAAATTACAAAAATAACGCTCAAGAAATACAGACAACGTATTTTTGGCCAACCATACGCACCATGTGTAAAAAAGAAGCACAAGACTGTGAAATCTGTCTTACAAACAAATACGAAAGAAGACCAAATAAACAACCAATTGGAGCGACACCGATTCCAAATCACGTGGGAGAACACATACACTTAGATTTATTTTATATGAACGGAAACACATACATCACCACAACTGATAAGTACTCATACGAGAAATTCCAAATAAGAAAAACATACACAAATACATCGAAGAAATACTATCGCAAATCTATCCAAATGCTAGATTCATAATGACTGACAACAAAGCAGCATTATCAAGTATATGCGTAAAACAGGTTTATGAAAAACTACATATTGAGCATACGTTAACGCCAACATACCATTCAACAACAAACGGTCAAGTGGAACGCACTCATAGCACGCTGATCGAACTCACTAGAGTCCTAGCTCTAGAACACAATTCTTCACCAGGAGACGAAATCTTTAATGCCGTTCGACAATACAACAAAACAATACACTCAGTCATTGGAGAGAAACCCGAGGACGTGTTTTTTAACCGGGGAGCACATCCTGATATTAAAGAAAAAATTGAAATAAACCAACAGAAAATACTTCTATAACACAAAAAAATCGTAAGAACATCACATACCAAGCAGGGGACGTTATATACTCCAAAACGCACCGACGCAATAAAAACGTAAGGAAGATAAGGTAACACAATAATTACAAACAAAAATATTGTTATACTTAATTATAATATACGAGTACAAACATGCAAAGAATAATAATATTATTATATATATCCGTCGCATTCGGTAACAGACTAATAGACTTAAAAGACAAAAAATATATAATGATAGAGACTGACCCTGTATACGTTTTTCAGGACACAGCGTTCTTATACCATATGACAAACCTTTCTAGAATCTTGATACCCTACGAAAATATAGTACGATTTGCATATAATTTAGAACAAGACTCTGCAGAATATTTATTGATAACTAAAATAGAAAATCTGAAGTCACAACTACTTCCTAGAATCTCCAGAACTAAACGTTCACTTAATTTTCTAGGATCAGCCCTCAAACTTATTACAGGAACACCTGACCACGATGACCTAATCGAAATCAAGACAGGATTGAATATGCTAATAGAAAATAATAATAAACAAAAGAAAATAAACTCTGAATTTGAAAAAATATTAGAAAGAATTAGCCCCGAATCTATTTCAGAACATTTAATACTTACCGAAGTATACAACGAACTACATTCTATCGCTACAATGATTAATTTCGCAAAAAACGGAAACTTTTATTCCGGAACTTTAAATTTAAAAGATATTCAACAAATAGTGTCTAATGAAGCGTTAGATCTACCTATAATAAATATATTAGAATATGCCGATATTAATGTTTTTTTATTTTCATCACACAATTGTAAACACCTATAAATACCCATTATTAAAAACGAAATGTAAGCTATTTAATTTGTATTCACTAGCATTTAAGCACGGAAAACTATTACTAGACTCTAGAATAGCAAAATGCAATAATAAATTTACAAGTATCGAAAAATGTAAAAATTATCTAGGAAACTTTATATGCAGAATTAAGAATCCGGACAACTGTACTATATTAATGTATTAGAAAACAGGCCAGCCAAATGCGAAGTGATACATGAAAATAACGCACCGCTACAAGTACTCGAAAGTGGAAACATCATTACAGATTACGAACACACCTGGAATAACGTAAAAATAAATGGATCTAAACTAATACAATTCAATTACTCAACAAATCTAGATGGAAAACAATACTACAACCACCAACAAGCACTCAAAGATGCCATACATAACCAACACGACGAACAATTACAAATAATCCGCATCTTAGAATCTAATTGTAATTACAAATTTAACAATATCCAAGAAATATCAACCTTCCTGATACCCATCGAAGAACATCCAGTCAAATACACATTTTATTTCATATTGGGACTATGTACATTAGCATTACTAACTTATGGTATGATTAAATTCTGCGAATGCTACAGGATAAAGAAAATAGAAACACAAAGGAAAAAATCGACGAATTATATGAAATAGAACTTCTCAAGCTCCGACAGGAGGAGGAGAGTTAACATCTCTTATTTTAATATAGTAGTAACAAATCAAATTCAAATATAACTAAGATAGTAATAAAAGATGATAACAAATCCATAAACTCAAATGTAACTATTCTAAGCTGGAGATAAGACAAACATCATAAATACAACTATTGTAACGATAAGAAATACATTTTTTCTCAAAACATGTTTTACTGATAAGAAAGGTACTAGTAACCTAAACAAAGAAAAACATATTAGAACAAAGAAAAACATATTTTGAGTTAGAACAAAGAAACATTAAACATAATTATTATTATAAATAGATATTAAGTAACACTTTGTAAGTTAGTCTTAAGAATATATTTAATAAAGAAACGCACATTTCGGTGCAGAAAAAAAAGAAAATATATTTTTTTACTCATTTCCTTAAATAGGAAATTAACTAGCTCAATGGAATTAAAATTGACCATACAAGATATTTAGGAGCCACAAGCACCATAAAAAATTTGGTTTCTCTGTCACCAACAGAAAAAAATTGACGATGTCACTCTTGAAAATGGATTTTTCAATTTCTATGCAGCTCTAGGATTCGCTGAAGACTACAACAAAGTTATACTAAATGGAAAACATGAACTAATACTCTTGCGCAATAAGAACGATGAAGATCTTGTACGCTTGAGCGTTAAACTTACAATTTCACTCATCTCATGGAGAATCCCACATGTACATTTATTTGACTTTAGCAAATTGAATATGATGAAAATTATTAACAATGGTGCTTCTATACTTATGGCATTTCGCAGTTGGAATTGTCATGTTAATCCAAAATTAAACACAGGAACTAGCCATATTTGGAATGTTAAACTGGCTGCAAATAGAGAACGCCCACGTTTTGTATTGATTGCTTTTCAATAAGAAAATAAGTGTGTTCATTATGATTTGACTATTTTAAAAGTACATTTAAATTCAGTCTCATATCCATATGATGATCTTAACATAAAGTTCAAAATAAATGATATACAATTCTATATGATATGTATCTAAGATTCCAACAAAGCTACTATATAAAAGAATCTCGACCGGTTCTAACTGCGTCGGAGTTTAAAACAAAAGCTCCTATTATTGTAGTAGATGTCAGTCATCAGAATGAATCATTTAATAATGGACCGATTGATATACAAATAGCATTTGAAACAGCAACTAATATTTCAGCAAAGACATCAGCTTACTGCATTCTTATTCATGATCGTATAATATAAGGCGACCATACGTACTCTTTTTAAGAGGACAGTACTCTATTTCAACTCGCTGTCCTCTATTAAATTTGTGTACTTTATCTGTCCTCTTTTTCATAATCAGTCACCTTTTGTTATCTTTTATTTTAAAAGTATGATCAATAATTGTTTTTACTGAGTTTTCGATTTTGAAAATAAGTGGTAACACTTACTTTCTTCCCGTAAGTTTTATGTGTTTTTTGAAAATAAGTGGTAACACTTACTTTCTTCCCGTAAGTTTTATGTGTACAGGGTTGTGATATTTTCTTATGTTAAACATATAGCTCCAAATGTCTATGTCATGCGAACAAATTCGTCGGCGGTTGATTATGTGCACTATCATTAGCCGTCTGAATGAAGTATTTTGCAAGACAAATTAATTATATATTTTTTTTGTTAATTTAACATTGTCGTTTTATTAAAATAAGTCCAAAAATGTATAGATTTTTAGATACATCCTCAACGTCTTGTTTAAAAAAGAAAAAATTAAAAAAGCAAATTTGCGTCGCCAGTACTACAGCGACGGAACCAAAAATATTTCGACGGCTGCAAGGCATTTATAAAACAAACTACGTGGATATTTATGTACTGAAAAAGAAGAAGTGATATTACATGTACTTTTGTGACCAAAAAATATAAACCTTATGTAAATTAACCAATATTGACAAGCATAAAGAAAACCATACGAGTCGAAAACTTAAAACACACATGTAAAAAACATGTCGTCTGTTGGTACCTTTAATGAACTATTCGGTAAGTAGTAACTTTTAATTACTCAAAGTAATCTATAATAAATTAATAAAACATATGTAGAATATAAATTTTTCTATAAAATACATACATATGTATGTAAAAAATGTATTTATGAATTCAAATAAATTTTTTGTTACATTTTTTTTAATGTCCTCTATTTTCATTTCTAAAATCTGGTCACCTTATATAATAGAATATATACCCATCAAATGACAAGTTCGAAAAGTCTTATAAATTGAGTAATATGGAAAATAACACAATTTTTATAGACGTACAAGGTTTCAAAGGTAATTCAAATGATCGCATCGCAAAAGAAGTAGCGATTGTTGTCAACAATTATGAATATAACAATTTCATAATAAAACCACCATTTGGTTTTAAATGCTTATCAATAAAAAAAGCAAAGAGAAGCAAAGTGGCTAACGAAAAACTATCATCACCTAAGCTGGACTGCTGGAACAGTTTCTTTTGAAAGCGTTTGTAATTTCTTAAAAGCCAATGCAAGATGTTCTAAAATTTATGTTAAATGTGAAGAGAAAAGACGATGGTTGGAAAAAATTTTATGCCGAAAATTTTTTAACGTTGAGGATATAGGCTGTATCAACTTTAAACAAATGAAGATTAAGTATCCAGAATATTTTTATTGTAATTATCATAAACTTGGTGTTTGCGCATTAAAAAATGCTATTTTACTTACAAAAGAAATATCTTGCTTTAAATGAACTTTTTCACTTTTTAAAATACATACTTTAAGTATTATTATAAAATTTAAAAAAAAACAATAAATGTATAGAAAAATAAAAAATCTACAAGTGTTTTCTTATTTGAAATACAAATCACATAAAGGAAAGAGAAGGAAGTGGGAAGGAGGAGGAGAAGTTAGCCTTTTTGCTTACTTGCAAATTTTTACTTTTTGTTTCTCTGCTGATGGCTGTAGTTAGTTGAAACTTTACTGCTTTAAAATATTTGCAGGCAAAGAAATGAACTAAGTTGCAAAATATAAATGTATTCCACAAAATATTCTACACACAAGTTCCCAGTGCTAGTGCAGCGTGTGTATATTCCCTAGTTCCTAAAGAACTACTACTAGTGCATCACAATCTACTTCGCATGCTCTTAATTGTTGAACTTAACATGGGGATGTCCTACGAAGGTGGTAATTTAGCCCCCTCTGCATAACCATTACCTAGCAACGTAGATACCGACATAGACATATAAACCGCACTTCCCCAATTCAAAAGACATTGTGTATTAAATTCATCAAAAAGTTGACAAAAAAGTGTTGATCATTTATAACGGGATCTGTTTATCATTAACATACATATGTATATGTTTTCTACTCGTCGTTGAAAAAAATTCGTTTTCTGTATTACTTGGAGATATAGAATTAGCTAGCGAAACGGGAGTATCTATTTTTACATTAAATTATGAGACATTGGTGTATAGAGAGAGATGTAGATGTGATTGAAATGCCACATGGGTAGCCCCTAGTGCAAATTGAGGAAAAGCGTTAACTACTTCGCCAGTCATTGGTGGCAATGGTTCCTTTTCATACCACTGGGTTCCTCCAATCATACATATACATTCATACACACACACATACAAATATATATTTCTTAAACAAACGAACAAAATATAAGCTACAAGCTGTACCCCCCACACACAAGCATTAGCGTGTTCCCATACATGAGAACATTTTATATATATATAATATAATTAACTAAATTAAATTAGTTTACTTAATTATTTTATTTATAAACAATTTATTAGTGTAAGGAAATCACACAAACACATTCCCAAGATTCATATGAGAATCGCCTAGTAGTCATCAAGTATATAGTATTACGATAACAAATTCCTACAGTCTGGCAACACTAAGAATTTTTTTTGCAGCATTAGAAGCTGACAAAGCTTAAATTTAGCAAAATTTATTGGTTTTGTTTTTTTTTTACTTTACAAGTTTTAGAAAGCATTAAATTCACAAATCTTTAATTCATTTAGGAATTCCTTCCACCTTATATTCTTAAGTAAATTTAACTTCTTATCTAGGGAATAAAATGGTTTTCTAAATAAATCACTTAAAGAAATTATCCCAAGATGATTAAATTATTTTAAAACAATTTATTTACAAAAATGTTTACAATTATTTGTGTGTATGTGTTTCCAATGTAAGTATAACAGGTAAGTTTTCTCTAAAACAATTTATTTTCTGTGTAAGCCAATCAATGAAGTTTGCTTATTTATATTTTTTTTATTTAAAAGTTCTAGCCGGTAGGTTTACTTTAAAAAGAATTCTTTTAAATTCAAGCAATTATATGAAATTTTCTTATTTTTGGTAATAAAAGTCTAACAAAAAAAAAAAAAAGTTTGTTTCTCACTTAGACCTACTTGTGTATCAAATTTCAGGCAATTTTTTTTTTGGGTCAGTGCTTATTATTTGTGTCTAGTTTCGTTACAAACGGATGATAATATCTAGATAAATAGTATATCTAAATATGCTGAGCCGCAGGGCATTCATTTTTTAATGAAAAATTTATAGCCTTGCATTACCGCAGTATATATGCCGAATTTCAATATAATAGCTGCCATGAAGCGCCTTAGATTACCATTTTTAGTTCTGACCCTTATGGGTGTAGCCCCACCTTCCTGGCAAAAATTTCCGGGTTTTCAGATTTTTTATTTTATTTCTTACCTAGAGCTAGCTCTGTGTCGAATTTCAGCTCAATAGCACTAATTTTAATTGTTATGGGCGTAGCTCCGCCCTCCTGGCTAAAATTTTCGGGTTTTCAGATTTTTATGGTTCATTGTACCAAATTTTAGCTCTCTAGCTATAGCGGAATTGCTTCATCAATTTGATGAGTGTGTCAGTGGTCAGTGAGTATGTCTTAAAATATGCACTTTTTGCACCTCTATATCTCCGGAAGCTTTCATTGTAAAACTTTCAAACTTCGCATAAGAGGTTATATGAATTTATTCTAATTATGGTTTAAATATCGGGGAACAAAGTTATGAGGGGGATAAAAACAGCTCGAATGGCTTCGTGTAAATATACACACTGCGTGCATTGGCCAGAACTTGGCCTGGCGCACTGCCGTGCGCCTAGATAATTACCAACTAGGACGTGCACTACTTGATTCGTGCTCCCAAGTAAATTTCATAACCGATGAGCTGTGTAGTTTCTTAGGGCTAAAGAGAAATCGAAATCCCGTTGAAGTTATTGGAATTGGTTCAAAAAAACATAAAGTTCAATTTAAAACTCAAACTACAATCAAATCGCGTCTAAATAACTTCGAGATACCACTTGAATTCTTAGTATCTGAAGCTTTTACTGACTACCATCCTGATGAAAATATCGATCTCAGTGATATCGAGTTAGCACATAATTTAGAGCTAGCAGATCCTGAGTTCAATTTGCGTCGTCGTATAGATATTTATATTACTTGGGGCAGAAGCATTCTTCTCGTTGTTGTCTGTAGGGCAAATCCGTCTTGGAGATAACTTACCAACACTTAAAAAAAAAATTATTTGGATGGATAGTTTCAGGCAAGTACAAATCAACATTTAAATCTCCTGCTGCTTCCAATTGTTTATCAGAAAATACAAACATAAATGTCGATCGGAATATCGAAATATTGTGGAGGCTAGAACCTGTAGAGGGTACCTAGAAAACACCACCTTTGAGAGAAACATATTAAAGATACAGTATCTACACAAGACGATGGAAGAATAATTGTTAGGCTTCCATTTAAAAAGGAAGTAAACTTGCTCGGCAGCACTCCTGAAATTGCCATGAATCGTTTTTTATGTATTGAGAGAAGGTTACTGAAAAATCCGACATTACGTTGTCAATACAACCAGTTCATGAGAGAGTATGAAAGTTTGGAAACATGTCACAAATTAATAATCAATATATATCAGAGCCATCTTTTTACATTCCCCATCATTGTGTGCTCAAACCTGACAGTGCATCGACCAAGATACGCGTTATTTTTGATGGATCTTGTAAAAGTTCTTCACAAACTTCTCTTAATGCTACTATGATGGTAGGGCCCACAATTCAGAATGAGTTACTAATTACTCTACTTCGTTTCAGATGTCATCGTTATGGATTGACAGCAGACATTGTCAAAATGTACCGGCAAGTCGTCGTACATCCGGACGATCGCCACCTTCAGTTAATTTTTTGGCGTGATGATATTTCTGTAGATACATTCACTTTGAACACGGTAACATATGGCACCGCATCAGCGCCATACTTGGCGATACGCAGCCTCTTATATACATTAGAACAATTTCCTACTACACATGAGATTGGCAAGGCAGTCATTGCTAATGACTTTTATGTGGACGATATGATAACGGGAGCTGATGATTTTACTACACTTCAGGCTATCAAAAACGAAGTTGGTGAGATTTTGTCTAAGTCAAAATTTGAAATGTCTATAACATAGTGTAATATTCAGCAGCACATCATATTATCACTTTTTATAAAGTTGTATGTACATTTTCCTATCGAAAGCGCTAGCACGCAAAATTTTACAATATGAAAATGGGATTATTATTATAGAAGATCTTCACTCTATTTATTTCTTTAGCTATCAGATCTTTAGAAAATATAGATAAACTACGGAAATTGGGCTTTGATATCCAATCTTTAAGAATGTACATGTGTATGAATAAGTATCAAACAAACTTAGTGAATGAATATAGGCTTCAACTAGAATCATGCTGAAGTGTGCATAAATTTTAAAATGTACAGTAAACATATCTTATCTTGTATAATTTCAAAAAAAAATCCTAACGTCATACAATTTTGTAAGCAAAGAAAGTTTATGATTTTGTGGTCAATGAAATACATACATATGTATCTACTTTGTAAAAATTCAAAAGAGCGAACTGGTAAATTCTAATAGAAAAGATTTTTAATTGTATCACTCTACATCTCGGACTCTTACGTCACTATCCATAGAAGCATGCTAAGGCATGCATACTAGCAAAATATATAAAGCTATTAGAAGGTGATGAGACAGCAATTGTATCGGGATCAACCCAACTCATGAATGTATTGTATACGGAGATGATTGATGGTGATGATGACCTTTTTTAAGTGAATAATCATTACATATGAATGCGACAGTGGTTGACCCCTCAAACCTCATGTAGAAATACTTGAGGGGAAAAATTCTCTCAAAACATAGATATTTCATTGTTTCTAACACTTTATGAAAACACCAATGGTGAATTGCTGGTGGAGGTAACTGAGTTATTTGAGATCGATTTGATATAATAGTTGTTTATTAAACATGCATTTCTTTGTATGTAAACTAATTTCTACATACGTAATGTATATACCCAGCAAAAAATTATACAAAAAGTCTCTATTCCAAGTAGTAAAATCTGAAAAGAGGAAAGGCACATTAGAAGAAAAAAAAATAAATAAAAATAGAGACTGACTGACCAACTAATACTTACACACTCTCCGATGGGCACACAAAACACACTTAAACATTTCAGAAATATATATACAATACGGTGAACTTTAATAAAATGAAAAAAAAATCATATAGAACATTAAATAAAAGCTATGGGTGCTCACCCTTCATAAAATAAACATATGTATATGTACCTTATTAATGTAAACATATTATCAGTATAAAGCAACAGAAATTTCGTCATACAAAGTCATCTTCTATCCTAGAGGAGCCGTCGATAGGGTATGCCTAAATTATATGAAAACGAGTTCGTTTTCTGTTGATCGCTATTCAAGAAGAAAATATGTTTGTTCATTATGATTTAACTAATTTAAAAGTACATTTAAATTCAGTCTCATATCCGTACTTCTTAACATAAAAATTAAAAATAAATGTTATCCAATTCTATATTGTACTATGTATCAAAAATTCCTAAACAGGTGTTATATGAAAGAATCTCCAGCGCTTCTAACTGCATCAGAGTTTAAGAAAAAAGCTCCTTTTATTCAATTGAATAAAATTTTAATTTGAAGCAGTAAGCAAATACATCAGCTTACTGCATTCTTATTCATAATCGTATAATAGAATATATAACCACTAAAGGACAAAGTCTAAAAGTCTTATAAATTAAGAAATATAGAAAATAACATAATTTTTATAAACGCGTAAAGTTTCAAAAGTAATTCAAACTATTTCATCGCAAAAAATAAACAAAAAGCAGCGATTGTTATCAACAATTATGAAAATAATAATTACAATATAAAACTACCTTTTGATTTCCAATGTTTATCAATAAAAAATAAAAAAGAGGTAAGTTAACTAACAACAAAAAAAACTATCAGTACCTAAGCTGGAGTGCCGGATCATTTTCATTTAAAAATGTTTATACATTTTTAAAAAGCAAAGCAAGCTTTCCAAAATAAATGTAAAAGGCTATAGCTAGAAAAAATTTTATACCCTAAAAATGTCAAACGTTGACTAACTAACATTACATCAACTTTAAAAAATTTAAATTAAGTATAAGAAATATTTCTATTATAGTTACTTTTACTATAGAATATGTAAGTACATATCTTCAGGAATTCAGTTTTACTTAAAACAGAAAATCCTCACAAACTTTTAAGTAAACGCAGATAAAAAATAAAATGTTTTTAATTTCACCAACAACAGACATCACATGACAAAAAATAAAATAAAAAATGTATTCAAAGATTGAGTTAAACACTTATTTGTATGTAATTACATATATATATGTACATACATACATACATACATAAAATCAATTTGTAGATATGTATGTATACATATCAAATTTCTTATCAATGCTTAAGTATTTATTAGATCTACATCATGAAAATATATGAAGCATCGTTTAGTTAAAGCACAATGCAAATATAAACAATCCATACACTCAGGGAAAATATGCAGCTTAAAAATAAGAATTCGTCACATTAATTCAATAATTTTTAATATATATAATAGAAAATGTATATTGAGATAACTACAAACTAATGAGTTTAATAAATGAATACTGTAAATTAATATTTTGTCCATATTGAAATAAGAAATTTCAATATGACTAAACCTTTGTTAATGGTTCTTATTAATTCAGCATGGTTTTTACTGATTTCAAGTTGGTTTTTCTCTGTGTGCAGAAAACTCTTTCAGTCAAAGAAGACGGATGTAGTTAAATAAATAAAATCTGTAATATAAACAAATTTCACACAGACAGACTTTAACGCGAGACAAATTTAAGCATGAGAAAATATAAGGCAATCGTAAGTATAAAAGCATACTAGGATTAGGGAAGTCGAGATATATGATAGTATTTTATAGTACCAAATGTCGATATTGAAAACAATTTATTTCTACCTACATATAAATACCAGCTCAAATATACACACATAGCAGAATTCATATAAGAAATATCCAAGAAAATTTCAACAACACCCCACCTTTTGCAAATCATGACGAGCCTTAAATTCTCCCTCAGATATACATACATAAATTACCATGATCATACATACATACATATACAATATATAAGATTAATCTCAACAACACAATACTCTCAGTTACCTGAAATTACAGATAGTCTTACACTTCTACAGACATCTATACACATAGATTCTCACGGCTACATATTAAAAGAATACCTCGCTCCTAATAAATCACAATCATCTTAAATTCTTACAGAAATACATACATACATACATACATACACATAACCAATTTACCTCAACAACATCCTCACCTACCTCAAATCACGATCAGCCTTAAACTACTATAGACAGACACATCCACAAATCCCCATGGCTACATATTACGTCAACAACCCTGCCCACCTAAATCATGATCAGCATTAAACTCATACAGAAATACAAACACACAGATTCCCTGCATATTACCCGAACACCTCACCCCTCATAAATCTCAACAACACAACACTCTCACCTACCTGAAATTACAGATAGTCTTAAACTTCTACAGAAATACATACATTGAAATTCCTACAAACACACACACACACACACATACACACATATATATACACGCAATCGATCTACCTCAACTACACCCCGCCCCCTGCCAATCAAACCTTCACCTAAATTCTCACAGACAGACAGACACATCCACAAATTCCTATGGTTACATATTACGGCAACAACGCCGCCCACTCAAATCACGGTCAGCCTTAAATTCCCACAGTCTAGCAACACCTACATTAGCACTAGAAAAAATAACTTTCACGTTTTCCCGTCGTCATTAGGAAAAATCATGTTTGCCGTCGGCATTTGAAAAAAATAATAATCATGTTTTGCCGTCGGCATGTGAAAAAAATAATAATCATGTTTTGCCGTAGGCATTAGGAAAAATTATCATGCATTGCCGTAGGCATTAGGAAAAATTATCATGCATTGCCGTAGGCATTAGGAAAAAAAATAATAATAATCATGTTTTGCCGTCGGCATTTGAAAAAAAATAATCATGTTTTACCGTCGGCATTTGAAAAAAATAATAATCATGTTTTGCCGTCGGCATTTGAAAAATATAATAATCATGTTTTGCCGTAGGCATTTTAAAAAAATAATCATGTTTTACCGTCGGCATTTGAAAAAAAAATAATCATATTTTTCCGTCGGCATTTGAAAAAAATAATCATGCATTAGGCATTAGGAAAAATTATCATGCATGCCGTAGGCATTAGGAAAAATAATAATCATGTTTTGCCCGGCATTAGGAAAAATTATCATGCATTGCCGTAGGCATTAGGAAAAATTAATAATCACTATTTCACCATTGGTATTAGGAAAAATCATTTTCATGATTTTCCTCGTCTGTATATACACACATAAAAACCGCCAAACTATGAACCACCTTAATACATTCACACAAAATATTCCACACACAAACATCCACGGTCAGGCAGACGGAAATAAGATTTTCAATATGACTAAACCTTTGTTAATGGTTCTTATTAATTCAGCATGGTTTTTACTGATTTCAAGTTGGTTTTTCTCTGTGTGCAGAAAACTCTTTCAGTCAAAGAAGACGGATGTAGTTAAATAAACAAAATCTGTAAAATAAACAAATTTCACACAGCAGACTTTAACGCGAGACAAATTTAAGCATAAGAAAATATAAGGCAATCGTAAGTATAAAAGCATACTAGGATTAGGGAAGTCCAGATATATGATAGTATTTTATAGTACCAAATGTCGATATTGAAAACAATTTATTTCTACCTACATATAAATACCAGCTCAAATACACACACATAGCAGAATTCATATAAGAAATATCCCAGAAAATTTCAACAACACCCCACCTTTTGCAAATCATGACGAGCCTTAAATTCTCCCTCAGATATACATACACAAATTCCCATGATCATACATACATACATATACAATATATAAGATTAATCTCAACAACACAACACTCTCACCTACCTGAAATTACAGATAGTCTTAAACTTCTACAGACATCTATACACATAAATTCTCACGGCTACATATTAACAGAACACCTCGCCCCTAATACATCACAATCATCTTAAATTCTTACATAAATACATACATACATACATACATACACATAACCAATTTACCTCAACAACATCCTCACCTACCTCAAATCACGATCAGCATTAAACTACTATAGACAGACACATCCACAAATCCCCATGGCTACATATTACGTCAACAACCCTGCCCACCTAAATCATGGTCAGTATTAAACTCCTACAGACATACAAACACACAGATTCCCTGCATATTACTAGAACACCTCACCCCTCATAAATCTCAACAACACAACACTCTCACCTACCTGAAATTACAGATAGTCTTAGACTTCTACAGAAATACATACATTGAAATTCCTACAAACACACACACACACATACACACATATATATACACGCAATCGATCTACCTCAACTACACCCCGCCCCCTGCCAATCAAACCTTCACCTAAATTCTCACAGACAGACAGACACATCCACAAATTCCTATGGTTACATATTACGGCAACAACGCCGCCCACTCAAATCACGGTCAGCCTTAAATTCCCACAGTCTAGCAACACCTATCGGGTGTTTTTTTTAGAGGTATAGAACTTTGAATTGAAATAAAACACAAGAAAATCGTTTTAATGTCCATTAGTTTGGCTTTATTGAAAGGATAATTTTATGCCATTAATGTTTAAATATGATTTCGGGCATGTGGCCGCCGCGGCTGGCTCGAATAAAGCCAATTCTACAGGTCCAATTTTCAACCACTTTTTCGAGCATATGGGGCCGTATGTTGGCAATAACGCCACGAATGTTGGCTTCCAAGTCCCCTAACGTTTCTGGTTTGTTGGCGTAGACGAGCGACTTCACATATCCCCAAAGAAAATAATCCAATGGTGTCAAATCACACGATCTTGGTGGCCAATTGACAGGTCCATTCCGCGAAATTATGCGCTCATCGAATGTTTCCTTCAATAAATCGATTGTGACGTGCGCTGTGTGGCATGTAGCGCCGTCTTGTTGGAACCACAACTCATCCACATTCATGCCATCCAATTCGGGAACAAAATAGTCGGTTAGTCGGCTCCAATTGCTGTGCACGGTGGCGAATCGATTCATTCGGGTCCTCTTCAACACTTTGCTCTACAGCGGCAATTGTTTCTTCGGTGCGCACTGTTCGACGTCTCTGCGGATGCGTATTATCACATAGAGCAAACGTAGTGCGAAAACGATCCATGGTTAACCGAATTAATTGCTCTGATGGACGATTATGTCGACCATAAAATGGACGGAGCTTGCGGTAAACTTCGCGAACTGAACCACTATTTTCGAAATAAATTTGCACGATTTGCAAGCGTTGTTCTCTTGTCAACCTGTTCATGATGAAATGGCAAACCAAACTAAATATTAATCACTTGACAGCTGACAAAATGGCCGCCAGTTAAAAAAGTGATGCCAACTTAAAGTTATATACCTCAATAAAAAACACCCTTTACATTAGCACTAGAAAAAATAACTTTCACGTTTTCCCGTCGTCATTAGGAAAAATCATGTTTTGCCGTCGGCATTTGAAATAAATAATAATCATGTTTTGCCGTCGGCATGTGAAAAAAATAATAATCATGTTTTGCCGTAGGCATTAGGAAAAATTATCATGCATTGCCGTAGGCATTAGGAAAAATTATCGTGCATTGCCGTAGGCATTAGGAAAAAAATAATAATAATCATGTTTTGCCGTCGGCATTTGAAAAAAATAATCATGTTTTACCGTCGGCATTTGAAAAAAATAATAATCATGTTTTGCCGTCGGCATTTGAAAAAAATAATAATCATGTCTTGCCGTAGGCATTTGAAAAAAATAATCATGTTTTACCGTCGGCATTTGAAAAAAATAATAATCATATTTTTCCGTCGGCATTTGAAAAAAATAATCATGCATTGCCGTAGGCATTAGGAAAAATTATCATGCATGCCGTAGGCATTAGGAAAAATAATAATCATGTTTTGCCCAGCATTAGGAAAAATTATCATGCATTGCCGTAGGCATTAGGAAAAATTAATAATCACTATTTCACCATTGGTATTAGGAAAAATCATTTTCATGATTTTCCTCGTCTGTATATACACACATAAAAACCGCCACACTATGAACTGCCTTAATACATTCACACAAAATATTCCACACACAAACATCCACGGTCAGGCAGACGGACAGACAGACATACACTTAATGTAAACAAAAACTCCTAATGTAAACAAAAAACTCGTAATGTAAACAAAAAACACAAATTTCCAAGAATTTAACAATTTTCAAATTTTAATTACCCAAATTTAACAATTTCAGCAACAATTTAACAATTTCAGCCCACAATTAACCAATTTCACCCACAATTTAACAATTTTAATTGTCCCCGAATGCCCAGTTCCCTACTACTCATACATAATACAAGAAACTCCCAAAAACTTCAACACTTCTTGGAATTCGGGTAATAAGTGAAATACAAAATATAATAGTTTACATTTAAGTATATTGAAAAATAAAAAAACAAGTTTTATAAAAAATATGCCACTTAAATATGTATTTATTATCAAATATGCAAAAATATGTAGTGTATAATCGCTAGCAATAAAATTCAAATAATAACGGAAACCATTATTTTTGTAATAAAGTCGCTGTCAAGTATGTACGCATGTACTAGTTTTATCCCCCAATGATCGTCTCACATTTTAGGAATCCCTTCTTTCGAAAACAAAGTTAGTATACCTACTATTTTTAGTGTAAGTGTGATGGTGATTCGAGCTTTGCTTTATTCAGCAATTTAGCCTAGCACTTTAGAAACCAATAAATACCGGCCATTACAAATTTTAGTCACCTTTTTTTGCACGAGGACATTAATTTTATTAAGTGATTTAGCTGATTCTTAAGTATAAATTTTTAAGTGATAAAATTTGCGCTTTGTACGATTTGGAAAAATTACTTGGAAGTATAGTGACCCTCCACAATTTTCCTTTATTCATGCGAGAAAAAATAAAGAATTTCGGATAATTCGCACGGAAAATCTTCAACTCATAACGGTGCCTTTTCCAATTGTGAATTGGCATCGAATAAGTTTTACTTTTTGACTCCTCAATCACCTGACAAAGCGAAGGTATAGCGTAGTCCACATTCTGCAATTGTCCTGAGTAAGCAGGCGGAACATCTAGGCGTCGTAGGAAGTCTGAGACAACAAGTGCTAGATCTAGCGCATGAAGGCCATCCAGGCGAAACCGTAAAGAAGCGCAGAATTCGAGCAAAGATTTGGTGGCCGTTGGTCGATCGAGATGTAGAGAAATACGTTAAGAGCAGTCATGAATGTATGTTGGTATCTCGACCGATACCACCTGCGCCTATGAATAGATGGACCATGCCGGAAGTCCCTGGGCTTGTGTAGCAATGGACTTATTGGGTCCGTTGCCAAATCACGATTTTGTATTTGTAATAATTGATTACTATTCGCGATACCATGACCTTAAATTTATAAGGAAAATAACATCAACAGGAATTATTGACTTTCTCGAGGAAATATTTGCACGACATGGATACCCGAGATCAATAACAGCCAATTCGTGAGCGAGGAATTTAATTAATTCAATAATATTGAATTGATGACATCACCGCCTTATTGGGCCCAAGCCAATGGCACACCCTGTGGCACACCAGATGAGATAGTTTCAGGCCTACTCGTAAAGTCTCCTTCCACAACAGTAAACTTACGGGAAATAATGTAACTTTCCAAAAGATTTCAAATGTTTATTGGTAAGTAATTAAATTTAAAATTAGGCCTTCATGCCACATTTTATGAAATGCCTGGGAAATGTCAATAAACACCGCAGAACCATACTTTTTTTCTTCAAAAGTTCTTCTTATAAATTGAACCAATCTGTGAATTTGTTCAAGGAAGTTATGGTGACTTCTAAAACCAAATTGATGGTCTGGTATGCACCCACTACTAATTAGAATTGGGGACAATTTTGTTTTGAGCAGTTTTTCGAAAAGCTTTGACATTGTTGATAGTAGACTTATTGGCCTATATGACTCAGCCTTGGTTAGACCTTTGCCCGGCTTTGGAATCATTTTAACCTTGGCAAGTTTCCAGCTGTGTGGATAATACTCCAGTCGTAAAATGGCATTAAAAATGAATAACAGGATTCTCATTGCAATACGAGGCAACTTCATCAGCATCTGGTTACTAATTCCATCAATACCCGGAGCTTTCTTCGGGTTGAGTTCGTTAATTCATTTTTGTAAATCACGCATCTTAAACCTTATGTGTTGAGGGTGTAGAGCAACTACACTCGGAAAATCAGCATCACCAGTACATATGTTTGGCGTAAAAACGGACTTTAAGTGCTCAGCAAATATGTTACCTTTTTCAGTATCGCTTCTTGCCCAACCTCCGGTAGATGTGCGTAGAGGTGGCTTATACTCAACGGGTGTTTTAAGCTTTCTAGCAGCGCGCCACAATGAGTAATTAGATGCTGGTGTGACATCAAGACCTTCCAGATAATTTTTAAGAGATGCAGTTATTTCAGATGCAAGCAACTCTTGGAGTCGTTTAGTGCACTCTTTAAATCTGATTTTATTAAGGGGTGATCTGTTATAATCTGTTATAATAAAACCAGTCTGCGGATGGGAGGTAGTGGCAAATATAAAGTATTTGTGTAAAAAATGTAAAGTTTTCCAACCCTGGAAACGTGTTTTAAACTTTTTTAAATTGAAATACCAATTTTATTTGTACTATAAAATAAAATAAGTTTATTTATTTAAAAAAAATTAAAACTAGTTTTCGGTAGTTAATTTTTTATATCACAAGTAGAGTAAGTTTCCTAACCCTGGAATCCTCCTTTTTGATTTTTCTGATTTCTTACACTAATCTCTTTCTTTTAAGAATATAAGATATCTTTAATTTATAGAGAAAAAGGAAAAATTTGCTTTAGTAAGTTATTTTGTATAAAAAATGCTAAAGTTTTCCAACCCTGCAAACATCTTTTTAATTTTTTGAAGTTTAGTTTTTAATTTGAAATACCAACTTTATTCGTACTGAAGTATAAAATCAGTTTATTTAATAAAAAAAATAAAAATTAATTTTCGGTAGTAATTTTTTATATCACAAAAAGTTTCAGTTATCGAACCCTGGAATCATCCTTTTTGATTTTTCTGATTTCTTACATCAATCTTTTTCTTTTCAGAATATAAGAATTGTTTAATTTATAGGAAAAAAGGTAAAATTGATATAGTAAATTATTTTGCATAAGAAATAAAGTTAAAGTTTTCCAACCCTGGAAACGTCTTTTTAAATTTTTAAATTTTTTTTTTATTTGAAATACCAATTTTATTCGTGGTGAAGTATAAAATAAATTTATTTAATAAAAATAAATATAAAATTAGTTAAAGGTAGTTAATTTTATATATCACAAAAATCGTAGGTTTTCCAACCCTGGAATCATGCTTTTTGTTTTTCGGATTTCTTACATCAATCTCTTTCTTTGAAGAATATTAGATTTGTTTAATTTATAAAAAAGGGAAAAATTTGCTTTAGTAAGTTACTTTTGTATAAGAAAAAAGTTAAAGTTTTCCAACCCTGGAAATGACTTTTTCACGTATTAAACTTTTTTTATTTTTAATATCAATTTAATGTGTACTGCAGTATAAAATAACTTAATTTAATAAAAAAATAAAAAAATAGTAAGACCTAGTTACTTTTATATTAGTGTCCTGCACAAGAGTATTTATAAGTCTTTTCAAGACATGACAGATTTTTTCCAATGCTTTACTACAGCGAAATATTCTAAAAGAATCGCTAAACAACACTGTTGGCAAGACAAACAACCGAAAAAATTACTTGCCAACAGTGTTGCTTAGCGATTCTTTGAGAATATTTTGCTGTAGTAAAGCAATTGAAAAAATCTCTCATGTCATGAAGGGTCTTATAAATGGTCTTGTGCAGGACACTATTTTATATATTACAAAAAGTGTAAGTTTCCCAACCCTGGAATCAACCTTTTTGATTTTTCTGATTTGTTACACAAATTTCTTTCTTTTAAGAGTCTAAGATATGTCTAATTTATAGAGAAAAAGAAAAAAATTTGTTTTAGTAAGTTACTTTTGTATATGAAAAAAAATTAAAGTTTTCCAACCCTGAAATTAATTTTTTTAACTTTCTTTTTTAATTTGAAATACCAATTTAATTTGTACTGATGTATAAAATAAGTTAATTTAATAAAAAAATATAAAAATTAGTTTACGGTAGTTAATTTTTTATATCACAAAAATTTTAAGTTTTCCAACCCTGGAATTATCCTTTTTGATTTTTCTGATTTTTTAACCCAATCTCTTTCTTCTTAGAAAATAAGATATATATTTAATTTATAGAAAAAAGGAAAAATTTATTTTAGTAAAATAATTTTGTATAATTTTGTATAAAAAAGTTAAAGTTTTCCAACCCTGGAAACGTCTATTTAATTTTTTTAATATTTTTTAAAATTTTTTTTATTAAGAAATATTAATTTTATTCATACTGAAGTATAAAATAAGTTTATTTAATAAAAAAAATAATAACTAGTTTTCGGTAGTTATTTTGTATGGCAAACTGAAGTTTAAGCTTCCCAGCTCTGAAACCGTCTGCTCGATTTTGATGATTTTCAATACCAATCTTCTTTCGACCATTTCTGACACATCAGTCCAAGAACTGGGAGCTTAGGAAAACCGATTTCACGTACAGACAGACAGACAGACGGACATCGCTTATTCGTCTTCCCTATGCATAAGGATCCAGAATATATATACTTTATGGATCGCTTATTAATATTCTAGAAATTACAAACGGAATGACAAACCTATATATACCCTTTTACCATTTTTTGGTAAAGGGTATAAAAAACAAGTGAGAGTGCTATATTCGCCTGTGCCGAATCTTATATACCCTTTACCAAAGTGCGTTTATGTAGTACAGAGATACATACATAAGCACATACATAAAGTAATTTGACCTAGTTACTTTTATGAGCAAAAAAAATTAATTTTCAAACCGTAGAATCATCTAATTAGATTTTTCTCATTCCTTTTATCAATATAGTAGTTCTTAAAAATATATAGAAAGTGTTTAATATCTAGAAAAAAGTTCAAAGTTTCCAACTCTGGGGATGTGATTTTTATTTTTTTATATTTTTTCAAAAAACCAAACTTTTTATTCCAAAACGTAAAATATGTATAATTTATAAAGGAAAAGATAAAAATTAATTAGACTTATTTACTTTAATATATCACAAAAAGTGTAAGTTTACCAACCCTGGAATCATCCTTTTTGATTTTTCTGATTTCTTACATCAATCTTTTTCTTTTCAGAATATAAGAATTGTTTAATTTGCAGGAAAAAAGGTAAAATTGAAATATGAAACTTTGTACTGTATATGTTATATATTTATGAAATTTAAACGAAATTCTTTTTAATACGACCGCATGATGCTCATGTGCATGTTTTCAGTAAACACACACACGCATAAAAACATATGTTACAACCATAAAACTTAAGTAGTGTTTAATTTCGCAAGGTTGGGCATTTAATTATTATTTAAATAAGCACTCAAAAACACCATTTCGTATTTAATTAGAACTTAAAAATAATTACGGTTTGATTACCAACTGAAAAAATGGGCATTAGATATGTTTAATTTATAGAGAAAAAGAAAAAAATTTGTTTTAGTAAGTTACTTTTGTATATATAAAAAAATTAAAGTTTTCCAACCCTGGAAACGTCTTTTTAACTTTTTTAACTTTCTTTTTTAATTTGAAATACCAATTTAATTTGTACTGAAGTATAAAATAAGTTAATTTAATAAAAAAAATATAAAAATTAGTTTACGGTAGTTAATTTTTTATATCACAAAAATTTTAAGTTTTCCAACCCTGGAATTATCCTTTTTGATTTGATACATACATAAGCACATACATAAAGTAATTTGACCTAGTACTTTTATGTGCAAAAAAATTAATTTTCAAACCGTAGAATCATCTAATTAGATTTTTCTCATTCCTTTTATCAATATAGTAGTTCTTAAAAAAATATAGAAAGTGTGTTAAGTGATAAAAAAAAGGAATTCCAAAAAAAATGTTTTATTTAGTTACTTTAATATCTAGAAAAAAGTTCAAAGTTTCCAACTCTGGGGATGTGATTTTTATTTTTTTATATTTTTTCAAACCAAACTTTTTATTCCAAAACGTAAAATATGTATAATTTATAAAGGAAAAGATAAAAATTAATTAGACTTAGTTACTTTAATATATCACAAAAAGTGTAAGTTTCCCAACCCTGGAATCATCCTTTTTGATTTTTCTGATTTCTTACATCAATCTTTTTCTTTTCAGGATATAAGAATTGTTTAATTTACAGGAAAAAAGGTAAAATTGAAATTTGAAACCTTGTACTGTATATGTTATATATTTATGAAATTTAAACGATATTCTTTTTAATACGACCGCATGATGCTCATGTGCATGTTTTCAGTAAACACACACACGCATAAAAACATATGGTACAATCATAAAACTTAAGTAGTGTTTAATTTCGCAAGGTTGGGCATTTAATTATTATTTAAATAAGCACTCAAAAACACAATTTCGTATTTAATTAGAACTTAAAAATAATTACGGTTTGACTACCAACTGAAAAAATGGGCATTAGATATGTTTAATTTATAGAGAAAAAGAAAAAAATTTGTTTTAGTAAGTTACTTTTGTATATGAAAAAAATTAAAGTTTTCCAACCCTGGAAACGTCTTTTTAATTTTTTTAACTTTCTTTTTTAATTTGAAATACCAATTTAATTTGTACTGAAGTATAAAATAAGTTAATTTCATAAAAAAATATAAAAATTAGTTTACGGTAGTTAATTTTTTATATCACAAAAATTTTAAGTTTTCCAACCCTGGAATTATCCTTTTTGATTTTTCTGATTTTTTAACCCAATCTCTTTCTTCTTAGAAAATAAGATATATATTTAATTTATAGAAAAAAGGAAAAATTTATTTTAGTAAATTAATTTTGTGTAATTTTGTATAAAAAAGTTAAAGTTTTCCAACCCTGGAAACGTCTATTTAATTTTTTTAATATTTTTTTTTATTTTTTTTATTAAGAAATATTAATTTTATTCATACTGAAGTGTAAAATAAGTTTATTTATTTAAAAAAAATAATAACTAGTTTTCGGTAGTTATTTTGTATGGCAAAATGAAGTTTAAGCTTCCCAGCTCTGAAACCGTCTGCTCGATTTTGCTGATTTTCAATACCAATCTTATTTCGACCATTTCTGACACATCAGTCCAAGAACTGGGAGCTTAGGAAAACCGATTTCACGTACAGACAGACAGACAGACGGATATCGCTTATTCGTCTTCCCTATGCATAAGGATCCAGAATATATATACTTTATGGATCGCTTATTAATATTCTAGAAATTACAAACGGAATGACAAACCTATATATACCCTTTTACCATTTTTTGGTAAAGGGTATAGAAAACAAGTGAGAGTGCTATATTCGCCTGTGCCGAATCTTATATACCCTTTACTAAAGTGCGTTTATGTAGTATAGAGATACATACATAAGCACATACATAAAGTAATTTGACCTAGTTACTTTTATGTGCAAAAAAATTAATTTTCAAACAGTAGAATCATCTAATTAGATTTTTCTCATTCCTTTTATCAATATAGTAGTTCTTAAAAAAATATAGAAAGTGTGTTAAGTGATAAAAAAAAGGAATTCCAAAAAAAATGTTTTATTTAGTTACTTTAATATCTAGAAAAAAAGTTCAAAGTTTCCAACTCTGGGGATGTGATTTTTATTTTTATAATTTTTCAAACCAAACTTTTTATTCCAAAACGTAAAATATGTATAATTTATAAAGGAAAAGATAAAAATTAATTAGACTTAGTTACTTTAATATATCACAAAAAGTGTAAGTTTGCCAACCCTGAAAGCATCCTTTTTGATTTTTCTGATTTCTTACACCAATCTCTTTTTTTAAGAACATAAAATATGTTTAATTTGTAAATAAAAGGAAAAATTTGTTCTAGTAAGTTACTTTTGTATAAGAAAAAAAGTTAAGGCTTTCCAACCCTGGAAACGTCTTTTTAATTTTTTTAAACTTTTTTTTTTTTATTTGAAATATTAATTTTATTCGTACTCAAGCAAAAAATAAGTTTATTTAATAAAAATAAACAAAAATTAATTTTCGGTAGTTAATTTTTTATATCACAAAGAGTGTAGGTTTCCCAACCCTGGAAACCTCCTTTTTGATTTTTTTGATTTCTAATACCAATCTTTTTTTTTTAAGAATATAATATATATTAATTTATAGTAAAAAAGGAAAAATTTGTTTAAGTATGTTACTTTTGTATAAAAAATAAGGTTTTCCAACCTTGGAAACGTCGTTTTAATTTTTTCAACTTTTTTTATTTTGAAATACCAAATTCATTCGTACTGAAGTGTAAAATAAATTTATTTTATAAAAAAAAAATAAATATTAGTTTTCGGTAGCCAATTTTTTATATCACTAAAAGTGTACCAACCCTGAAATCATGGTTTTTGATTTTAAAAAGCTCAGCAAAAATGAGCTTGTTGACTACAGCAGATGACGTGAACGAATTTTTCTGTAAGCAGGTCACAGAAATTTAAAATAAAATGTCTGAGTTCCAGGAAAGAGATTCCGGATAGACTCTTGTTCGCATAGTTCGAGCTGAACTAAAGATTAATAAATCTTCTTTAGTAAAAGGAGCTCATTGGATTAGCACCCCGCAGAAGCTTGCTACTCGTAGCGCTTGCATTAACATTGAAAACAGTGATAATTACTGTTTTAAGTGGGTCTTAATTGCAATGAGTACCTCGGCTATCAATGTTCCGACTCGATGCTCTTCATATAACATTGGAGATATTAGTGCTGATATAATTTCGCTACAAGATGGAACTACAATTGATTTTTAAATTTGACATTTCCGATGTCACTAAAATATATTAAGGAATTTGAGGGGCGGAATGATGTTAGTGTGAATGTGTTTGGATATGACGACGAGAGTGATGAACTAATTGGACCATTTTATATAATCCAAAATGAGAAGACAAAGCATGTTAACTTATTGCTATTGGAAAACATGGATGGGCATCACTATATCTTTATAAAAGATATTTCAAAGTAAGTAATATATTGGAAAGTATTTAAAATTTAATAATGCAATACGCGTGTTTGATGTCTTACAGACTACTAAAAAGGCAAACAACGACACAATGTGAACGACTTTTATTTTGCAACAGCTGTCTGCAATACATCCATCTTAAAAATATTATGGAGAAACATAAAATGGAATGTGCAACCTAAGTTATCAAGTACCCAAGTTTATTCCAATTTATTTTCATAACTATTCATCCTATGATTCTCATCTTTTTGTGAAAGAATTAAGTAAGGTTTCGACAAATATAAAAGTCCTTCCGTTAAATAAAGAGTTATATATATCTCTGTCTCAGTTTGGAATCGTTGGCAAATAATCTTATCTTTTTTTTTTTTAGTGCATGTATTTATTTATTGTATCTTCATATATGAACTAACAATACGTATTCAAATCTTAAATCTATAAAAAAAAATTATTAGGCCCTACCAGTGTCGGACATAAACTTAGTGGTAGTTATAAATAATACATTAGTAGTGATAATTAAAAAAAAAAGGGGGGGGAAGTATTTTCAAGTAGTCCCATCTGGAGTGTTAGGTATAAGAGCCCGTGTGTCCCTCTTTTTTAAGCGGACGTGTCCAGTAAAGTTCAAAATATTACGAGCAAGCGGATTAGGATGTGATTCGAGTTTTGTTAAATATTTGCCTGCTTATTTTGCAATTTCTTCAGTCACTAGTGGCATATTTAAATCACGATGTATAATAGAATTTTGGATGTACCATGGAGCCGATGTTATTAACCGCAAAATTTTGTTTTGCCTTCGTTGGATTCTCTCGACATTGGAAGCTGAAGCAGTGCCCCATAACTGAATTCCGTAGCGCCATATTGGCTTCAAAACCGACTTGTATAATAAAAGTTTGCAGTCTAGGCTGAGTGTTGAGTTTCTGCCAATCAACCAATATATTTGAGTTAACTTAAGTTTCATCTGAGTTAACTTAGAGTCAATATGATGTTTCCATGTAAGTCTTCGATCAAGGTGTATACCAAGGTATTTCACTTGGGAATGTTGAGGAATATTTTGATTGTTGATTCGAATGGGGGAGCAAGTATCTCTTCTTAGGGTGAACTTTATATGGACACACTTTTGTTCATTGACTTTAATTCTCCATAAGTTCAACCATATTTCCAGCTGAGTGATATGTTCCTGGAGATTGCGGGATGCCTCATAAGGGTTTTCGTGCACACTCATACAGGCTGTATCATCGGCAAAAGTAGAAATATGGATATTATTGCTCACAGGATTATCACAAGTATATATTAAATACAAGACAGGACCCAGAATACTACCCTGGGGCACACCAGAAGATATAGTTTCGGGCACACTCGTGAACTCTCCTTCCACAACAGTGAACTTCCTATCAATAATATAACTTTCCAAAAGCTTTTGAATGTTTATTGGCAGATATGTCTTCAATTTTAAAACTAGGCCTTCGTGCCAGACTTTATCAAACGCCTGAGAAACATGAATAAAGAGAGCAGAACAATATTTCTTTTCTTCAAATGTTCTTCTTACAACTTGGACCAGTCTATGCGTTTGTTCAATCGTGCTGTGCTGACTTCTAAAGCCAAATTGATGGTCCGGGATGCACCCATTATCAGTTAAAATTTTGGACAATTTAGTCATGAGCAGCTTTTCGAAAAGCTTTGAGATTGTTGATAGTAAGCCTATATGACTCAGTCTTGGTAAGATCTTTGCCCGCCTTTGGAATCATTTTGATCTTGGCCAGTTTCCAGTTATGTGGAAAATACTGCATTCTTAAAATAGCATTAAAAATAAATAGTAGGATTCTTATTGCAATATGAGGCAAGTTCATGAGCATTTTGTTACTAATGCCATCAATACCTGGAGCTTTCTTCGGGTTGAGTTCAGCAATTACTTTTTGTACTTCACGCATCTTAAACCTTAAGGGACGAGGGGGTAGAGAAACTACACTCGGTAAATCAGCAGCACCCGTACATGAATTGGGAGTGAATACAGATTTTAAATGCTCAGAAAATAAGTTACCTTTCTCACTATCACTTCTTGCCCAGCCTCCGGTCGCAGTACGCAATGGTGATTTAAGATCAACGGGTCGTTTAAGATTTCTAGTAGCGCGCCATAAAGAGTAATTAGATGCGGACGTTACATCAAGACCTTCTAAATACTTTTCCAGTAGTGCAGTTTTTTCCGACGATAGCAGCTCTTTGAGTTGTTTAGTACATTCTTTAAGTCTGATTTTATTTAGGGGTGATCTGTGTTGTTGCCATTCTCTTCTAGCTCTCCTTTTTTCACATACAAGACGTTCAATTTCCGTAGAATAAATTCTGTTAAAGCCGATCTGCGGATAGGAGGTAGTGGCGTGTTCAGCAGCCTGTTTAATATTTTCGTTAAGATTGGCAATGTTAAATTCAATATCATCGCATGATCTAAGCTGAATGTTTTCTACGCAGTCACTACTAAGATATTTTTTGAATGCCAGCAAGTTGATTCCATTACTCAACTTCACATATGAGTTAGTTAAATCACTCCTTAGTGGGTTGAAAATTGTAACTATTGTTGGAGAGTGATCGGATGATAGATCTAGAGAGACCTCTACATGAATTAAGTCCCTATGAATATTTTTCGTGACGGCAAAATCTATAACATCTGGAATTTTTCTTACGTCAGTAGGCCAGTAAGTAGGCTCTCCACTCGAAATGACATCTATGCCCATTTTTGAAATTATATTGAACAAGGCTCGACCTCTAGGTGTAACAAGACGCGATCCCCAGTACGTATGTTTTGCATTGTAGTCACCAGCTGCCACGAAACAAGATCCAAGCGATTTGTAGAACTTCTCATACTGATCTTCGGTAACTGAAAATCTGGGAGGTGAGTAAATTGATGATATCATGAAATTCGCACAAAAATTTTCTACGAAAATATTCGTTGCTTGCAAATATTCTTCACTAACGTTGTCAAGGACATAGTGCTTGAGTCTTGACTTAATCAGAATTGCTGATCCACCACATGCTCTCTCTCGGGTCCTTTGTATCATATAAAGTGTAACCATTTATTTTAAATAAGCTTCTTGAGGTCAAATGAGTCTCAGAAACCAACATTATATCAATATTTTTTTCCATGAGGAAGTGCTCAAGTTCATTTTTATGTTGGCGAATGCCGTTTGCGTTCCAGAAACATATTTTTAACGTGTTCATGGTTTATTAACTAATGCTTGAAGCAGTGTATTCTGCATTCGCAGCATTTCTTGCATCATACTTGAAATATTTGTAGTAAATTTGTTTATAGTTAGCACCAGATTCTCAATAGTAGCTTCAAGGCGACTAAAGTTAAAGCTTGAGTTTGAATTCGTTGAATTATTTTGGAACATTTTGCGTGAGAATTGAACTAGTCTTAGCAGCATCAGCATACGATACACGTGAAGTAACTGGTTGGCTGATTTGAGCAAAAGTGTCGGAGTTCGCGTTTACTTGTAGAGCTGGAGTTAACTTGGCTTTTTGACCCATAGCCTGTTTACCGAAAGAAAATACAGGGCACCCTCTATAATTAGCTGTGTGATTACCTCCACAATTACTACATTTTTTTTCTGCTCGATCTTTTGGCTTAGTTAGCAGATAACACACACTGTAGGTAACTTGCAGTAAGTTTTCGTATGGCCATATTCTTGGCAATTATGGCACTGTACGGGACCTGAACGCTTACGTGGCTCTTTAACTGTGATTTTTCGATGTAAGAGATACTTTACGTTATAAACTGGATGGGTTTCATTTTTTTTCAATTGTATGTCATTCGGCTCCAGTTCAACCCGAAATAGGGGTTGGGGGACCTTTTCTCTATCAAATATGTTGGTAACATTTTTTACCTTGAATCCGACAAGTGCACATTTTACTTCTTCGGGTTCAACATATGAATCTATGCCCTTTTAATACTATCTGTAGGCCTTTAGCACTCTTAAGTTGGTATGTGTAAAAATTTGTTTTATTTTTTTCGAATTCACTAACAATTTTTCGGAAATCTTTTTCATTATATATTTGGATTTTAGTTTCATCAATATTACCTCGTTTAATTGGAATGATGTGAACAGTATTTTCACCAATGGTCGACAGTAGTTTTTTTTATAAGCGCGTTAGAATTTTTTTTCTCTCAGATAAATAGGTGGTGGCTTAAAAGACTTTTGCGATGATGTAGAGGGCTTGTCGTCGGTGTCTTGCAATAATGAAAAACGATTTTGATGAAATTTGATGAAATTATTGAAGAATTTGGGCTTCGCCCACGCTTTACCACTGTTATATATCTGTCCATTCCCACTTGTACCTTGGGTTTTGAGCTACTGTTATCTGTAGTGATAACTTGGTTTAGTGATGAAGGCGAGCCCGATGCGGATGATATCGCAGACTTAAACGAAGAAGTACTTTTTTCCTTTGAGGTACTCATACAGAGTATTATTCCTCAAGGGAACTTTGTTTGTGTTTACGGTTTTTTTTTTGTTTTTGCTATTTCTTGCTATGTAAAAAATATTAGTAAAGCCAATAAGCTTATTTATCAAGGTGAATATGTATTACGAATATTTGTTGTATGATTTTTGATTTTGTTGTTTTTTATATTTGTTTCGTATGTATTTATGTAAAAAAAAAATCCTGCGATTTTCATACTATTGGAGCACAATTTCAAACAATCCAAGAATTTAATCTCATAAGGAGAAAAGGAATTTTTCCCTATGATTATCTTGATTCTTTTGAAAAACTTAATGAAACACAACTTCCACCTACAAAAGATTTCTTTAATAAACTTAATAACAAAGAATGTTCTATTAAAGACTATGCGCATGCGAATGAAGTCTGGACAATTTTTAAATGCAAAACTTTAAAAGATTATATGGAATTGTATTTGAAAACAGATGTGCTTCTCCTAACGGATATTTTTGAAAATTTTAGAAATGTCTGTAAAAAAATTTATAGCTTGGATCCCTGTCAATACTATACTGCTCCGGGGCTATCTTGGGATGCTATGCTTAAGCAAACAAACATTGAATTAGAGCTAATAACCGATATCGACATGTACAATTTCTTTAAAAGAGGGATATGAGGTGGAATTGTCCAATGTTGTAAAAGATACTCTAAGGCAAATAATAAGTATTTAGACACTTTTGATAAAAAGAAACCTTCCAAGTTTCTTGTGTATTGAGATGCAAACCATCTTTACGGTTTGGCCACGTCTGAACATCTTCCTTATGGAGGATTCAGATGGTTAAAAAGCGAAGAACTAATTATTAATCCGCAGTTAATAGATGATAATTCAAATGATGATTATGTAGATGAGGTTGATTTAGAATATCCTTCTTATTTACATAACATCCACAACGATCTTCCTTTCTGCGCTGAAAACAAGGAAATTGGAGCATCAAAATATAAAAAACTAATAACTGATTTTTCGCCAAAACATTCTTATATAATTCATTACAGAGTACTTAAACAATGTCTAGAAAACGGTTTGATTTTGAAAAAAAAATTACAAAGAGTTCTAACTTTTAAACAGTTTCCATGGTTGAAAGATTATATAGACCTTAATAAAAAATACAGAACCCAAGCTAGAAAAAGCTTTGAAAAATTTTTTTTTTCAAATTGCTCAACAACGCAGTATATAGGAAAACCATGGAAAATGGGGACAAAAGGAAAGAAAGTTGGACTACATTAAACCGAAACCGTTTGGGTGCTTAAAATTGGATATCTAAATCAAATTTTCATAGCTTAGCAATATTTTCAGAAGATATGGTAGCGATTTAAACGAATCGAGTGAAGACATGTTATAATAAGCCCATATATTTAGAATTTTGTGTGCTGGAGCTTTCTAAATGGAAGATGTATAATTTTCATTATAGATACATGCAACCTGAATTCAAGTCAAAATTGAAATTAAATTACACTGACTCATTCATATACACGATACAAACTGAAGACTTTTACGCAGACATTAAAAATGATATAGAACATGAATTTGACACTTCTGACTATCCAGAAACAAATGATTACGGGATTCCTCTCGTAAACAAAAAAGTTCTGGGTATGATGAAAGATGAGAATTGTGGGAAGATTATGGAAGAATTCGTGGGACTACGGTATAAAATGTACTCCTTTACTGTACAAAATGGAAATGAAATTACTTTTAAGTTAAAGTTGCATGAATTATATACTATGCAAATACATAAAGTAATATTAAGTTATCAAGATGACAAGAGAAAAGTAAAAAGTGATGGTATAAGCACATATGCATGGCATCATATTGAAATTGATTAAACAAATCCTGATTATGAACTTGATATGTTATTATTAGAAATAGAAAAACTTATGTATACAAATTAAAGCTTCTGTAATTTATTTCTCCAATTATAATTATTTAGTTTTAAGTAAAAATCTTTGTGTCTATTGTAAATTATTTTTTATTTAAGAAATATTGTCTAGTTATTAAGATAACAAAAAGAAAAAAATATAACATTTTCTATGTTATGTATCAAAATAAGAAATGCCGGGACACTAGAAAGTTAAAAATAACAAATTATTTTAAAAAAATTCAAAAACCCGACTAGCTAAAAACAAAAGAAAATAATAAAAAAAAAATCAATTCCAGTAGTGACTTTTACAGTCGGGAAGGATTTAGGTTGAAGTACATAACATGCGTTTGAAAACTTTACCGCATGAAAACTGGCACGTTACACAAAACGCCTTTTCAATCAGATTTTTTTTTACTTATTTTTAAATTGAAAAATGTTTGTTGTATGTTTTTCAAACTCTTCAATAGTTTTAACTCCATGATTCTAGTTTTCTTACTTTTTTATTTATTGTCGGCTGATTACTTGTCAAAACAATACAATGCGTTAAAAAGTTAAAAATTGACCAACTTTCTGCGGCAACTTTTTTTGACAGATGCCTACAGCTCGCACGAATACTAACGCGTGTTATGTACTTTCACCTTTAAAAATCGAATCTTCAAATCTGCTTAATTAGTCGACTGTAATGTAATGTAACTGCAACAGTAGGAAACAGCTGATCGATATTGTTATGTAAAAAGTAATGAAAATTGTTATAGAGATGTAATGTAACGTAACCTACTTTTCATACAAAAATGTCAATCAGCTGTTTCCTACGTTACAGTTACTTTATATTACAGTTGGCTAACTGAGCCTTAAAAGTGGCTCACGACCTTAAAAGTCACTACACTTCGCACTACTGACCTTTTTTTTTTGTTGTTTTTAGTTAATCGGGTTTTTTAATTTTTTTAATTAATTTTGTCAAAAATTTCTCGTTGAACCTTCATAGTGAAGAGACATTAAAGCGGATTTTTTTTTACATACATACATACGAAACAAATATAAAAAACAACAAAATCAAAAATTATACAAAAAATATTCGTAATACATATTCACCTTGATAAATAAGCTTATTGGCTTTACTAATATTTTTTACATAGCAAGAAATAGCAAAAACAAAAAAAAAACCGTAAACACAAAGTTCCCTTGAGGAATAATACTCTGTATGAGTACCTCAAAGGAAAAAAATTTTGAAGTGAGTTCTAACGGCAGAAATGCTTATTTTACTGTGAGTTCTGAAACTCTTAATGAAAAAAATATAAATAATAAATCTGATGAAAATTTTTTTTTTAGGCAAAGCCAATTTTTCGTCAGCGATCAACTTCGCTTTGTCCAATGCCAACTAGTGAATCGTTAATATTACCATTGCCTAGTACTTCTTCATTTAAGTCTGCGATATCATCCGCATCGGACTCGCCTTCATCACTAAACCAAGTTATCACTACAGATAACAGTAGCTCAAAACCCAAGGTACAAGTGGGAATGGACAGATATATAACAGTGGTAAAGCGTGGGCGAAGCCCAAATTCTTCAAAAATTTCATCTGCTCCAAAGATGTCTAGGGATAACAGCGCATCATCTACCAATCGTCAAAATCGTTTTTCATTATTGCAAGACACCGACGACAAGCCCTCTACATCATCGCAAAAGTCTTTTAAGCCACCACCTATTTATCTGAGAGAAAAAAATTCTAACGCGCTTATAAAAAAACTGCTGTCGACCATTGGTGAAAATACTTTTCACATCATTCCAATTAAACGAGGTAATATTGATGAAACTAAAATCCAAATATATAATGAAAAAGATTTCCGAAAAATTGTTAGTGAATTCGAAAAAAATAAAACAAATTTTTACACATACCAACTTAAGAGTGCTAAAGGCCTACAGATAGTATTAAAGGGCATAGATTCATATGTTGAACCCGAAGAAGTAAAATGTGCACTTGTCGACCAAGGATTCAAGGTAAAAAATGTTACCAACATATTTAATAGAGAAAAGGTCCCCCAACCCCTATTTCGGGTTGAACTGGAGCCGAATGACATACAATTAAAAAAAAATGAAGCCCATCCAGTTTAAAACGTAAAGTATCTCTTACATCGAAAAATCACAGTTGAAGAGCCACGTAAGCGTTCAGGTCCCGTACAGTGCCATAATTGCCAAGAATATGGCCATACGAAAACTTACTGCAAATTACCTACAGTGTGTGTTATCTGCGGTGAATTGCATGGTACTGCTAGCTGCACTAAGCCAAAAGATCAAGCAGAAAAAAAATGTAGTAATTGTGGAGGTAATCACACAGCTAACTATAGAGGGTGCCCTGTATTTTCTTTCGTTAAACAGGCTATGGGTCAAAAACCCAAGCTAACTCCAGCTCTACAAGTAAACGCGAACTCCGACACTTTTGCTCAAATCAGCCAACCAGTTACTTCACGTGTATCGTATGCTGATGCTGCTAAGACTAGTTCAATTCCCACGCAAAATGTTCCACCGCCAAATAATTCAACGAATTCAAACTCAAGCTTTAACTTTAGTCGCCTTGAAGCTACTATTGAGAATCTGGTGCTAACTATAAACAACTTTACTACAAATATGACAAGTATGATGCAAGAAATGCTGCGAATGCAGAATACACTGCTTCAAGCATTAGTTAATAAACCATGAACACGTTAAAAATATGTTTCTGGAACGCAAACGGCATTCGCCAACATAAAAATGAACTTGAGCACTTCCTCATGGAAAAAAATATTGATATAATGTTGGTTTCTGAAACTCATTTGACCTCAAGAAGCTTATTTAAAATAAATGGTTACACTTTATATGATACAAAGGACCCGAGAGAGAGAGCATGTGGTGGATCAGCAATTCTGATTAAGTCAAGACTCAAGCACTATGTCCTTGACAACGTTAGTGAAGAATATTTGCAAGCAACGAATATTTTCGTAGAAAATTTTTGTGCGAATTTCGTGATATCATCAATTTACTCACCTCCCAGATTTTCAGTTAGCGAAGATCAGTATGAGAAGTTCTACAAATCGCTTGGATCTTGTTTCGTGGCAGCTGGTGACTACAATGCAAAACATACGTACTGGGGATCGCGTCTTGTTACACCTAGAGGTCGAGCCTTGTTCAATACAATTTCAAAAATGGGCTTAGATGTCATTTCGAGTGGGGAGCCTACTTACTGGCCTACTGACGTAAGAAAAATTCCAGATGTTATCGATTTTGCTGTCACAAAAAATATTCATAGGGACTTAATTCATGTAGAGGCCTCTCTAGATCTGTCCTCCGATCACTCTCCAACAATAGTTACAATTTTCAACCCACTAAGGAGTGATTTAACTAACTCATATGTGAAGATGATTAATGGAATCAACTGGCTGGTATTCAAAAAATATCTTAGTAGTCACTGCGTAGAAAACATTCAGCTTAGATCATGCGATGATATTGAATTTAATATTGCCAATCTTAACGAAAATATTAAACAGGCTGCTGAACACGCCACTACCTCCTATCCGCAGATCGGCTTTAACAGAATTTATTCTACGGAAATTGAACGTCTTGTATGTGAAAAAAGGAGAGCTAGAAGAGAATGGCAACAACACAGATCACCCCTAAATAAAATCAGACTTAAAGAATGTACTAAACAACTCAAAGAGCTGCTATCGTCGGAAAAAACTGCACTACTGGAAAAGTATTTAGTAGGTCTTGATGTAACGTCCGCATCTAATTACTCTTTATGGCGCGCTACTAGAAATCTTAAACGACCCGTTGATCTTAAATCACCATTGCGTACTGCGACCGGAGGCTGGGCAAGAAGTGATAGTGAGAAAGGTAACTTATTTTCTGAGCATTTAAAATCTGTATTCACTCCCAATTCATGTACGGGTGCTGCTGATTTACCGAGTGTAGTTTCTCTACCCCCTCGTCCCTTAAGGTTTAAGATGCGTGAAGTACAAAAAGTAATTGCTGAACTCAACCCGAAGAAAGCTCCAGGTATTGATGGCATTAGTAACAAAATGCTCATGAACTTGTCTCATATTGCAATAAGAATCCTGCTATTTACTTTTAATGCTATTTTAAGAATGCAGTATTTTCCACATAACTGGAAACTGGCCAAGATCAAAATGATTCCAAAGGCGGGCAAAGATCTTACCAAGACTGAGTCATATAGGCCTATAAGCTTACTATCTACAATCTCAAAGCTTTTCGAAAAGCTGCTCATGACTAAATTGTCCAGAATTTTAACTGATAATGGGTGCATCCCTGACCATCAATTTGGCTTTAGAAGTCAGCACAGCATGATTGAGCAAACGCATAGACTGGTCCAAGTTGTAAGAAGAACATTTGAAGAAAAGAAGTATTGTTCGGCTCTCTTTATTGATGTTTCTCAGGCATTTGATAAAATATGGCACGAAGGCCTAGTTTTAAAATTGAAGACATATCTGCCAATAAACATTCAAAAGCTTTTGGAAAGTTATATTATTGATAGGAAGTTCACTGTTATGGAAGGAGAGTTCACGAGTGTGCCCGAATCTATATCTTCTGGTGTGCCCCAGGGTAGTATTCTGGGTCCTGTCTTGTATTTAATATATACTTGTGATATGCCTGTGAGCAATAATATCCATATTTCTACTTTTGCCGATGATACAGCCTGTAGGAGTGTGCACGAAAACCCTTATGAGGCATCCCGCAATCTCCAGGAACATATCACTCAGCTGGAAATATGGTTGAACTTATGGAGAATTAAAGTCAATGAACAAAAGTGTGTCCATATAACGTTCACCCTAAGAAGAGATACTTGCTCCCCCATTCGAATCAACAATCAAAATGTTCCTCAACATTCCCAAGTGAAATACCTTGGTATACACCTTGATCGAAGACTTACATGGAAACATCATATTGACTCTAAGTTAACTCAGATGAAACTTAAGTTAACTCAAATATATTGGTTGATTGGCAGAAACTCAACACTCAGCCTAGACTGCAAACTTTTATTATACAAGTCGGTTTTGAAGCCAATATGGCGCTACGGAATTCAGTTATGGGGCACTGCTTCAGCTTCCAATGTCGAGAGAATCCAACGAAGGCAAAACAAAATTTTACGGTTAATAACATCCGCTCCATGGTACATCCAAAATTCTATTATACATCGTGATTTAAATATGCCACTAGTGACTGAAGAAATTGCAAAATACGCAGGCAAATATTTAACAAAATTCGAATCACATCCTAATCCGCTTGCCTGTAATATTTTGAACTTTACTGGACACATCCGCTTAAAAAAGAGGGACACACGGGCTATTATACCTAACACTCCAGATGGGACTACTTGAAAATACTTTCCCCCCCCCCCCCTTTTTTTGATTATCACTACTAATGTATTATTTATAACTACCACTAAGTTTATGTCCGACACTGGTCGGGCCTAATAATTTTTTTTTTATAGATTTAAGATTTGAATACTTATTGTTAGTTCACATATGAAGATACAATAAATAAATACATGCATTAAAAAAAAAAAAAAATAAATTAATTTTGTTATACTATTGCCAAGTTATTAAGAAAAACCACATTTCGACAAATAGTTGGCAAAGCCTCCAATCAATTAAATTAAATCAAATAATATGTCACCCATGTTTAAAACTAAAAACAGAAAGCATAAAAAAGCACGAATTCAAGTGGTTGCACTACCGCCTGTGTAGTTCAGCTGATTTCTGCGCAATTGCGGAACACTGTATTAATATACTGAAAATAATAACAACATTAATGTCGTTCCTTTTTATATATGGAGCATGGACGGCATTAAGAATTCTAAAATTGTACCAAAAACATTCAAAAATTGTACTTTCAAAAACATTCAAAAATTGTACTTTCAAAAGTACAATTTTTGAATGTTTTTGGTACAATTTTAGAATTCTTAATGCCGTCCATGCTCCATATATAAAAAGGAACGACATTTATGTTGTTATTATTTTCAGTATATTAATACAGTGTTCCGCAATTGCGCAGAAATCAGCTGAACTACACAGGCGGTAGTGCAACCACTTGAATTCGTGCTTTTTTATGCTTTCTGTTTTTAGTTTTAAACATGGGTGACATATTATTTGATTTAATTTAATTGATTGGAGGCTTTGCCAACTATTTGTCGAAATGTGGTTTTTCTTAATAACTTGGCAATAGTATAACAAAATTAATTAAAAAAATTAAAAAACCCGATTAACTAAAAACAACAAAAAAAAAGGTCAGTAGTGCGAAGTGTAGTGACTTTTAAGGTCGTGAGCCACTTTTAAGGCTCAGTTAGCCAACTGTAATATAAAGTAACTGTAACGTAGGAAACAGCTGATTGACATTTTTGTATGAAAAGTAGGTTACGTTACATTACATCTCTATAACAATTTTCATTACTTTTCACATAACAATATCGATCAGCTGTTTCCTAATGTTGCAGTTACATTACATTACAGTCGGCTAATTAAGCAGATTTGAAGATTCGATTTTTAAAGGTGAAAGTACATAACACGCGTTAGTATTCGTGCGAGCTGTAGGCATCTGTCAAAAAAAGTTGCCGCAGAAAGTTGGTCAATTTTTAACTTTTTAACGCATTGTATTGTTTTGACAAGTAATCAGCCGACAATAAATAAAAAAGTAAGAAAACTAGAATCATGGAGTTAAAACTATTGAAGAGTTTGAAAAACATACAACAAACATTTTTCAATTTAAAAATAAGTAAAAAAAAATCTGATAGAAAAGGCGTTTTGAATGGAAAATACTGCATTCTTAAAATAGCATTAAAAATAAATAGTAGGATTCTTATTGCAATATGAGGCAAGTTCATGAGCATTTTGTTACTAATGCCATCAATACCTGGAGCTTTCTTCGGGTTGAGTTCAGCAATTACTTTTTGTACTTCACGCATCTTAAACCTTAAGGGACGAGGGGGTAGAGAAACTACACTCGGTAAATCAGCAGCACCCGTACATGAATTGGGAGTGAATACAGATTTTAAATGCTCAGAAAATAAGTTACCTTTCTCACTATCACTTCTTGCCCAGCCTCCGGTCGCAGTACGCAATGGTGATTTCAGATCAACGGGTCGTTTAAGATTTCTAGTAGCGCGCCATAAAGAGTAATTAGATGCGGACGTTACATCAAGACCTTCTAAATACTTTTCCAGTAGTGCAGTTTTTTCCGACGATAGCAGCTCTTTGAGTTGTTTAGTACATTCTTTAAGTCTGATTTTATTTAGGGGTGATCTGTGCTGTTGCCATTCTCTTCTAGCTCTCCTTTTTTCACATACAAAACGTTCAATTTCCGTAGAATAAATTCTGTTAAAGCCGGTCTGCGGATAGGAGGTAGTGGCGTGTTCAGCAGCCTGTTTAATATTTTCGTTAAGATTGGCAATGTTAAATTCAATATCATCGCATGATCTAAGCTGAATGTTTTCTACGCAGTCACTACTAAGATATTTTTTGAATGCCAGCAAGTTGATTCCATTACTCAACTTCACATATGAGTTAGTTAAATCACTCCTTAGTGGGTTGAAAATTGTAACTATTGTTGGAGAGTGATCGGATGATAGATCTAGAGAGACCTCTACATGAATTAAGTCCCTATGAATATTTTTCGTGACGGCAAAATCTATAACATCTGGAATTTTTCTTACGTCAGTAGGCCAGTAAGTAGGCTCTCCACTCGAAATGACATCTATGCCCATTTTTGGAATTGTATTGAACAAGGCTCGACCTCTAGGTGTAACAAGACGCGATCCCCAGTACGTATGTTTTGCATTGTAGTCACCAGCTGCCACGAAACAAGATCCAAGCGATTTGTAGAACTTCTCATACTGATCTTCGCTAACTGAAAATCTGGGAGGTGAGTAAATTGATGATATCACGAAATTCGCACAAAAATTTTCTACGAAAATATTCGTTGCTTGCAAATATTCTTCACTAACGTTGTCAAGGACATAGTGCTTGAGTCTTGACTTAATCAGAATTGCTGATCCACCACATGCTCTCTCTCTCGGGTCCTTTGTATCATATAAAGTGTAACCATTTATTTTAAATAAGCTTCTTGAGGTCAAATGAGTTTCAGAAACCAACATTATATCAATATTTTTTTTCCATGAGGAAGTGCTCAAGTTCATTTTTATGTTGGCGAATGCCGTTTGCGTTCCAGAAACATATTTTTAACGTGTTCATGGTTTATTAACTAATGCTTGAAGCAGTGTATTCTGCATTCGCAGCATTTCTTGCATCATACTTGTCATATTTGTAGTAAAGTTGTTTATAGTTAGCACCAGATTCTCAATAGTAGCTTCAAGGCGACTAAAGTTAAAGCTTGAGTTTGAATTCGTTGAATTATTTGGCGGTGGAACATTTTGCGTGGGAATTGAACTAGTCTTAGCAGCATCAGCATACGATACACGTGAAGTAACTGGTTGGCTGATTTGAGCAAAAGTGTCGGAGTTCGCGTTTACTTGTAGAGCTGGAGTTAGCTTGGGTTTTTGACCCATAGCCTGTTTAACGAAAGAAAATACAGGGCACCCTCTATAGTTAGCTGTGTGATTACCTCCACAATTACTACATTTTTTTTCTGCTTGATCTTTTGGCTTAGTGCAGCTAGCAGTACCATGCAATTCACCGCAGATAACACACACTGTAGGTAATTTGCAGTAAGTTTTCGTATGGCCATATTCTTGGCAATTATGGCACTGTACGGGACCTGAACGCTTACGTGGCTCTTCAACTGTGATTTTTCGATGTAAGAGATACTTTACGTTTTAAACTGGATGGGCTTCATTTTTTTTTAATTGTATGTCATTCGGCTCCAGTTCAACCCGAAATAGGGGTTGGGGGACCTTTTCTCTATTAAATATGTTGGTAACATTTTTTACCTTGAATCCTTGGTCGACAAGTGCACATTTTACTTCTTCGGGTTCAACATATGAATCTATGCCCTTTAATACTATCTGTAGGCCTTTAGCACTCTTAAGTTGGTATGTGTAAAAATTTGTTTTATTTTTTTCGAATTCACTAACAATTTTTCGGAAATCTTTTTCATTATATATTTGGATTTTAGTTTCATCAATATTACCTCGTTTAATTGGAATGATGTGAAAAGTATTTTCACCAATGGTCGACAGCAGTTTTTTTATAAGCGCGTTAGAATTTTTTTCTCTCAGATAAATAGGTGGTGGCTTAAAAGACTTTTGCGATGATGTAGAGGGCTTGTCGTCGGTGTCTTGCAATAATGAAAAACGATTTTGACGATTGGTAGATGATGCGCTGTTATCCCTAGACATCTTTGGAGCAGATGAAATTTTTGAAGAATTTGGGCTTCGCCCACGCTTTACCACTGTTATATATCTGTCCATTCCCACTTGTACCTTGGGTTTTGAGCTACTGTTATCTGTAGTGATAACTTGGTTTAGTGATGAAGGCGAGTCCGATGCGGATGATATCGCAGACTTAAATGAAGAAGTACTAGGCAATGGTAATATTAACGATTCACTAGTTGGCATTGGACAAAGCGAAGTTGATCGCTGACGAAAAATTGGCTTTGCCTAAAAAAAAATTTTCATCAGATTTATTATTTATATTTTTTTCATTAAGAGTTTCAGAACTCACAGTAAAATAAGCATTTCTGCCGTTAGAACTCACTTCAAAATTTTTTTTCTTTGAGGTACTCATACAGAGTATTATTCCTCAAGGGAACTTTGTGTTTACGGTTTTTTTTTGTTTTTGCTATTTCTTGCTATGTAAAAAATATTAGTAAAGCCAATAAGCTTATTTATCAAGGTGAATATGTATTACGAATATTTTTTGTATAATTTTTGATTTTGTTGTTTTTTATATTTGTTTCGTATGTATGTATGTAAAAAAAAATCCGCTTTAATGTCTCTTCACTATGAAGGTTCAACGAGAAATTTTTGACAAAATTAATTAAAAAAATTAAAAAACCCGATTAACTAAAAACAACAAAAAAAAAGGTCAGTAGTGCGAAGTGTAGTGACTTTTAAGGTCGTGAGCCACTTTTAAGGCTCAGTTAGCCAACTGTAATATAAAGTAACTGTAACGTAGGAAACAGCTGATTGACATTTTTGTATGAAAAGTAGGTTACGTTACATTACATCTCTATAACAATTTTCATTACTTTTTACATAACAATATCGATCAGCTGTTTCCTACTGTTGCAGTTACATTACATTACAGTCGACTAATTAAGCAGATTTGAAGATTCTATTTTTAAAGGTGAAAGTACATAACACGCGTTAGTATTCGTGCGAGCTGTAGGCATCTGTCAAAAAAAGTTGCCGCAGAAAGTTGGTCAATTTTTAACTTTTTAACGCATTGTATTGTTTTGACAAGTAATCAGCCGACAATAAATAAAAAAGTAAGAAAACTAGAATCATGGAGTTAAAACTATTGAAGAGTTTGAAAAACATACAACAAACATTTTTCAATTTAAAAATAAGTAAAAAAAAATCTGATTGAAAAGGCGTTTTGTGTAACGTGCCAGTTTTCATGCGGTAAAGTTTTCAAACGCATGTTATGTACTTCAACCTAAATCCTTCCCGACTGTAAAAGTCACTACTGGAATTGATTTTTTTTTTATTATTTTCTTTTGTTTTTAGCTAGTCGGGTTTTTGAATTTTTTTAAAATAATTTGTTATTTTTAACTTTCTAGTGTCCCGGCATTTCTTATTTTGATACATAACATAGAAAATGTTATATTTTTTTCTTTTTGTTATCTTAATAACTAGACAATATTTCTTAAATAAAAAATAATTTACAATAGACACAAAGATTTTTACTTAAAACTAAATAATTATAATTGGAGAAATAAATTACAGAAGCTTTAATTTGTATACATAAGTTTTTCTATTTCTAATAATAACATATCAAGTTCATAATCAGGATTTGTTTAATCAATTTCAATATGATGCCATGCATATGTGCTTATACCATCACTTTTTACTTTTCTCTTGTCATCTTGATAACTTAATATTACTTTATGTATTTGCATAGTATATAATTCATGCAACTTTAACTTAAAAGTAATTTCATTTCCATTTTGTACAGTAAAGGAGTACATTTTATACCGTAGTCCCACGAATTCTTCCATAATCTTCCCACAATTCTCATCTTTCATCATACCCAGAACTTTTTTGTTTACGAGAGGAATCCCGTAATCATTTGTTTCTGGATAGTCAGAAGTGTCAAATTCATGTTCTATGTCATTTTTAATGTCTGCGTAAAAGTCTTCAGTTTGTATCGTGTATATGAATGAGTCAGTGTAATTTAATTTCAATTTTGACTTGAATTCAGGTTGCATGTATCTATAATGAAAATTATACATCTTCCATTTAGAAAGCTCCAGCACACAAAATTGTAAATATATGGGCTTATTATAACATGTCTTCACTCGATTCGTTTAAATCGCTACCATATCTTCTGAAAATATTGCTAAGCTATGAAAATTTGATTTAGATATCCAATTTTAAGCACCCAAACGGTTTCGGTTTAATGTAGTCCAACTTTCTTTCCTTTTGTCCCCATTTTCCATGGTTTTCCTATATACTGCGTTGTTGAGCAATTTGAAAAAAAAAATTTCAAAGCTTTTTCTAGCTTGGGTTCTGTATTTTTTATTAAGGTCTATATAATCTTTCAACCATGGAAACTGCTTAAAAGTTAGAACTCTTTGTAATTTTTTTTCAAAATCAAACCGTTTTCTAGACATTGTTTAAGTACTCTGTAATGAATTATATAAGAATGTTTTGGCGAAAAATCAGTTATTAGTTTTTTATATTTTGATGCTCCAATTTCCTTGTTTTTAGCGAAGAAAGGAAGATCGTTGTGGATGTTATGTAAATAAGAAGGATATTCTAAATCAACCTCATCTACATAATCATCATTTGAATTATCATCTATTAACTGCGGATTAATAATTAGTTCTTCGCTTTTTAACCATCTGAATCCTCCATAAGGAAGATGTTCAAACGTGGCCAAACCGTAAAGATTGTTTGCATCTCAATACACAAGAAACTTGGAAGGTTTCTTTTTATCAAAAGTGTCTAAATACTTATTATTTGCCTTAGAGTATCTTTTACAACATTGGACAATTCCACCTCATATCCCTCTTTTAAAGAAATTGTACATGTCGATATCGGTTATTAGCTCTAATTCAATGTTTGTTTGCTTAAGCATAGCATCCCAAGATAGCCCCGGAGCAGTATAGTATTGACAGGGATCCAAGCTATAAATTTTTTTACAGACATTTCTAAAATTTTCAAAAATATCCGTTAGGAGAAGCACATCTGTTTTCAAATACAATTCCATATAATCTTTTAAAGTTTTGCATTTAAAAATTGTCCAGACTTCATTCGCATGCGCATAGTCTTTAATAGAACATTCTTTGTTATTAAGTTTATTAAAGAAATCTTTTGTAGGTGGAAGTTGTGTTTCATTAAGTTTTTCAAAAGAATCAAGATAATCATAGGGAAAAATTCCTTTTCTCCTTATGAGATTAAATTCTTGGATTGTTTGAAATTGTGCTCCAATAGTATGAAAATCGCAGGATTTTTTTTTTACATAAATACATACGAAACAAATATAAAAAACAACAAAATCAAAAATCATACAACAAATATTCGTAATACATATTCACCTTGATAAATAAGCTTATTGGCTTTACTAATATTTTTTACATAGCAATAAATAGCAAAAACAAAAAAAAACCGTAAACACAAACAAAGTTCCCTTGAGGAATAATACTCTGTATGAGTACCTCAAAGGAAAAAAATTTTGAAGTGAGTTCTAACGGCAGAAATGCTTATTTTACTGTGAGTTCTGAAACTCTTAATGAAAAAAATATAAATAATAAATCTGATGAAAATCTTTTTTTAACGGCAAAGCCAATTTTTCGTCAGCGATCAACTTCGCTTTGTCCAATGCCAACTAGTGAATCGTTAACATTACCATTGCCTAGTACTTCTTCATTTAAGTCTGCGATATCATCCGCATCGGGCTCGCCTTCATCACTAAACCAAGTTATCACTACAGATAACAGTAGCTCAAAACCCAAGGTACAAGTGGGAATGGACAGATATATAACAGTGGTAAAGCGTGGGCGAAGCCCAAATTCTTCAAAAATTTCATCTACCCCAAAGATGTCTAGGGATAACAGCGCATCATCTACCAATCGTCAAAATCGTTTTTCAGTATTGCAAGACACCGACGACAAGCCCTCTACATCATCGCAAAAGTCTTTTAAGCCACCACCTATTTATCTGAGAGAAAAAAATTCTAACGCGCTTATAAAAAAAACTACTGTCGACCATTGGTGAAAATACTGTTCACATCATTCCAATTAAACGAGGTAATATTGAAGAAACTAAAATCCAAATATATAATGAAAAAGATTTCCGAAAAATTGTTAGTGAATTCGAAAAAAATAAAACAAATTTTTACACATACCAACTTAAGAGTGCTAAAGGCCTACAGATAGTATTAAAAGGGCATAGATTCATATGTTGAACCCGAAGAAGTAAAATGTGCACTTGTCGGATTCAAGGTAAAAAATGTTACCAACATATTTGATAGAGAAAAGGTCCCCCAACCCCTATTTCGGGTTGAACTGGAGCCGAATGACATACAATTGAAAAAAAATGAAACCCATCCAGTTTATAACGTAAAGTATCTCTTACATCGAAAAATCACAGTTGAAGAGCCACGTAAGCGTTCAGGTCCCGTACAGTGCCATAATTGCCAAGAATATGGCCATACGAAAACTTACTGCAAGTTACCTACAGTGTGTGTTATCTGCTAACTAAGCCAAAAGATCGGGCAGAAAAAAAATGTAGTAATTGTGGAGGTAATCACACAGCTAACTATAGAGGGTGCCCTGTATTTTCTTTCGGTAAACAGGCTATGGGTCAAAAAGCCAAGTTAACTCCAGCTCTACAAGTAAACGCGAACTCCGACACTTTTGCTCAAATCAGCCAACCAGTTACTTCACGTGTATCGTATGCTGATGCTGCTAAGACTAGTTCAATTCTCACGCAAAATGTTCCAAAATAATTCAACGAATTCAAACTCAAGCTTTAACTTTAGTCGCCTTGAAGCTACTATTGAGAATCTGGTGCTAACTATAAACAAATTTACTACAAATATTTCAAGTATGATGCAAGAAATGCTGCGAATGCAGAATATACTGCTTCAAGCATTAGTTAATAAACCATGAACACGTTAAAAATATGTTTCTGGAACGCAAACGGCATTCGCCAACATAAAAATGAACTTGAGCACTTCCTCATGGAAAAAAATATTGATATAATGTTGGTTTCTGAGACTCATTTGACCCCAAGAAGCTTATTTAAAATATATGGTTACACTTTATATGATACAAAGGACCCGAGTGAGAGAGCATGTGGTGGATCAGCAATTCTGATTAAGTCAAGACTCAAGCACTATGTCCTTGACAACGTTAGTGAAGAATATTTGCAAGCAACGAATATTTTCGTAGAAAATTTTTGTGCGAATGTTATGATATCATCAATTTACTCACCTCCCAGATTTTCAGTTACCGAAGATCAGTATGAGAAGTTCTACAAATCGCTTGGATCTTGTTTCGTGGCAGCTGGTGACTACAATGCAAAACATACGTACTGAGGATCGCGTCTTGTTACACCTAGAGGTCGAGCCTTGTTCAATACAATTCCAAAAATGGGCATAGATGTCATTTCGAGTGGAGAGCCTACTTACTGGCCTACTGACGTAAGAAAAATTCCAGATGTTATAGATTTTGCCGTCACGAAAAATATTCATAGGGACTTAATTCATGTAGAGGTCTCTCTAGATCTATCATCCGATCACTCTCCAACAATAGTTACAATTTTCAACCCACTAAGGAGTGATTTAACTAACTCATATGTGAAGTTGAGTAATGGAATCAACTTGCTGGCATTCAAAAAATATCTTAGTAGTGACTGCGTAGAAAACATTCAGCTTAGATCATGCGATGATATTGAATTTAACATTGCCAATCTTAACGAAAATATTAAACAGGCTGCTGAACACGCCACTACCTCCTATCCGCAGACCGGCTTTAACAGAATTTATTCTACGGAAATTGAACGTTTTGTATGTGAAAAAAGGAGAGCTAGAAGAGAATGGCAACAACACAGATCACCCCTAAATAAAATCAGACTTAAAGAATGTACTAAACAACTCAAAGAGCTGCTATCGTCGGAAAAAACTGCACTACTGGAAAAGTATTTAGAAGGTCTTGATGTAACGTCCGCATCTAATTACTCTTTATGGCGCGCTACTAGAAATCTTAAACGACCCGTTGATCTTAAATCACCATTGCGTACTGCGACCGGAGGCTGGGCAAGAAGTGATAGTGAGAAAGGTAACTTATTTTCTGAGCATTTAAAATCTGTATTCACTCCCAATTCATGTACGGGTGCTGCTGATTTACCGAGTGTAGTTTCTCTACCCCCTCGTCCCTTAAGGTTTAAGATGCGTGAAGTACAAAAAGTAATTGCTGAACTCAATCCGAAGAAAGCTCCAGGTATTGATGGCATTAGTAACAAAATGCTCATGAACTTGCCTCATATTGCAATAAGAATCCTACTATTTATTTTTAATGCTATTTTAAGAATGCAGTATTTTCCATTCAAAACGCCTTTTCTATCAGATTTTTTTTTACTTATATTTAAATTGAAAAATGTTTGTTGTATGTTTTTCAAACTCTTCAATAGTTTTAACTCCATGATTCTAGTTTTCTTACTTTTTTATTTATTGTCGGCTGATTACTTGTCAAAACAATACAATGCGTTAAAAAGTTAAAAATTGACCAACTTTCTGCGGCAACTTTTTTTGACAGATGCCTACAGCTCGCACGAATACTAACGCGTGTTATGTAATTTCACCTTTAAAAATCGAATCTTCAAATCTGCTTAATTAGTCGACTGTAATGTAATGTAACTGCAACAGTAGGAAACAGCTGATCGATATTGTTATGTGAAAAGTAATGAAAATTGTTATAGAGATGTAATGTAACGTAACCTACTTTTCATACAAAAATGTCAATCAGCTGTTTCCTACGTTACAGTTACTTTATATTACAGTTGGCTAACTGAGCCTTAAAAGTGGCTCACGACCTTAAAAGTCACTACACTTCGCACTACTGACCTTTTTTTTTGTTGTTTTTAGTTAATCGGGTTTTTTAATTTTTTTAATTAATTTTGTTATACTATTGCCAAGTTATTAAGAAAAACCACATTTCGACAAATAGTTGGCAAAGCCTCCAATCAATTAAATTAAATCAAATAATATGTCACCCATGTTTAAAACTAAAAACAGAAAGCATAAAAAAGCACGAATTCAAGTAGTTGCACTACCGCCTGTGTAGTTCAGCTGATTTCTGCGCAATTGCGGAACACTGTATTAATATACTGAAAATAATAACAACATAAATGTCGTTCCTTTTTATATATGGAGCATGGACGGCATTAAGAATTCTAAAATTGTACCAAAAACATTCAAAAATTGTACTTTTGAAAGTACAAAAGTTTTGTTAGTACAAATTACATATTTTTTCGGCTTTTATTAAAATAATCGACTTTGTTCTGGATACCAAATCGTTTTCACAAATTTGCTTGTAAGTTGGGATGTTAAAGCAAATGGTTACACCTGTTTAAGTTAAACTTTAAAATATACAAATTAAAGACATGTTCACATTTGTTGATTTTCTGGCGGCGTTTTGTATTCACAAAATGTACTAAACTAGTCATTGGTGTACTATTGTACTTCCGAGTCTGAATAGTACCAAAAAAAAGTACAATTGTACCAAATTTGCCATCGCTGATATGAAGTGAGAATTGAACAGAATAATTATTAATTTTTTTTTTCAACAAAAAAGTACCCAGTAAACCAAACGGCTAGAGAAAAATATTATAAGCCCAGCTAAAAAATTATATATGGTCCATATATTTTTAATATATGAATATATACAACTATATATGAATATGTATGAATTCATTTATGGATATATACATGGCAAAAATATCATATTGTAATATTTAATATCTTTCCTAAAGGTTCTACCTGCCAGATTGTGCCGGCGCTAATTAACGCCACTGGCTCTAAAGGTTTTAAGGCAGATGAATGCTCTTGTTAAAGCAGATGAATGCTTTAATTTGTAATGAAGTAAACTATTTCTTTACACAGAGAAAACAGTGCCTAATAAATACCTCACAAAATAGAACAAAATTAATAAGAAATCTCTATGTTTTTTTTCAATAAGTAAATCTTATTAATTTCATAGAGAAAACCTTTTTGAAAAAAATCAAGAAGAAATCTCGTAGTTTTATGAGGCTATCTTATTGATTTTTTCAAGAAGGTTTTCTTCTTGATTTTATTAGGCTATCTTATTGATTTTTTCAATAAGGTTTTCTTCTTGATTTTATTAGGCTATCTTATTGATTTTTTCAATAAGGTTTTCTTCTTGATTTTATTAGGCTATCTTATTGATTTTTTCAATAAGGGTTTCTTCTTGATTTTATTAGGCTATCTTATTGATTTTTTTCAAAAATAGAACACAATACTTATTGATTTTATTTGAAAATTTTATTTATTTTCATTTACATATGTATTTACTTAGGAATACACACAATATAGTAATAATAAGTAAGTTTTGTTAGCAGTATCTTTTTGAATTTTTTAATTACAAATTTGCTTATAAATATTGGATAGTGTGAATAAAAAAAGCATTTGCTTTTTACTTCGAAATTTGTTTGAAACAAACAAAAAGTACATAAGACTTTACAACAAATTTTAAAGTAAATTGCAAATGCCTTTTTTGTATTCACATTACCCATTTATACGTGCTTAGGGCCATTATTACAACTTGTCGTTAGTTAAAGGCATGATTTTATCAGATATATAAATGGCTTTGCATTATAAAACCTTCATTTAATATTTTTTTGTCCATTAAGTATTATTATTATTAATAATGACATCAATAAAAAATTAAAATTGTAGCAATGCAAAGCTATTTATCGGGCATACAAAATCAGACAAGTAGTAATAACAGCCCTTAATATATTATAATTTTCATATATTTAAAAATTTCATATAATTAAAATTAATTAAAAATTAATCAACACACTGGTCACCCAACCTGTATTGAAAATCTCCACTCCAAGGCTCTTGTATTTCCAGAGATTATTCCTTACCAAAAAACATACTACGATTATATATGTACATAAATATAATAATAATGTAGATAGAGATAGTTACGCACTATTTATAATAAGTTTTATTTTAATTTAGTTTATATTTTATGTTAGTGGAAAAGTATTCAATTGTTCTTTCGACTTGTTCACTTCGCACTGGTTCACTTTCAACTAAAAGATGAATTTTAATACATATGTATGTATGTAAAGCAAAGAAGTAAAGTTATGAGCGGCAACACATACAAAAATACATAAATACCCAGTTAGCCACGTCTTTAAAACATATTCGACGACGGGTACAGGACAATGGTAAGTCGTACAAGACATATTGAAGACAGCGCCATACAAATCGTCGACGAATATTTCATACAAATGGAGGCGAGGTTACACAAGACGAACAAACGCGGCTTTATTGAAAACAAAACGGGGGACATTGTCGTTCAGATTGTCCTCAAAAAAGTTTAATTGATGACAAAACATGTGACATTGTCGACGACAATGGATAGTATGAATAAAAAAAAGTATTTGCCTTCTACTTAAAAATTTGTTTGAAAACCCCAAATATGTGTATGTTTTTTGTATTTTTAAACAAATTTTTAAGTAAAAAGCAAATACTTTTTTTTATTCATACTACCCAATGTCGTCTGCGACTGGGTATGAATATTGAAGTCTCTGCAGCAGAGATGTTACGGAACAAAAACGAAAAAGATCATTAAAAATTGTTTATTTATATATGTACATGCATACATACATAAATGTACGTACATACATAAATGTTCTGGAACATATGTGGTGCATCAGCAAAAGTAAATACTTTTTCGTCCGTTCTTAGAGGACTGGAGAACCATGGCTTTTCTAAAGACAATTAGTGGAATTAGAACTACATATATTACGAACTTTTGAATACATGTGAACTAAATATTTTGTTATTAATTGTTTATGTTAAGCATGATTAAAAATACTATACATCTGAAAAAAATGGCTAAAAGTAAATAAGACCAAATTTAAAAAGGCAGAAAGCCCATTAAAAATTAAACTATAGTAAAATATTATTATAATATTAAAAAAATTTACTAATTTTGATTTTAATTACCCGATTTTTCAATCGATGGCAATTAATTACCACTCGCAATTGTTGAATTTTAAGAGTTGTGTGTTGTTAAAAGTTTTGTTATTTTGTTGTTAGACGCTTTTAGGTGTTTATTATATTTAACTTACCCGCTGAAACACCTAAATCTCTCCACAACTTACGGTTGGTTGGCCCCAAGTCACATACGATAGCCACCACTGGAAAACCTACATCAGAGATAGCACAAATTATTTTGAATAATATTTCTTTCGACATTTTCCTGTCAAAGCCATAAAAAACCGGATACTTCCATGAATTTCTTAGACCACGCGCTAAAACGACCTGCACATAATTTGCTGGTTTTTTTTACTACATCTGCGGGTGACTCATATTCGAATGTTTCGGCTACCTTCATTTCATCAAATACTAAGACACAAATTTTGTCTTCTGGAGACACATCATTCTTTTGCCGCATAAATTCTATTGATGCACTTAATATACCTTCGGCCACATCAACTTTGGAGCACCAGCGATTCAGAGTAGTAACGTGCGGGAGAGGAAAGCCTTTTTGGTAAAGGTGATTGTATGCTCTTGAGCCAGCAGCATGCAAGCATATAGCGCTTGAAATATCCTTCCATCTCCAAAGGATTTGTCCAGGTTTCAATAGCTTCCTTTTTATTTTTTTTCCTTTATCCGTTATTTCTACGGGCAATATTTAAAAAAATACCTAATAAAAAAAATTTTTATTAATAGGAACCATACGTCAATGAGCGTGAAGCACAAAACGATATACTCAGACGAATAAACTTGGCGATGTCTAACCCAATCATCCCTGGGAGGAAAAATTTAGAACCTTTCCAAAAGGAAATAATGGTCTATAACAACGCATTAACACTGCTGCACGATTATGTCAAAAAGTTCAAAATGAAGTATGTAGTGACATGTCGTTTAAATCAGGATGTGCTGGAGCACTTTTTTGGTGCTATTCGTAGCAAAGGAGGGTTAAACGACCACCCGTCCCCTAAAGAGTTCAGATTTAGGCTTCGTAAGTATGTACTTGGTAAGTTTTTACACAATTCAATTATAACTATAATTTATAACTTATACATATTTATTTATAAACTTAGCTAGAAATACTGAACACTTAAATAACACAGGGAATGTTCAGGGTGACGATACAGAATGGCTTAAAAGTTCTTGTATTATGGAAACGTCGTTCCAAGGAGCAAAAGGAGAATTACAAGAAGTAGCGCAAGACTTCCATGAAAAAATTCCTGAAGATGTTAGCGACGAATTTGATGACCTCGATCATACGAATGTGGACAATATTGGAATTCTTCAAGAAGATGCTCTAGAATACATAGCTGGCTACATTCTCAGAAATCATAACCTTGAAGAATTCGAATGTTGTGGAAGTTCGTTTTCATGGGTCGATCAATTATCTAAAGGATATTTGAAAAAGTCCACCGTGAATTTCATGGCAGAATTGAAGAAGTTGGAAGTTATCTTTTACAAAATGAATGGGAAAGACATACTGCACTGCCACAACTTAAAAAAAACAACTTCTTACCCGAAGTAAGGCTGTTAATCTGCCGGAAATAGCAAAAAGTACTTTTTACAGATGCCGCATATTCTTCCGTGTACGGCATTTGAACAAAAGGCTCAAAGTGCAAAAGGCGAAGCAAAGAATAATGGGATACAAAAAAATGATTAAAATCAATCTTTGAATATCCCAATTAAAAAGTAAGTATTTCATTTAGAATACAAAGTGCGATACATAAAGACGATAAGAGGTGTGATGTGGGTGTTATAGTCGTTTTGGCAATTCATTTTATTTTCTCGTGTGCTTTTTAGCACTCAGTAGCTTGACATTGGCTTAAAAATGATACTGAAGTTGAATCTATCACGCGATTATTTTTAATGAAAACAATTTTATAATGAAATTTTAAAAAAAATATTTGTTCAAATCCAAACATGGTATTTTCAAATAAAACCACATATAAATATAAATATACATATGTATGTAAATGCATTTATGCATATCGTTAAAGAAAATGCATTCAATATTTTGTATATTTGTTGAAATCTGAAAAAACTAATTTGCTTTTGATTGAACTGTTTGCATTTTCTATGATGATATATTTCTTTTATTCTTTTTGCAATTAGTATTCTTTGTGAGTATACTTGTTGGACTACGACATTTTAAGTAAAATAACAACACTTTCATTTTCATTTTATTTCAATTGCTTAAAACTTTTACAAACTGCTGTAATCCGCAAAAAAAGGTTATCGGGTATGTTCTGTATTCCACGTGAAATTAAAAGGTGTGGTATTACCATAGAATTGTTGTTATAAATACATGTTTCCAACAACAATTCTATGGCGATTCCACATGTTTTAATTTTACTTGGGACGCAGAACATACCCGTGTATGCAAGTTTCATTCTGTTAGATATGAAAAATAGAAAACATGAACAAAAAACCATAGTCAATCAGTATTAACACAAACTACACAAAATCTTATATACATATAAATACACACAAAAGTCAAGTTGTCGAATTTAGACCGGGCGATCCGGCCATTAGGTGTTGGTATCTCAAAATCCATGAAACCATACTAGTAGATAATTTTGCCATCCAGCTCATTTAAATCTTCAGCAAGAGTCTGACGCAGCTGCCTTCATCATGTTATCTAGGTTTGCTATTACCTTAATAATGCGAAGGCATTTCTGATCCTGTTATTATTTCTGAGCGGCTGGGAAAATAATTTCTTATAAGTATTATATGCATAATATGTATTATGTATGCATATGGAAGTAAGCTTCTCTACATTCTTTTTAACATTACCACAGAAATTAACATTTTCACCATTTCAATAGTTGCTAAAACATTGAATTAATAATTTATTAAAAAAAACAATTTCTTGCAAAGTTTTGCCAAGCACAATTTCTTAATGTTTTACCCCCAGTTTTTAACTTAAAAATTAAGTACGTAATTAGCTAATTTTTATTTAAAATTAAGTTGTAATTAAATACGATTTCATTTTTTCAGTGGTTAATTAAAGTTCTTATTAAATTACGTTGAAAGTACGGTAGCACTGCAAAATTTCCCAGTATTATTGAAGGCTTTTCAAACAGCAGCTGTTTAATGTAAACAAAAAAGTTAGGTTATCAACATGTAGAAAATTAAATTGCATAAAAACTCATTTTATGAGACCAAAAGAACATCATAATGGCTTTTTATATTACTTTATTCCATGATATGAAACTTTGTACTGTATATGTTGTATATTTATGAAATATAAACGAAATTCTTTTTAATACGACCGCATGATGCTCATGTGCATGTTTTCAGTAAACATATGGTACAATCATAAAACTTAAGTAGTGTTTAATTTCGCAAGGTTGGGCATTTAATTGTTATTTAAATAAGCACTAAAAAACACAATTTCGTATTTAATTAGAACTTAAAAATAATTACGGTTTGATTACCAACTGAAAAAATGGGCATTAGTCATATGTTTCTGACAAGTAAAACACGGTGTTACACAAACAAAATTAGTGTTGTTTTTTGTATTGTGAAATTTTTGTAGAGTTGCTTTGACCTAATAAATAGGCCTTGCATGTACGTATGTGTTTTGTGAAAAGTAAAAAAATACCCAACACTCAAATATGAGAGGCCTACTCATCGCTCTCATTAATGTTCATATACAGGAATTGTATGTACCCAGCTAAAAAAAATATGTATGGAGCATATATGATATCCCATATATGCTTCGGATCCGAAAAATGAGGGTATATGGGCATCTATATAATTAATAGGCGAGCATGTTTTTTGTAATCCCATTTACGCTGGTACCACTACACCGATTTTAAAAAGATTTATACGGTTTTGAAGGATTTTCTCTACAGATGTGCAGAATCTATATTTTATTATTTGTTGTTGCGTTGTTTAATAATTTAAAAAAATTTTCTTCGAATGAATTTTTAGCTAACGTTCGGTGATGGTTATTTAAATCAATATATTTTTTCAACCATTTTGACTGATTAAATTCAAGAATTCTATGAATTTTCTTTAAAATTAGACCATTTTCAATAAACTGTTGAAGATTGCGATAGTGTATTATATAATTAGTTTTATTGTTTAAGTCTGTTATTAACTTCCGCTGTTTCATGTTTTCAATTTTCTTGTTTTCTGTACAAAATGGTAAATTACTATGGTAGTCGTGTAATGTGGTTGGATATTCTAAGTCTACTTCCAATATGTAACCAAATGCTGAATCTTCTGTTACATCATTTACATTAAAGTTTTGAAAGTTTTCCAACCATTTGAAAATTTTAAAGGGGAGGTAATGAGATATTGCATAACCATATAAATTATTTACATCTAATTAGACAGTTTGATTCTTTTGTAGGATCATAATCACTAACATATTTATTATTCGCTATCGAATGTCGTTGACTGCATTGTACAATACCTCCCCTAATATCCCGTACAACGAAATTGTACATGTTAATATCAGTTAACAATTCCAACTCTATTTCCGTTGTTTTCAACATTGCATCCCAGGATAATCCTGGGGTGGTATAATATTGCGATGGATCTAAATTGTAAATGCTTTTGCAAATTTTGCGGAAATTTTCAAACACATCACAAAGTAATAAAACATCTACTTTTAAATACAATAAAAGGTAGTCCATTAGTGTTGTACACTGAAACGTATTCCATACTCTTTCAGCATGTTCATAATCGTCCACACTACAAATCTCATTAGTGAATTTATTAAAGAAGACTGGACGGGGTGGTAACTGTGTTTCTTGAAGACGATTGACTGAATCTAAATAATCATATGGAAAGATTCCCTTACGTTTCATTACATCAAACTCGTTCTCACACTGATAGACTGATTTTACAGTTTTCAAATTATCATCAGACAAATAACCTGCTAGTTTTTCTAAACTCGATGGCATAAACCGAAGTGAGTCTAAAAAACGCAATTCAATTGTATCTTTTTCATTTACCAAAATTCGCTTAGATATTGATATATATAATTCCTTATTTAAGGGAATTATATTTATATCGCCTTCGATAGATGAAAGTTCTTTTACAAACAAATGACAGTCATACGCCGAAAGATTGTGGATAAATATAGGTATGAAATTTGTAATTTCATATTCTAAATTACATTTATTATGAGCTGGACCGCTATATTCTCCGGTCAAATGACAGTGGTCAGCTACTCTATCTTCAACAGATAAAAATTTATTACAAATGTGACAAGTTGTGCCTGTATTTTGTTTCATCTGTTGAAGGGTAGTTAAAAAATTCATTGGTTTTACTATACTTAAATAATTATTATAAATCTCTAAACAATCTTTGACTAAATTTTCAAAAAAATGTTTAGGTGAATCATTACCACTATATAATCTAAACAAATCTAAGTTAGAGTTAAAAGAACATTTAATATAATAACTATAAGAAAACGGAATATGCTTCTGAACTGATTTAACGTTTGTTGAATTTTGTACGTTTACCGATTCTAGAATACATTCAAAATCAGCGTACACTACAAAAGGCACATCCATTTGTTTTTTAAAGTTTTTAAAACTTACTATATTATTGTCTACAGTAGGCATCGTATTCACCAATTTGTTACATTCTTGTTTATGTTTTTCTAGTGATCTCTCAGCATGGAAATGTATTAAACAGGTATTACATATATGAACTTGATGCTGACGTTTGGTTAATTGACTCCTTATAAATCTATAATTAAATAAAAGAATATTTGTTTGATTAGTATAATTTTCAGTGATTATCAATGTAAGTAAAATTATATTACCTTGAAATATTTTTAATATCACAAATAATGAAATCTGTCCCCTTCTTCCAGCAACAACAAATTAATGTGATTAACTTTTTGCTTTGTAGTAAAGTAGTATGGGCCCACTACAGTATCACCATCTAAGCATAATACATTTATACTTATTTCAGGGTTGTTGGTTTCAAAGACTTTAATTTTGTTGGTTGCTAGCGGAAACTTCAAGTTTTTAAAATTTAAAACAAGTAATATTGTTTTAAATCTTATAATTTCATCTTCTATATTTTCAATGTTATATGATGAACATCTGTCTGAATGATAAGTGATAGGATAAAATGCTGATATTATCGCCCACTTGAAGCAATATTCATCACGATTTTTTATGTTATTACAAGCACCTTTTTTAAATATTGATGGTGGTAGAGGTATGTATTGTGATCCCTTTATACATTTATATTTATTAATATTAATTTTTAAATGAGATATTTCAGTTAAGGTCCATCCACTATCCTGCTCCTGAAATTCACTCATCTTTCTTATAATAATATCGCACTGGTGTTGGTAAAGATGTCTAATATCATCTATTGTTGATGTTTCATTAAGAATAACCATCTTCGTTTGCGATTTTATATCAACGGTGAAAGAGTCTTCATCTTGTTTTAATAATATATAATTACAAAAGAGTTCACAATTAAATTTTATAGTTGAATGTTTTTGAATATTACTCTGTAATAACTTTATCACTTTTTCATTAATCTCATTAAAAAAGTTTTCTGGTATCAAATTTTCTTTATTTTTAGTTTCTAAAATAAATGATGATATCCGGTTTTTGAAGCAAGACTTAATACTTCGCACATCATTGTCAAGTACTTTTGCACTCTTCAACTTGTGAGTATTTGTTCTTAGATGGTAATACCACATTGTTGTTTTAATTTCTTTTTTGCACAACTCACAATAAATGTTTTCTTTATTATTATTTTTAGAATGATCTATTAAGTGCGAATGTCGCTGGAACTCCGATAGGTTTGAAAAACGTATATAACAGGTTGAACATTTGAATGAGGACGATGGTCCTTCATGATGCAATCTGATATGTTTTCTCAAATTTCTATTAAAAGAAAATATTTTTCCGCAAAACTCGCACACAAAACTGGCCATAACTTTTTTTTAAATGTTGTTACAAACGTGGTTATTTAAAGAATGAAGTTTGTTTATTAGCATCACAGGTATTTTTACTATAAAAATTGTTATATGTATGTACATATGTATTAAAGAGCCGTATGATCTAAATTTTAAAATACCTATGTTCGAACAAAATGTAACTTACTGACCATTTGTTTGCAAATTTTGTAAACAAAAGTTTGATCGTATCATTAACATAAAACTCTTATTAATTGAACGTGTTGAATGTGATAATGTGCTCGTGTTCGTGGTATATGGTTTTGTTCGAATTAAGGAGCTATTGCATTTTATATAAGTTTTAAGTGTAAAATTTTCTGCTGTCGCAAAATTTTCGGACGTTTTGCTTTGATTTGACACAACAGAAATTAATAGCTGATGATAGTTTATATTCATGTTTAAGCTCATACTTGCTCGCTAGCATTTATATTTCATACATTTTTACTCATTGTTGCTTTAATACAGTGAACAGAGTCGAGTATGATGAAAAAAATTAGCAGATCATCTTCAAATTTGCTTTTTCTTTTATTCATGCAGCTGTCTAGTATGTATGTATGCGTGCATTTGGATACAAAAGTTAGCCTATAAATAAAACAGACTAGTTGCATCATGGTCCCATGTAATGCAGTCATGGATCATGTCGTTTTCATACAAGCATGCAATGCTGCATGATAAGTGTTCATCTTAAAACGATTATGATCGTTATTTGAAATATAATACTATCACACATGCACACACACACACACACACACACAGCACAACTGAAATCAATATTAAAAAAATTTAATTTCACAACATTCCTATTGAAAACCAGAGCTGTAACCAACAGCTCTTTTTGAACTAGTTCGTTCTGTTGGACACAACTATATTGAAAACTGAATTTTACCACATTCTTATTGAAAAAAAACTAATTTTACAACGAAGGTAATAAAGTTTCACTCACATACACATAGAACTGAAATAAGTATTGAACCTTGAATTTTACAATGAAAGTAATACAGTCTCATCCACATACAACTAAAATCAGGGATGATAGTAAAATGGAAAGATAAACAGATCTGTTGGTGCTACTCTATGAAGAAATATCATACTGAAGGCACAAATACTCCCATCCAGGCATGCTCCATCATTTGTACTGAAAAAGTGGTCACGAACCACTCTAAACATACTACTAATGCGTTTTTAGTTTTAGCATCGGTAGGCCAAAAGCTGCATATACAGGCCTGTTCTGCAAATCATGATATGTCAAATCACGGTGATTTCAAAAAATTAATAAAAGCTAAATTATTGCTTTGTAAATTTCGCGATTTATGGTTTATAAATGACTATAACTTAAAATACAATAAATACCCACGAACAAGTCAACTATTAGTTGTTTGTTTTTAACACCACCATGATTTAAATCACCGTGATTTTTAGAACAAGCCCGATATTTTCTGTTGTTAATAGTTTTAATTCTTCCAAATCAGCCAAAGCTCTATATTGATTGTTAATATTTCCAAAATTTTGCTTTTCGCTGGGAAACATTTTTATTCAAAGCGATATAACGCTATTGGTTTTACCAGATAAATCATTTTTTAGAAATTAATTTTAATAAATATAAATGTATAAAGGGATCACAATACATACCTCTACCACCATCAATATTTAAAAAAGGTGCTTGTAATAACATAAAAAATCGTGATGAATATTGCTTCAAGTGGGCGATAATATCAGCATTTTATCCTATCACTTATCATTCAGACAGATGTTCATCATATAACATTGAAAATATAGAAGATGAAATTATAAGACTGGAGGAGTAATATTGTTTTAAATTTTCAAAACTTGAAGTTTTCGCTAGCAACCAACAAAATTAAATTCTTTGAAACCAACAACCCTGAAATAAGTATAAATGTATTTGGCTTAGATGGTGATAATGTAGTGGGCCCATACTACTTTACTACAAAGCAAAAAGTTAATCACATTAATTTGTTGTTGCTGGAAGAAGGGGACAGATTTCATTATGTGTGGATTAAAAATATTTCAAGGTAATATAATTTTACTTACATTGATAATAACTGAAAATTATACTAATCAAAAAAATATTCTTTTATTTAATTATAGATTTATAAGGAGTCAATTAACCAAACGTCAGCATCAAGTTTATATATGTAATACCTGCTTAATACATTTCCATGCTGGGAGATCACTAGAAAAACATAAACAAGAATGTAACAAATTGGTGACTACGATGCCTACTGTAGACAATAATATAGTAAGTTTTAAAAACTTTAAAAAACAAATGGATGTGCCTTTTGTAGTGTTCGCTGATTTTGAATGTATTCTAGAATCGGTAAACGTACAAACTTCAACAAATGTTAAATCAGTTCAGAAGCATATTCCGTTTGCTTATAGTTATTATATTAAATGTTCTTTTAACTCTAACTTAGATTTGTTTAGATTATATAGTGGTAATGATTCACCTAAACATTTTTTTTGAAAATTTAGTCAAAGATTGTTTAGAGATTTATAATAATTATTTAAGTATAGTAAAACCAATGAATTTCTTAACTACCCTTCAACAGATGAAACAAAATACAGGCACAACTTGTCACATTTGTAATAAATTTTTATCTGTTGAAGATAGAGTAGCTGACCACTGTCATTTGACCGGAGAATATAGAGGTCCAGCTCATAATAAATGTAATTTAGAATATCAAATTGCAAATTTCATACCTATATTTTTCCACAATCTTTCGGCGTATGACTGTCATTTGTTTGTAAAAGAACTTTCATCTATAGAAGGCGATATAAATATAATTCCCTTAAATAAGGAATTGTATATATCAATATCTAAGCGAATTTTGGTAAATGAAAAAGATACAATTGAATTGCGTTTTTTAGACTCACTTCGGTTTATGCCATCGAGTTTAGAAAAACTAGCAGGTTATTTGTCTGACGATAATTTGAAAACTGTAAAATCTGTCTATCAGTGTGAGAACGAGTTTGATGTAATGAAACGTAAGGGAATCTTTCCATATGATTATTTAGATTCAGTCAATCGTCTTCAAGAAACACAGTTACCACCCCGTTCAGTCTTCTTTAATAAATTCACTAATGAGATTTGTAGTGTGGACGATTATGAACATGCTGAAAGAGTATGGAATACGTTTCAGTGTACAACACTAATGGACTACCTTTTATTGTATTTAAAAGTAGATGTTTTATTACTTTGTGATGTGTTTGAAAATTTCCGCAAAATTTGCAAAAGCATTTACAATTTAGATCCATCGCAATATTATACCACCCCAGGATTATCCTGGGATGCAATGTTGAAAACAACGGAAATAGAGTTGGAATTGTTAACTGACATTAACATGTACAATTTCGTTGTACGGGGTATTAGGGGAGGTATTGTACAATGCAGTAAACGACATTCGATAGCGAATAATAAATATGTTAGCGATTATGATCCTACAAAAGAATCAAACTATCTAATTAGATGTAAATAATTTATATGGTTATGCAATATCTCATTACATCCCCTTTAAAAATTTCAAATGGTTGGAAAACTTTCAAAACTTTAATGTAAATGATGTAACAGAAGATTCAGCATTTGGTTACATATTGGAAGTAGACTTAGAATATCCAACCATATTACACGACTACCATAGTAATTTACCATTTTGTGCTGAAAACAAGAAAATTGAAAACATGAAACAGCGGAAGTTAATAACAGACTTAAACAATAAAACTAATTATATAATACACTATCGCAATCTTCAACAGTGTATTGAAAATGGTCTAATTTTAAAGAAAAATTTATAGAATTCTTGAATTTAATCAGTCAAAATGGTTGAAAAAATATATTGATTTAAATAACCATCACCGAACGTTAGCTAAAAATTCATTCGAAGAAAACTTTTTTTAATTATTAAACAACGCAACAACAAATGATATATATAATGATATTCGAAATGAAATCAACTCACATTTTGATACATCTGCATATCCGAGAGAAAACGTTTATAATTTTCCATTAGTTAATAAAAAAGTATTAGGTATGATGAAAGATGAATGCAATGGAAAAGTAATTAAAGAATTCATTGGTTTAAGAGCTAAAATGTATTCAGTTAAAATAGGTATAGCAGATAAGGATATTAAGAAAATTAATGGTGTTAAACAATGTGTAACATCTAAACTAACTAAATATTAATGATTTTAGAAAATGCTTGTTGGAAAAAAAAATTTATTATGATTCTATGTATATATTTAGATCTAAGTTACATCAAATTTATACACAACATATTACTAAGTTAACTTTAAGTTATTTAGATGATAAGAGATTTATTAGAGAAAATGGTTGTGATACATACGCATGGGGACATTATAAAATAAGTTATTCGTCATTAATAACATCAACACCAGAATTAAAAACAGCAATAACAGAATCAAACTTGTCTACTGAATTTATGGAAGATGATAATGACATCCTCCTTAATATAAATATAGATGATAAGATAAAATATAAAATAAAATATTGAAAAATAAGAATAAAATAAATGTTTTTTATTTCAACTTAAATTTAATAAATAGAAATTTGAACTACAAATATTAAGTTAGTTGGACTGTACATAGTTGGACTCAAAATTTTTTGTTTTTGCTTACTTGCAAATTTTTATTATTAAGTTTTTGTTTATTATTAATTTTACATATGTGTATCGCTTAATCCTCAAAGTTTATTTGAATGGCACATCGATTGAAAAGAATCATAATTGTTTATATATGTATGTATATATAGCAATTTGTTTTATTTTAATTGAATGATGATATGAATTATAACACAATTCTTTTATATAATATAATTTTTATCTGAGATGAAAATGATACACAGACAAGTGACAGGATCAGTACTACGTTTAGCTAATAAGCTGATCAGATACCTGATAGCCTACTCTGATGTCTGAAACTTAATATTAAAAACGTAGATGTAGTTTAAAGTTAGATTAATAACTGAAGTCGACCTTGTATGCAGAATAATTTATATTGTTACGAAGTATAGTCGAAATTCCTTTAGAATTTTACTTAGTTTCACTAATTCTGTCAACTAGTTAGTTATAAACAGCTAAACAGCTAAGCAGTCGTTCGAAACAGCAAAACAGCTTTTTGAAACAGCAAAACAGCTTTTTTAAACAGCAAAACAGCTTTTTTAAACAGCAAAACATCTTTTTTAAACAGCAAAACAGCTTTTTTAAACAGCTAAACAGCTTTTCGAAACAGCAAAACAGCTTTTTGAAACAGAAAAACAGGTAAACAACTTTTTAAACAGTTAAGTCAGCCTTTAATTAGAAAATGTCCGCAGCAGTTGGATGAATATTTATAACAAATGTTGAATGAAAACATCAAAGCCTTTTCTATAGCGCCCATTCCACACATCATCATTCTTGCTGATCACAAGAAATTCATATTTTTCCTTCCAACATTCATTGCATGTATTATGAAACATTTTGGGACTCATATCACGTCCAACATGATCATTATAAATATGTTTTAAATTTAAGTCTATGATAAAGCTTGCATTATCTCGTACTAAATGTTTTGGAATACGTGTATACGTTTGACACAAATAAAACAAATCAATGTCTCTATGACGACCCATACAAAAATATGATCTAATATTATTATGTTTTTCGCATACAACATCATCAAATATAATGATAAATAGAGCTTCCCTTTGCCTTATCAGGTGATATGACATCTTCATTATCTGTAAATGTGTAAAGACCCATTCCCTTTCTGCTAAAATAAGTTTTTCAAGATACTTATATTTTGGCTGTTGTAATGACTTTGAATACAAGTAAATATTTTTAAACTTTAATCCATTTGGGCTTTCGATTAAACAAAGCATTAAATAAATTTTTCTACAATTGATGAAATGATGGATCAACTGTTAGTTAGAGCACGAATAGAACTTTGTTAAAATATTTTTATGTTTTACAACACGCACTTTTTTTATATTAATACAATTCATAAATATTATCTTTTATTATATGAAAAATAAAATACTATGGTTATACAATATCAGAAATCGTTTAGTCATAAAAACTGTCTTGGATACGGTTAAGTAAATAAAATAATAAACTCCCTCTTGTTATTATTTCTTAAAACTAATAGATTTTGTAAAATATTTGGTTTATAAGCGCTTAAAACTTATATAAAAGGAAATACAAATATGTTTTAATTTTTTTTCATACAAACTTCAAAACAAAAAAAAATTTTTGTATTTACAAAATCTTTCATTAAATGTTATAATAAATTTCAAATAACTTAACAACTATCAGTAGTTTTCTATTAATTTTAAACTTATATATATGTGATATTCCAAATCCATAAATTAATGATCATTACTACCATTTAACCATCTAAAATTATAAATTTTTGTAATTTTTCTTTAAAATTCCATACTAGTTTATATTTACGTACAATTTCTATACATACATCTTTAAGATAAATGTCCTAAATTTTTGGTAATTTTAAACTATTTTCATATAAAAAAAAATTTAAGCTGTGCATTGGCTTAACTGCACAAAATATAAGTTTTCTATAATTATTCCCCGAAATTCTTTTTAAAAGAGTATGGTGATTCTGCATTATGACAACACAAAATATCTAATCAATTTCAAATAAAATTCATGAGCGCATACTTTTAGGCGTTAAATTTAAATCCCAACTTCATTTAGTGTTCACCACCATAAGCCAAGCCTCATTCATCAAGACTTAACCAATTCATAAACCGTTATTATCTTCTCTTCCTTCTGTACTACCGCGATCTATGCTTCGTTCCAGTATATAGGCATTGCTTGTTGACCCATAAAGCAATTAAAATAGATAACGGCGGTATACATATAATTCAGATTAATATTTTCACTGTATTTGGGTTTCATATAATCGCAATGAAAATTATACATTTTCCATTTTGATAATTCTAAAACAGAGAATCCAATATAAATAGGTTTATTATACTCAGTTCGCACTCTACTCATTTCAATGGCAACCATATTTTCATGAATTTTGAGGGAACTATGAAAATTATGTCTAGCAATACCTTTATTTTCCCATTCACATACTATTTTAATGTCTTTTCTTTTGTCTACATTTTCCATAGTCTTACCATACATAGCGTTGTTTAATAATTTAAAAAAGTTTTCTTCGAATGAATTTTTAGCTAACGTTCGGTGATGGTTATTTAAATCAATATATTTTTTCAACCATTTTGACTGATTAAATTCAAGAATTCTATGAATTTTCTTTAAAATTAGACCATTTTCAATAAACTGTTGAAGATTGCGTAGTGTATTATATAATTAGTTTTATTGTTTAAGTCTGTTATTAACTTCCGCTGTTTCATGTTTTCAATTTTCTTGTTTTCTGCACACAATGGTTAATCACTATGGTAGTCGTGTAATGTTGTTGGATATTCTAAGTCTACTTCCAATATGTAACCAAATGCCGAATCTTCTGTTACATCATTTACATTAAAGTTTTGAAAGTTTTCCAACCATTTGAAAATTTTAAAGGGGAGGTAATGAGATATTGCATAACCATATAAATTATTTACATCTAATTAGACAGTTTGATTCTTTTGTAGGATCATAATCACTAACATATTTATTATTCGCTATCGAATGTCGTTTACTGCATTGTACAATACCTCCCCTAATACCCCGTACAACGAAATTGTACATGTTAATATCAGTTAACAATTCCAACTCTATTTCCGTTATTTTCAACATTGCATCCCAGGATAATCCTGGGGTGGTATAATATTGCGATGGATCTAAATTGTAAATGCTTTCGCAAATTTTGCGGAAATTTTCAAACACATCACAAAGTAATAAAACATCTACTTTTAAATACAATAAAAGGTAGTCCATTAGTGTTGAACACTGAAACGTATTCCATACTCTTTCAGCATGTTCATAATCGTCCACACTACAAATCTCATTAGTGAATTTATTAAAGAAGACTGAACGGGGTGGTAACTGTGTTTCTTGAAGACGATTGACTGAATCTAAATAATCATATGGAAAGATTCCCTTACGTTTCATTACATCAAACTCGTTATCACACTGATAGACTGATTTTACAGTTTTCAAATTATCATCAGACAAATAACCTGCTAGTTTTTCTAAACTCGATGGCATAAACAGAAGTGAGTCTAAAAAGCGCAGTTTAATTGTATTTTTTCATTTACCAAAATTCTCTTAGATATTGATATATATAATTCCTTATTTGAGGGAATTATATTTATATCGCCTTCGATAGATGAAAGTTCTTTTACAAACAAATGACAGTCATACGCCGAAAGATTGTGGAAAAATATAGGTATGAAATTTGCAATTTGATATTCTAAATTACATTTATTATGAGCTGGACCTCTATATTCTCCGGTCAAATGACAGTGGTCAGCTACTCTATCTTCAACAGATAAAAATTTATTACAAATGTGACAAGTTGTGCCTGTATTTTGTTTCATCTGTTGAAGGGTAGTTAAGAAATTCATTGGTTTTACTATACTTAAATAATTATTATAAATCTCTAAACAATCTTTGACTAAATTTTCAAAAAAATGTTTAGGTGAATCATTACCACTACATAATCTAAACAAATCTAAGTTAGAGTTAAAAGAACATTTAATATAATAACTATAAGCAAACTTCTGAACTGATTTAACGTTTGTTGAATTTTGTACGTTTACCGATTCTAGAATACATTCAAAATCAGCGTACACTACAAAAGGCACATCCATTTGTTTTTTAAAGTTTTTAAAACTTACTATATTATTGTCTACAGTAGGCATCGTAGTCACCAATTTGTTACATTCTTGTTTATGTTTTTCTAGTGGTCTCTTAGCATGGAAATGTATTAAGAAGGTATTACATATATGAACTTGATGCTGACGTTTGGTTAATTGACTCCTTATCAATCTATAATTAAATAAAAGAATATTTTTTTGATTAGTATAATTTTCAGTGATTATCAATGTAAGTAAAATTATATTACCTTGAAATATTTTTAATCCACACATAATGAAATCTGTCCCCTTCTTCCAGCAACAACAAATTAATGTGATTAACTTTTTGCTTTGTAGTAAAGTAGTATGGGCCCACTACATTATCACCATCTAAGCCAAATACATTTATACTTATTTCAGGGTTGTTGGTTTCAAAGACTTTAATTTTGTTGGTTGCTAGCGGAAACTTCAAGTTTTTAAAATTTAAAACAATATTACTCTACAGTCTTATAATTTCATATTCTATATTTTCAATGTTGTATGATGAACATCTGTCTGAATGATAAGTGATAGGATAAAATGCTGATATTTTCGCCCACTTGAAGCAATATTCATCACGATTTTTTATGTTAATACAAGCACCTTTTTTAAATATTGATGGTGGTAGAGGTATGTATTGTGATCCCTTTATACATTTATATTTATTAATATTAATTTCTAAATGAGATAATTCAGTTAAGGTCCATCCACTATCCTGCTCCTGAAATTCACTCATCTTTTTTATAATAATATCCCACTGCTGTTGGTAAAGATGTCTGATATCATCTATTGTTGATGTTTCATTAAGAATAACCATCTTCGTTTGATGCGATTTTATATCAACAGTGCAAGAGTCTTCATCTTGTTTTAATAATATATAATCACAAAAGAGTTCACAATTAAATTTTATTGTTGAATGTTTTTGAATATTACTCTGTAATAACTTTATCACTTTTTCATTAATCTCATTAAAAAAGTTTTCTGGTATCAAATTGTCTTTATTTTTATTTTCTAAAATAAATGATGATATCCGGTTTTTGAAGCAAGACTTAATACTTCGCACATCATTGTCAAGTACTTTTGCACTCTTCAACTTGTGAGTATTTGTTCTTAGATGGTAATACCACATTGTTGTTTTAATTTCTTTTTTGCACAACTCACAATAAATGTTTTCTTTATTATTATTTTTAGAATGATCTACTAAGTGCGAATGTCGCTGGAACTCCGATAGGTTTGAAAAACGTATATAACAGGTTGAACATTTGAATGAGGACGATGGTCCTTCATGATACAATCTGATGTGTTTTCTCAAATTTCTATTAAAAGAAAATATTTTTCCACTAAACTCGCACACAAAACTGGCCATAACTTTTTTTTAAATGTTGTTACAAACATGGTTATTTAAAGAATGAAGTTTGTTTATTAGCATCACAGTTATTTTTACTATAAAAATTGTTATATGTATGTATGTATTAAAGAGCCGTATGATCTAAATTTTAAAATACCTATGTTCGAACAAAATGTAACTTACTGACCATTTGTTTGCAAATTTTGGAAACAAAAGTTTGATCGTATCATTAACATAATTATTAATTGAACGTGTTGAATGTGATAATGTGCTCGTGTTCGTGGTATATGGTTTTGTTCGAATTAAGGAGCTATTGCATTTTATATAAGTTTTAAGTGTAAAATTTTCTGCTGTCGCAAAATTTACGAACGTTTTGCTTTGATTTGACACAACAGAAATTAATAGCTGATCATCAGCTGCTCAATTGAGATCATTTGATACGAATTCGCCTACAAAATTATTGTTTTTATTCTTCGAACATGTAATCGTGTTCTATTTCCTTATAGTTTTTATGATTGGATGCAACTGTGTACATGCTCACAAACAAACATGATAGTTTATATACATGTTCAAGCTCATACTTGCTCGCTAGCATTTATATTTCATACATGTTTTCTCATTGTTGCTTTAATACAGTGAACAGAGTCGAGCATGATGAAAAAAATTAGCAGATCATCTTCAAATTTGCTTTTTCTTTTGTTCATGCAGCTGTCTAGTATGTATGTATGCGTGCATTTGGATACAAAAGTTAGCCTGTATATAAAACAGACTAGTTGCATCATGGTCCCATGTAATGCAGTCATGGATCATGTCGTTTTCATACAAGCATGCAATGCTGCATGATAAGTGTTTATCTTAAAACGATTATGATCGTTATTTGGAGTAGTTTTGAAGTAGTTTTGGAGTATTCCAACTCCTCTTTCGACTAGTCCTTACATGAATGTAGGGACTAATCACATTATCTGCAGGGTAATTTAAAATATAATACTGTCACACATGCACACACACACACGAACACACACAGCACAACTGAAATCAATATTAAAAAATTTAATTTCACAACATTCCTATTGAAACCCAGAGCTGTAACCAACAGCTCTTTTTGAACTAGTTCGTTCTGTTGGACACAACTATATTGAAAACTGAATTTTACCACATTCGTATTGAAAAAAACTAATTTTACAACGAAGGTAATAAAGTTTCACTCACATACACATAGAACTGAAATAAGTATTCAACATTGAATTTTACAATGAAAGTAATACAGTCTCATCCACATAAAACTAAAATCAGGGATGGATAGTAAAATAGAAAGATAAACAGATCTGTTGGTGCTACTCTATGAAGAAATATCATACTGAAGGCATACATACTCCCATCCAGGCATGCTCCATCATTTGTACTGAAAAAGTGGTCACGAACCGCTCTAAACATACTACTCGCATTAGATGAATACATGTTTCCAGGTAAATCGACAGTAGCTTACCGAATTTTGTCTATACTCCTCTGTAAATGTCGTAAGGATTTTCTCTTACAAAATGTCATGAAAACAAAACAAAGGAACATACTTTATGTTCCAACAGTATCAAATCTTATCCAACCCTAAGATTTATTGAAATCTTAAAACACTTCTTGTTACAGCTTTAGCACTTGTACTTATGAACGAGTACATACATACATACATATGTGTGTATGCATATTAGGGTGATTCTAAAAAAAATCAACTCAATTTTCTACAAAAGCGTACCAAGAAGTTTATTGTAGGACATTCCTTTCTTTACTTGTGACAATCAGAATAAATATAATCAATTTATACCATGTAAATCGTATGGGAAATCGAACGGACCACCTCACCATTAATATTATGAGCTGATATTTTAAGAGGCCTATTTTTTACCTAACAAAAGTTTGAAACCTGGTTCTGAGAAAAACAAACGATTTTTTTTAGAATCATCCTATCCATATGCTTTGTGTTTCATTTTTATGTCTTTGTAAATTAATTTTATATAAACACAAACAAAGTTCCCTTGAGGAATAATACTCTGTATGAGTACCTCAAAGGAAAAAAATTTTGAAGTGAGTTCTAACGGCAGAAATGCTTATTTTACTGTGAGTTCTGAAACTCTTAATGAAAAAAATATAAATAATAAATCTGATGAAAATCTTTTTTTAACGGCAAAGCCAATTTTTCGTCAGCGATCAACTTCGCTTTGTCCAATGCCAACTAGTGAATCGTTAACATTACCATTGCCTAGTACTTCTTCATTTAAGTCTGCAATATCAACCGCATCGGGCTCGCCCTCATCACTAAACCAAGTTATCACTACAGATAACAGTAGCTCAAAACCCAAGGTACAAGTGGGAATGGACAGATATATAACAGTGGTAAAGCGTGGGCGAAGCCCAAATTCTTCAAAAATTTCATCTGCTCCAAAGATGTCTAGGGATAACAGCGCATCATCTACCAATCGTCAAAATCGTTTTTCATTATTGCAAGACACCGACGACAAGCCCTCTACATCATCGCAAAAGTCTTTTAAGCCACCACCTATTTATCTGAGAGAAAAAAATTCTAACGCGCTTATAAAAAAACTACTGTCGACCATTGGTGAAAATACTTTTCACATCATTCCAATTAAACGAGGTAATATTGATGAAACTAAAATCCAAATATATAATGAAAAAGATTTCCGAAAAATTGTTAGTGAATTCGAAAAAAATAAAACAAATTTTTACACATACCAACTTAAGAGTGCTAAAGGCCTACAGATAGTATTAAAGGGCATAGATTCATATGTTGAACCCGAAGAAGTAAAATGTGCACTTGTCGACCAAGGATTCAAGGTAAAAAATGTTACCAACATATTTAATAGAGAAAAGGTCCCCCAACCCCTATTTCGGGTTGAACTGGAGCCGAACGACATACAATTGAAAAAAAATGAAGCCCATCCAGTTTATAACGTAAAGTATCTCTTACATCGAAAAATCACAGTTGAAGAGCCACGTAAGCGTTCAGGTCCCGTACAGTGCCATAATTGCCAAGAATATGGCCATACGAAAACTTACTGCAAGTTACCTACAGTGTGTGTTATCTGCGGTGAATTGCATGGTACTGCTAGCTGCACTAAACCAAAAGATCAAGCAGAAAAAAAATGTAGTAATTGTGGAGGTAATCACACAGCTAACTATAGAGGGTGCCCTGTATTTTCTTTCGTTAAACAGGCTATGGGTCAAAAACCCAAGCTAACTCCAGCTCTACAAGTAAACGCGAACTCCGACACTTTTGCTCAAATCAGCCAACCAGTTACTTCACGTGTATCGTATGCTGATGCTGCTAAGACTAGTTCAATTCCCACGCAAAATGTTCCACCGCCAAATAATTCAACGAATTCAAACTCAAGCTTTAACTTTAGTCGCCTTGAAGCTACTATTGAGAATCTGGTGCTAACTATAAACAACTTTACTACAAATATGACAAGTATGATGCAAGAAATGCTGCGAATGCAGAATACACTGCTTCAAGCATTAGTTAATAAACGATGAACATGTTAAAAATATGTTTCTGGAACGCAAACGGCATTCGCCAACATAAAAATGAACTTGAGCACTTCCTCATGGAAAAAAATATTGATATAATGTTGGTTTCTGAGACTCATTTGACCTCAAGAAGCTTATTTAAAATAAATGGTTACACTTTATATGATACAAAGGACCCGAGAGAGAGAGCATGTGGTGGATCAGCAATTCTGATTAAGTCAAGACTCAAGCACTATGTCCTTGACAACGTTAGTGAAGAATATTTGCAAGCAACGAATATTTTCGTAGAAAATTTTTGTGCGAATTTCGTGATATCATCAATTTACTCACCTCCCAGATTTTCAGTTACCGAAGATCAGTATGAGAAGTTCTACAAATCGCTTGGATCTTGTTTCGTGGCAGCTGGTGACTACAATGCAAAACATACGTACTGGGGATCGCGTCTTGTTACACCTAGAGGTCGAGCCTTGTTCAATACAATTTCAAAAATGGGCTTAGATGTCATTTCGAGTGGGGAGCCTACTTACTGGCCTACTGACGTAAGAAAAATTCCAGATGTTATAGATTTTGCCGTCACGAAAAATATTCATAGGGACTTAATTCATGTAGAGGCCTCTCTAGATCTGTCCTCCGATCACTCTCCAACAATAGTTACAATTTTCAACCCACTAAGGAGTGATTTAACTAACTCATATGTGAAGATGATTAATGGAATCAACTGGCTGGCATTCAAAAAATATCTTAGTAGTCACTGCGTAGAAAACATTCAGCTTAGATCATGCGATGATATTGAATTTAACATTGCCAATCTTAACGAAAATATTAAACAGGCTGCTGAACACGCCACTACCTCCTATCCGCAGACCGGCTTTAACAGAATTTATTCTACGGAAATTGAACGTCTTGTATGTGAAAAAAGGAGAGCTAGAAGAGAATGGCAACAACACAGATCACCCCTAAATAAAATCAGACTTAAAGAATGTACTAAACGACTCAAAGAGCTGCTATCGTCGGAAAAAACTGCACTACTGGAAAAGTATTTAGAAGGTCTTGATGTAACGTCCGCATCTAATTACTCTTTATGGCGCGCTACTAGAAATCTTAAACGACCCGTTGATCTTAAATCACCATTGCGTACTGCGACCGGAGGCTGGGCAAGAAGTGATAGTGAGAAAGGTAACTTATTTTCTGAGCATTTAAAATCTGTATTCACTCCCAATTCATGTACGGGTGCTGCTGATTTACCGAGTGTAGTTTCTCTACCCCCTCGTCCCTTAAGGTTTAAGATGCGTGAAGTACAAAAAGTAATTGCTGAACTCAACCCGAAGAAATCTCCAGGTATTGATGGCATTAGTAACAAAATGCTCATGAACTTGCCTCATATTGCAATAAGAATCCTGCTATTTATTTTTAATGCTATTTTAAGAATGCAGTATTTTCCACATAACTGGAAACTTGCCAAGATCAAAATGATTCCAAAGGCGGGCAAAGATCTTACCAAGACTGATTCATATAGGCCTATAAGCTTACTATCTACAATCTCAAAGCTTTTTGAAAAGCTGCTCATGACTAAATTGTCAAAAATTTTAACTGATAATGGGTGCATCCCGGACCATCAATTTGGCTTTAGAAGTCAGCACAGCACGATTGAACAAACGCATAGACTGGTCCAAGTTGTAAGAAGAACATTTGAAGAAAAGAAGTATTGTTCCGCTCTCTTTATTGATGTTTCTCAGGCGTTTGATAAAGTATGGCACGAAGGCCTAGTTTTAAAATTGAAGACATATCTGCCAATAAACATTCAAAAGCTTTTGGAAAGTTATATTATTGATAGGAAGTTCACTGTTATGGAAGGAGAGTTCACGAGTGTGCCCGAATCTATATCTTCTGGTGTGCCCCAGGGTAGTATCCTGGGTCCTGTCTTGTATTTAATATATTCTTGTGATATGCCTGTGAGCAATAATATCCATATTTCTACTTTTGCCGATGATACAGCCTGTATGAGTGTGCACGAAAACCCTTATGAGGCATCCCGCAATCTCCAGGAACATATCACTCAGCTGGAAATATGGTTGAACTTATGGAGAATTAAAGTCAATGAACAAAAGTGTGTCCATATAACGTTCACCCTGAGAAGAGATACTTGCTCCCCCATTCGAATCAACAATCAAAATATTCCTCAACATTCCCAAGTGAAATACCTTGGTATACACCTTGATCGAAGACTTACATGGAAACATCATATTGACTCTAAGTTAACTCAGATGAAACTTAAGTTAACTCAAATATATTGGTTGATTGGCAGAAACTCAACACTCAGCTTAGACTGCAAACTTTTACTATACAAGTCGCTTTTGAAGCCAATATGGTGCTACGGAATTCAGTTATGGGGCACTGCTTCAGCTTCCAATCTCGAGAGAATCCAACGAAGGCAAAACAAAATTTTACGGTTAATAACATCGGCTCCATGGTACATCCAAAATTCTATTATACATCGTGATTTAAATATGCCACTAGTGACTGAAGAAATTGCAAAATACGCAGGCAAATATTTAACAAAACTCGAATCACATCCTAATCAGCTTGCTCGTAATATTTTGAACTTTACTGGACACATCCGCTTAAAAAAGAGGGACACACGGGCTCTTATACCTAATACTCCAGATGGGACTACTTGAAAATACTTCCCCCCCCCCCCCTTTTTTTTTGATTATCACTACTAATGTATTATTTATAACTACCACTAAGTTTATGTCCGACACTGGTCGGGCCTAATAATTTTTTTTATAGATTTAAGATTTGAATACTTATTGTTAGTTCATATATGAAGATCCAATAAATAAATACATGCATTACAAAAAAAAAAAAAAAAAAAAAAAAAAAAAAAAAAATATAATTTTTTGTTAAAAAAGTACTCAAAAAAATTTTTTTGATACCGAAATGCAAATCTCATTTCCCATCACTGCTTCTTAATTATGAGTGTTTTGTTGTAATTTTTTAGCAAATTAAGAGAGAAAGAGAGATCATGGCTTTATGATTGGCTAATATTCTTAACTTTTTTAACTATCTTAGACACAAAAATGTCGAAGAAAAAATACATTCTGCACTGCTCCTATTGACAATCTATCAACCAAAAAAAAATCAAGCGAATACGTTGAGTTTAAGTCAGTTAAAATGGTTCTTAACTTTTTTCACTTGCCTATTTATATATAGATATTGTTGTCGAAAGTGAAAGGTAGTATGAAACAATCTTTTTTCTTTTTGGGATAAATTGCGGAAAATTTTCCGTTTTATACTCTAAATTATTAAATGAATTTGTGTTAAATTAATATACGTGTTTGTATTATAGGTAGTTCGCACAATTATTATTTCTTTTGTAAATTTGAAGATTCACCACAGGTTTTTAATTTTTTAAGAAAGTTAACTAGAAGCTTTAGTGTACAATTTTTATAATAAACGAGATATTATTGGTAATTATTATTTTTCTTTGTTTATTTTGTATAAAGGGTTAATTTCTTATGAATTGTGAATTTATGGGTTTATTTTCAATTCTGATAATCCTGCTAATCATTCCTTTATTCTTACAAGGGGGGGATTTCAATATATAAATAATTACGCCAACACTGTTAATCTGACCTACATACATACATATGTACGAGTTGCTCTATATACTTGCGCAGGTATGGAAATGTGTTGATGATGTTAAATGGAAAGTGAGTTGAATGTTAGTTACAATTGTGCCCTTAATTATGAAAGTGATCTAAGTCATACATTTGTTTCGTCGCGATATTTAGAAGATAACGTTTGAAAAAATCCAAAAATATTTTTATATTATTCAACATTTTAATTTTGAGTGTTTGTAGTTTCCATTAATATCAATTTATTTAATATTTTTTTTACGATTTATTAAAGTTTCCTTTTGCTACAAAAAAACTGTTACTGGGTATGTTGGTATTAAGTAATCTTTTTATACCCTTTACCAAAAAATGGTAAAAGGGTATATATAGGTTTTTCATTCCGTTTATAATTTCCAGAATATTAATAAGCGAGCCATAAAGTATATATATTCTGGATCCTTATGCATAGGGAAGACGAATAAGCGATGTCCGTCTGTCTGTACGTGAAATCGGTTTTCCGAAGCTCCCAGAAAAGCTAGAGACTTCGTTCTTAAACTGGTGGGTCAGAAATTTTGAAAATCAGCAAAATCGAGCACACGGTTTCAGAGCTGGGAAACTTAAACTTCATTTTGCCATACAAAATAACTACTGAAAACAGGTTTTTATTATTTTTTTATTAAATAAACTTATTTTATACTTCAAAATGAATAAAATTGGTATTTCACTTTAAAAAAAATTAAAACAAAAATCAAAAAAATTAAAAGGACGTTTCTAGGGTTGGAAAACTTTGATTTTTTTTTCTTATACAAAAGTAACTTTTTTCCTTTTTTCTACAAATTGTACATATATTATGTTCTTAAAGTGCAGAGGTTGATATAAGAAATCAGAAAATCAAAAAAGATGATTCCAGGGTTGGAAAACCTACAATTTTTGTGATATATAAAATTAACTACCGTAAACTAATTTTTTATTTATTATTCTTAAATTAACTTATTTTATACTTCACCACGAATAAAATTGGTATTCCAAATAAAAAAAAAAAATTTAAATTTAAAAAGACGTTTCCAGGGCTGGAAAACTTTATTTTTTTTTTTCTTATATAAAAGTAACTTATTAAAACAAATGTTTCCCTTTCTTTATAAATTAAACATATCTTACATTCTTAAAAGAAAAAGATTGGGGTTGGGAAACTGGAACTTTTTGTGATATAAAAAATTAACTACCGAAAACTAATTTTTATTTATTTTTATTAAATAAGATTATTTTATACTTCAGTATGAATAAACTTGGTATTTCAAATTAAAAATTAAACTTCAAAAAATTAAAAAGATGTTTCCAGGGTTGGAAAACTTTAACTTTTTTTACACAAAAGTAACTTAATAAAGCAAATTTTCCCTTTTTCTCTATAAATTAGAGATATCTTATATACTTAAAAGAAAGAGATTGGTATAAGAAATTCGAAAAATTGAAAAGGATAGTTCCAGGGTTGGGAAACTTACTCTTTTTGTGATATAAAAAATTAACTACCGAAAAGTAATTTTAATTTTTTTTTAAATAAATAAACTTATTTTATACTATTGTACGAATAAATATGGTATTTCAATTTAAAAAAGTTTAAAACACGATTCCAGAGTTGGAAATACTTACATTTTTTTATACAAAAGTAAGTTACTAAAGCAAATTTTTCGTTTTCTCTATAAATTAAAGATATCTTATATTCTTAAAAGAAAGAGATTGGTATAAGAAATCAGAAAAATCAAAAACCATGATTTCAGGGTTGGTTCACTTTTAGTGATATAAAAAATTAGCTACCGAAAACTAATATTTATTTTTTTTTATAAAATAAATTTATTTTACACTTCAGTACGAATGAATTTGGTATTTCAAAATAAAAAAAGTTGAAAAAATTAAAACGACGTTTCCAAGGTTGGAAAACCTTATTTTTTATACAAAAGTAACATACTTAAACAAATTTTTCCTTTTTTACTATAAATTAACATATATTATATTCTTAAAAAAAAAGATTGGTATTAGAAATCAAAAAAAAAATCAAAAAGGAGGATTCCAGGGTTGGGAAACCTACAGTTTTTGTGATATAAAAAATTAACTACCGAAATATAAAAATAAATAAATGTTGAAATCAAATTGGAACTTTTCTCAAGCCCAATAACAGCTTCAAAAACTGTTTTTATCGTAAGTGACACATTTCCAGCGTATGCCCTGAATTGATGCTCTGATTTAAATCGAGTATTCCACATGACTGCATTTCCGGTTTTCAACAAATACCAATCATCTTCACATAGGAGGTTATATTTTGATCCAGAATCTATCAACATACTTATCCTCTTACCACCTACAAAACACGGTATTGCCTCAATCGCGGATTCTCCTTTATCAAATATTTTAAAACAGCACTCATTTGGTTTGGATTGTCCATCAATATATCTTATCTTGGAATAACCAAAATCTCGACGCTTTGGATTTCTGTTATCAAATGAAGAAAATTTCCGTTTGTTGGAAACAGTGCGACATTTCCGGCCATAATGTCCCACCAGGCCACATTTGTTGCACTTCATTTTCCTGGCTGGACAATCTAGACTGTTTCCGTCATGACTGGTTTGTCTACATCTAAAACATTCGCAATTATTTGCAATTTTATTGATTTCAACAGTTGTACTTGGAGCCTCTATTGATTTTGACTGATTATTAATTTGCTCATGGACTTGGCAAATTTCAATAATTTCCTTTAAGAAGTGCTCTTTTTTCCAATAACCTCTTTTTCAAATCCACAGATGCCCATGAGTCAATCAATTAATCTTTGATGCTGATTTCCAGAATATCAGTCTTTGTTTCACCAAACACACACCTTGAAGCCTGTTTCCGCGTCCTCAATAAGAATTTATTAAAGGTTTTACCCGATTCTGCATTAAGTGATCGAAGCAAATGCCTCTCAAATGTTGAATTTCTTTCTGGGGAAAAATCGTCAGTCAATTTGTCAAATAACATTTTATAGGCATCGTCTTTTTCCCCACAAGTAAGTGCACCTGGAATGTTATGTGCAACTTCCTGCAGTTGAATTCCACCATAATGTAAAAGTTTAATTTTTTTCTTGACCGCATCTTTTATTTCTTCCGCCTGAATGTAGAAAGTGAATGCCCTTAACCACTTTTCCCACTCAGTACGAATAAGCGACTTGTCAATCGCTTCGAAAAGAAATGGCCTAATTCCATTTGTTTCATTCATGTTCGGAATCAATGTTTTTGTTTCCTAAACAAACAAAATGTTTAAATACAATCACAGTCAGGTCCACATACTATTTAAACTTACAACTGATTGTCTCGTACTTTTATTTGTATTTCATTTGCCCAACTGGCCCAAATCTTATTCCAAATGGATTTTCCAAATTGGAACACAGATTTTTTTTACACCTCGCTCGTGCTTGTTCTTATTCTAGTTCCTTGACTAGAACACAGAATTTATTTGCCTAACTGGCAATCTGAAATCAATAATGAAATCATTTGTGTGTATTAATTCATTAACTCATGTCCCTCTTTCTACTTTTCTTTCCAAAAAATTTTTCTTTTTTTTCGTGCCAACACTTGCTTTTAAATCCCCCCATATTTACCTCGTCGCCAATGTAACAGCTTAGGATTCTACCAGATTAAGACTTGATTTATTTATTTATTTATTATTTAACAAAACACATCTTATTGCCTCAGAAAACTAAAAATATAATAATTCATATATGCGTTGCCAGATCAACTGGTTATTATCGTGGGCTGTCATTTTGGCTGGGTTGCCACAAGAGCAAAAACAAACAAAAAATGTTGCTTAAATAAAATAAAATTTTAGTTACAAATATTCCATATGTAATTATAATTTTGGTGTACATAATCTCTAAATTCTTCGTAAAACAGTTCCTCCATTTATTCTTGTTTCCAACACTTTTGTGAGCTAACTTTTTTTTTTTTTTTTTTTTAAATGCATGTTTATTATTTATTGTATCTTCAAATATGAACTAACAATAAGTATTCAAATCTTAAATCTATAAAAAAAATTATTAGGCCCGACCAATGTCGGACATAAGCTTAGTGATAGTTATTAATAATGCATAAGTAGTGATAAGCAACAAAAAGAAAAGGTGTTTTCAAGCAGCTTCATCATCTAGAGTGTTGAATATTAGAGCCCGTGTATCTCTCTTTTTTAAGCGGATGTGTCCAGTAAAGTTCAAAATATTACGAGCAAGAGGATTAGGATGTGACTCGAGTTTTGTTAGGTATTTGCCTGCGTATTTTGCAATTTCTTCAGTCACTAGTGGCATATTCAAATCGCGATGTATATTTGAATTTTTGATGTACCGTGGAGCCGATGTTATCATGCGTAAAATTTTATTTTGCCTTCGTTGAATTATCTCTACATTTGAAGCTGAAGCAGTGCATCATAGTTGAATTCCGTAACACCATATTGGCTTTAAAAGCGACTTTTATATTAAAAGTTTGCAGTCTAGGCTAAGTGTTGAATATCTACCAATCAGCCAATGTACCTGAGTTAATTTAAGTTTCATTTGAGTTAACTTAGAGTCAATGGGGTGTTTCCATGTAAGTCGTCGATCAAGGTGTATACCAAGATATTTCACATGTGAATGTTGAGGAACAACTTGATTGTTAATCCGAATGGGGGAACAAGTATCTCTTCTTAGGGTGAACGTTATATGGACACACTTTTGTTCATTGACTTTAATTCTCCATAAGTTTAACCAATGCTGCATCTGGCTAATGTGTTCCTGAAGTTAGCTAACTTTTAAAATATATTTATCACAACAGTTATTAGAACTAGATTTCATTAAATCTTTCAATTGTATTAAAAATGACACAATGTTTTTTACATGAAGACGATTTCTTGTATTATGCCCTGTTTCACAATATCGAAAGAAAACTTTCGACTGAAAATTTATATTGAAAACAAAAACAAATTTTCATATTTCATTGGAAATCAAATTATATCGATAGGTTTCTTCAATTTTTTTATTTATCAAGAAATTTTTGATTTTTTTCCCTAATTAAATTTAAACATAACTTATATACATTTTTATAATCCCCTTTTAATTCCCTCTATTTTAATACCCCACTAGATAGGTTCGGTAAATTTTTTTTACTTGTACTATTTCGCACGAAAAATCCGCCATTTTGTTTTTGTTTTCGAACACCTGTCTAAGAACACTTGGGTGCTTAAGAAGAATATAACGGCACCTTAATTGGCGACATTCATCAATCCGTTTGGGAGATATATGTGATAATAAGGAAATTCACAAACATACATACAAGTAGTAGGGAACTGGGCATTCGGGGACAATTAAAATAGTTAAATTGTGGGAGAAATTGATAAATTTTGGGCTGAAATTGTTAAATTGTTGCTGAAATTGTTAAATTTGGGTAATTAAAATTTGAAAATTGTTAAATTCTTGGAAATTTGTGTTTTTGTTTACATTAGGAGTTTTTTGGTTACATTAGGAGTTTTTGTTTACATTAAGTGTATGTCTGTCTGTCCGTCTGTCTGTCTGTCTGCCTGACCGTGGATGTTTTTGTGTGGAATATTTTGTGTGAATGTATTAAGGCGGTTCATAGTTTGGCGGTTTTTATGTGTGTATATACAGACGAGAAAAATCATGAAAATGATTTTTCCTAATACCAATGGTGAAATAGTGATTATTAATTTTTCCTAACGCCTAGGGCAATGCATGATAATTTTTCCTAATGCCGGGCAAAATATGATTATTATTTTCCCTAATGCCTACGGCATGCATGATAATTTTTCCTAATGCCTACGGCAATGCATGATTATTTTTTTCAAATGCCGACACCAAAACATGATTATTATTTTTTTCAAATGCCGACGGTAAAACATGTTTATTTTTTTCAAATGCCTACAGCAAAACATGATTATTATTTTTTTCAAATGCCGACGGCAAAACATGATTATTATTTTTTTCAACTGCCGACGGTAAAACATGATTATTTTTTTCAAATGCCGACGGCAAAACATGATTATTATTATTATTTTTTTCCTAATGCCTACAGCAATGCATGATAATTTTTCCTAATGCCTACGGCAATGCATGATAATTTTTCCTAATGCCTACGGCAAAACATGATTATTATTTTTTTCAAATGCCGACGGCAAAACATGATTATTATTTTTTTCAAATGCCGACGGCAAAACATGATTTTTCCTAATGACGACGGGAAAACGTGAAAGTTATTTTTTCTAGTGCTAATGTAGGTGTTGCTAGACTGTGGGAATTTAAGGCTGACCGTGATTTGAGTGGGCGGCGTTGTTGCCGTAATATGTAGCCATAGGAATTTGTGGATGTGTCTGTCTGTCTGTGAGAAATTAGGTGACGGTTTGATTGGCAGGGGGCGGGGTGTAGTTGAGGTAGATCGATTGCGTGTATATATATGTGTGTATGTGTGTGTTTGTAGGAATTTCAATGTATGTATTTCTGTAGAAGTTTAAGACTATCTGTAATTTCAGGTAGGTGAGAGTGTTGTGTTGTTGAGATTTATGAGGGGTGAGGTGTTCTAGTAATATGCAGGGAATCTGTGTGTTTGTATGTCTGTAGGAGTTTAATGCTGACCATGATTTAAGTGGGCAGGGTTGTTGACGTAATATGTAGCCATGGGGATTTGTGGATGTGTCTGTCTATAGTAGTTTAAGGCTGATTTTGATTTGAGGTAGGTGAGGATGTTGTTGAGGTAAATTGGTTATGTGTATGTATGTATGTATGTATGTATTTCTGTAAGAATTTAAAATGATTGTGATTTATTAGGGGCGAGGTGTTCTTTTAATATGTAGCCGTGAGAATCTATGTGTATAGATGTCTGTAGAAGTTTAAGACTATCTGTAATTTCAGGTAGTTGAGAGTGTTGTGTTGTTGAGATTAATCTTATATATTGTATATGTATGTGTGTATGCTCATGGGAATTTGTGTATGTATATCTGAGGGAGAATTTAAGGCTCATCATGATTTGCAAAAGGTGGGTGTTGTTGAAATTTTCTTGGATATTTCTTATATGAATTCTGCTATGTGTGTGTATTTGAGCTGGTATTTATATGTAGGTAGAAATAAATTGTTTTCAATATCGACATTTGGTACTATAAATTACTATTATATATCTGGACTTCCCTAATCCTAGTATGCTTTTATACTTACGATTGCTTTATATTTTCTCATGCTTAAATTTGTCTCGCGTTAAAGTCTGTCTGTGTGAAATTTGTTTATATTACAGATTTTGTTTATTTAACTACATCCGTCTTCTTTGACTGAAAGAGTTTTCTGCACACAGAGAAAAACCAACTTGAAATCAGTAAAAACCATGCTGAATTAATAAGAACAATTAACAAAGGTTTAGTCATATTGAAATTTCTTATTTCAATATGGACAAAATATTAATTTACAGTATTCATTTATTAAACTCATTAGTTTGTAGATATCTCAATATACATTTTCTTTTATATTAAAAATTATTGAATTAATGTGACGAGTTCTTATTTTTAAGCTGCAGATTTTCCCTGAGTGTATGGATTGTTTATATTTGCATTGTGCTTTAACTAAACGACGCTTCATATATTTTCATGATGTAGATCTAATAAATACTTAAGCATTGATAAGAAATTTGATATGTATACATACATATCTACAAATTGATTTTATGTATGTATGTATGTATGTATGTATGTATATATCTGTACATACAAATAAGTGTTTAACTCAATCTTTGAATACATTTTTTATTTTATTTTTTGTCATGTGATGTCTGATGTTGTTGAAATTAAAAACATTTTAATTTTTATCTGCGTTTCCTTAAAAGTTTGTGAGGATTTTCTGTTTTAAGTAAAACTGAATTCCTGAAGATATGTACTTACATACTCTATAGTAATAGTAACTATAACAGAAATATTTCTTATACTAAATTTACATTTTTTTAAAGTTGATGCAATGTTAGTTAGTCAACGTTTGACATTTTTAGGGTATACAATTTTTTCTAGCTATAGCCTTCTACATTTATTTTGGAAAGCTTGCTTTGCTTTTTAAAAATGTATAAACATTTTTAAATGAAACTGATCCGGCACACCAGCTTAGGTATGGATAGTTTTTTTGTTGTTAGTTAACTTACTTCTTTTTTATTGATAAACATTGGAAATCAAAAGGGAGTTTTATATTGTAATTATTATTTTCATAATTGTTGAAAACAATCGCTGCTTTTTGTTTGTTTTTTGCGATGAAATCGTTTGAATTACTTCTGAAACTTTACGCGTTTATAAAAATTATGTTATTTTCTATATTTCTTAGTTTATAAGACTTTTAGACTTTGTCGTTTAGTGGTTATATATTCTATTATACGATTATGAATAAGAATGCAGTAAGCTGATGTATTTGCTTACTGCTTCAAATTAAAATTTTATTCAATTAAATAAAAGGAGCTTTTTTCTTAAATTCTGATGCAGTTAGAAGCGCTGGAGATTCTTTCACATAACAGCTTTTTAGGAATTTTTGATACATAGTATAATATAGAATTGGATAACATTTATTTTTAATTTTTATGTTAAGAAGTACGGATATGAGACTGAATTTAAATGTACTTTTAAATTAGTTAAATCATAATGAACAAACATATTTTCTTCTTGAATAGCGATCAACAGAAAACGAACTCGTTTTCATATAATTTAGGTATACCCTATCGACGGCTCCTCTAGGATACAAGATGACTTTGTATGACGAAATTTCTGTTGCTTTATACTGATAATATGTTTACGTTAATAAGGTACATATACATATGTTTATTTTATGAAGGGTGAGCACCCATGGCTTTTATTTAATGTTCTATATAATTTTTTTTTTCATTTTATTAAAGTTCAGCGTATTTTATATATATTTCTGAAATGTTTAAGTGTGTTTTGTGTGCCCATCGGAGAGAGTGTACGTATTAGTTGGTCAGTCAGTCTCTATTTTTATTTATTTTTTTTTTCTTCTAATGTGCCACTCCTTTTTTCAGATTTTACTACTTGGAAAAGAGAATTTTTGTATAATTTTTTGCTGGGTATATACATTACGTATGTAGAAATTAGTTTATATACAAAGAAATGCATGTTTAATAAACAACTATTGTATCAAATCGATCTCAAATAACTCAGTTACCTCTACCAGCAATTCACCATTGGTGTTTTCATAAAGTGTTAGAAACAATGAAATATCTATGTTTTGAGAGAATTTTCCCCTCAAGTATTTCTATATGAGGTTTGAGGGGTCAACCACTGTCGCATTCATATGTAATGATTATTCACTTAAAAAAGGTCATCATCACCATCAATCATCTCCGTATACAATACATTCATGAGTTGGGTTGATCCCGATACAATTGCTGTCTCATCACCTTCTAATAGCTTTATATATTTTGCTAGTATGCATGCCTTAGCATGCTTCTATGGATAGTGACGTAAGAGTCCGAGATGTAGAGTGATACAATTAAAAATCTTTACTATTAGAATTTACCAGTTCGCTCTTTTGAATTTTTACAAAGTAGATACATATGTATGTATTTCATTGACCACAAAATCATAAAATTACTTTGCTTACAAATTGTATGACGTGAGGATTTTTTTTTTGAAATTATACATGCTTCGGCATGCTTTAATTTTTTTCTATAAATTTATTTAATACTCATACAGATATAAAGTAAGATATGTTTACTGTACATTTTAAAATTTATGCATGCTTCAGCATGATTCTAGTTAAAGCCTATATTCATTCACTAAGTTTGTTTGATACTTATTCATACACATGTACATTCTTAAAGATTGGATATCAAAGCCCAATTTCCGTAGTTTATCTATATTTTCTAAAGATCTGATAGCTAAAGAAATAAATAGAGTGAAGATCTTCTATAATAATAATCCCATTTTCATATTGTAAAATTTTGCGTGCTAGCGCTTTCGATGGGAAAATGTACATACAACTTTATAAAAAGTGATAATATGATGTGCTGCTGAATATTACACTATGTTATAGTTCATTTTAAACACTGAAGTTTTACCAATATTTCATTCAGACCATCAAGTTTAGAGAATTCCACTACATTTAGTTAATAACCTTTCTTAAGACCCATCATTCCTAATCAATCCTACAAAAAACTAGATTTTTCGTTTTAATTTTATTTTTATTAAATTCAACAATCATTCTTCAAATTACTTTATACTATATTGAGCAGCTTTTTCTCATTTGTGGAATGTTTGATCGTAAACATGTTAATGGTGAGATGAATTTTTCTATTTTATACACTAAGTAAATCTTTATATATACCAATCCACTTGTATGAACCATTTTCACATCATTCCTTTCAATGATCTATTAAATCATTCTAGTATTGATGCTTTCATATTAAGTAATGTTTTATCTTCTATTTATGTATGAGTTTTCCAAAGTATTTATTAAAAAATTCTTTAGAATCATCTGTTTGTAAGTTTTTTGGTACCCGTACCACTTCAAAAATATTTTCCATTCCCTTGGTTTTTAGAGTGCAGCTTTTATTTTCAGCTGTGAGAGAATGTGTCCATTACAGTCTTCAAAAATCAACAATTTCTATTTTCTGTAGAATATTTCTCCATTTCACCTAACTTAGCTCCATAAAACTTCATATATTCCTTTCATTGCATCTCTACAAGCACAAACAATTGTTGAGATTTAATATGGAGCTCGTTTACTAAATTTCTTTTTAAAGACATTGAGTTGTTTCACAGATTTTTTCAAAAATGTTGTGATCTACATGTTGCACTTTCAGCTATTTATACTAATATACTAACATGTAGTTAATTTTCTAATCTGTATATTTAATCGTAAACTCGTCAATTTGTTTTTAATTATTTAATTTTTAGAATTGCTTTTGCAATTTTATAACTGTCTTCTTTCTCTAAATTTATTTCACGTTGTAGTTCCTCAATTGGCATTTAAATATAATTTTAAATATTAATGCTTTAATCTATATTATTGATTTGTCTTGTATTTTATCTTCATTCAGTTTGAGGTAACTATCAACAATAGTTTGTATCTAATTCATTTCTGTCTTCCAATACTGATAAGTCAGTATAAATGTCTTCAGAATTGGAAGTCTATGAGTAAAAATCATCGTCATCATCATTTTCAGTATTAGCATCATTAAATAAGATGGTATTATCAAATATTGTTTCTTCTGCTAGTTTTTTTTTGGGGTATTTGTCTATATCTTGAGTGAAGGTTTCTCAGGACTTAAACTTGTATATTTTCAACTTCTGTCTTGATTTTACTTTCCTCTTTCATAAGAATTCTTTTAATATTTTTAGAACTATTTTTGAATTCTTCTGTTATAGGTTTAAATGTATCTTTTAGTTGTTCACTTGTATCTATTTCACGAGTTTTTATACTACGAAGCTTTTTCTTCATCACATTTCTTGTCAACACCAAATGCTTTAAATCTTTCTCATCCATGTTCGCTAACAGCAACTAACAGGTATCAGCTACTAGATCAAGTTATCAGGAGCTGATCTGGTCTTCAGATCAGCTTATCAGGAGCTGGTCTGGTTTTCAGATCAGCTTATCAGGAGCTAGTCTGGTTTTCAGATCAGCTTATCAGGAGCTGGTCTGGATTTCAGATCAGCTTATCAGGAGCTGGTCTGGTTATCAGTTCAGCTTATCAGGAGCTGGTCTGGTTATCAGATCAGCTTATCAGGAGCTGGTCTGGTTATCAGATCAGCTTATCAGGACCTGATCTGGTTTTCAGATCAGCTTATCAGGAGCTGGTCTGGTTTTCAGATCAGCTTATCAGGAGCTGGTCTTGTTTTCAGATCAGCTTATCAGGAGCTGGTCTGGTTATCAGATCAGCTTATCAGGAGCAGGTCTAGTTTTCAGATCAGCTTATCAGCAGCTGGTCTGGTTATCAGATCAGCTTATCAGGAGCTGGTGTGGTTATCAGATCAGCTTATCAGGACCTGATTTTCAGATCAGCTTATCAAGAGCTGGTCTGGTTTTGAGATCAGCTTATCAGGAGCTGAACTGATTTTCAGATCAGCTTATCAGGTAACAGATCAGGCTATCAGGGGCTGTTCATATTTTCATTTCAAGATATCTGAGTCAGATTTTGTTATCAGTGTACAAGTAGCTAGCCTCTTATAACATTTATATACATGAAGTTTAAAGTCAAATGAAATACGAAAAAGTAAAGTTTTATGTAGTAAAATTATTTTCTATAACGATCATCATTTAATTCACTATCTTTGCTTATAATCAAAAATCCATATTTATCCTTTCAACATGCTGTATATTTTTCTCACCTTACTTAAAATTACATTATGATGATCTCTTATTAAATGTTTGGTGATTCTGATGTAAGTTTTACATAAGTGAATTAATCAACATTCTTATCTCTCCCCATACAAAAATATGCTTCCCATACGCATCATCGTTAAATATCATATTGGAATTACTTTGGACTGAAATAACAGATGCACTATCTGTAAATTTTGTAATATCTTATTGGTTTAATTGATGAAATTAATTTATTCAGGTATTCATATTTGGATGGATAAAAAGATTTTGAGTATAAATAAATGTGCTCAAATTTAATTCCATTAGGACTTTCTAGCAAGCCAATCATAGCTTTTTTTTTGCAATTTGACAGGTCAACTATTGTTGCACGAATTTATGAATTTATGAAATACATTTCATAAATATTGGCGCATACTCATAGTAAAAACAACCTAACAATACCTTGGTACGAAATATTTATGAATCATCAAAATTTCATACCATGCTATATTTATGTTGTTTTACTAATCGCATTTTATAACTAAATGCATTTCATAAATACTATCTATTATTATTGAAAGAATAAAATAGTATGGTTATATGATATTAGAAAACATGATTTCTGATATCATATAATCATACTATTTTATTTTTCTATAATAAGAGATAATGACTCATACTCATAGTCAAAACAAAGGATATTTTTATGTTGTTTTAGTTATGAGTATGCGTCAATATTTATGAAATGCATTTAGTTATAAAATGCGGTTAGTAAAACAAAGTATATTTTAAGAGTTTAAAACCAACAGTTTTATGGTAATACTGGTTTTAAACACTTAAAGCATACTTTGTTTTGACTATGAGCATGAGCTGATATTTATGAAATGGATTTTATAAATATTGATGAATCATCGAACGATAGTTCAAAAATAAATCATAGTTCCCTTATACGAAATTCTATTCGTGCAACAATAGTTGACCTGTCAAATTCCAAAAAAGCTATGATTGGCTTGCTAGAAAGTCCTAATGGACTTAAATTTGAGAACATTTATTTATACTCAAAATCTTTTTATCCATCCAAATATGAATATCTGAATAAATTAATTTCATCAATTAAACCAATAAGATATTACAAATTTTACAGATAGTGAATCTGTTATTTCAGTCCAAAGTAATTCCAATATGATATTTAACGATGATGCGTATGGGAAGCATATTTTTGTATGGGGAGAGATAAGAATGTTGATTAATTCTACTTCTGTAAAACTTACACCAGAATCACCAAACATTTCATACGAGATCATGATAATGTATATTTAATGTTTAAGTAAGGTGAGAAAAATAAAAACATGTTGAAAGGATAAATGTGGATTTTTGATTATAAGCAAAGATAGTGAATTAAACGATGATCGTTATAGAAAATAATTTTGCTACATAAAACTTTAATTTTTCGTATTTCATTTGACTTTAAACTTTATGTATATAAATGTTATAAATGGCTAGCTACTTGTACACTGATAACTAAATCTAACTCAGATATCTTGAAATGAAAATATGAACAGCTCCTGATAGCCTGATCTGTTACCTGATAAGCTGATCTGAAAATCAGACCAGCTCCTGATAAGCTGATCTGATAACCAGACCAGCTCCTGATATGCTGATCTGAAAACTAGACCAGCTCCTGATAAGCTGATCTGATAACCAGACCAGCTCCTGATAAGCTGATCTGAAAACAAGACCAGCTCCTGATAAGCTGATCTGAAAACCAGACCAGCTCCTGATAAGCTGATCTGAAAACCAGATCAGGTCCTGATAAGCTGATCTGATGACCAGACCAGCTCCTGATAAGCTGATCTGATAACCAGACCAGCTCCTGATAAGCTGAACTGATAACCAGACCAGCTCCTGATAAGCTGATCTGAAATCCAGACCAGCTCCTGATAGCTGATCTGAAAACCAGACCAGCTCCTGATAAGCTGATCTGAAAACCAGACCAGCTCCTGATAAGCTGATCTGATAACCAGACCAGCTCCTGATAAGCTGATCTGAAAACAAGACCAGCTCCTGATAAGCTGATCTGAAAACCAGACCAGCTCCTGATAAGCTGATCTGAAAACCAGATCAGGTCCTGATAAGCTGATCTGATAACCAGACCAGCTCCTGATAAGCTGAGCTGAAAACCAGACCAGCTCCTGATAAGCTGATCTGAAAACTAGACCAGCTCCTGATAAGCTGATCTGAAAACCAGACCAGCTCTTGATAAGCTGATCTGAAAATCAGGTCCTGATAAGCTGATCTGATACCAGACCAGCTCCTTATAAGCTGATCTGATAACCAGACGAGCTCCTGATAAGCTGATCTGAAAACTAGACCAGTTCCTGATAAGCTGATCTGATAACCAGACCAGCTCCTGATAAGCTGATCTGAAAAAAAAGACCAGCTCCTGATAAGCTGATCTGAAAACCAGACCAGCTCCTGATAAGCTGATCTGAAAACCAGATCAGGTCCTGATAAGCTGATCTGATAACCAGACCAGCTCCTGATAAGCTGATCTGATAACCAGACCAGCTCCTGATAAGCTGAACTGATAACCAGACCAGCTCCTGATAAGCTGATCTGAAATCCAGACCAGCTCCTCATAAACTGATCTGAAAACCAGACCAGCTCCTGATAAGCTGATCTGAAAACCAGACCAGCTCCTGATAACTTGATCTAGTAGCTGATACCTGTTATTTGCTGTTAGCGAACATGGATGAGAAAGATTTAAAGCATTTGGTGTTGACAAGAAATGTAATGATGAAAAAGCTTCGTAGTATAAAAACTGGTGAAATATATACAAGTGAACAACTAAAAGATACATTTAAACCTATAACAGAAGAATTCAAAAATAGTTCTAAAAATATTAAAAGAATTCTTATGAAAGAGGAAAGTAAAATCAAGACAGAAGTTGAAAATATACAAGTTTAAATCCTGAGAAACCTTCACTCAAGATATAGACAAATACCCCAAAAAAAACTAGCAGAAGAAACAATATTTGATAATACCATCTTATTTAATGATGCTAATACTGAAAATGATGATGACGATGATTTTTACTCATAGACTTCCAATTCTGAAGACATTTATACTGACTTATCAGTATTGGAAGACAGAAATGAATTAGATACAAACTATTGTTGATAGTTACCTCAAACTGAATGAAGATAAAATACAAGACAAATTAATAATAAAGCTTAAAGCATTAATATTTAAAAATATATATAAATGCCAATTGAGGAACTACAACGTGAAATAAATTTAGAGAAAGAAGACAGTTATAAAATTGCAAAAGCAATTCTAAAAATTAAATAATTAAAAACAAATTGACGAGTTTACGATTAAATATACAGATTAGAAAATTAACTACATGTTAGTATATTAGTATAAATAGCTGAAAGTGAAACATGTAGATCACAACATTTTTGAAAAAATCTGTGAAACAACTCAATGTCTTTAAAAAGAAATTTAGTAAACGAACTCCATATTAAATCTCAACAATTGTTTGTGCTTGTAGAGATGCAATGAAAGGAATATATGAAGTTTTATGGAGCTAAGTTAGGTGAAATGGAGAACTATTCTACAGAAAATAGAAATTGTTGATTTTTGAAGACTGTAATTGACACATTCTCAAAGTTTAGTACAGCTGAAAATAAAAGCTGCACTCTAAAAACCAAGGGAATGGAAAATATTTTTGAAGTGGTACGGGTACCAAAAAACTTACAAACAGATGATTCTAAAGAATTTTTTAATAAATACTTTGGAAAACTCATACATAAATAGAAGATAAAACATTACTTAATATGAAAGCATCAATACTAGAATGATTTAATAGATCATTGAAAGGAATGATGTGAAAAGAATTAGCTTTAATGGTTCATATAAGTGGATTGCTATATATAAAGATTTACTTAGTGTATAAAATAGAAAAATTCATCTCACCATTAACATGTTTACGATCAAACATTCCACAAATGAGAAAAAGCTGCTCAATATAGTATAAAGTAATTTGAAGAATGATTGTTGAATTTAATAAAAATAAAATTAAAACGAAAAATCTAGTTTTTTGTAGGATTGATTAGGAATGATGGGTCTTAAGAAAGGTTATTAACTAAATGTAGTGGAATTCTCTAAACTTGATGGTCTGAATGAAATATTGGCAAAACTTCAGTGTTTAAAATGAACTATAACATAGTGTAATATTCAGCAGCACATCATATTATCACTTTTTATAAAGTTGTATGTACATTTTCCCATCGAAAGCGCTAGCACGCAAAATTTTACAATATGAAAATGGGATTATTATTATAGAAGATCTTCACTCTATTTATTTCTTTAGCTATCAGATCTTTAGAAAATATAGATAAACTACGGAAATTGGGCTTTGATATCCAATCTTTAAGAATGTACATGTGTATGAATAAGTATCAAACAAACTTAGTGAATGAATATAGGCTTTAACTAGAATCATGCTGAAGCATGCATAAATTTTAAAATGTACAGTAAACATATCTTACTTTATATCTGTATGAGTATTAAATAAATTTATAGAAAAAAAATTAAAGCATGCCGAAGCATGTATAATTTCAAAAAAAAAATCCTCACGTCATACAATTTGTAAGCAAAGTAATTTTATGATTTTGTGGTCAATGAAATACATACATATGTATCTACTTTGTAAAAATTCAAAAGAGCGAACTGGTAAATTCTAATAGTAAAGATTTTTAATTGTATCACTCTACATCTCGGACTCTTACGTCACTATCCATAGAAGCATGCTAAGGCATGCATACTAGCAAAATATATAAAGCTATTAGAAGGTGATGAGACAGCAATTGTATCGGGATCAACCCAACTCATGAATGTATTGTATACGGAGATGATTGATGGTGATGATGACCTTTTTTAAGTGAATAATCATTACATATGAATGCGACAGTGGTTGACCCCTCAAACCTCATATAGAAATACTTGAGGGGAAAAATTCTCTCAAAACATAGATATTTCATTGTTTCTAACACTTTATGAAAACACCAATGGTGAATTGCTGGTAGAGGTAACTGAGTTATTTGAGATCGATTTGATACAATAGTTGTTTATTAAACATGCATTTCTTTGTATATAAACTAATTTCTACATACGTAATGTATATACCCAGCAAAGAATTATACAAAAATTCTCTATTCCAAGTAGTAAAATCTGAAAAAAGGAGTGGCACATTAGAAGAGAAAAAAAAATAAAAATAGAGACTGACTGACCAACTAATACGTACACTCTCTCCGATGGGCACACAAAACACACTTAAACATTTCAGAAATATATATACAATACGGTGAACTTTAATAAAATGAAAAAAAAAATCATATAGAACATTAAATAAAAGCCATAGGTGCTCACCCTTCATAAAATAAACATTTGTATATGTACCTTATTAATGTAAACATATTATCAGTATAAAGCAACAGAAATTTCGTCATACAAAGTCATCTTGTATCCTAGAGGAGCCGTCGATAGGGTATACCTAAATTATATGAAAACGAGTTCGTTTTCTGTTGATCGCTATTCAAGAAGAAAATATGTTTGTTCATTATGATTTAACTAATTTAAAAGTACATTTAAATTCAGTCTCATATCCGTACTTCTTAACATAAAAATTAAAAATAAATGTTACCCAATTCTATATTATACTATGTATCAAAAATTCCTAAAAAGCTGTTATATGAAAGAATCTCCAGCGCTTCTAACTGCATCAGAGTTTAAGAAAAAAGCTCCTTTTATTCAATTGAATAAAATTTTAATTTGAAGCAGTAAGCAAATACATCAGCTTACTGCATTCTTATTCATAATCGTATAATAGAATATATAACCACTAAAGGACAAAGTCTAAAAGTCTTATAAATTAAGAAATATAGAAAATAACATAATTTTTATTAACGCGTAAAGTTTCAAAAGTAATTCAAACTATTTCATCGCAAAAAACAAACAAAAAGCAGCGATTGTTTTCAACAATTATGAAAATAATAATTACAATATAAAACTACCTTTTGATTTCCAATGTTTATCAATAAAAAATAAAAAAGAAGTAAGTTAACTAACAACAAAAAAAAAAACTATCAGTACCTAAGCTGGAGTGCCGGATCAGTTTCATTTAAAAATGTTTATACATTTTTAAAAAGCAAAGCAAGTTTTCCAAAATAAATGTAGAAGGTTATAGCTAGAAAAAATTTTATACCCTAAAAATGTCAAGCGTTGACTAACTAACATTGCATCAACTTTAAAAAAATGTAAATTAAGTATAAGAAATATTTCTATTATAGTTACTATTACTATAGAGTATGTAAGAACATATCTTCAGGAATTCAGTTTTACTTAAAACAGAAAATACTCACAAACTTTTAAGTAAACGCAGATAAAAATTAAAATATTTTAATTTCAACAACAACAGACACCACATGACAAAAAATAAAATAAAAAATGTATTCAAAGATTGAGTTAAACACTTATTTGTATGTACATATATATGTACATACATACATACATAAAATCAATTTGTAGATATGTATGTATACATATCAAATTTCTTATCAATGCTTAAGTATTTATTAGATCTACATCATGAAAATATATGAAGCGTCGTTTAGTTAAAGCACAATGCAAATATAAACAATCCATACACTCAGGGAAAATCTGCAGCTTAAAAGTAAGAATTCGTCACATTAATTCAATAATTTTTAATATAATAGAAAATGTATATTGAGATATCTACAAACTAATGAGTTTAATAAATGAATACTGTAAATTAACATTTTGTCCATATTGAAATAAGAAATTTCAATATGACTAAACCTTTGTTAATTGTTCTTATTAATTCAGCATGGTTTTTACTGATTTCAAGTTGGTTTTTCTCTGTGTGCAGAAAACTCTTTCAGTCAAAGAAGACGGATGTAGTTAAATAAACAAAATCTGTAATATAAACAAATTTCACACAGACAGACTTTAACGCGAGACAAATTTAAGCATGAGAAAATATAAGGCAATCGTAAGTATAAAAGCATACTAGGATTAGGGAAGTCCAGATATATGATAGTATTTTATAGTACCAAATGTCGATATTGAAAACAATTTATTTCTACCTACATATAAATACCAGCTCAAATACACACACATAGCAGAATTCATATAAGAAATATCCCAGAAAATTTCAACAGCACCCCACCTTTTGCAAATCATGACGAGCCTTAAATTCTCCCTCAGATATACATACACAAATTCCCATGATCATACATACATACATATACAATATATAAGATTAATCTCAACAACACAACACTCTCACTTACCTGAAATTACAGATAGTCTTACACTTCTACAGACATCTATACACATAGATTCTCACGGCTACGTATTAAAAGAACACCTCACCCCTAATAAATCACAATCATCTTAAATTCTTACAGACATACATACATACATATAGGGTGTTTTTTTCAGAGGTATAGAAATTCGAATTGAAATAAAACACAAGAAAATCGTTTTAATGTCCATCAATTTGGCTTTATTGGAAGGATAATTTTATGCCATTAATGTTTAAGTATGATTTCGGGCATGTGGCCGCCGCGGCTGGCTCGAATAAAGCCAATTCTACAGGTCCAATTTTTAACCACTTTTTCGAGCATATGGGGCCGTATGTTGGCAATAACGCCACGAATGTTGGCTTCCAAGTCCCCTAACGTTTCTGGTTTGTTGGCGTAGACGAGCGACTTCACATATCCCCAAAGAAAATAATCCAATGGTGTCAAATCACACGGTCTTGGTGGCCAATTGACAGGTCCATTCCGCGAAATTATGCGCTCATCGAATGTTTCCTTCAATAAATCGATTGTGACGTGCGCTGTGTGGCATGTAGCGCCGTCTTGTTGGAACCACACCTCATCCACATTCATGCCATCCAATTCGGGAACAAAATAGTCGGTTAGTCGGCTCCAATTGCTGTGCACGGTGGCGAATCGATTCATTCGGGTCCTCTTCAACAGTTTGCTCTACAGCGGCAATTGTTTCTTCGGTGCGCACTGTTCGACGTCTCTGCGGATGCGTATTATCACATAGAGTAAACGTAGTGCGAAAACGATCCATGGTTAACCGAATTAATTGCTCTGATGGACGATTATGTCGGCCATAAAATGGACGGAGCTTGCGGTAAACTTCGCGAACTGAACCATTATTTTCGAAATAAATTTGCACGATTTGCAAGCGTTGTTCTTTTGTCATCCTGTTCATGATGAAATGGCAAACCAAACTAAATATTAGTCATTTGACAGCTGACAAAATGGCCGCCAGTTAAAAAAGTGATGCCAACTTAAAGTTCTATACCTCAATAAAAAACACCCTTTACATACATACATACATACACATAACCAATTTACCTCAACAACATCCTCACCTACCTCAAATCACGATCAGCCTTAAACTACTATAGACAGACACATCCACAAATCCCCATGGCTACATATTACGTCAACAACCCTGCCCACCTAAATCATGGTCAGCATTAAACTCCTACAGACATACAAACACACAGATTCCCTGCATATTACTCGAACACCTCACCCCTCATAAATCTCAACAACACAACACTCTCACCTACCTGAAATTACAGATAGTCTTAAACTTCTACAGAAATACATACATTGAAATTCCTACAAACATACACACACACACACACACACACACACACACACACACACACATACACACATATATATACACGCAATCGATCTACCTCAACTACACCCCGCCCCCTGCCAATCAAACCTTCACCTAAATTCTCACAGACAGACAGACACATCCACAAATTCCTATGGTTACATATTACGGCAACAACGCCGCCCACTCAAATCACGGTCAGCCTTAAATTCCCACAGTCTAGCAACACCTACATTAGCACTAGAAAAAATAACTTTCACGTTTTCCCGTCGTCATTAGGAAAAATCATGTTTTGCCGTCGGCATTTGAAAAAAATAATAATCATGTTTTGCCGTCGGCATGTGAAAAAAATAATAATCATGTTTTGCCCGGCTTTAGGAAAAATTATCATGCATTGCCGTAGGCATTAGGAAAAATTAATAATCACTATTTCACATCTACGGTCAGGCAGGCGGACAGACAGACGGACAGACCGACAGACGGACAGACAGACATACACTTAATGTAAACAAAAACTCCTAATGTAAACAAAAGACTCCTAATGTAAACAAAAAACACAAATTTCCAAGAATTTAACAATTTTCAAATTTTAATTACCCAAATTTAACAATTTCAGCAACAATTTAACAATTTCAGCCCACAATTTAACAATTTCACCCAGAATTTAACAATTTTAATTGTCCCCGAATGCCCAGTTCCCTACTACTCATACATAATACAAGAAACTCCCGAAAAATTCAACCCTTCTTGGAATTCGGGTAATAAGTGAAATACAAAATATAATAGCTTACATTTAAGTATATTGAAAAATAAAAAAACAAGTTTTATAAAAAATATGCCACTTAAATATGTATTTATTATCAAATATGCAAAAATATGTAATGTATAATCGCTAGCAATAAAATTCAAATAATAACGGAAACCATTATTTTTGTAATAAAGTCGCTGTCAAGTATGTACGCATGTACTAGTTTTATCCCCCAATGATCGTCTCACATTTTAGGAATCCCTTCTTTCGAAAACTAAGTTAGTATACCTACTATTTTTAGTGTAAGTGTGATGGTGAATCGAGCTTTGCTTTATTCAGCAATTTAGCCTAGCACTTTAGAAACCAATAAATACCGGCCATTACAGATTTTAGTCACCCTTTTTGCACGAGGACATTCATTTTATTAAGTGATTTAGCTGATTCTTAAGTATAAATTTTTAAGTGATAAAATTTGCACTTTATACGATTTGGAAAAATTACTTGGAAGTATAGTGACTCTCCACAATTTTCCTTTATTCATGAGAGAAAAAATAAAGAATTTCGGATAATTCGCACGGAAAATCTTCAACTCATAACGGTGCCTTTTCCAATTGTGAATTGGCATCGAATAAGTTTTACTTTTTGACTCCACAATCACCTGACAAAGCAGAAGGTATAGCGTAGTCCACATTCTGCAATTGTCCTGAGTAAGCAGGCGTAACATCTAGGCGTCGTACTGTGTATAGTCTAAATAATGGAGCAGGAATCGATTCGCAAGGGCAGAAAACTATAACTACAATTGTGGGGAATTGGAAGCCAGCGCGGCCCCCCTTTGTAGCCCCATGTAAACTCTTATACACCTTAAAGTATGTATGTACACAACCCGGCTCGTTTTTTTCTTTGGCCTAAATAGCCCGCATACAACACGTATTATATCAAATTTTCCTTTCATATTGTATACAGCTACAATATATTGATTGTCGTACCTAACCAAAAATTTATTTAACCAGAAAAGAAAAAAAAAACATTTGAAAACTTAAAAAAAAGTAATCTAAAAAGTGAAGAAAAAGGAAAACATACATATGTACATAAGAATTTAGTATATAAATTAAATCACAAGTAAAGGGCAAATGTTGCAGTAATTCGAGCTGGATTCTCAATGTTGATAAGCAAATAAGCAAAAATAAGAAAAATCCGACAAAGTTTCCATACAATGTTGCAAACCATTTGTAAAATATTAATTTGATCAAGAACAAGCATATAACTCTACAGAAAATAACACCACAGGCTACTTCTTGTATGATACTCTAATATTTATATCTTGTCTACTCTTACGCACACGCACCCTCTAGCTGAATGTACATTCATCGTGGGATCAGCGTCAAAACAAAGTAAGTCATATTATTTCTTCCTTTACCTTTCACTGAAAATTAGAATAAAAAAAACAACAAAAACATCATCAAAAATAACCGAGAAAAATTTATATACATATGTGGTTTTTTCCATGTTTCTTGCGAGTTGGCACAAGTGTTATTTTGCACAAGTTTTAAAATAAATATAAAAGAAATAATAATAAGTTGCAACAAAATTATCAGTCGTTGCTAAAAAGATAAATGTTATATTTTCATTAGAAGTGAGTTACAGATTTACCTTAAACAAGGGCAAAAGTTTTGATGATGTTTAAAATTGTATATTGCATAAAAGAAAGTATTACAGTAAAATAAGAAGAGGAGATTTTTAATTTAAGAGAAAATAAAAGGAGAAATAAAAATTGAAAATCAAGTTAAAAGAAAAATTTAATTTTTATAAATGTGGAAATGTTAATGGACTTCTATAAAGTTTAAGAAATTTTACCATTAACAAATGCAGAGGGAAAATACGTGTTATTATTTTTTTTTAATCGGTCGAGGCTCCCGCAGTATTTAGAGAAGTATAAAGCTAAACTTTAATTGCCTATCTATGGATTTAAATGGGTATAAATACTAACAATATATTCTGGGAACCTTTTGTCTCGGTGTAATTCCCAATCCCATTCTGTTGTAATTGATAATGAAAAGGAATCTCTAGATCTTCTTTTCAATTGATTTTTTTTTGTTAAACAAATAACATGTGTATAAATATTGTATGGAATCTTGCACTAAGACACAACGTAAACCAAAAATTTGTATATAGAAACAACAATAATAATAATATTAACGTACCTTTTCACAATATCTGGTTAAAAGATAGCAGAGACTTTAACGGCAAGTTTTGTATGAACAACTTGCAGTTAAAGTTCACGTTAACTCTTAACCATACATTGTGAAAAGGGACGTAAGACTGGTAAATGTTTATACAGGTTTAATACACATAGGTGAGTTGTAAGAAGGTTCTTTTTTAATAGTAAATAGAAATAGAATTATTTATTGTGTAATTTACGTTAAGTTACGAAAAATTATTGTACTTAATATGAAATTTTTTTTACTTGTGAATAAAAATACCATGAATTTCTAATTTCGTAGCATTTGACTTCAAGTGGTTGGTGATGTTAATTGTGGTAGCATTATCTTAAATTTGGGATCATCGCATTTTAGTAAACGTCGGTATATATACGGTGATCATGGTTGGGTGGGCAGTAAGTTGCAACGTTAACATCAGTTGCAACCAAAAATAAAGTGACTAATTTGAATTGTATCCTGACTTATTTTTTTTTGTTATCCCACATACATCTCATATAATTTTCACGATTGTTATGTAGTTTCCGGCATTTCAGTTCCGTTTGCTTCTTTTTTACCATAGTTTTGATAGTAGGGATGTAAATCTTCATTTCTTACGCATGCATATTAAATATTAGATTCTCGCGTGGCAGATGTGCAATCGCTTTACGTGAGTACCTGCCATTACGGCCTAATCTCACGTGTGCCAAAGCACCGGGTGTGGGTTAGACGCCAGACCAACGCCCCCATGCACCCTTATAGAATGAACCTATGGCCCATTCCATAGGGCACATAGGTTGCAATCTTTGAATATAGTTATCCCTGTATTATATTCAATTACCTTGCTGAGGTAATTTGAGCTATCTAAACTCTGCTGCTATGTCCGTGCCCATAGCAGCTTCTGTTGAATGGCAACAGCACCTAGAACAGTGTCTGGCTGACCGCGTCACACCAACCACTAGCATTGATTTAACACTGGGAAGCCAAGACTATTCTCCCAGCGATGTTTGGTAGCAAACCACAGCCACCACGATAATTCTCCGGCTTCCACGCTTAGGTGGTGTGTATACACCTAAGCGAGGTCCCCAAGAAAATTCCTCAACCATTGCCGGCACAGCTAACCACTCATCCATAAAGAACGCATGCCTGTGTCGCCAAATAACCAGTGCCTACTCCCCACTTACCAAAATCATCCCTTTAACCCCTTAGGGGTCTACCCCTTTGGGGTAGGACGAACTCGGCATTTTAGCAAAGGAAACTGACGACCGCTACATGCACTCAAAACTTCAGAGCAGCGAGGACCACTCACGCGAGAAGAACGCAAGCTCGCCACCAAAACTTATGCGCCTACTAAGACCCGACACTAAAAAGTGAGAGTGTCCTGGGGTCGTATCCAGGACGAAAAGCCATTTTAGCACAGAATTTTTGACAACCGCAATGCATTTATCTCTAAGCAGCCCAGCTGTCAGGCAACCGGCACCCGTGGTACCAGAAGTAGCCTCTGGTTAGACCTCGAAGTTTCACCACAAGGGCTTCACCTCTATCGTCTTTTGAACTCAGGGGCAATTCTAGGTGACGCTGCACCTAGCTGACAACAACGGGCGTACAATATTTGTTTTCCTTTTATAAATATGTGCACATCCGTTACTCTGTTTATATTCAGAGATTGGGTAGTAACACATAAGTTTTACGGGTAATGAGCCAAAGGTCCGCCAGCGGAAAAAGCTACATTACCCTAGCTGGGGCCCCGGGATTGCCACACCCGTAGTCTACAGAATTAATCCATACACTCCCCTGGGGGTATTCTCGCGTGGCAGGTACCAGTGCAAATTAGATATTTTGACACCCACCTTTTTGCCGATGAGCCAGAGCCGGAACTTTGCATGCCTATATCTAATCAAGCCGTACAACAACCTCATTAATCTTACCATACATGCTACAGAGAATTAATATTTATGGCGCCCAATGTGGGGCCCACAGAAAAGCTTGTTGTTTTAACTTCATTTTTTTCCATCTTTTGTTTCGTGGGTCACTGGCAAACTCACTGCTTTCAATTTTTAATTACTTTTTTTTTATAAACAATAACCAAATTAACAAAAAAAAAAAAAGAAATTTTTATTGTAAAAACACATTTGCAGGTATTTAATTATTTTAGTTCCTTGCTAGAATACATCATTAATATACATGTTTGTACCAGTATGGATATTGGGGGACAATCATACCCATACATAAGGTGTTAGGAACTGATGATCTAGAGGGAAAACAGAAATCTGTATTGTTGCCAACATCATTTTTTGCTTCTTGTATCTATTTTTTTTCCTTGTTGTCTGTCTTGGAATCTAGACTCTGAATTATTTTTGGTATCTTGCCGACAGAAAACATAACATATTCAACTTATACAAATTGGAATACCAGTTTTAAGGAATCGCATTCTTGGTTGAGAACGAAACCGAGATGCGCGATTAAACGGTGTTTTCATTTTAATTTTTATATATACCTGTTATTTTTGAACATACATTTTTTTCGAACCTTTCAAATTAGTTTTTTTTTTATTTCGAACCACTATGAATCGAATATTTTTTTTTCTTTTTTTTGTCCAATGGTGTTTAGGTATATGAAAATTTCCTTATTACGCATATAATTTTAATATTCCTTATTAAAGAATTTACCCAACTCGTTCATACTTTATAATTTTACATTATTTGAACATTACTACTTATCTTCCTGCTGAGCTATTGATTATTAATTGGTAAAATGCCCTTGAGACATAGCAACGAGAATTTATCAGCAATCCCAGCCGTGGATACTTCTGCTACTGGCTCAACTGCTGCACCCTTGGCTCCGCCTACGACTCTGTCCTGTGAGATTTTCAAGAATAATATATCACTTAAGGCCAACTCAATTCGTACTTCGTGTAACCACACTTTTCACAAATCATGCTTCTCTAAGTCAACAAATAATAAGTCTACTTCTCCAACCTGTGGTACAAGGATTGAATTAAATAGGAACCCAAAGCCCTCGGTGCCCAGCAATATGGTTACTACTCACCAAACGTGAAAGAATGTTTGCGATGACAATCGGCTAACAGGCAGTTCGTTAGTGTAGGATGAGCATTCTCCTAGCAATACATCCATTGTGTCAGGATCTTCTGCTCGTAGTAATGATGAAGACAGGAGGATGACAAGGAATTTGGTGACAGCAGCTGTTGGCGCTCAACAGGCTGAAATGTTATCAACCTTGAATGAGACTTTAGTTCGGTTAGTCGAATCAAATATTGAATTAGGATTTAGTCGATTGAATTTAGACAACGTGAATAACTCACCTAACCTTCATCGGGATCAAGTTTTATCTCCGCAAGGTAACAGGGAAGTTTACGCATTGAATAGAAACCGGTCCCTTGATCAACTCTTAGGTCTTCCACCTGCCACTGAGACTCATAACCGGAATTTGGACACTAGCAGCTCTCCTGCTAATTTCAGAGGCTTTCCCGCGGGGTCGGCAGGCGATTTATCCTTACGTCCAGACAAATTAAGCCAAATTATTAGCAATTGGAAATTGAGATTCTCAGGAAATTTAGAAGGATTATCAGTTGATGCTTTTCTCTACCGGGTTGAAGCCTTAACAAATCAAACTTTGGGGGGAAATTTTAGTCTTCTTTGCGACAATGTTAGCACTATGTTTGAGGGCAAGGCGAATACTTGGTTTTGGCGTTATCACCAATCTGTAGGGACGATGCGGTGGCCTGAGCCTTGCGCCGCTCTATGTAGTCAATATAGAGATACTAGAACGGACATGGACTATAGAGAAATGATAAGAAACAGGAAACAAAAACCAGTGAAAGTTTGGATATTTTCTACGAGTATATAGTGGAGCTTACTGATCATCTCGAGCAGAACATTAATGAAAACTTACTAGTAGAAATTTTGCGTCGAAACTTTCTTCCGGAAATACAACACGAAATATTGAACATGAGTATATCTTCGGTCAGCGAGCTACGGAAAATATGCAGGAGAAGATAATTCTTTCTGCAAGACTTAAAGAAAAGAAATATGCCACCAAAATTTTTAAGTTACCCCAAATGCGTTGCTGAGCTACTTGAACCTGAAGAAGCTTTCAGTGAGTTTAGAACGGAGCGTAGTGATTGTGTCGTCTCCGACCATGCCCCAAATGTAATCCGACAAAAAACTCGTTACGGGGTGCACAAACAAGTGCACGCAAAACCTCCGACAGAAAGACAACAGAACGTGCCGTGAGCACCGATCAGATTTAATTTCCAATATATTTGATAAGACATCAAATATTAGCGATAATAATACCCAGTTGCGACAGCCTAAATCAATAGTACCTTTTCACATTAGGATCCAGAATTATGAGAGAGTGAGAAAAAGAATTTTTGATGTCCCATCTGAAAAAAGAACATAACTAGATCATCATTGCGCGCTAGAAGATTTTGGAATAGTATTAAAGAGAAACGAAAAGTTGTATCGGCTTGTGTGATTGTGTGGATCTGCAAATGATACTTGGCCCTACGCTGAAGTTGAGATTTTTGGGGGAAAAGTGTCAGGCTTATTGGACACGGGAGCTTCAATTAGCTTTATAGGTAGCGGTCTGGCGAAGAAGTTTCTTGACTCGTTCGTACTGCTGATGGCATGCCGCAGAGTATTGTTGGTTTCGTTAGATCGAAAATAGTATTTAGATCTGATGAACGTATTTTAGATATTTATATAATTCCGTTGCTATCCCATCCACTATATCTCGGTATAGATTTTTGGAGAAGTTTTGGGCTATTGCCAGAAATTTTTCCATCAGCTTTTTCATTACCTCTCCCTAGTGTTGCTTCTTTAGATAGCTCATTGAAAACGTGTGTTTTAGATCATTCTCAGAAAATCATGTTGGAAAAGGTTATAGAATTGTTCCCTTCGTTTTCAAAAGAAGGTTTGGGTAAAACCTCTTTGGTTAATCATTTTATTGATACGGGTAGTGCAAAAGCGATCAAACAACAACACTATCCTGTCTCGCCTGCTATCGAGAAGCTAATGTATGACGAGGTTGACAGGATGATTAGCTGAGGCATAATAGAGGAATCAAATAGTGCCTGGAGTTCTGCTGTGGTACTCGTACAGAAACCTGGCAAGAATCGGCTATGTTTAGATAGCAGAAAACTGAATGAAATAACGACAAAGGATACTTATCCCTTACCCAAAATTGATGGAATCTGGAGCAGACTTCCGAAGGTTAGGTTTATTACTGGACTGGATCTTAAAGATGCCTTCTGGCAAATCCTTTTAGATCCAGATTTTAGGGACAAAACAGCGTTCACAGTTCCCGGGCGACCCTTTTATCAGTATAAAGTAATGCTCTTTGGGCTCTGTAACGCACCCCAAACTATGTCCCGATTGATGGATAAGGTGATAGCTTCGCACCTTCGGAACGAAGTTTTCATATACTTAGACGATCTATTAGTGGTTTCGGATAGTTTTCAGAGGCATTTAGAGGTGCTCACACAAGTTTCCAAGCACTAACGTAGGTCTGGTTTAAAAATTAACGTCCAGAAGAGTAAATTCTGCGTGGAAGAAGTGAAGTATCTTGGACATTTACTGGGAAATGGTGTTATACGTACTGACCCCGACGAAATTTCAGCAATTATTGAGTACCCGATACCCAAATCAATTAAAGATTTGAGGCGTTTTCTCGGAATGGCCGGATGGTACAGGAAGTTTATAGGGAATTATGCGTCGTTGACGACCCCCCTTACTGATCTTTTGAAAAATAGGAAAAAAAATTCGTATGGAATGACATGGCCTAAAAGGCTTTTCAAGAGTTAAAATGTCTGTTGAGCTCGGCACCTGTTCTTCACAGCCCCGATTTCGTAAAACCGTTTTATATACATTGCGATACAAGCCAGACAGGTATAGGAAGTGTCCTGGTCCAAGTAAACTCGGAGGGTGATGAAGTTCCAGTGGCATTTATGTCAAAGAAACTTAATAAACCCCAAAGAAATTACTCCGTGACCGAACAGGAATGCTTAGGGGCAGTGTTAAGCATAAAAAAATTTCGGGCATACTTTGAAGGGCATGACTTCACGGTAGTGACTGATCATGCAACACTAAAGTGGCTCATGTCCCAAACTGACTTAAGCTCCAGATTAGCAAGATGGGCACTGAAAGTCCAAGGCTATGATTTCAAAATTCTTCACAGGAAAGGAAGTCAGAAGTTAGTTCCCGATGCACTTTCTCGTACGCATTCGGACCATTCAGAAAGCGATTGTATTGATAGCCAAACTGATTTAGTTCTTTGTGGTTTGTCTGACACAGGATATATTATTGACCTAAATTCACCACATTTTCATTCAGAAGATTATATGGACCTATTTAAAAATATGACCGAAAACCAAAGCAAGCTCCCTGACGTAAAGATTGTAGATAATTTGGTGTATCGACGAACAGAACACTCAAACGGAGACCCTCTACACGATGGCTCTTGTTGGAAGTTATGGGTACCACAGGAGATGATCAAAGAAATTTTAAAGGTGGCACATGATAACCGTTTTCAGGACATTTTGAAATTAACAAGACGGTAGAACGCATAAGAAGATACTATTTTTGGTCTGGGTTAGTGAAGTCTGTTATGGAATACATTAATGTATGTGATGTGTGTAAGGGTACGAAACATCCTAATATTACTCTAAGGCCGTCTTTGGGAAAACCTGCTATGTCGGATCGGTTATTTCAGAAATTATATGTGGAATTTTTAGGACCTTATCCGCGCTCACGCTCAGGACGTGACATGTTGGTATTTTTGTGGTACTAGATCATTTTTCGAAATATCCTTTTCTGAAACCAGTAAAAAAATTGACAGCAAAGGTTGTATGCACATATTTAGAGGAAGAAATTTTCCACATGTTTGGAGTACCAGAGACGGTGGTCTCTGATAACACCGTACAATTTAAATCAAAAGTTTTCCAAGACCTTCTAGAAAGATATAATGTATCTCATACGCTTACTGCAATACATTAACCCCAGGCTAACGCATCTGAGCGTATAAAAAGGTCTGTTTTGGCCTGACCAGAAAAACCGGGACGAAGCTCTCAGTAGTATAGCTTGTGCGTTACGATCTAGTATGCATGCTTCTATTGGAGTAGAATCCTATTATTTGACGTTCGGCCAACACATGATAACAGATGGACATACCTATAGACTATTACACAAACTTAAAATCCTGGACGACAGGTCAGTTAATTTTAATCGAGAAGATTCAATGGACCTGGTACGAACTAAGGCTAAGCAGCTCATGGAAAAACAGTTTAAACGAAATGAAAGAGCGTACAACTTGAGATCTAGGGAAGTTAGTTTCAGGCAAGGTCAAGAGGTATTTAGGCGGAATTTTAAGGCATCTAATTTTGAAAAAGGCTATAGCGCAAAGCTTGACCATGCATTTATTAAAGCTCGTATAAGAAAAAAATTGGAAACTGTTACTATGAAGTTGAGGATCTTCACGGAAGACCAGTAAGGAAATATCACGCGAAAGACCTCAAAATCTGATGATATTACCTGAATCGAACTTAATGGAATATCTCTTATGATTGAAAACAGAATATCATCAGGACACATTTTGTTCTTATGAACAGGCTTATCGTTCGAGCTGACACATCTACTTCACACATATTTTCTTTTGCTCTCACTTGTGGACATTTTTTTTCTTAAAACAAAGTACCATACTCATATAAATTTTTTCGTTAACTTTATATAAAACATCTTTGCATTCTGACAGATAGGATTTTTTTTATAGTGCCCTCGTAAATGATTTAGATCTCCTATTGCTAGCGGGATCAAATTTTGCCACCCCAAAATCTGATCTAGGTTGGGCAGTTGTGTATCGTCGCTAGCAATAAAATTCAAATAAATAACGGAAACCATTATTTTTGTACTAAAGTCGCTGTCAAGTATGTACGCATGTACTAGTTTTATCCCCCAATGATCGTCTCACATTTTAGGAATCCCTTCTTTCGAAAACTAAGTTAGTATACCTACTATTTTTAGTGTAAGTGTGATGGTGAATCGAGCTTTGCTTTATTCAGCAATTTAGCCTAGCACTTTAGAAACCAATAAATACCGGCCATTACAGATTTTAGTCACCCTTTTTTGCACGAGGACATTCATTTTATTAAGTGATTTAGCTGATTCTTAAGTATAAATTTTTAAGTGATAAAATTTGCACTTTATACGATTTGGAAAAATTACTTGGAAGTATAGTGACTCTCCACAATTTTCCTTTATTCATGCGAGAAAAAATAAAGAATTTCGGATAATTCGCACGGAAAATCTTCAACTCATAACGGTGCCTTTTCCAATTGTGAATTTGCACTGAATAAGTTTTATTTACTTTTTGACTCCACAATCACCTGACAAAGCAGAAGGTATAGCGTAGTCCACATTCTGCAATTGTCCTGAGTAAGCAGGCGTAACATCTAGGCGTCGTACTGTGTATAGTCTAAATAATGGAGCAGGAATCGATTCGCAAGGGCAGAAAACTATAACTACGACAATTAAGCTATTCTGCGGTTGAGTATCTAGATGCAGAAACCCATTTGTGGGGAATTGGAAGCCAGCGCGGTGCCCCTTTGTAGCTCCATGTAAACTCTTATACACCCTAAAGTATCTACGTACACAACCGGGCTCGTTTTTTTTCTTTGGCCTAACTAGCCCGCACACAACAAGAATTATATAAAATTTTCCTTTCATATTGTATACAGATGCAATATACTTAACCAAAAGTTTATTTAACCAGAAAAGAAAAAACATTTGAAAACTACAAAAAAAAGTAATCTAAAAAGTGAAGAAAAAGGAAAACATACATATGTACATAAGAATTTAGTATATAAATTAAATCACAAGTAAAGGGCAAATGTTGCAGTAATTCGAGCTGGATTCTCAATGTTGATAAGCAAATATGCAACAATGAGAAAACTCCGACAAAATTTCCATACAATGTTGCAAACCATTTGTAGAATATTAATTTAATCAAGAACAAGCATATAACTCTACAGAAAATAAAACCACAGGCTACTTCTTGTATGATACTCTAGTATTTATATCTTGTCTACTCTTACGCACACGCACCCTCTAGCTGAATGTACATTCATCGTGGGATCAGCGGCAAATCAAAGTAAGTCATCTTATTTCTTTCTTTACCTAACACTGAAAATTATAATAAGAAAAAACAACAAAAACATCATCAAAAATAACCGAGAAACATTTATATAGATATGTAGTTTTTTCCATGTTTCTCGCGAGTTGGCTTTTGCACAAGTGTTAAAATAAATATAAAAGAAATAATAATAAGTTGCAACAAAATTATCAGTCGTTGCTAAAAAGATAAATGTTATATTTTCATTAGAAGTGAGTTACAGATTTACCTTAAACAAGGGCAAAAGTTTTGATGATGTTTAAAATTGTATATTGCATAAAAGAAAGTATTACAGTAAAACAAGAAGAAGAGATTTTTAATTTAAAAGAAAACAAAAGGAGAAATAAAAATTTAAAATCAAGTTAAAAGAAAAACCATTAACAAATGCAGAGAGAAAATACGTGTATTTATTTTTTTAAATTGGTCGAGGCTCCCGCAGTATTTAGAGAAGTATAAAGCTAAACTTTAATTGCCAATCTATGGATTTAAATGGGTATAAATACTAACAATATATTCTGGGAACCTTTTGTCTCGGTGTAATTCCCAATCCCATTTTCAATTCATTTTTTTTTTTTTTTGTGAAACAAATAACATGTGTATAAACATTGTATGGAATCTTGCACTAAGACACAACGTAAACCAAAAATTTGTATATAGAAACAACAATAATAATAATATTAAGACTGGCAAGTGTTTAAACAGGTTTAATACACCTAGGTGAGTTGTAATAAGGTTCTTTTTTAATAGCCAATAGAAATAGAATCATTTATTGTGTAATTTACGCTAAGTTACGAAAAATTATTGTATTCAATATGAAATTTTTTTTACTTGTGAATAAAAATACCATGAATTTCTAATTTCGTAGCATTTGACTTCAAGTGGTTGGTGATGTAAATTGTGTTAGCATTATCTTAAATTTGGGATCATCGAATTTTGTGAAGGTCGGTATATATGCGGATATCATGGTTGGGTGGGCAGTAAGTTGCAACGTTAACATCAGTTGCAACCAAAAATAAAGTGACTAATTTGAATTGTATCCTGAATATTTTTTTTTTGTTATCCCACATATCATATAATTTTCACGATTGTTATGTAGTTTCCGGTATTTCAGTTCCGTTCGCTTCTTTTTTACCATAGTTCTGATAGTAGGGATGTAAATCGTCATTTCTTACGCATGCATATTAAATATTAGATTCTCGCGTGGCAGATGTGCGATAGCTTTCCGTGAGCACCTGCCATTACGGCCTTATCTCACGGGTGCCAAAGCACCGGGTGTGGGTTAGACGCCAGACCAACGCCCCCATGCACCCTATTAGAATGAACCTATGGCCCACTCCATAAGGCACATAGGTTGCAATCTTTGAATATAGTTATCCCTGTACTATATTCAATTACCTTGCTGAGGTAATTTGAGCTATCTAAACTCTGCTGCTATGTCCGTGCCCATAGCAGCTTCTGTTGAATGGCAACAGCACCTAGAATAGTGTCTGGCTGACCGCGTCAGACCAACCACTAGTATTGATTTCACACTGGGAAGCCAAGACTATTCTCCCAGCGATTTTGGTAGCAACCACAGCCACCACGATAATTCTCCGGCTTCCACGCCAAGGTGTTGTGTATACACCCATAGCGAGGTCCCCATGAGAATTCCTCAACCATTGCCGGCACAGCTCAACCACTCGTCCGAGATGAACCCATGCCTGTGTCGCAAAATAACCAGTGCCTACACCACACATACCAAAATCATCCTTTTAACCTCATGAGGTAGGACGAACTCGGCATTTTAGCAAAGGAAACTGACGACATCTACATGCACTCAAAAATTCAAAGCAGCTCGGCTGTCGGGCAACCGGCACCCGTGGCACCAGAAGTAGCCTCTGCTTAGACCTCGAAGTTCCACCACAAGGGCTTCACCTCTATCGTCTTTTGAACTCAGGGGCAGTTCTAGGTGACGCTGCACCTAATTGACATCAACAGGACCTGTCTTCCTTTTGTCATAAATATGTGCACATCCGTTACTCTGTTTATATTCAGAGATTGGGTAGTAACACATAAGTTCTATGGGTAATGTACCAAAGGTACGTCAATGGAAAAAGCCACATCACCCCAGCTGGGGCCCCGGGGTTGCCACACCCGTAGTCCATAACAGACTCCCCTGGGGGGATTCTCGCGTGGCAGGTACCAATGCAAATTAGGTATTTTGACACCCCCCTTTTTGCCGACGAGCCAGAGCCGGAACTATGCATGCCTATATCTAATCAAGCCGTACAACAACCTCATAAATCTTTTCATATATGCTACAGTAGTTATTAAAAAATATGCAAAAATCTGCACTAAAAAATTGATGCCATTTTTGTGCAAATTCTTCAATTCGGAAAACTAAACTAACTAGATTAATTTTGATTTGATGACTACAAATATGCATTTGCGTGAAAGTATTAGCCCTTTATATAACTATATATGAATATGTATTAATTCATGTATGGAAATGTATGGGATTATACATGGCAAAACTATTATATATGAACTAATATATGAAACGTATTATAACATATGTGCTTATATATGGAAATTTAATTATGAAGATCTTTTCTTCTCTTATATAGAAATAAGATTTAATATATGGAACCATATAAGCATGTATGCATACATGATATCTCACATAAGATCGTTTTTGCAATCAAAAAAGGTTGGTATTTTATAACTGGTGATTGGAAATCCATTAGAAAATTCATACGGTATGCAAAATTTATATGCGTACCCTCAACGTTTAAAAAGGAAAAACTTTTGTTACAAAAAAAAAAAGAAAATAACAGAATTCTCTAGATAATAAACAAAGTTCATATTACTGCAAAAAATTATATTGAAACTATTGTTACGACGGATTATTTTTTTTTTTTTATAATTAATTGCATTTGTTTTTAATATGACTTCTTAAATTAAATTTTATGTACTAATATGAGTTTTGAGTTTTTTAAATAATTGATTCACCTTTTGACTTAAAGTGATGATTGAAATGACTTTTTGTTCGTTTTTCATGATTTTCCCATACAAATGTTTTATTAAATACAACCTCCCTGTTCAAAATCTAAAAAAAATTAATTTTAGTAATATAATTTATTGCACAGTGTGCTGTTGTGAATCAAGAGAGTATGAGTATGAACTTTGCATACTGTAGAGGTAATATTTACACGTACATATATGAAAATTTGTGAATACATATAATCATAATTGCCCATATACCCTCATTTTTCGGTTCCGAACCATATATATATCAGGGATCAGAAGAATTCGTGTATTAATACTGAAATTTAAACATTCAATATAAATTGTCATGAATGAGATTTGCAAAATTTTTTATTTTATGTTCGCATTCGAAAATGAATAGCTAAAATATTTTCGAATTATAAGCACACATGTATGAATCAGTGATGGGAATTGGAAATCTTGATTTCGTGCCCAATCTGCTTTTAAATAGTGCCAAAATCACTTGAATAGTGCCAAACCACTTTGTATATAATTTTAATGTTGGCACTTGATGTTCATTCAAACTATGGTTCTTGAATGATAATTCATTGTGTTTATTCTAAAAAAAAGCTTACGAATATCACAAAAAACACAGTCTAAAATTAGTTTTATATACACATTAATACATATCGAGCCCTATTTTGAATTTAATCGTGAGCGACATGTAGTAAAAAATAACTCTTTTTTTTATCGAAATTGCAAAATTGTTGATAACTTTAAAAAAACAGGCTGTAAAATTTATCGTAAGCGAAAATTAACGTACATATGTACTCGTAAGAACCTTCTCCTAAATCGAAAACAATAATGCTAGATATCCAACACATGTTAATAATTTGTACTTGTTTACAAGAAATACAAATATAAAAACATTTTTTATGTTATAGTAATATAGTATAGATTAGATAGTATAGATTTTTAAGGACATACTTAAATACTATAATAACCCTAAACTAATTTAGATGATAAAATAACTTTTTCTTGTTAGATGTATATACCTAGTGACAGTTATGTAATTATAGTTTGTGAATTTTTTATGGTTAATATACTCTCGAGACATTGAATCTATTCTTTACGTCTCCATGTCTTCCAAAAACTCACTCTTGAATTCTACAACTTTATGATGGGAAAATTAGTCTTTGATTACTTATTGTTAAATTTCAGTGATAATTTTGATCTATGTATTTATATTGTTAAAAAATTTCTACATAATTGACGAAATAAAAAACCCCTTTTAAAATTAAATATAGTCTCACAGATTATATTATATTAAATTTCGATAATTTACTATTTCAAGGACATAAGATAAAAATACATTTTGCTTATATTATCCATTAAACTATTTAATATGAATTATGTTTTATCATTGCATTATGACTGAAAACTTTATAATGTGAAGAAATATTTGAAGGGGACCCACTGTTAAAAGACTCTATCTGCAACAACTTTTCCAGACACCAACGGTTTGGGGAATACTTAAGAATTTCATAAATTTCAGAGTTGAAATATTTCTAAACATTTATAAAATCATCTCTACGACATGAGCTGTTACAAACAAATTTATATATTAATTTTAGTAGTTCTTCAATGTCTCTGGACAAACCATTACTTTTAACTATCAGAACCGAACAGTTTTCAGCCTCAAATGCTACTAAAGGCTCAGTTAGCCGATTGTAATGTAATGTAACTGCAATGTAAGAAACAGCCGGCTAACTGAGCCTTAAGTTTTCATTACTTAAAAATGTAAAAAATAAAACAAGAATAGTATTTATTACTGCAATAAGAAAAGTTTCCATATTTAATGGAAAAAAAGTGCCAGAAAAGCAGCGAGAGTACCACAGTGCCAGGCAACATTCAATAGTGCCAAAAATAGCACAATTGTGCCACGTTTCCCATCACTGGTATGAATACATTTGGTTTTTTTTCTTAAAAGTGCATGTACGCAAGGCCTATTTATTAGGTCAATGCAACTCTCACGATGATTTTCGCTTTTATGGTTTGTTTACATGTTTGAGCTGTCAAAAGTTGTTAACATTTTTTGGCTTTTGAATTTTGTGAAAAATTTAATTTAATTTGTGTGTTAAATAAAATCAAATTTAAAATAAAAAATTAAATAAAAGTGATATTATAAGATGCGTTACTGTGCAGTTTGTAAAAAAAAAATTCTCCCCTGGAAGTGGACATTTGTTTTATGTTCCAAAGGACGCCGAGAAGCGAGCAAAATGGGGTGAAATTTGTGGCAGAAATTTCGCTTCATCAAATGTTATTTGTACGGATCATTTTCTGGAAACCAGCATTATACGCACAGGTGAGAAAGCGCTGCTTTTGCCAAATGCTGAGCCTCTTCCTAAACTCATAGTGGAAGCGGATAAACAAAATGAATTTACTGACGTGTATATGCCACCGTCGTCCGATTCATGTGTGGAGACGGAATCTTTGTTATTGGAAGCTGATTGGCACAATGATTTAAATGAATTGTACATGGCACCACCGTGTGATTCATTTTTGGGAATGGAATCAGTAAACGATTCTTGGTTACTCCATTTTACGTTGGAGCAGCTTCCGACTGCATCGACGTCAAGCCAAAGTCAAAAAGAAACACAAACGGAGTAAGTGAACAAAAACTTTTATGTATTTATGTATGTATGTACATAGATGTTGTGATTTCTTCTTTTTATTTAACGTGTTTCAAAGCAGTACGGATTTAAGAATATTTGTTTCTTGTTTAAGCACATCTAGGTGCGTTTAATCTGTAAGCTTATAGTTTTTATACGCTTTTTGGAATTGTGGTTAAAATGTACTCATAAGTTGTCTAAGTAGCAAGGAAATGCATCTAGATATCCCTAATGCATTTTATTTTAGTCTTTAAGTTGTTATACTACAGGTATGTACATATGCATATATGATTTTCAGTAGCTCAGATTTTGAAAGGAAATATAAAGAAAAAATTCGTGCCTTGGAAGCTGAAAATAAGGAATTAAAGCTGGAGCTCGAAAGGGCAAATATGGCTGTTAATTCGATGCGCATAATATTTACTGAGGACAAGATAAGGAAGCTATTGAAACCTGGACAAATCCTTTGGAGATGGAAGGATATTTCAAGCGCTATATGCTTGCATGCTGCTGGCCCAAGAGCATACAATCACCTTTACCCAAAAGGCTTTATTCTCCCGCACGTTACTACTCAGAATCGCTGGTGCTCCAAAATTGATATGGCCGAAGGTATATTAAGTGCATCAATAGAATTTATGCGGCAAAAGAATGATGTGCCTCCAGAAGACAAAATTTGTGTCTTGGTATTTGATGAAATGAAGGTAGCCGAAACATTCGAATATGAGTCACCCGCAGATGTAGTAAAAAAAACCAGCAAATTATGTGCAGGTCGTTTTAGCGCGTGGTCTAAGAAATTCGTGGAAGTATCCGGTTTTTATGGCTTTGACTGGAAAATGTCGAAAGAATTATTATTCAAAATAATTTGTGCTATCTCTGATGTAGGTTTTCCAGTGGTGGCTATCGTATGTGACTTGGGGCCAACCAACCGTAAGTTGTGGAGAGATTTAGGTGTTTCAGCGGGTAAGTTAAATATAATAAACACCTAAAAACGTCTAACAACAAAATAACAAAACTTCTAACAACTCACAACTCTTAAAAGTCAACAACTGCGAGGGCTAATTAATTGTCATCGATTGAAAAATCGGGTAATTAAAATCAAAATTAGTCAGTTTTTTTAATATTATAATAATATTTTACTATAGTTTAATTTTTAGTGGGCTTTCTGCCTTTTTAAATTTGGTCTTATTTACTTTTAGCCAATTTTTCCAGTTTTTTTAGATGTATAGTATTTTTAATCATGCTTAACATAAGCAATTAATAACAAAATATTTAGTTCACATGTATTCAAAAGTTCGTAATATATGTAGTCCTAATTCCACTAATTGTCTTTAGAAAAGCCATGGTTCTCCAGTCCTGTAAAAACGGACGAAAAAGTATTTACTTTTGCTGAAGCACCACATATGGTTAAACTGATACGTAACCATTTCCTGTACACGGGCCTCATGTTCCAAGGTACGTTGTTATCTTCCCACACTGTAGCAGATCTGCTTAAGTATACATCGCAATCTGATGTGTCAATAACTTTTAAAATTTCTGAGGAACATCTTTCAGTAAAAGGAGCAGGTAATGCTTTGATTAAAAAATGTGTATATAAGTATATAAATTTTTCGAGTAATGTTTCCAGGACGACAAAAGGTTAAGCTGGCAACTCAGCTATTTTCCAACACCACCAGCAACGCTATTAGACGTTACTTTTTGCTTGGAATGGATTTGTACAAACCATTGGAAACGGCTGATTTTATTCAGTTAGTTAATGATTGGTTCGATGTACACAACTCCTCACTACATACAATTACCCCGGCAAGGTAAATCTTAGGTACTTATGCCCGTTATTTCTACGGGCAATAATTAAAAAAATACCTAATAAAAAAAATTTTTATTAATAGGAACCATACGGCAATGAGCTTGAAGCAGAAAACGATATACTCAGACGAATGAACTTGGCGATGTCTAACCCAATCGTCCCTGGGAGGAAAAATTTAGAATCTTTCCAAAAGGGAATAATGGTCTCTAACAACGCATAAATACTGCTGCACGATTATGTCAAAAAGTTCAAAATGAATTATGTAGTGACATGTCGTTTGAATCAGGATGTGCTGGAGCACTTTTTTGGTGCTATTCGTAGCAAAGGAGGGTTAAACGACCGCCCGTCCCCTAAAAAGTTCAGATTTAGGCTTCGTAAGTATGTACTTGGTAAGTTTTTACACAATTCAATTATAACTATAATTTATAACTTATACATATTTATTTATAAACTTAGCTAGAAATACTGAACACTTAAATAACATAGGGAATGTGCAGGGTGACGATACAGAATGGCTTAAAAGTTCTTGTATTATGGAAACGTCGTTCCAAGGAGCCAAAGGAGCAGCAAAAGGAGAATCACAAGAAGTAGCGCAAGACTTCCATGAAAAAATTCCTGAAGATGTTAGCGACGAATTTGATGACCTCGATGATACGAATGTAGACGATATTGGAATTCTTCAAGAAGATGCTCTAGAATACGTAGCTGGCTACATTCTCAGAAAGCATAACCTTGAAGAATTCGAATGTTGTAGAAGTTCGTTTTCATGGGTCGATCAATTATCTAAAGGATATTTGAAAAAGCCCACCGAGAATATCATGGCAGAATTGAAGAAGTTAGAAGTTATCTTTTACAAAATGAATGGGAAAGACATACTGCACTGCCACAACTTAAAAAAAACAACTTCTTACCTGAAGTAAGGCTGTTAATCTGCCGGAAATAGCAACAAGTACTTTTTACAGATGCCGCATATTCTTCCGTGTACGGCATTTGAACAAAAGGCTCAAAGTGCAAAAGGCAAAGCAAAGAATAATGGGATACAAAAAAATGATTAAAATCAATCTTTGAATATCCCAATTAAAAAGTAAGTATTTCATTTAGAATACAAAGAGCGATACATAAAGACTTATTAAATTTAATTTTCAACTAGCAGAGCTGGCAGACGTTGGTCCTGGTGCTGCCTTGAAAGCAGCATTTCGCATAGTAGCTTGAAAAGAAACAAAGTGTTCAAAAGCGCACGAGAAAATAACCGGTTTTTTTCGTTTTGTCAATCCTATTTCAAAACGATAAGAGGTGTGATGTGGGTGTTATAGTCGTTTTGGCGATCCATTTTATTTTCTCGTGTGCTTTTTAGCACTCAGTAGCTTGACATTGGCTTAAAAGTGATACTGAAGTTGAATCTATCACGCGATTATTTTTATTGAAAACAATTTTATAATGAAATTTTAAAAAAATATTTGTTCAAATCCAAACATGGTATTTTCAAATAAAACCACATATAAATATAAATATACATATGTATGTAAATGCATTTATGTATATCGTTAAAGAAAATGCATTCAATATTTTGTATGGTTGTTGAAATCTGAAAAAACTAATTTGCTTTTGATTGAACTGTTTGCATTTTCTATGATGATATATTTCTTTTATTCATTTTGCAATTAGTATTCTTTGTGAGTATACTTGTTGGACTACGACATAAAATAACAACACTTTCATTTTCATTTTATTTCAATTGCTTAAAACTTTTACAAACTGCTGTAATCCGCAAAAAAAAGGTTATCGGGTATGTTCTGTATTCCACGTGAAATTAAAAGGTGTGGAATTACCATAGAATTGTTGTTATAAATACATGTTTCCAACAACAATTCTATGCCCATTCCACACCTTTTAATTTTACTTGGAACGCAGAACATACCCCTACGGGTATGCATATACATGCAAGTTTCATTCTGTTAGAAATGAAAAATAGAAAACATGAACAAAAAACCATAGTCAATCAGTATTAACACAAACTACACAAAATCCTATATACATATAAATACACACAAAAATCAAGTTGTCGAATTTAGACCGGGCGATCCGGCCATTAGGTGTTGGTATCTAAAAATCCATGAAGCCATACTAGTAGATAATTTTGCCATCCAGCTCATTTAAATCTTCAGCAAGAGTCAGACGCAGCTGCCTTCATCATGGTATCTAGGTTTGCTATTACCTTAATAAGGTCCTTTGACTATTCGATGCATTGTCTGCGAAGGCATTTCTGATCCAGTTATGATTTCTGGGTGGCTGGGAAAATAATTTCTTATAAGTATTATGTGCATAATATCTATTATGTATGCACATGGAAGTAAGCTTCTCTACCTTCTTTTTAACATTACCACAGAAATTAACATTTTCACCATTTCAATAGTTGCTAAAACATTGAATAACTAATTTATTAAAAAAAACAATTTCTTGCAAAGTTTTGCCAAGCACAATTTCTTAATGTTTTAGTCATATGTTTCTGACAAGTAAAACACGGTGTTACACAAACAAAATTAGTGTTGTTTTTTGTATTGTGAAATTTTTGTAGAGTTGCTTTGACCTAATAAATGTCATGTACGTATGTGAATTGTGTAAAGTAAAAAAATGCCCAACACTCAAATATGAGAGGCCTACTCATCGCTCTCATTAATGTTCATATACAGGAATTGTATGTACCCAGATAAAAAAAAATATGTATGGAGCATATATTATATCCCATATATGCTTCGGATCCGAAAAATGAGGGTATATAGGCATCTATATAATTAATAGGCGAACATGTTTTTTGTAATCCCTTTTACGCTGGTACCACTACACCGATTTTAAAAAGATTTATATGGTTTTAAAGGATTTTCTCTACAGATGTGCAGAATCTATATTTTATTGAAATCGGTTTAGTATTTTGGGAGCTATAAGCGTTTAAAGTTGCTACTACTACATGCACACATATTACACACGCATTTATTTGCTTACAAGTAAAAAAGAAACAAAACATGAGTGTGTGTTTGTAGTATTTCCCTTGATCTAACAATTTTTTTCTTCACTTATTTGTTGTTGTATGAAAGCCATAATACTTAAAGGAAGAGAAAGAATTGAATAAAATGAATTAGCTTGGTTGAAGGGATTTTGATTATGTTTTTTTTAATTTCATGTATTATTTAATTATGCTTGCATATATAGGGTGTTTTTTTCAGGGGTATAGAACTTCGAATTGAAATAAACCACAAGAAAATCGTTTTAATGTCCATCAATTTGGCTTTATTGGAAGGATAATTTTATGCCATTAATGTTTAAATATGATTTCGGGCATGTGGCCGCCGCGGCTAGCTCGAATAAAGCCAATTCTACAGGTCCAATTTTCAACCACTTTTTCGAGCATATGGGGCCGTATGTTGGCAATAACGCCACGAATGTTGGCTTCCAAGTCCCCTAACGTTTCTGGTTTGTTGGCGTAGACGAGCGACTTCACATATCACCAAAGAAAATAATCCAATGGTGTCAAATCACACGATCTTGGTGGCCAATTGACAGGTCCATTCCGCGAAATTATGCGCTCATCGAATGTTTCCTTCAATAAATCGATTGTGACGTGCGCTGTGTGGCATGTAGCGCCGTCTTCTTGGAACCACAACTCATCCACATTCATGCCATCCAATTCGGGAACAAAATAGTCGGTTAGTCGGCTCCAATTGCTGTGCACGGTGGCGAATCGATTCATTCGGGTCCTCTTCAACACTTTGCTCTACAGCGGCAATTGTTTCTTCGGTGCGCACTGTTCGACGTCTCTGCGGATGCGTATTATCACATAGAGTAAACGTAGTGCGAAAACGATCCATGGTTAACCGAATTAATTGCTCTGATGGACGATTATGTCGACCATAAAATGGACGGAGCTTGCGGTAAACTTCGCGAACTGAACCATTATTTTCGAAATAAATTTGCACGATTTGCAAGCGTTGTTCTTTTGTCAACTTGTTCATGATAAAATGGCAAACCAAACTAAATATTAATCACTTGACAGCTGACAAAATGGCCGCCAGTTAAAAAAGTGATGCCAACTTAAAGTTCTATACCTCAATAAAAAACACCCTTTATATGTAAGTTTGTGTGTGGCTGTGTTTTAAAAAAAATTTTATGACGCTTAGATAGGTACATTTTCTTTGAATCTTAAATTATTTACATTTTGATTCTAGAACAGTGGTGTCAAAAATAAAACTATAGTTGTATGTGTGAGAAAAATTGTCTTAATCGTCTCTGAAGTACATCGAAAAAAATAAATATTTGCAACAAATGCAGTTTAGTGAAGCAGGTCAAAACATATAAAAAGGAGTCTATATGATAGAAAACTAAAAAATAAAGAATAAAAATTAAATAAAAAATTTGGGGGCGGCCCATATTTTCTGAGTTACGGGGCTGTGAACTTTTCATAGGAAACTATGAAGAATTTCTTAAAATAAATTTTTAAATATCTTATCTGATAGAAACGTGAAAAATAAGAAGAAAAAATTAAACAAAAAAATTGACTGCGACCAATATTTCCCGAGTTATTGGTCTTTTAAGTTTTGATTTAAAATGCAGTTTAGTGAATCTGCTACAGAGAAAACCAAAACGTCTTTTTAATATATATTCAATTGTTTCGTTAAAAGTTTTGTAACATAAAATACATTGAATGTCGCAAAAAGCATTACTGATCATAGAATATTTTTCGCATAACACTTTTTTTCTTTCATTGTGTCTAGAAAGAACTTAATACACCCACTGCGCATGTGTTTTCGTCGCTGTTTCATTGACGACTAAATGGAAGAGAATAAGAATGTGTGTGATTTTAGTTTGCACAATTGTGCCATGAAACTGACATCATTGTTCTAGAATACGGACGAGTGTGTCGTCCGTTTGGTATATCTAGTATAAGATTATATTGTACATTCATACATTTTCATACATCTATGTGTAAATATTTCCTATACAGTATGCAAAGTTCACAAAATCGCACTGTTGTGCTATAAATTAAATTACTAAACTTACTTTTTTTAGATTTTGAACAGGTAGGTTATGAAACATTTGTTTGGACAAATAAAGAAAAACGAACTAAAAGTCATTTCATTCCTCATTTTAAGTCAAAAGGTGAATCAATTATTTAAAAAACACAAAACTGATATTCGTACATAAAATTTAATTAAGAAATCAGATTAAAAACTAATGCAGTTAATTATAAAAGAAAAAATAATTCGTCTAACAATAGTTTTCAATATAATTTTTTCAGTAATATGAACTTTGTTTCTTATATAGAGAATTCTTTTATTTTCGATAAAACTAATAACTGAATTATCCTTTTGATTATTTGATCCACTATTTATAAAATCATACAAGAATGTTTTTTTTAAATTTTTCTTTTTTAAACGTTGGGAGTACGCATATAAACTTTGCATACCGTATGTGTTTTGTAATGGATTTCCAGTTTACCAGTGATAAAATACCATGCTTTTTTGATTGCCAAAACGATCTTATGTGAGATATCATGTATGCATACATTCTTATATGGCTCCATATATTAAATCTTATATATATGGATCCACATATGAAGAGCTTCATAATGAAATTTCCATATATGAGCTCATATATATTATAACACATTTCATATATGAGTTCATATATAATAGTTTTGCAATGTATAATCACATATATATCCATACATGAATTCATACATACTCATATATAGTTATATACACTCATATATTAAATATATATATATATATATATTTTTTAAGACGTTTTTTATTTATTGTATCTTCAATTATAAACTAACAATAAGTATTCAAATCTTAATCTAAAGTATAATTATTAGGCCCAACCAATGTCGGACATAAACTAAGTGATAGTTATTAATAATCATAAGTAGTGATAAGCACAAAAAAAAATATTTTTAAGCAGCTGAAGCTGGAGTGCTGTTTATTAGAGCACTTGTATCTCTCTTTTTTAAGCGGATGTGTCCAGTAAAGTTCAATATATTACGAGCAAGCGGATTAGGATGTGACTCGAGTTTTGTTAGATATTTGCCTGCGTATTTTGCAATTTCTTCAGTCACTAGTGTCATATTTAAATCACGATGTATATTTGAATTTTTGATGTACATACCATGGAGCCGACGTTATCAAGCGTAAAATTTTGTTTTACCTTCGTTGGATTTTTTCAACATTTGAAAAAATATATGGACCATATATAATTTTTTTAGCTGGGTACGTAGTTTTTGTCGCACTAATAAGCGGCTATGTGTGTGTTCATTTGTGTTAATAAATTATGTACATATAAAAGCATTGCACAGATGCATCTGTTTGCACCAGTTTTGCGTGTTTTTTGGTTCTTGTATGAAAAAATATGTGATTTAGCGTTTCTTTTACTGGTTATAAATGTTGATTTTTAGAGCAGTTATTGTATGGTTGATCAATGACCAAATGAGAAAAACACGTTTGTATGTATTTGTTTTTCTATAACAAATAAGATACATAAAACTGGTTTTAACATAAGTACCACATGGTGTGTTGAAAAAAAAGTCCATGGTTGATGAATGAATGAATGAAAGTAAAATTTCACATACACATGTAAGTAAATGATACATGTACATGAAACACATGCATTTTTAATTACTCTCAGAGCAAAATTGTCTCTTTCTCTCTCTATACTTTGGCTGCGCCCAGCGTTACCATATGTGAAGATTTATCTTATTTTCGAAGTTTTTCGGGATGTTAAAAAGACTAAAAGATTTCTTTGTTGAAAATAAGATTTTTAAGAATATGTTATTTGGTACTTTTAGTATATTATTTAAGGTCCTTTTGACTAAAGTACTGAAATATTTTCTTCTTTCCTTCATCAAAAGTATGAATTATATGCATACATATATTTATCTTATACATGTCCTATTCAGTAAATATTTTGTATTATTTACCTTTACGTTTGTTAGTTCATTTGAAACAAAATAAATTTCTCCGGAATTTGATTTCAGTAAAATCAATGCATATTAATTTATTTTGTGTAAAATCACTAAAAAAAAGATTTTTAATGAGAAAAAAAAGATTTTTAATGAGAAAAAAAGATTTTTTTTGCTTGACTTGAAGGTTTTTGAGAAAAGAATATGGCAACACTGGCTGCGCCACAAAATAACATAACGAACGTCCACATATACATCTGCACATCATGTATTTGTTTGAATAGTGGTTTTTTCATATAATTGTATTACAATATGTATTTTTGGGCAAAAACAGATCAAACAGTTGCTCAGCAGCAATACAATAAGCAATTGTTATTTGTTTTAATTGTATTTTAATTTGGAAAAACGCACACACAATAACTCTTATACTAGTTATGTCGCTCACACTACAATTATATGGTACATACCATGGTATATTTGTTTTGGCTATACAAACGAGTATACAAATGCAACCCTATACATACATATTTACATATGCATAACGATTTTTTTTTTATGAAAAACAAAGTAATTAAGATATTTTGGAAAAAAACAAACATGTTAACACAGAAAAAAGTGTTCACCAATTCATATTTTCAATTAAAAATTTAATTCATTCAATTAAATTTTTAATTGCATTAATTAATTTGAGTGGAAAAACTTAACTGATATTATCATTATTATTATTATTATTATATTATATAAAATTGTTTTTAGGTGAAAATTTATAATTAGAAAATTGATATTGATATTACAAATACAAATTGATATTACAAATATTTTAATTAATATTACAAAATCATTCATATTTCTTTTTTGTTTGAAACGTAAACATTAAGGTCGTTGTCATGGTCAAAAAACATAAGAATTCAAATAATAATAGTTTTTGATTACTTAGGAGATAAAAAATTAATATAATAAAAATCCAAGCTAGGAACCTAAGAAAAAAAACATGTTAATAAGTACGTTAACTTTAAGATAAAAAACATAAGAGTTCAAATAATAATTGTTTATTAATTACTTCTGAGAAAAACTAATAAATATAATAAAACCCCAGTCGTTAAGTAGGTTTGCGGTCAGGTTTGTGTATGTTGTTTGGCCTTCGAGACTTTTTCGCCTCGCTCATACTGGTTGAGTGATTTACTACGGACTTGGTAGAATTATGCAGGTACCCGCAATTCTACAACGCCAATATTACTAGAGTTCAAATTGATATTGAACTTTTGCTCGTATGGTGCAATTAGTTGTTTAAAGCACGCCTGGTCATCAAATATCCTAACTGGAATATTTTTCTTTGTAACTAAACCAACACAACATTTCAGAAAATTATTCCTATCCATGGTGGTGCTTAAGAGTATTGTATTCTTTTTCTTACTTTTTTTTAACACATCTCCAATATCATGCTTGTAAATAAGCTTATAATTATAATGGTTTTTTATGTTTGCTTTTAATTTTCCAGATAGCTCCTTTTTGCGCGTTTCTATTAAGCAAGTGCTCTTTTCTATATTAGTAGTAGGGAATTGGGGTTTCGGCCGCAATTAAAATTGTTAAATTGTTGCTGAAATTGTTAAATTTGGGTAATTAAAATTTGGAAATTGTTAAATTCTTGGAAATTTGTGAAATTTGATACCTACGAGGGTGGTTCAATAAGTCCGTCTTATTTTTTGTTTACATAAGAAGTTTTTTGTTTACATTAACCCTTGTGGGAACGGGTGATTTTTTTGGGTTACATTAATTGTGATAACGGGTGATTTTTCTTGAGGTTTTTTATGAGTATATATACAGACGAGGAAAATCATGAAAATGATTTTTCCTAATACCAATGGTGAAATAGTGATTATTAATTTTTCCTAATGCCTACGGCAATGCATTATTATTCTTTTTTTCAAATGCCGACGGCAAAACATGATTATTATTTTTTTCAAATGCCGACGGCAAAACATGATTATTATTTTCTAATGCTCCCAGTGTTGTCAGACTGTAGAAATTTGTTATCGTAATACTATATCAGTAATATCAGAGAAAATAGATTTGATGACTACTAGGTCATATGGTCTCATATGAATCATGGGAATGTGCTTGTGTGATTTCCTCACGCTAATAAATTCTTATAAAATAAAATAATTAAATAAATGAATAAAATAATTAAATAAATTATTTTATATATTTATAAAACGTTCTCATGTATGTGAACACTCCTAATGCTTGTGTGTGGGGGGTCCAGCTTGTTTGTCGCTGGTAAGCTTATATTCTGTTTATTTGTTTAAGAAATATATTTGTATGTATGTATGTACGTATGTATGTGTGTATGATGTATGTATGTATGTATGTGCGATCGAAGGAACTTGTGCGTGGAATATTTTGTGGCTGTGTAGAATACATTTATATTTTGCAACGTAATCATTTTCTTTGTCTGCGATTATTTTAAAGCAACAAAGTTTCAACTAAGTACAGTCATCAGCATAGAAACAAAAAGTAAAAACTGTGAATGCTGCAAGGATACTGCTACTAATTTTCGTATAAATACGCCAACTTTTCCAACCAACACATCAGTACTTTATTGTATTTACAAGTAGTATCATCAGCAATTGTGTTAAAGTTGTATAATAATAAAATAATTAAAAATGAGTTATACAGGTTATCAGTATAATAGATGCCATAAGGTATACAAATACCAAAAGTCCTATTTGGATCATGTGAAAAGTCATAGCGTGCAGGATCAAATGGTCGTAAGTCGGGGTACAAATCAAGAGCAACCGCAGACATTTGTTCAAAATCGTCAACAGCAGATAAATTCATTTCATCACCAGCAGCACCCTTCTCTACAGTATCCCCAATATCAACAATACGGTATGCCTAACTGTTACCCTACACCAATGTCATGCAGTAATCAGTTTTTGGCATCAGGAGTACCAATGCAATATGAGTATCCAAGTTACAATTATAATCCCGTCACACCAGTTAACCAAATGGAGCAGTATTCCAATTTGATGCAATGGCAACCTCTTAATTATCATCAACAAGAGCAGCAGCTACAACAACAAGCTCATCGACAAGGTGTGGATATCCTTGGAGGGAGAAGTAGAAGAAAAAAGAGAAGAAACTCTGCCAACTGCAATGAGTACTTCGCATGCTAGGAGAGAAGAAGTCGAAGAGAATGTGAGATATTACAAAATATCGAAAGCCTTCAAAAACCATATCGCCACATATATAATACTAAATAAAAAGGACCAGCTTCTCTTGGAAGAATTTATTAATGAAAACATGAATATTTTTATTGAGAGACTTCAAATATCTTTGTCTAAACTTATAATAATTAAATTTCATGTGAGTATTGTAGCGGAGTACATCAAAATTGTAGAAGAAGAATTGGAGTTGTGTGTTATAACACATGTAGCCAAAATGACTTTAGTGACGAAGCCAGATAACATTGAAGAATTATTCCGTAAAGAGATTGAGGAGATTTCAACCAAAATGTCCGAATTTGAAGAGCGAGATTCTAATTGGACTTTGTCACGCATAGTTCGAGCAGAAATCAACATCAACAAATCTTCGCTAGTCAAAAGATCAAGTTGGATATCCACACCTCAAAAATTAGTAAGAAAATTTGCATGCATCAATATTGAAAATAGTGATGAATACTGCTTCAAGTGGTGTCTAATCGCTGCCATGGATACTACCAACTATCATGATGCCAGACGCTGCAGTTCTTATAATATTCATGACATTTCTGCAGACATTATTTCTACGCGAAATGGTGTAACACTAAATTTCAAAAACTTAACTTACCCATTAGCACTAAACAAAATTAAGGAGTTCGAAGTAAATAATCCAGCAATAAGTGTTAATGTGTTTGGGTACGATGAGGGAGCAGATCAAATTATCGGTCCCTATTATGTGACCAAAGAGGAGAAAGTAAAGCATGTCAACTTGTTGCTTTTGGAGAATGGTGAAGTTCATCACTACATTTTGATAAAAGACATATCAAGGTAAGTTAGAAAATTATTCAACACTTTAATTTAATGATACATATACTTGTTTTATATATTTTATAATAGAGACATTTTACTAATAAACTTTTGTATATTTTTTGTCATTCACAGACTTTTACACACACAGATTGCAAAACACAAAAGTAAGCTACATTTTTGTAATAGCTGCCTACAGCACACTCATAACGAAAATAGTATGAGTAGCCATAAGACAGAATGCGGCAAAATCGTTACAACTATGCCATCAGGACCAGATGCAGTTCTAAGTTTTAAGGGGCATCAGAGGAAAATGGATGTCCCCTTTGTGGTGTACGCAGACTTCGAATGCATCCTGGAAGACATTATTAATAACGTGAGTAGCAAAACCAGTCTTGTCAAAAAGCACACTCCTTAGTTACTACATTAAGTGTCTCCATAACAATAAGTTAGATAAATTAAGGGTTTATACAGGGAAAGATGCTTCACAAAAATTTGTTTCATTTTTAATTAAAGATTGTGAGGATATTTATAATAATCATTTAGTAAATAATAGGCAAATGGATACTTCATCCCCTTCTGATATTTATAATTTTTATAGTGCGGTGAATTGTCATATTTGTCAAAAATTTCTAGGTAAAGACCGCGTTAGAGAGCATTGTCACATTAGCGGTAAATATAGAGGTGCAGCCCACAATAACTGTATTTTGAATTACCAAATTTTCAAGTTTATACCAGTTTACTTTCACAATTACTCAAATTATGACTCACATCTTTTTATTAAAGAACTAGGTGAAATTTCAATGCAACTGAAAGTATTCCTCTCAATAAGGAGCTTTATATATCACTCTCGCAATTTACACAAATGAGCGATGGTCATAATCTTGAAATAAGATTTCTTGATACATTACGCTTTATGGCTGAGAGTTTGGAATCATTAGCCTGCAATTTGTCGGTTACTGATTTTAACACTATAAGGTCCTTATTTCAATCAGAAAAAGAATTTCAGCTTATTAAGAAGAAATGTATTTTCCCCTATGAGTACCTAAATTCATTTCAATAATTAGACGAGTGCCAGCTGCCTTCACGCAGTGATTTTTTTAATAAGTTGAACAATTAAGAGTGTTCTTTAGAGGAATACTCACATGCTGTAGAGGTTTGGAATACTTTTGGCTGCAAAACAATGAAAGATTACATGGAACTTTACTTAAAAACAGATGTCCTCTTACTGACAGATATTTTCGAGAACTTTAGAAAAGTTTGTAAAGGTATTTATGAGCTTGATCTATGTCAATACTATACCGCACCTGGACTTTCCTGGGATGCAATGTTAAAATACACAAAAATTGAACTAGAATTATTGACCGACATAGACATGTACAATTTTATGAAAAAAGGTATACGTGGGGGAATCGTACAGTGTAGCCAAAGATATTCGAAAGCGAATAACAAATATTTGGAAGATTTCGATAAAGAGAAGCCCTCAGAGTTTCTTGTCTATTTAGACGCAAATAACATTTACGGTTGGGCAATGTCGGAATATCTTCCTCATGGTGGGTTCAGATGGTTATCGCAAGACGAGCTGAATCTGGTTTCAAACAGCATAGCTGACAATGGAACAGACGGTTATGTATATGAAGTCACTTTAGATTATCCTTCTTACATGACTTGCATAATGACCTACCTTTTTGCGCTGAAAATAAAAAACTACTGCAAGCGAAATATAGCAAGTTGATAACCGATTTCTCTACAAAGCAATCATACGTGATACACTTTAGAGTTCTGAAACAATGCTTAGAAAATGGGTTAGTTTTAAACGGGTACATGCAACCTAAGTTTAAGACAAAACTCTCATTGAACTATATGGACACGGACTCTTTTATATATTCAATAAAGACGGATGACTTTTACGCTGACATAAAAAATGACATAGAAGAACATTTTGATACATCGGACTATCCCACGGACAATACTTATAATTTCCCATTAATAAATAAAAAAGTTCTAGGCATGATGAAAGATGAAAACTGCGGTAAGACAATGACAGAATTTGTTGGGCTGCGATCAAAAATGTACTTATTCAGTGTACAAAATCAAAATGACGTTAAAAAATCGAATGGGGTAAAAAGATCCATATTAGATAAATATAGTTTAGCTACTTATAGAAACTGTTTATTCAATAAGACTAATGTATACGATAATATGTTAACATTTAAATCTAAGCTTCACCATATATATCCTAAGAAATTTATTATTCGACATATTGTCAGAAGTTTATTTTAATTTGAAATTTATTTGCTGGTGGTTCAGCGTTGTCTATATATTTCATTGTTGCTGTAACAAATCATCAGTAGACTTCAACCACACATTTTGAATAGTCACAAACCTCTTATCTTATGCACAGACTTTCAAGAACTATTTGAGAATTCACAAATAATAATATTTTTGAAAATCACAAAAGAAAAATAAGCGTAGTAGGCTTTGAAACTAATACAAAAAACCCAGCAAATAATTTATATTCGATTTGAATCTATTTTATTTTTCTACACCTTTATACAATTAGAAATCCATTGGATAACAATAAAAGTAATTATAAGGCAAAATGAAAAATAAAATCTAAATTTAACATTTAAGAAATTTATTATTCGACATATTGTCAGAAGTTTATTTTAATTTGAAATTTATTTGCTGGTGGTTCAGCGTTGTCTATATATTTCATTGTTGCTGTAACAAATCATCAGTAGACTAAAAAAATTATTAAAATTATTTGCTGGGTTTTTTGTATTAGTTTCAAAGCCTACTACGCTTATTTTTCTTTTGTGATTTTCAAAAATATTATTATTTGTGAATTCTCAAATAGTTCTTGAAAGTCTGTGCATAAGATAAGAGGTTTGTGACTATTCAAAATGTGTGGTTGAAGTCTACTGATGATTTGTTACAGCAACAATGAAATATATAGACAACGCTGAACCACCAGCAAATAAATTTCAAATTAAAATAAACTTCTGACAATATGTCGAATAATAAATTTCTTAAATGTTAAATTTAGATTTTATTTTTCATTTTGCCTTATAATTACTTTTATTGTTATCCAATGGATTTCTAATTGTATAAAGGTGTAGAAAAATAAAATAGATTCAAATCGAATATAAATTATTTGCTGGGTTTTTGTATTAGTTTCAAAGCCTACTACGCTTATTTTTCTTTTGTGATTTTCAAAAATATTATTATTTGTGAATTCTCAAATAGTTCTTGAAAGTCTGTGCATAAGATAAGAGGTTTGTGACTATTCAAAATGTGTGGTTGAAGTCTACTGATGATTTGTTACAGCAACAATGAAATATATAGACAACGCTGAACCACCAGCAAATAAATTTCAAATTCATATATATCCTAGTAAATTAAATATGGTAGTCTTAAGTTATGGAGACGATAAGAGAAAAATTAGGTCAAATAATATTAACACATATGCATGGTATCATATGCATAGGAAACTAACCCTGAATACGAACTTGATATGTTGCTAGATGAAATTGCTTGAATGCAAGAAAATAGCTAAAATTAGTTAATTTTTAGTTAAGTAGTTAATTTTTAAATTGTAAATAAAATCTTAGTTATTAAGAAACATTATTGTAAATAAAATCCTATTTATTGTTGTTAAAATGATTTTAAATAAAATCCTTTTTATTTAGAAAAATTATTGTACATAAAATCCTATTTATTAAGAAAAATGGTTGTAAATAAAATCCTATTTATTAAGAAAAACTATTGTACAAATGTATATGAACTTACATACATATGTAAAAAAATTAAAAAAAAAATGAAATAAAATATTGAAAAGAGAATGAAATATGTGAATGGTGTTTATTTCTTTATTGGCTTTACACCGTTGAATCAAAAAAACTTTCGTTTTTGCTTATTTGCAAATTCTTGTTTTCATATCGCTTAAACATGCACAGTCTTGTTTTCCCTGAGAGGTTCTGCACAAAACAAATTGAATTTCACAATATTATGAAATTCCATTAAATTTCATATTTTCATAAAGAGAAACAATTTAGATAATCGGATAAGTCCTTATAATTTTCAATACATACAAGTTTCTGTAATTTTCTATTCGAATAAATGATTCCTAAATTTCCTTTAAAAAAATAATACAAAACAAGGAATAATTTAATTTAATTTTATTTATTTTCATAATACATTTTAATTCAATTTTATTTATTTTATCATATTGCTTAAGCAGAGAAGGTGAACAAAGCTTAATTGTTGAAAAAAAAAATAAATAAAAAGACATGAAAGAGTTTTGTAAAATATAAAATATAAACATTCTATTTTCTTTGTTCATTTTGGTAGAGTATTCAACATGAAAACTCCTCTAAAATATGGAATATTTATAGAGAAACGGTTTATGTCCACATCAGATAGTGGTCTGTTCGTAGCATCTCTAAGAGTTTTTTGATTCCTCTTTGTAAACTAAACCATAACCCTTTTTATATGGTTTTAAGTAAAGTCCCTTTCCAACTGCTATAGATTCCATCGCTCTATTATGTCTAATTGCTTCATCAAGTTGATTTTTTGCATTCTTTGTTGCATTAACAGCTTTAGCTATAGCAGCACCTCCAGTTGTTAGACTACCAATTGCACCCAGAGCAGTTAAAATCGGTATTAGAGGCAAACAACCACCAATTTTTGGGATACGTATTACATGTGGTACTATAATTTGAGATTTTCTTCCTTTTAATGATTTGTTGATAGTTTTTCGGGCAATTTTAATTGCTTAGTTAATATCTAATGGTTTTTCATTCTTTAGTATTTTTGTTGCAGCTCTAATTGATGTTCTAAACAGTTTTTCATCATTTAGCTTGTTCTTTTTAACATTTTTCTTTTTTTCCACACCCATATCAAATTTTGTTTTGGCTTTCATTGCGTTAGTAACCATATAGGCAAATGATTTTTCACCAATACTACTATCTTTTGATAAAACTCGATCCCAAGCTGAATTTTCAAGTATTTTATCAGCTTTATGTCTAGTGCTTAAATCCTTATTTTTTGAATAAGCTATATCGTGATCTTTACAAGCAGAGTCCAATAGATTAATTCCTTTATCACCTCGATTTAAACGTTTTTGTAGTTTTGTTCCAGCTCCACGGTACTGATATCCAGGAAGATAAAGTTCAACAGGTAGAGAGTTTATTATTTTATCTACTATACCTCCTCCAACGAAGGTGTTTTTATGACTAAACGTTTTCTGATATCGTATAACCATATTATCTAATTTTTTCTATAATAAGAGGCAACATTTATAAAATGTATTTAATTACAAAAATGCAGTTAGTGAAACAACATAAAAATATTTTAGTTCGTAATATTGATGAATCATCGTACATCACTTCAAAAATAAAGCATAGTGCCCTCTTACCAAATTCTATTCGTGCTCTAATAGTAGGGCCATCAAATTGTGGAAAGACTAATGTTATGATCGGCTTACTAGAAAGTCCTAATGGACTCAAGTTTGAAAACATCTATTTATACCCAAAATCTCTTTATCAACCCAAATATGAGTACCTGAAGAAACTAATTTCGCCAATTAAAGGAATGGAATATTATACATTCACCGATAATAAATCAGTTATTCCACCTAAAAAGCTAAAACTAGTTCAATTATGATATTTGATGATGTTGCATGTGAGAAGGAGAATAATATAAGTTCATATTTTTGTATGGGACGGCATAGGGATGTTGATTCATTCTACTTGTGTCAAACTTATACTAGAATTCCCAAACATTTAATAAGAGACAATGCAAATGTTATTACAATGTTTAAGCAAGATGAGACAAATATGAGGCATGTTTATAGGGATCATGTCGGCAGCGATATGGGTTATGAAAAGTTCCAAGAAATTTGTTGAGAGTGCTGGAAGGATAAATATGGCTTGTTAGTGATAAGCAAAGATAATGAATTAAACGATGGTCGCTACAGAAAGCAATTTGACTATTTCATAACTATATAAACTACTTCTCATAAAAGATTGACTTTAGTTATTAATCTAACCTTAAACTTGATACATCTATTTGCTATAACCTCATCCGATACCTGATAAGCTGATCTCCAAACTATACCAGCTACCTGAAAACCAGACCAGCTCCTGATAAGCTGATCTGAAAACCAGACCAGGTCCTGATAAGCTGATCTGAAAACCAGACCAGCTCCTGATAAGCTGATCTGAAAACCAAACCAGGTCCTGAAAAGCTGATCTGAAAACCAGACCAGGTCCTGAAAAGCTGATCTGAAAACCAGACCAGGTCCTGAGAAGCTGATCTGAAAACCAGACCAGGTCCTGAGAAGCTGATCTGAAAACCAGACCAGGTCCTGATAAGGTGATCTGAAAACCAGACCAGGTCCTGAAAAACTGATCTGAAAACCAGACCAGGTCCTGATAAGCTGATCTGAAAACCAGACCAGGTCCTGAAAAGCTGATCTGAAAACCAGACCAGCTCCTAATAATCTGATCTGAAAACCAGACCACCTCCTAATAAGCTGATCTGATTGCTGATACCTTTTATTTGCCCTTAGCAAACATGGATGAGAAAATTTTAAAACAGTTGGTGTTGACAAGAAATGTGTTGAAGAAAAAGCTTCGTAGTATAAAAACTGGTGAAATAGATACACGTGAACCATTAAGAGACACATTTAAACCTATAACAGAACCTCTTAAAGAATTCATAAATAGTTCTAAAAATATTAAAAGAATTCATATGGAAGAAGAAAGTAACATCAAGACTGAAGTTGAAAATAATACAAGTTTAAAGCCTGAAAACCCATCAGTCAAGATAGAGACAAGTACACCAAATAAAACTAGTAGAAGTGACAATTTTTGATAATACCATCTTATTTAATGATGTTAATACTGAAAATGATGATGATGATGAAGATGATTTTTACTCACAGACTTCCAATTCAGAATATACTTATATTGATTTATCAGTTTTGGAAGGAAGAAATGAATTAGATACAAACTATGGCCCACATAAAGATTACAATAATGAATGGAAATTTGGTGATAGTAGCCTAAAATTGAATGAAGATAAAATACAAGTTGGTGGTCAAATATGGGCTCTAACACCAGGACTATTTTCTCTAATGTTTCATAAAATACCAAAAAATTACGATAAATTTGAACTTGAAATCTATAAAAAGATTTTAATTACTACTAATGCATAAAGAAGAGACTTTAAACCTGATGGTAAAATTAAGGGTACTAGAGGATATAAATATAAACATACTATTAAGAAATTTATTGATGAGAAAAACCAGAAGAATTTACCTGAATCAACAGGATCTGAGCCCAAAGGTAGCTATTTAGGTGAGGGAATGATACAAGGTAACATCAATAAGCTCAACTATATATACTGGGACGATCCAAATGAGGTAGTAGATCGACTTCGACTACTGCTCGCATCACAAGGTGCAGGTCATACTAATCACAATAACGAAATTGTATCAATTATTGGAGAGCTACGTGAAGTGAATATAATACAATAACTTGAATAAACTATATAGAGTATGTCTGTTGATAAATTTGGACACTATTTAAACGATACTAGCAGCACAATTTCTTTGAAAAATGCACCTAAACTGCTGGGGTTCTTTGTGGATACGAACAACAACATTGATGTCCAAAACAAAAGGATCAAAAATGTTGCAAAAGCTCTGGAGGAAAACGATGTTATCAATAAATTGTTTTTGCAAACTCAAATCGAAAAATTAGAAGAGAAATTATTAACATACTTTAAGGGGGATAATACTATAATACGAGAAGATATTCAAATGCAAATTGAGGAACTACAACGCGAAATAAAATTAGATATAGAAGAAAATTATAAAATTGAAAAAGATATTCTACAAATTAAAAGATCCTTTGAAGAACAAATTGAACAGCTTAATGAAAAAATTTATAGATTAGAAAATTACATGTTTGTATCAATAGCTGAAAGTGCATCAAGCAGATCACAACACTCTGCAAAAAATCTTTAAAAACAACTTAATGTCTTCAAAAAGAAATTTAGTAAATGAACTCCATAAGCAAGCACGAAAACAATTTGTGCGTCGCAGAGTTGTAATGAAAGGAATAGATGATCTTTGGCAAGCTGATTTAGTTGAAATGGGGAACTATTCTAAAGAAAATAGAAATTATCGATTTTTGATGACTGTAATTGACACATTCTCAAAATTTGCATGGGCAGTACCGCTAAAAACAAAAACAGCACTGGAAACAACCAAGGCAATGGAAGATATTTTTGAAATGGGACGAGTACCAAAAAACTTACAAACAGATGATGGCAAAGTATTTTTCAACAAACACTTTGGAAAATTAATGCATAAATACAACATTAATCACTACTCAACATATAGCATTATGAAAGCATCAATAGTAGAACGATTTAATAGAACATTGAAAGGAATGATGTGGAAAAAATTTAGTTATAATGGTTCATATAAGTGGATTGATATATACAAAGATTTACTCAATGCATACAATAGAAAAGTTCATCGTACAATTAAAATGTCTCCTATTAAAGTCAACTCAACAAATGAGGAAAAGCTGCTAAATACAGTATACAGTCATTTGAAAATGTATAAAATGTCAAAATTTAATGTGGGAGATCATGTTCGCATAAGCAAATATAAGCACACATTTGAAAAAGGTTATACTCCAAATTGGACTACAGAAATTTTCAAAATTACAAGAGTTCAAAATAGTTCAAAATTCCTGCAACATACATATTAGAAGACTATCTTGGCAATCCTATTAAAGGTGGCTTCTATACTGAGGAACTTTCAAAAACTAGATTTCCAAATACATATCTAGTTGAAAAGGTTCTTAAAATTAAAGGGAAGGAGGTATATGTTAAATGGCTGGGATTTTCTAATCAACACAATTCTTGGATAAGTAAAGATGAAATATTATAGTTGGAAGAAAAACTAAATTAGAAACAACAACAGAACCAATAGCAACAACAACAATAGCATTAATATTAAGAACCTAATGTTAATTTTGAAATAAGAAAATGAAATAAATATGTAAATCATACTTATAAGCCATACTGTGTACTAAATATTATTTAATTGTAATCAGACTGTTATAATGTCAATAACACTTACTCTGAGCTCTAACTCATCAGAACTATCTGCTAGTTACTTTCTTCCTATTGAATTGCATGGTGCATATGAGTGTGCTCTAACTGATTTTCATTCATACAACAGTATTCAAATGTAGACACCTACAACAATATGTTTCATATAGGGGAACATATAATTGAAATACCAATTGGATCTTACGAGTTAAATGATATAGTTGATTTTATAGAAGAGGAATACAAACGACTCTGCCCAGCAAATAAGATTTTTATTGAAGCCAATAACAATACAATGCAAGTTAAAGTTAATAGTTCCAAGGATCCTGTATATTTTAATAAAGACAAGACAATTGGAAAACTTTTAGGATTCAATAGCAAAATCCTAACACCAAACAAATATTATTATTCAGATCTTCCAGTTAATATATTTAAAGTGAATCTCTTGCGAATTGAAAGTAGTATCGCTATAAACACATATATGAATAACTCGAAATCGCATACACTTCATGAATTTCCGATTAATGTGCCTCCAAGCTATAAAATAGATGAGGTTCCAAGAAATCATATCTATTTACCTGTAAACACCAGAGAGATAAGTTCACTAGCGCTGCGCGTACTGGATCAACACGGTGATTTAATTAACTTCCGAGGAGAGGAAATTACAATACGAATACATTTAAGACCAACTAAATAATGCTAATATACAACACAAATACATTGAAAAATATAGCAGCAAGAACAACAACAACATTAAAGCGACCAGCTCAACAAAAAGCTCTAACAACATCAAATAAAAATTTTCAAAAGTCCTTGAATTTTAAATTGAAGACAAAATGAGTTCAATAATAGATGTCTTAGATAAACCCTTGTCTGATGAGAATATAATCAAAAAGGACTATCATACATATGAACCATACTTACAATCTTACAACAATAATGATGAAATTAGAGTTTCAATACAAAATCAAGATTTGTATGTGCTACCCAGTGAGAGCTACATTTATGTAGAGGGGTTTGTTGCCGATGATAATAAGGCCAAATTTTCTTCTTCTTATTATTATTCTTCTTCTTCTTCTTCAGAGAACTTTTTATTAAAAAACAACTTTGTGGCATATCTATTTGATGAAATTCGCTATGAGCTCAATGGAATTGAAATTGACCATACAAGATATTTAGGAGCCACAAGCACTATAAAAAATTGGTTTCTCTGTCACCAACAGAAAGCAATTTGATGCAAAATGCTGGATGGAACAAAATTGACGATGTCACTCTTGAAAATGGATTTTTCAATTTTTATGTACCTCTAAAAATGCTTCTAGGATTCGCCGAAGACTACAACAAAGTTATACTAAATGGAAAACATGAATTGATACTCTTGCGTAATAAGAATGATGAAGATCTTGTACGCTCGAGTGTTTCTACTGAAAAAGCTAAATTTACAATTTCACTCATCTCATGGAAAATCCCACATGTACAATTGTCCGACTTTAGCAAATTGAATATGATAAGAATTATTAACAATGGTGCTTCAATACCTATGGCATTTCGCAGTTGGGATTGTCATGTTAATCCACAATTAAACACAGGTACTAGCCATATCTGTTATGTTAAACTGGCTGCAAATAGAGAACGCCCCCGTTTTGTATTGATTGCTTTTCAACAAGAAAATAAGTTTGCTCATTGTGATTTGACTAATTTAAAAGTACATTTAAATTCAGTCTCATATCCATATGATGATCTTAACATAAAGTTCAAAAATGAACGATATGTATCTAAGATTCCAACAAAGCTACTATATGAAAGATTCTCAACCGCTTCTATTTGCATCAGAGTTTAAGACAAAAGCTCCTATTATTGTAGTAGATGTCAGTCATCAGAATGAATCACTCAATAATGGACCGACTGATATAAAAATAGCATATGAAACAGCAACTAATATTGCAGCAAAGACATCAGCTTACTGCATTCTTATTCATGATCGCATAATAGAATATATACCCATCAAAGGACAAGTTCGAAAAGTCTTATAAACTGAGTAATATGGAAAATAACACAATTTTTATAGACGTACAAGGTTTCAAAAGTAATTCAAATGATTTCATCGCAAAAGAAGTAGCGATTGTTTTCAACAATTATGAATATAACAATTTCATTATAAAACCACCATTTGATTTTAAATGCTTATCAATAAAAAGGCAAAGAGAAGCAAAGTGGCTAACGAAAAACTATCATCACCTCAACTGGACTGCTGGATCAGTTTCTTTTCAAAGCGTTTGCAATTTTTTAAAAGCCATCGCAAGATGTTCTAAAATTTATGTAAAAGGTGAAGAGAAAAGACGATGGTTGGAAAAAATTTTATGCCGAAAAATTTTTAACGTTGAGGATATAGGCTGTATCAACTTTAAACAAATAGAGATTAAGTATTTAGAATATTTTTATTGTAATTATCATAAATTTGGTGGTTGCGCATTAAAAAATGCTATTTTACTAACAAAAGAAATATCTTGCTTTAAATGAACTTTTTCACTCTTTAAAATATTAATGTATGTATTATTATAAAATTTTAAACAATAAATGTATAGAAAAATAAAAAATCTACAAGTGTTTTCTTATTTCAAAAACAAACTACATAAAGGAAAGAGAAGGAAGTGGGAAGGAGGAGGAGAAGTTAGCATTTTTGCTAACTTGCAAATTTTTACTTTTTGTTTCTCTGCTTATGACTGTAGTTAGTTGAAACTTGCTGCTTTAAAATAATCGCAGCCAAAGAAAATGATTACGTTGCAAAATATAAATGTATTCTACACAGCCACAAAATATTCCACGCACAAGTTCTTTCGATCGCACATACATACATACATACATACATACATACAAATATATTTCTTAAACAAATAAACAGAATATAAGCTTACCAGCGACAAACAAGCTGGACCCCCCACACACAAGCATTAGGAGTGTTCACATACATGAGAACGTTTTATAAATATATAAAATAATTTATTTAATTATTTTATTCATTTATTTAATTATTTTATTTTATAAGAATTTATTAGCGTGAGGAAATCACACAAGCACATTCCCATGATTCATATGAGACCATATGACCTAGTAGTCATCAAATCTATTTTCTCTGATATTACTGATATAGTATTACGATAACAAATTTCTACAGTCTGGCAACACTGGGAGCATTAGAAAATAATAATCATGTTTTGCCGTCGGCATTTGAAAAAAATAATAATCATGTTTTGCCGTCGGCATTTGAAAAAAATAATAATCATGTTTTGCCGTCGGCATTTGAAAAAAAGAATAATCATGCATTGCCGTAGGCATTAGGAAAAATTAATAATCACTATTTCACCATTGGTATTAGGAAAAATCATTTTCATGATTTTCCTCGTCTGTATATATACTCATAAAAAACCTCAAGAAAAATCACCCGTCATCACAATTAATGTAACCCAAAAAAATCACCCGTTCCCACATGGGTTAATGTAAGCAAAAAACTCCTTATGTAAACAAAAAGTAAGACAGACTTATTGAACCACCCTCGTAGGTATCAAATTTCACAAATTTCCAAGAATTTAACAATTTTCAAATTTTAATTAGCCAAATTTAACAATTTCAGCAACAATTTAACAATTTTAATTGCGGCCGAAACCCCAATTCCCTACTACTTATATTAAATTTTTTTAGGGGATAAGGTAATAATTATCTTGGTTGAAATCCAATATACAGTTACATTTTTTTATAAAATCCATGCCAATGATTCCATCGCATGGTAACGGAAAATTATTATCTACCACCTGGAAGTAATGTGGTATTAAAAAGTTTTTAAATTTTAAATCGCAAATGTATTTCCAATCGATTTGATATTACCCTGTCCTATTCCACTTGTTGTTTTATTGGTGTTAATTTGGTTTTGTTTAAAGAATTTTGATTTTATTAATGAAATATCTGCTCCTGTGTCTACTAAGAGTGTGAGTGCAGTGTTAGTATTGCCTAATTGAATATGTATAAAGAAGCTCAATTTTAGATTTAGATGGTAAATTTTTACTGATTTAATCCCAGGGGAAGTTCGGAGTTTTCCGAACCATTATCATTTGATTCTGTTGCTCTTACGTAGTTATTGTTCCTACGATTATTATTAAGTCTCTGCCGGTTTCTGTAAAAATTGTTATTATTATTGTTATTATTATAGTTGTTGTTATTATTTCTACGTGGGTAATTATTTCGTCCACGTGATCGTGTGATATTACCGTGGTAACTGTTTCCAGCTTTGTACTTTTGTCCATAGAACAAAATGGTATTTTGTTGACCTGTGGAATCTGTACAACTATTGACAAATTTACTAATAGCATCGTTCATGCTATTAAATTGACCTGCTTCCTTAATAAGCTTAAATTTATCTATGGTACAGTTTTTAGTTAATGCCTTTACGGCAGTTTGTGTGGAATATTTTGTAGCTAGGTCTCATGACAGTCCATCTGAAATGTATGCGGTTTCTAATGCTTTAGTTAAATTTTCTATTTTGCTGCAATAAGCGTTGGCTGTTTTATTGTTTTGTTTTATATATAAAATTAACAGCACAACAGTCCACAGACTCTCCCTTCACGCTACTTTTTAGTATGTTTATTATTTCTGATATAGTTGATTCATTACTGATTAGATATTTTGCAGTTCCCTTAACTTTGTTTTTATTAGTGATACTGCCACCGCTTCGTGAGTACCTTTTATTGAATCTACCATGGACAAGGAGTCAATGAAGGATAGTAAATTTTCTGATTTTCCATCAAAGTCTATAATCAGCTTTGATGCTGTGTTCAAAGAGTCCACTACAGTTTGAGTCATTGTGGATTCAGTTATAGGCATAGAAATATTAAATGTTACACTTTCGTGTACTGAATTTGATAGTTCGATTTGTATCGATTTTTTATCCACTAATTTTGAAACACTGCTTGTTAAGTCAAGGAAAAATGCGTCTGCTGCTCTTTGGTGAGCTACTGTAAGTATATTGTAATAAACGTTAAATAAAACTCTTAGTTCTTCTAATCTTTTTAAAATGTTCTGAAAATGGTGGTTAATTGTTTCGCTTTTGATCGGTCTATATTGAGAAACTTGTGTGAACGTTCAAAATCGTCTTTAATAATTCTGGCCTTAGTAATTATTTCTTTCCATTCCATTGCCCATGTTCTTTTATATCTTATCTAAGTCATTTGCTTTACTGAAATACTTTTTTCTTAGAGCTCTTTTATGTGACAAATATATATTAAGCAACAAGTTTATTGCTGAAGTTATTACCACAGAATACACAGAAGTGAAGAAAGTGGCAGGTAAAAAAAGATCCAATCAGGTTTTTGTTAAAATTCATGGAAGAAAGAGAAAAGCATAGTGTATTTGATACTGTAGTATATGTAGTATGTATATATGTTTCTTAGATACCCTGTAGGAAGTATCAATTGAGAAACACTACTGATTCAACAGTGCCCTTGTCAACAATACTACTGACGAATTGTACCGCAGAAAATGTTTTTTGCGTTAGGGGTCGTCCATATATTACGTTATTGCAGGGGGAGGGGTGGGGTTCGAGTTTTGTGATGATTTGTTATGGTGGGGTTGGTGGAGTCTTTGAAAATGTTACGTAACAGAATAATTTTAGTAATTTGTATGTTTTTTCATTTAATATGCTTTTCTCATTTATTTGATTATCATTTATTTAATTCATCATACGTCTTACCTTCACATTTATATTATGTATGTATACATACATGTCAATTTTTGATTTGCGAGAATTCGAATTCGAATATTTAAAATGATATACGCGAATACGAATATTTAAAACGACATTTTTTTTTAATGCTTGTATTTATTTATTGTATCTTCATATATGAACTAACAATAAGTATTCAAATCTTAAATCTATAAAAAAAAAATTTATTAGGCCCGACCAGTGTCGGACATAAACTTAGTGATAGTTATAAATAATACATTAGTAGTGATAATCAAAAAAGGGGGAAAAAGTATTTTCAAATAGTCCCATCTGGAGTGTTAGGTATAAGAGCCCATGTGTCCCTCTTTTTTAAGCGGATGTGTCCAGTAAAGTTCAAAATATTACGAGCAAGCGGATTAGGATGTGATTCGAGTTTTGTTAAATATTTGCCTGCGTATTTTGCAATTTCTTCAGTCACTAGTGGCATATTTAAATCACGATGTATAATAGAATTTTGGATGTACCATGGAGCCGATGTTATTAACCGTAAAATTTTGTTTTGCTTCAAAAGCGACTTGTATAATAAAAGTTTGCAGTCTAGGCTGAGTGTTGAGTTTCTGCCAATCAACCAATATATTTGAGTTAACTTAAGTTTCATCTGAGTTAGCTTAGAGTCAATGTGATGTTTCCATGTAATTCTTCGATCAAGGTGTATACCAAGGTATTTCACTTGGGAATGTTGAGGAATATCAAGTATCTCTTCTTAGGGTGAACGTTATATGGACACACTTTTGTTCATTGACTTTAATTCTCCATAAGTTCAACCATATTTCCAGCTGGGTAATATGTTCCTGGAGATTGCGGGATGCCTCATAAGGGCTTACGTGCACACTCATACAGGCTGTATCATCGGCAAAAGTAGAAATATGGATATTATTGCTTACAGGCATATCACAAGTATATCTTAAATACAAGACAGGACCCAGAATACTACCCTGTGGCACACCAGAAGATATAGATTCGGGCACACTCATGAACTCTCCTTCCACAACAGTGAACTTCCTATCAATAATATAACTTTTCAAAAGCTTTTGAATGTTTATTGGCAGATATGTCTTCAATTTTAAAACTAGGCCTTCATGCCATACTTTATCAAACGCCTGAGAAACATCAATAAAGAGAGCAGAACAATACTTCTTTTCTTCAAATGTTCTTCTTACAACTTGGACCAGTCTATGCGTTTGTTCAATCGTGCTGTGCTGACTTCTAAAGCCAAATTGATGGTCCGGGATGCACCCATTATCAGTTAAAATTTTGGACAATTTAGTCATGAGCAGCTTTTCGAAAAGCTTTGAGATTGTAGATAGTAAGCTTATAGGCCTATGTGACTCAGTCTTGGTAAGATCTTTGCCTGCCTTTGGAATCATTTTGATCTTGGCAAGTTTCCAGTTATGTGGAAAATACTGCATTCTTAAAATAGCATTTAAAATAAATAGCAGGATTCTTATTGCAATATGAGGCAAGTTCATGAGCATTTTGTTACTAATTCCATCAATACCTGGAGCTTTCTTCGGGTTGAGTTCAGCAATTACTTTTGTACTTCACGCATCATAAACCTTAAGGGACGAGGGGTAGAGAAACTACACTCTGTAAATCAGCAGCACCCGTACATGAATTGGGAGTGAATACAGATTTTAAATGCTCAGAAAATAAGTTACCTTTTTCACTATCGCTTCTTGCCCAGCCTCCGGTCGCAGTACGCAGTGGTGATTTAAGATCAACGGGACGTTTAAGATTTCTAGTAGCGCGCCATAAAGAGTAATTAGATGCAGACGTTACATCAAGACCTTCTAAATACTTTTCCAGTAGTGCAGTTTTTTCCGACGATATCAGCTCTTTGAGTCGTTTAGTACATTCTTTAAGTCTAATTTTATTAAGGGTGATCTGTGTTGTTGCCATTCTCTTCTAGCTCTCCTTTTTTCACATATAAGACGTTCAATTTCCGTAGAATAAATTCTGTTAAGGCCGGTCTGCGGATAGGAGGTAGTGGCGTGTTCAACAGCCTGTTTAATATTTTCGTTAAGAATGGCAATGTTAAATTCAATATCATCGCATGATCTAAGCTGAATGTTTTCTACGCAGTCACTACTAAGATATTTTTTGAATGCCAGCAAGTTGATTCCATTAATCAACTTCACATATTAGTTAGTTAAATCACTCCTTAGTGGGTTGAAAATTTTAAGTATTGTTGGAGAGTGATCGGATGACAGATCTAGAGAGGCCTCTACATGAATTAAGTCCCTAGGCCAGTAAGTCAGTAGGCCAGTAAGTAGGCTCCCCACTCGAAATGACACTCGAAATGAAAGCCCATTTTTGAAATTGTATTGAACAAGGCTCGACCTCTAGGTGTAACAAGATGCGATCCCCAGTACGTATGTTTTGCATTGTAGTCACCAGCTGCCACGAAACAAGATCCAAGCGATTTGTAGAACTTCTCATACTGATCTTCGGTAACTGAAAATCTGGGAGGTGAGTAAATTGATGATATCACGAAATTCGCACAAAAATTTTCTACGAAAATATTCGTTGCTTGCAAATATTCTTCACTAACGTTGTCAAGGACATAGTGCTTGAGTCTTGACTTAATTAGAATTGCTGATCCACCACATGCTCTCCCTCTCGGGTCCTTTGTATCATATAAAGTGTAACCATTTATTTTAAATAAGCTTCTTGAAGTCAAATAAGTCTCAGAAACCAACATTATATCAATATTTTTTTCCATGAGGAAGTGCTCAAGTTCATTTTTTATGTTGGCGAATGCCGTTTGCGTTCCAGAAACATATTTTTAACGTGTTCATGGTTTATTTACTAATGCTTGAAGCAGTATATTCTGCATTCGCAGCATTTCTTGCATCATACTTGTCATATTTGTAGTAAAGTTGTTTATAGTTAGCACCAGATTCTCAATAGTAGCTTCAAGGCGACTAAAGTTAAAGCTTGAGTTTGAATTCGTTGAATTATTTGGCGGTGGAACATTTTGCGTGGGAATTGAATTAGTCTTAGCAGCATCAGCATACGATACACGTGAAGTAACTGGTTGGCTCATTTGAGCAAAAGTGGCGGAGTTCGCGTTTACTGGTTGAACTGGAGTTAATTTGGGTTTTTGACCCATAGCCTCTTTAACGAAAAAATATATAGGGCACCCTCTATAGTTAGCTGTGTGATTACCTCCACAATTACTACATTTTTTTCTGCTTGATCTTTTGGCTTAGTGCAGCCAGCAGTACCATGCACGTCACCGCAGATAACACACAATGTAGGTAACTTGCAGTAAGTTTTCGTATGGCCATATTCTTGGCAATTATGGCACTGTACGGGACCTGAATGCTTACGTGGCTCTTCAACTGTGATTTTTCGATGTAAGAGATACTTTAGGTTATAAACTGGATGGGTTTCTTTTTTTTCAATTGTATGGCATTCGGCTCCAGTTCAACCCGAAATATGGGTTGGGGGACCTTTTCTCTATTAAATATGTTGGTAACATTTTTTACGTTGAATCCTTGGTCGACAAGTGCACATTTTACTTCTTCGCAGTCAACATATGAATCTATGCCCTTTAATAATATCTGTAGGCCTTTAGCACTCTTAAGTTGGTATGTGTAAAAATTTGTTTTATTTTTTTCGAATTCACTAACAATTTGTCGGAAATCTTTTTCATTATATATTTGGATTTTAGTTTCATCAATATTACCTCGTTTAATTGGAACGATGTGAAAAGTATTTTCACCAATGGTCGACATTAGTTTTTTTATAAGAGCGTTAGAATTTTTTTCTCTCAGATAGGTGGTGGCTTAAAAGACTTTTGCGATGATGTAGAGGGCTTGTCATCGGTGTCTTGCAATAATGAAAAACGATTTTGACGATTGGTAGATGATGCGCTGTTATCTCTAGACATCTTTGGGGCAGATGAAATTTTTGAAGAATTTGGGCTTCGCCCACGCTTTACCGCTGTTATATATCTGTCCATTCCCACTTGTACCTTGGGTTTTGAGCTACTGTTATCTGTAGTGATAACTTGGTTTAGTGATGAACGCGAGCCCGATGCGGATGATATCGCAGACTTAAATGAAGAAGTACTAGGCAATGGTAATGTTAACGATTCACCAGTTGGCATTGGACAAAGCGAAGTTGATCGCTGACGAAAAATTGGCTTTGACGTTAAAAAAAAGATTTTCATCAGATTTATTATTTATATTTTTTCATTAAGAGTTTCAGAACTCACAGTAAAATAAGCATTTCTGCCGTTAGAACTCACTTCAAAATTTTTTTCCTTTGAGGTACTCATACAGAGTATTATTCCTCAAGGGAACTTTGTTTGTGTTTACGGTTTTTTTTGTTTTTGCTATTTCTTGCTATGTAAAAAATATTAGTAAAGCCAATAAGCACAGACTCTCCCTTTACGCTACTTTTTAGTTTGTTTATTATTTCTGATATAGTTGATTCATTACTGATTAGATTTCTTGCAGTTCCCTTTAACTTTGTTTTTATTAGTGATACTGCCACCGCTTCGTGAGTACCTTTTATTGAATCTACCATGGACAAGGAGTCAATGAAGGATAGTAAATTTTCTGAATTTCCATCAAAGTCTATGATCAGCTTTGATGCTGTGTTCAAAAAGTCCACTACAGTTTGAGTCATTGTGGATTTAGTTATAGGCATAGAAATATTAAATGTTACACTTTCGTGTACTGAATTTGGTAGTTCGATTTGTATCGATTTTGTATCCACTAATTTTAAAACACTGCTTGTTAAGTCAAGGAAAAATGCGTCTGCTGCTCTTTGGTGAGCTACTGTAAGCATATTGTAATAAACGTTAAATAAAACTCTTATTTCTTCTAATCTTTTTAAAATGTTCTGAAAATGGTGGTTAATTTTTTCGCTTTTGATTGGTCTATCAATATTGAGACACTTGTATGAACGTTCAAAATCTTCTTTAATAATTCTGGCTTTAGTAATTATTTCTTTCCGTTCCATTGCCCATGTTCTTTTATATCTTATCTAAGTCATTTGCTTTACTGAAATCCTTTTTTCTTAGAGCTCTTTTATGTGACAAATATATATTAAGCAACAAGTTTATTGCTGAAGTTATTACCACAGAATACACAGAAGTGAAGAAAGTGGCAGGTAAAAAAAGATCCAATCAGGTTTTTGTTAAAATTCATGGAAGAAAGAGAAAAGCATAGTGTGTTTGATACTGTAGTGTATTACTACTTACCAATTAACACAGCTAATAAAAATGTATTGCACTAGAAAGTCGTAGCAAAACAAAACCGACGACAAAATTTGAGGGTAAACGTGACAAACTGAAAAATACCGGTATCTTCTCGTCTCGTGTTTTGTGTTATTACCAATATTAGCATTAGTAGCCATAATGAATTTATTTCTGACTTGTGATCAATGATTTCCAAATTAGTAATTACATTAGCATTGGGGTTTTCCATTTTGGATTCCATATTGAAAAAATTAATTCAAAAGTTCACTACTCCAAAACAAAAATCAAATTTCTTTTTTTTCTACAAGAAAAAAAATCTACCACTCTAAAAATTTCCTCATGAGTAAGACTGTTTCTTGTTCAATTTTTGGTTTATTTATTACTTCGTCTTCTGTTGGAGTTTCTTCTATACCTATTAATTCCCAAATCTGTTATAAACACTTTATTCGCTCTTCCATAGTTGGCTCATTTTCCTTAATTTCCCATTGAACTTGGTTATTAGCCCTACTTCTGAATTTCTTATTTATTTTGAAAAAAAATTATGAATTAATTAATTTTAAATTTTATAGTTATATTTATTTTTAATATGTTTTTATATTTATTAAGCTTGAGATCTTGTTTTGTATAAAAGAATCAACAATGGGTAACTTCTTCAGGGAAAATATGTTTGTCTGCGTTGCTGCATTAACGCCTCAAACGCTTCAATTTGTAGCCAGATCTCTGTGGCTCTTTCCCAAGATGGTGGTGGATTGAATTCCACAATCCTTTTCATCGCAGCGTACGTACAATTTTGCCACCTCTTTTATGCCGTGGTCTTTGTATTCCTCTATAGTCAAGGCTTTTGGCCCCTCTTTTCGTGGTGTGGATTTATTACTTGGATGGATGTTTTTATTCATAGCTGTCTGCCTTTTGTCCAGGCACCGTCTTCCTTCTGTTCTGACGGATTGTTTACAGGCTAATGCGCCAGCACAATTATAAGATTTTGTTTATGAGAACTTGCGGGATCGCCATGTAATGTTTAATATCTTTCCTAAAGGTTCTATCTGCTTGATTGTGCCGGCGCTAATTAACGCCACTGGCTCTAAAGGTTTTAAGGCAGATTAATGCCCTTGTTAAAGCAGATGAATGCTTTAATTTGTAATGAAGTAAACAATTTCTTTATTTAATTAGAGCTCAGCGAGGAGCTCCCAAGAAAGTTATTTATTCATTAATTTAAATACAAAATTGTATTGGCTTATATACTACTTATGAGAAAAATGCTTAACCTATCTTAACATAAGAGAGAAGAGAAAAGGTATATGCTTAAAAGGCAAATTGTTCCTTTTAGTTTCTCACGGTAGGCGTGAGGCGTGTGTCTCATAAGAAATTTGGAAAACATAGATTCTGTATTGTTTATATTTATATATATAAACACATGTGGTTATTAAATATAATTTATTCAAGTGCATTACGGTGCGGCCTTTGATCAGACCTGTGAGTGTCAAATAGCAGTTGTACAAAATACATATTTACGTTGCAGTCTGTCAATGCATTTATCTAACACTTCATGCAGCGGTATTTGCCCGAATGCATAAGTGTCAAATGTCCAGTGCACAAAAATACTTTTAATGCAATTAGATGTTATGTATGTTGCGGTCAAGTTGACTTTAAAATTTTACTATACAATGTTAGTCGTAGTGATATTTAGAGCACGCTACAACATATAATATTTTCTAATAAAATTTGCATTTAAGTTTTAATAATGCTATTTTACACGACATGACAACATATGTACAACATAAAACATATACTTTAAAAATAATCAAAATTGTAAATATCACAATATAAAGCTTTTCTTAAAGCTCTAATATCACAGGTGGAGTTACACTAAAACTTAAATTAATACAATGCTATAAGTAGCATTAGTTTTGTCTTTGTCAGTCTTGTTTTTCATTGCTATGTTAATTTTTTGTTGAATACTTAAGCTTTACAAAGTGTATCTTTTGTTGTATTTTCTCTCTTTGTCTAGTATTTTCACATTTTCCAGATCAGCTGAGTGAGAATAATCCAAACAATGTTGAGCTAGCGCATTAGATTGTCGTCCTTTTTTAACATCGTTCTCATGTTCAGCTACTCTTACTCCTAGATTCCTTTTTGTTGTCCCAATATAAACTTGTTTACAGCTTTTGTGTGCGTTTCCATTACATTTTATTTCATAGACCGTATTTAGACACGAAAACATTTGGAAGGGAAACATTTAGTGTGGTAGCAATTTACGGGTGGGGAAGAGAGAATCATTTTTGTGTTCGGTAATCGGCGACACTCATACATGTACAAGTATGCTTGCTTTTATGCAGTAATATCGGAATGTCGCCGGCAACATTTTAGTCTGTGTGGACGCGAAGGAAACAACAAAAGAGAATTCCAGATGTTTTTCTCCCAAATGTTCGTCCGCCTAAACTGGCACATATACTACATTGCTTTGATCTTTTTTATTTATTTTTGTTCTTAGATTTGTGAACAGTGTATTTGTTGTTTTGTATGGTTTGTGTACAAATATAGTTCCTTCTTCATTAATTATCTCTTTTATTTTATTATTCTCAGTCAGCCTTGGAATATAAGATAAGCTTACATATTTACCCCCAGTTTTTAACTTAAAAATTAAGTACGTAATTAGCTAATTTTTATTTAAAATTAAGTTGTAATTAAATACGATTTTATTTTTTCAGTGGTTATTTAAAGTTCTTATTAAATTACGTTGAAAGTACGGTAGCACTGAAAAATTTCCCAGTATTATTGAAGGCTTTTCAAACAGCAGCTGTTTAACGTTAGCAAAAAAGTTAGGTTATCAACATGTAGAAAATTAATTTGCATAAAAACTCATTTTATGAGACCAAAAGAACATCATAATACATTTTTATATAACTTTATTCCATGATATGAAACTTTGTACTGTATATGTTATATATTTATGAAATTTAAACGAAATTCTTTTTAATACGACCGCATGATGCTCATGTGCATGTTTTCAGTAAACACACACACGCATAAAAACATATGGTACAATCATAAAACTTAAGTAGTGTTTAATTTCGCAAGGTTGGGCATTTAATTATTATTTAAATAAGCACTCAAAATCAAAATTTCGTATTTAATTAGAACTTAAAAATAATTACGGTTTGATTACCAACTGAAAAAATGGGCATTAGTGTTGCCAGATGTTGTTTTTGTGCTATTGTTTTTTGTTGCGTTATGTATTGATTTGTCTATTAGGTTATTGATCATATATGTCGGATAATTATTTTTTTAAGTATTTCTCTGATTAATTTAATATTTTTATCTTTGAATTTGTTATGAGTTATATGTAACACTTTATTAATAAAGTTTGAAATTGTGTTTGTCTTATGTTTAAAAGGCTGTGTTGAATTATAATTTATTATTCTGCCTGAAGCTTTTTGTTTCATATACCAATCTGTTATAATTCTGTTATTGTGTCTTATTATTCTCATATCAAGATAGGAAACTGAATTGTTTATTTCCTTTTCAATAGTAAATTTAAGTTTGCTATGGTAATTATTAAAGGCCTCCATTACGATTTTCTCGTCCTTTTTTTAAAAATGGCAAATAGGTCACCTATATATTTTGTCAATAATTTTATTTCTATGTTTTTATCCCTTAGTTCTTTCGTTGTTTTTTCTACAAGAGTGTCTAACACAATGTCGGCGATGTTTGGGTATAGAAGGCTCCCCATTGGCATTCCATATGTTTGATTATAAATTGTGCCTTCATATATGAAATAATTGTTTTCGTTTAAACAAAATTGTAATAATTTTAAGAACTGTGTTTTGGGTATTTTTGTGTAATTTTTTAAAGCTTCCCATTTCTCCATAATATTTCTTATAGCTAAATGTATTGGTATGTTAATAAATAACGATACCACGTCCAATGATATAAAGATTTCGTCGTCATCCAAAATAATATCTTTCAATCTCGTTTTAAGTTCTATTGAATTTAGAAATTACATTCTTCAAAATTATACCCATATATTTAGACAATTGGTAGCATGGTACTTTCATAGATGATGATATTGGTCGTAAAGGCACGTCAGGTTTGTGGATCTTCGGTAAGCCGTATAGTCTCGGTGCTGTAGCATGATCAGAAATTAATTTTGATTTCTCAAATTGAGTAATATATCCCTGTTTGTATAAATCCATTATTAATTTGTTGTTTTTCCGTTGGAGGTTCTGTGTGGGGTCTGCACGTAATGTTTTATATGTTGTTTTATTTTGTTAAAGTTTGTTTGTCCCTCTCCTGTAGTCTTCTTTATACATAATCACCGTTTTGTTTCCTTTATCCTTAAACTTGTAATAAGCCTAAAATATTTTTTATGAATTAGACCGTAGATCTTTTTACTTAACACAAAATGTTTACAGTAAAATGTGCCTATGTAGATAAGTATACATACTATACACATTTGAGAATGTTTTCATAAATAACTCAGAGAAATATTACTTCAAATATCATTTAAAATATCGTAAATATTTTTTTGCAGTTATAGTTTTGTCTTTTATACTTATCAAAAAAGGTTTATAGCACAAGAGTTAATTAAAAAGTAGTTCTTCATCAACCGAGGACCCAAAGTTCAACCGATTACATACCAAATTTCTCTAACGGTAGGGCTACCGACTTTATAAAACTTTCATTGTTTGGTTAAAATGTCTTATTCTTATTCATGAAATAAATATTTTGAAATCTCGCTTTAAGCTATGCACTATATTATTTTGAAACTTCTTAAATACGTCTTAATAATTCTACGTCCTTAAATAACATACCACAAACCTCATGGACAGTGTTATTTATAACATAAGCTGGAAATCCAATACCATTTTTAGCTTGGTTTTTAATAAATACCATTTTTCAATCAATGTAAAAGTAAAAAAAATATCCTAAAAAATTATGACTTTTACAACAGAAACATTTGAAAACCAGCCCATTTTGCGATTGTTCGAAAAATTTTACTTTATTTTGCAAAAATAAAAAATTTTTACGCGTTTTAAGTACAGTAGTTTTGATTTAGCTGCCTTTTGTTTGAGTGCACTTTGGACTTAACTGCCTAATATGATAAATTTTTTTCACTTTTCTTTAAAATTCCATACAAATTCGTTTTTTAAGTGCACTTTCTATACCTGCACATTTAGGATAAGTGCCCGAAAATTTTGGTAATTATAAAATATTTTCATACAAAAAATCAATGTTAGCTGCACATTGACTTAACTGCACAAAATATATTTTTTCTGTAATTATTGTTCAAAATCCTTTTTTAAGTGCGCTTTGTATACCTGCGAATTTAACATATTTTTTTTGGCAGTTTTAAATTATTCTCATATAAAAAATTTAAGTTAGCTGCACACATTAAAAAAATGTGGCCACATAAATATGCAACCATGCATGTGTATAAAACTTAAGTCAAAAATTGAATACCTGCACATTGTGGCAGGTAAGTGCATTTAAGATAACATTGTTGACTTATCTGCACAAAAATTCGTGCAAAGTTGATTGTGCAGCTAAGTCAAAATTATATAATATAATATAATATAATATAATATAATATAATATAATATAATATAATATAATAATAATAATATAATATAATATATAAATTTTTTGATACCTAAAGTACCAAAAATTATTATTTTTTAAATTAAAATTTTATTAACAAAATATGCTAAAAAATTCATTTACAAAAAATTAAAAAAGTACACAAAGTATATATGATGAATTTTCAGACTTCACTGCCTGGATAAGACTTGATAAGTTTGGAACATAAAATCGGTTCCTTTGTTTTATTGTCATGAGATTTTGGTAAGAGAAAATCCTTTCGATATTTGTAGAGGATTGAGGTATGGCAAAATTCCGTAAGCTACTCTCGATATATATACATATCATGAAACATGTATTCATCTAATACGTTTTTATTTTAAGCCACTGTAGATACATGTACATTTTCTGTTGTTAATGGTTTCAATTCTCTCATTTCAGCCAGTGCTCTATACAAGTATTGGTTGTTATTAGCTTAAAAATGTTTCTTTCCGCTAAGAAACACTTTAATTAAAAGTGGTATAATGCTGTTGGTTTTACCAGATAAAACATTTCCAGGATAAGACTTAAACCTCTTTTAGACACAGAAATGCGCCTTTCAGGCACGGAAAGTTTACTTTCCAACGTCTTAATTCAGATTGGAGAAAGGCAGAAAGAGGTTGTATTCTTCCTTCTGTCTAAACTTTTTTAGACTAAACTTTGCGTGTCTGAAAGGGGTATTACTGAACCAAACTAACATTTCATTATCAAAGTCCACTTTTGCCCTTAGAACTTGACAGAATTTAATATACAAATTTTTAGAATTTTCTTTAAACTGATTTCAAACACTTGTCTCAACATGATTTGTGTTTATATATAGATCAACTTCTGTGCCACAGAAAATATCATGGCTTTTTCTTTGTATTGAATTGTGAAAGATTACAGTTTTCTTAAATAGCTTTACTAATACAGTTTCGTGCCATTTGCCGAAAAAGAAATTCAATTCTTGTCAAAAATATATTCACTTAGCCGCAAAACTCTACATACGATTTAATATAAATAATAATATATAAAAAAAATTTTAGTTTTTAAAGGAAAAACATTAATTTTGTCAACTTTTTTTATTTTAAAATATAAGTAATTCAAATTAAATAAAATTATCATTTGATTTCATTAAATAATATTAAACTAGCAAAAAATAATAAAATTCAATATTTTAGCCGATCGCAAAAGTGTACATACGATATATTTTTGAATATATTATGTAAAATTTTTTTAAATTTTAATAGGTTGTGTGTCCGCCTTTTGATCAAAAACTACTTTAAGCCTTTTAGGTATCAAAGAAACTACATGTTCAGTTGATTCCGCTGGCACATATTTCCATTATTCCTTTAAAATTATACCTATTTGAGATAGTGACGATGATCGTCTATTTTTGATGACGCCTCTGCTTCAAGGGAGCCCGTAAGTAATCAATCACATTTAAATCTGGGGACTGGGAAAGATGTGGAAGCTTCGCTTTTACTTTATGGAGAAGCCATTCTTTAACCAGAGTTAAATGATTGGGGTAGTTATCATACATACATATGTAAATATATATTTATGTTTAAGGTGTAATTCGTCCACACTATGCAAAAATAATTATTTTTTAAATCTAAATAACTACGACGATCCATAATGCCAACTTGCCAACATTTTTACCGATATAAAGAAATTAACAAAAATACATTATTCTCTCCTTTTTTAGAAGGGTAAAAATGTTGCCCAGTTAGCAGATTATCTAGAAATTATATGACACCCTTACGATTACAAATTTATATTATACAAGTAGTTGTGAACTGCGGATTCTGTCGCAGTTAAAATTGTTAAATTGTGGCTGAAAACGTTAAATATGGGTAATTAAAATTTGAAAATTCTCGGAAATTTGATACATACGAGGGTGGTTCAATAAGTCCGTCTTATTTTTCGAGGGCGGTTCAAAGGCCGACGGCATTGCATGATTATTATTTTTTGTTCAAATGCCGACGGCAAAACATGATTATTATTTTTTTCAAAAACCAACGGCAATGCATGATTATTATTTTTTTCAACTGCCGACGGCAATGCTTGATTATTATTTTTTTCAAATGCTGACGGCAGAACATGAATATTATTTTCTAATGCTGCAAAACAAATTCTTAGTGTTGCCAGACTGTAGGCATTTCTTATCGTAATACTATATCAGTAATATCAGAGAAAATAGATTTGATGACTACTAGGCGATTCTCATATAAATCGTGGGAATGTGTTTGTGTGTTTTCCTTACGCTAATAAATTGTTTATAAATAAAATAATTAAATAAATTAATTTAATTTATTTAATTATATTATAACCCCCATATTCATAAAATTTGAAACGAATTTGAAATGTATTTTAGTTCAAATTTTCCATAAAAAATTTTCCTAAAATGAATTTCTAATTCATTTTATTTTTTTTATAAATATGGGGGTTTATGTATAAAATGTTTTCATGTATGTGAACCAGTGATGGTATTTTGGTGCGTTTCGGGTATTTTTGGGTGCTTTTTGCTTCTTCATAAACGCGAAATTTTTGCTAATACCCTTTTTTAAAAAGCGGGTATTTACTGTGCTTTTGGTGCTTTTTTGTTAAATAAAAATATTATTAATTTACAAAACTAAAATACTTTTAAGAGCCAATATCAGCATATTTTAATAGAGGCTTATTAAATTGGTTTTAATGACAATGACGGAACTTTGTTAAAAACAATCTAGAAAACTTTTCATAATTGGGATTAAAAAATTTAATTTTTTTTTTTTTGGAAAATAAAAAACGGAAGTAACTGGAAAGTACCACATAATTCTCTGCATAATAATTGATTGAAAGTAGTATGGAATAACACATTTGTTAAAGCTTACACAAATTTTTAATCATACTATAGGGTGGTTAAATTTTAAGGGCCGATTTCGATTGAAAGCATGAGGTTATCAATAGCACTCAGTTGTTTTAGACAGCGCGTAGCCAACCCCCAATTTTTTCATATCGTATTGACGTGCTGTCAATGTTGACAACTATAATAAGGGCGAATATCGCAAAAACAAAAACTTTTAAGTTAAGAGTACTTAAGAAAAGAGTGACGCTTTTTATGCATTCTTTATGGGTAAATGATTTTTCAGTAACATACATATCTTAATCTAAGACTAAGCTTCACCTACTATTGTATGTACGAATGTATGCGAGTATATGCTACTATACTCGGGTATGTTCTGTATTTCACGTGAAATTAAATCGTTCGGAATTGCCATAGCATTGTTGTTGTAAATACATATTTCCAACAACAATTCTACGACAATTCCACACGTTTTAATTTCACGTGGAATGCAGAACATACCCAATTATTTGACTCATGTTTTTTTTATTATTTGTTTTCATATACTTATTTTTATTAAATTAAACAAGATTTTATTTTAATTAATATGTTAATAAATTCTGTTATTACATCTCAAATACTTTGTTTATTTCGAAGCAAACATTTTAAATTATATTTTGAGCTTTTACACTCTAAACTCTCCTTTTTAAATGGCTTAATGTATTAAAATTAAAAAAAAAAATATTTTGGTGCTTTTTTACCCTCTTTTTCGTATTTTTTTGCGCTTTTTACCCTTTTTGCAACAGCTTAATGTGCTTTTGCTCTTCGTAGAGATATCAACACTGATGTGAACAGCTTGTTTGTCGCTGGTAAGCTTATATTTTGTTCATTTGTTTAAGAAATATATATTTGTATGTATGTATGTATGAATGTATATGTATTAGAGACCTGCGTAAACCGTCTTTATATGTAAGTACGTCATGATTTTTAAATGTATTCATGTCGCATGTATCATACTAAACCAATAATAAATGCTGTCGTACTATAAGCGAAGCACGATGGATGTATTGGTGTACGTGTATATCAGTGTTAACAAGCGATGTCGCCAAGACAGCTTGTTTGTAACAAACACTCAAAAGAAGTACTGTTGATTAGTGTATGATTGTTATTTTTCATATTGTACGTTTGCGTGTGTGTAATATGTAGATGGTAAGCTATTATGTGATTAACCGCATACAACTAATGTTAATGCATGTGTGAGCCTTTGCATGTGCTCAGAAAAATAAAAGATCATACACATACAATACATGCATGACGTTTGTACACGCGCTCATGCGTAGAAAGAAGCAAGTATCACAAATTCTTCCGTCACGAAGTGTTTTCTTCTTTACCTACAATACTCAAACAAATTTCTTGCAAACAGTGTTGTTAACGTTTGTTTTATAAGATTTCGCTGTAGTAGTAAAGCATTTGAAAAATCCCTCATGCCTTGAAAGTTCTTATAAGATATCTTGTGCAGGACACTAATATGTATTATAGCATTACAGAGATACATCTGTTTGCACCAGTTTTGCGTGTTTTTGGTTCTGGTATGAACAAATATGTTTGTTTGTTTGTTTGTTTATTTTTGTCTATGGATTGAAATCCTTACAGTCTACAAAAGTAGACGAAATAATATAAAACTAGTTATTTAAGTACAAAATTAAATCTCGTTTAATTACATTTATATGCAAAGACGTATCAATAACGTTATATATGTACATAATTCATTAAAGTTATGACAAATTCTACGGAATAGATCAGCGTTTTCTGTTACTAGTTGTAAATGTTGATTTTTTAAAGCAATTATTGTATGGTTGGGCAATGAGCAAATGAAAACAACACATTTATTTTCTTTGTTTTTCTAAAATAAATAAGATACATAAAACTGCTTTTACCATAAGTGCGTTATGATGTGTCGAGAAAAAATATACATGGCTGATGAATGAATAAATAAAAGCAAAATTTCACATACATATGTAAGTAAATGATACATGTACATGAAACACATGAGCTGCAAATACAAAAAAATGACACCGATATGCATGTGTAATTACTCTCAGAGCAAAATGGTCTCTCCCTATATATACTTCGCTGCGCCACAAAATATCATAACGAACGTCCGCACATACATCTGCCCATCATGTATTTCCCTCTAGCCAGCATAGAACCAAATGTCTCTATGTCAATACTATTTATTCAGCGACAATTGCACTAGTTAAAATGTCGACAACTTTCCTTTTATTTGTGAGTAGAGATACGTTAGAGACAACAGTTCTAGTGTATTTCTGGTGATATTGTCAATGAATGCGTCAATAGATTGTTTTTCTCTTTTATTAGTAATAATATTAAAAAAATAATATTAAAAAAAATTATGTAGACGAGGGATACTAAAATCTACTAGTAAATCTTTGGTTCAAATATCTCCATATGGTCCTAAAAGAACTACCTTAATAGTGCTAAAGTCTACTGGTAGATTTTCAATGTTATATGTCAATAGGCAAATACATTGGCTAGGGTGCACCTAGTCAGTAGCACTGTTGACAATGTCACTAGAAAATCACTATAATTTTACTATTGACAACGAGCGAGGAAATATCGAAATTGTAGACCAGAGCCCCTAAAATTTACTAGTGAATCTTTGGTGTCAATGTCCCCATGTTTACCCAAAAGAACTATTTAGTCATTAGTGATACAGTCTAGTGGTGGATTTTCAATGACAAGCTAATGTTAAACGTCAATAGATGATACATTGGCTGGGGTACACCTGGTCAGTAGTACTACTGACAATGTCACTAGTAAATCATCACAATTTCACTATTCGCACTTTCTGCAGGGTTGTTTCAATAGTGGTTTTTTTCATATGCTTGTATTACAATCAGTGTGCACAATTCTACCGATATTCGGTAGATTCTACCGAATATGTTTGTGAATTTAACAATCTACCAGTTCTACCGAACAAGGCCTGAAATCTAGCAAATATTGTTATTTAGTAATTTAAGTCGATATATGTGTAAATTGCCTATTTTGCCGCATAGCAGTGCGGCCGCAAAGCGGTCATTTTCTGTTATCAAAATCATTGAAACAAAACAAAGAAATAAGTAACCTAATATTTGCCAAAGAATTGTACCTTGAGGATGAAATATTTATTCCTACCCATGATTTAAAAATTTTTGCATAAAAGTTTAAGTTCATAAATGGATCTTATTAGCTTTATTATTTTAGCAGCTTTATAACACCTATGTACAAAAACTGAATTCCTGTTATTTATGTATATTATTTTATATATAAAGGGTGAGAGCAAATAACTGGGGATAACACTTTTTTTATTCATTGTTTATGTCAGCTTAATTTTCAATCACATGTAAAGTTTTAAATGAGCTTTTGGAACCTGTTTAGCTTGATACTCCTTGCACTTACCCTTTATATATAAGTACATATATTATGTTATTTTTATGTTACTTTGAATTGTTATTTTTTATGTTTCTCTGAATAAAAAAAATTTCTACCTAATTTCATTCAAATCTACCAATTTTTTTCGTGCAAAAAAATTTTCGAACAGTATAATTTGTCAAAATATTTATAATTCTGTAATAGTCGTAAAAAATTAACGATTTTCATAATATCACATAAGATTTTTTCCAAACACGCACCAAAACTATGTTGGTAAATATTTGTGTTAGGTCGGGTTTCCATCTGTGTGCCATGTGCCACACAAGCGTAACCACTAATTACTAATGAAAAACAGTTTTATTCAGACACGTATACATAACTAACAGACAATTTTATAGAATCCACCACGATTGGAAACTATTTAATCAATAAATATCAGATATGTGATGGAAATCGTTTTCGATTTAAATTTTTCTTAGTTTTGCGTTTTTAAATCGAGTAAGCACGACTTGACGATAACTTATGTGAAAATGTAAGTAAAATGCTTTAAAATAATTAAATACATATGATACCACAATAAAAGGTATTTTTAACCCCCGACTAAAAATAGGGGTGTTATAAGTTTATAGTGTGTGTCTGTGCATCTGTGTGTCTGTCCGTGTCCACGTAAAGGCCAAACGGCTGGACCGATTTTCATTTAGTTTTTTCTGTTTGAAAGATGACTTGATCGATAGGGTTCTTAGCTATGTTTGAAGAAAATCGATCCAGCCGTTTAGAAGATATAACATCTTTCCTGAAAAAAGTCGGGATTTTTAAAATTTTTAATTTTTGTTATTATTTACATAAATTTATTTTTGTTTGAAACAATTTAATTGTATGTATGTTGAAGCCGATCAGTTAAAATCTGCCGCCGACATGTACTGAAAACACTTAGCCGCCGTCGACGTGGCCATTTTTTTCAAGACTTTTCCATGGTTGCCATACTCAAGTGGTTATTACTGTCAACAGGAGGCTTTAATTTTATAATTTTATGATTGTATTCAAAACCACCAAAAATACCAATCAAATCGTTCTCTGATACATACATAGATACATACCTCTTGTAATTTGTATAATGTACCTACTAGAATGGGTGTTATGCGAACAAAATATTGGTGCCGTTTACAATGAATTTATTATATGTTTATTGGTAAAATGATGCTGATGTTTTAAAATTAAAAAGTTTACTTTCTAAAATTTTAAACAAAAATATTATTAAAAAAATATGACTAAATAAAAAAAAGAAGAGAGGTGTCTTAGGACACCCGAGTAGTAGGGAACTCCCACTCCTGGGACAATTAAAATTGTTAAATTGTTGCTGAAATTGTTAAATTTGGGTAATTAAAATTTGAAAATTTTAAAATTCTTGAAATTTGATACCTACGAGGGTGGTTCGATAAGTCCTTTAAATATTTTTCGAGGGTGGTTCAATAAGTCTGTCTTTTTCCTAATGCCTACGGCATGCATGATAATTTTTCCTAATGCCTACGGCAATACATAATTATTTTCAAATGCCGACGGGAAAATCATGAAAATGATTTTTTCTAATACCAATGGTGAAATAGTGATTATTAATTTTTTCCTAATGTCTACGGCAAAACATGATTATTTTTTTCAAATGCCGACGGCAATACATGATTATTTTTTTTTTCAAATGCCGACGGCAAAACATGATTATTTTTTTCAAATGCCGACGGCAATACATGATTATTTTTTTTTTTCAAATGCCGACGGCAAAACATGATTATTTTTTTCAAATGCCGACGGCAAAACATGATTATTATTTTTTTCAAATGCCGACGGCAAAACATGATTATTATTTTCTAATGCTCCCAGTGTTGCCATACTGTAGAAATTTGTTATCGTAATACTATATCAGTAATATCAGAGAAAGAAGGTTTGATGACTACTAGGTCATATGGTTTCATATGAATCATGGGAATGTGCTTGTGTGATTTCCTCACGATAATAAATTCTTATAAAATAATTAAATAAATGAATAAAATAATTACATAAATAATTTTATTTATTTATAAAACGTTCTCATGTATGTGAACACCCCTAATGCTTGTGTGGGGGGTCCAGCTTGTTTGTCGCTGGTAAGCTTATATTCTGTTTATTTGTTTAAGAAATATGTTTGTATGTAGGTATGTATGTGTGTATGATGCATGCATGCATGTATGTATGTATGTATGTGTGTATGATGTTTGTATGTATGTATGTATGTATGTGCGATCGAAAGAACTTGTGCGTGGAATATTTTGTGGCTGTGTAGAATACATTTATATTTTGCAACGTAATCATTTTCTTTGGCTGCGATTATTTTAAAGCAGCAAGTTTCAACTAACTACAGTCATAAGCAGAGAAACAAAAAGTAAAAATTTGCAAGTTAGCAAAAATGCTAACTTCTCCTCCTCCTTCCCACTTCCTTCTCTTTCCTTTGTGTAGTTTGTTTTTGAAATAAGAAAACACTTGTAGATTTTTTATTTTTCTATACATTTATTGTTTAAAGTTTTTTAAAATTTTATAATAATACACACATTAATATTTTAAAGAGTGTAAAAATTCATTTAAAGCAAGATATTTCTTTTGTTAGTAAAATAGCATTTTTTAATGCGCAAACACCAAGTTTATGATAATTACAATAAAAATATTCTGGATACTTAATCTCCATTTGTTTAAAGTTGATACAGCCTATATCCTCAACGTTAAAAATTTTTCGGCATAAAATTTTTTCCAACCATCGTCTTTTCTCTTCACCTTTTACATAAATTTTAGAACATCTTGCGTTGGCTTTTAAAAAATTGCAAACGCTTTCAAAAGAAACTGATCCAGCAGTCCAGCTGAGGTGATGATAGTTTTTCGTTAGCCACTTTGCTTCTCTTTGCTTTTTTATTGATAAGCATTTAAAATCAAAAGGTGGTTTTATAATGAAATTGTTATATTCATAATTGTTGAAAACAATCGCTACTTCTTTTGCGATGAAATCATTTGAATTACTTTTGAAACCTTGTACGTCTATAAAAATTGTGTTATTTTCCATATTACTCAATTTATAAGACTTTTCGAACTTGTCCTTTGATGGGTATATATTCTATTATGCGATCATGAATAAGAATGCAGTAAGCTGATGTCTTTGCTGCAATATTAGTTGCTGTTTCAAATGCTATTTTTATATCAATCGGTCCATTATTGAGTGATTCATTCTGATGACTGACATCTACTACAATAATAGGAGCTTTTGTCTTAAACTCTGATGCAGATAGAAGCGGTTGAGATTCCCTCATATAGTAACTTTGTTGGAATCTTAGATACATATCATATAGAATTGCATATCGTTCATTTTTGAACTTTATGTTAAGATCATCATATGGATATGAGACTGAATTTAAATGTACTTTTAAATTAGTCAAATCACAATGAACAAACTTATTTTCTTGTTGAAAAGCAATCAATACAAAACGGGGGCGTTCTCTATTTGCAGCCAGTTTAACATTCCAAATATGGCTAGTACCTGTGTTTAATTGTGGATTAACATGACAATCCCAACTGCGAAATGCCATAGGTATAGAAGCACCATTGTTAATAATTTTTATCATATTCAATTTGCTAAAGTCGGATAATTGTACATGTGGGATTCTCCATGAGATGAGTGAAATTGTAAGTTTAGCTTTTTCAGTAGAAACACTCGAGCGTACAAGATCTTCATCATTCTTATTGCGCAAGAGTATCAATTCATGTTTTCCATTTAGTATAACTTTGTTGTAGTCTTCGGCGAATCCTAGAAGCATTTTTAGAGGTACATAAAAATTGAAAAATCCATTTTCAAGAGTGACATCGTCAATTTTGTTCCATCCAGCATTTTGCATCACATTGCTTTCTGTTGGTGACAGAGAAACCAAATTTTTTATAGTGCTTGTGGCTCCTAAATATCTTGTATGGTCAATTTCAATTCCATTGAGCTCATAGCGAATTTCATCAAATAGATATCCCACAAAGTTGTTTTTTAATAAAAAGTTCTCCGAAGAAGAAGAAGAAGAAGATTTGGCCTTATTATCATCGGCAACAAACCCCTCTACATAAATGTAGCTCTCACTGGGTAGCACATACAAATCTTGATTTTGTATTGAAATTCTAATTTCATCATTATTGTTGTAAGATTGTAAGTATGGTACATATGTATGATAGTCCTTTTTGATTATATTCTCATCAGACAAGGGTTTATCTAAGACATCTATTATTGAACTCATTTTGTCTTCAATTTAAAATTCAAGGACTTTAGAAAATTTTTATTTGATGTTGTTAGAGCTTTTTGTTGAGCTGGTCGCTTTAATGTTGTTGTTGTTGTTCTTGCTGCTGCTATATTTTTCAATGTATTTGTGTTGTATATTAGCATTATTTAGTTGGCCTTAAATGTATTCGTATTGTAATTTCCTCTCCTCGGAAATTAATTAAATCACCGTGTTGATCCAGTACGCGCAGCGCTAGTGAACTTATCTCTCTGGTGTTTACAGGTAAATAGATAAGATTTCTTGGAACCTCATCTATTTTATAGCCTGGAGGCACATTAATCGGAAATTCATGAAGTGTATGCGATTTCGAGTTATTCATATATGTGTTTATAGCGATACTACTTTCAATTCGCAAGAGATTCACTTTAAAAATATTAACTGGAAGATCTGAATAATAATATTTGTTTGGTGTTAGGATTTTGCTATTGAATCCTAAAAGTTTTCCAATTGTATTGTCTTTATTAAAATATACAAGATCCTTGGAACTATTAACTTTAACTTGCATTGTATTGTTATTGGCTTCAATAAAAATCTTATTTGCTGGGCAGAGTCGTTTGTATTCCTCTTCTATAAAATCAAATATATTATTTAATTCGTAAGATCCAATTGGTATTTCAATTATATGTTCCCCTATATGAAACATATTGTTGTAGGTGTCTACATTTGGAATACTGTTGTATGAATGAAAATCAGTTAGAGCACACTCATATGCACCATGTAATTCAATAGGAGGAAAGTAACTAGCAGATAGTTCTGATGAGTTAGAGCTCAGAGTAAGTGTTATTGACATTATAACAGTCTGATTACAATTAAATAATGTTTAGTACACAGTATGGTTTATAAGTATGATTTACATATTTTATTTAAAACTTTTTCTCATTTTAAAATTAACATTAGTTTCTTAATATTAATGCTATTGTTGTTGTTGCTATTGATGTTGTTGTTGTTTCTAATTTAGTTTTTCTTCCAACTATAATATTTCATCTTTACTTATCCAAGAATTATGTTGATTAGAAAATCCCAGCCATTTAACATATACCTCCTTCCCTTTAATTTTAAGAACCTTTTCAACTAGATATGTATTTGGAAATCTAGTTTTTGAAAGTTCCTCAGTATAGAAGCCACCTTTAATAGGATTGCCAAGATAGTCTTCTAATATGTATGTTGCAGGATTTGTATTTTGAACTCTTGTAATTGTGAAAATTTCTGTAGTCCAATTTGGAGTATAACCTTTTTCAAATGTGTGCTTATATTTGCTTATGCGAACATGATCTCCCACATTAAATTTTGACATTTTATACATTTTCAAATGACTGTATACTGTATTTAGCAGCTTTTCCTCATTTGTTGAGTTGACTTTAATAGGAGCCATTTTAATGGTACGATGAACTTTTCTATTGTATGCATTGAGTAAATCTTTGTATATATCAATCCACTTATATGAACCATTATAACTAAATTCTTTCCACATCATTCCTTTCAATGTTCTATTAAATCGTTCTACTATTGATGCTTTCATAATGCTATATGTTGAGTAGTGATTAATGTTGTATTTATGCATTAATTTTCCAAAGTGTTTGTTGAAAAATTCTTTGCCATCATCTGTTTGTAAGTTTTTTGGTACTCGTCCCAATTCAAAAATATCTTCCATTGCCTTGGTTGTTTCGAGTGCTGTTTTTGTTTTTAGCGGTACTGCCCATGCAAATTTTGAGAATGTGTCAATTACAGTCAACAAAAATCGATAATTTCTATTTTCTTTAGAATAGTTCCCCATTTCAACTAAATCAGCTTGCCAAAGATCATCTATTCCTTTCATTACAACTCTGCGACGCACAAATTGTTTTCGTGCTTGCTTATGGAGTTCATTTACTAAATTTCTTTTTGAAGACATTAAGTTGTTTTTAAAGATTTTTTGCAGAGTGTTGTGATCTGCTTGACGCACTTTCAGCTATTGATACAAACATATAATTTTCTAATCTATAAATTTTCTCATTAAGCTGTTCAATTTGTTCTTCAAAGGATGTTTTAATATGTAGAATATCTTTTTCAATTTTATAATTTTCTTCTATATATAATTTTATTTCGCGTTGTAGTTCCTCAATTTGCATTTGAATATCTTCTCGTATTGCAGTATTGTCTTTCTTAAAGTATGTTAATAATTTCTCTTCTAATTTTTCGATTTGAGTTTGCAAAAACAATTTATTGATAACATCGTTTTCCTCCAGAGCTTTTGCAACATTTTTGATCCTTTTGTTTTGGACATCAATGTTGTTGTTCGTATCCACAAAGAACCCCAGCAGTTTAGGTGCATTTTTCAAAGAAATTGTGCTGCTAGTATCGTTTAAATAGTGTCCAAATTTATCAACAGACATACTCTATTTAGTTTATTAAAGTTAGTGTATTATATTCGCTTCACGTAGTTCTTCAATAATTGATACAATTTCGTTATTGTGATTAGTATGACCTGCACCTTGTGATGCGAGCAGTAGTCGAAGTCTATCTACTAACTCATTTGGATCGTCCCAGTATATATAGTTGGGATTATTGATGTTAACTTGCATCATTCCCTCACCTAAATAGCTACCTTTGGGCTTAGACCCTGTTGATTCAGGTAAATTCTTCTGGTTTTTCTCATCAATAAATTTCTTAATAATATATTTATATTTATATCCTCTAGTACCCTTAATTTGACCATCAGGTTTAAAGTCTCTTCTATATGCATTAGTAGTAATTAAAATCTTTTTATAGATTTCAAGTTCAAATTTATCGTAATTTTTTGGTATTTTATGAAACATTAGAGAAAATAGTCCTGGTGTTAGAGCCCATATTTGACCACCAACTTGTATTTTATCTTCATTCAGTTTTAGGCTACTATTACCAAATTTCCATTCATTATTGTAATCTTTATGTGGGCCATAGTTTGTATCTAACTGATTTCTTCCTTCCAAAACTGATAAATCAGTATAAGTATATTCTGTATTGGAAGTCTGTGAGTAAAAATCATCTTCATCATCATCATCATCATCATCATTTTCAGTATTAACATCATTAAATAAGATGGTATTATCAAAAATTGTCCCTTCTACTAGTTTTTTTGGTGTACTTGTCTCTATCTTGACTGATGGGTTTTCAGGCTTTAAACTTGTATTATTTTCAACTTCTGTCTTGATGTTACTTTCTTCTTTTATACGAATTCTTTTAAAATTTTTAGAACTATTTATGAATTCTTTAAGAGGTTCTGTTATAGGTTTGAATGTATCTCTTAATTGTTCACGTGTATCTATTTCACCAGTTTTTATACTACGAAGCTTTTTCTTCAACACATTCCTTGTCAACACCAACTGTTTTAAAATTTTCTCATCCATGTTTGCTAAGGGCAAATAACAGGTATCAGCAATGAGATCAGCTTTTCAGGACCTGGTCTGGTTTTCAGATCAGCTTATCAGGACCTGGTCTGGTTTTCAGATCAACTTTTCAGGACCTGGTCTGGTTTTCAGATCAGCTTATCAGGACCTGGTCTGGTTTTCAGATCATCTTTTCAGGACCTGGTCTGGTTTTCAGATCAGCTTATCAGGACCTGGTCTGGTTTTTAGATCAGCATATCAGAACCTGGTCTGGTTTTCAGATCAGCTTTTCAGGACCTGGTCTGGTTTTTAGATCAGCTTATCAGGACCTGGTCTGGTTTTCAGATCAGCTTTTCAGGACCTGGTCTGGTTTTCAGATCAGCTTATCAGGACCTGGTCTGGTTTTTAGATCAGGTTATCAGGAGCTGGTCTGGTTTTCAGGTAGCTGGTATAGTTTGGAGATCAGCTTATCAGGCATCGGATGAGGTTATAGCAAATAGATGTATCAAGTTTAAAGTTAGATTAATAACTAAAGTCAATCTTTTATGAGAAGTAGTTTATATAGTTATGAAAAAGTCAAATTGCTTTCTGTAGCGACCATCATTTAATTCATTATCTTTGCTTATCACTAAAAAGCCATATTTATCCATCCAACATTCTCTACAAATTTCTTGGAACTTTTCGTAACTCATATCGCTGCCAACATGATCCCTATAAACATGCTTCATATTTGTATCATCTTGCTTAAACATTATAATAACATTTGCATTGTCTCTTATTAAATGCTTGGGAATTCTAGTATAAGTTTGACACAAGTAGAATGAATCAATATCCCTATGTCGCCCCATACAAAAATATGTACGTATATTATTCTGCTTTTCACATGCAACATCATCAAATATCATAATTGAATTAGTTTTAGCTTCGTCAGGTGGAATAACTGATTCATTATCGGTGAATGTATAATATCCCATTCCTTTAATTGGTGAAACTAGTTTCTTCAAGTACTCATATTTGGGTTGATAAAGAGATTTTGAGTATAAATAGATGTTTTCAAACTTGAGTCCATTAGGACTTTCTAGTAAGCCGATCATAACATTAGTCTTTCCACAATTTGATGGTCCCACTATTAGAGCACGAATAGAATTTGGTAAGAGGGGGCTATGCTTTATTTTTGAAGTGATGTTCGATGATTCATCAATATTACGAACTAAAATATTTTTATGTTGTTTCACTAACTGCATTTTTGTAACTAAATACATTTCATAAATGTTACCTCTTATTATAGAAAAAATCAGATAATATGGTTATACGATATCAGAAAACGTTTAGTCATAAAAACACCTTCGTTGGAGGAGGTATAGTAGATAAAATAATAAACTCTCTACCTCTTGAACTTCATCTTCCTGGATATCAGTACTGTGGACCTGGAACAAAACTACAAAAACGTTTAAATCGAGGTGATAAAGGAATTAATTTATTGGACTCTGCTTGTAAAGATCACGATATAGCTTATTCGAAAAATAAGGATTTAAGCACTAGACACAAGGCTGATAAAATACTTGAAAATTCAGCTTGGGATCGAGTTTTATCAAAAGATAGTAGTATTGGTGAAAAATCATTTGCCTATATGGTTACTAACGCAATGAAAGCCAAAACAAAATTTGGTATGGGTGTGGAAAAAAAGAAAAATGTTAAAAAGAACAAGCTAAATGATGAAAAACTGTTTAGAACATCAATTAGAGCTGCAACAAAAATACTAAAGAAGGAAAAACCATTAGATATTAATTCAGCAATTAAAATTGCCCGAAAAACTATCAACAAATCATTAAAAGGAAGAAAATCTCAAATTATAGTACCACGTGTAATACGTGTCCCAAAAATTGGTGGGTTTTTGCCTCTAATACCGATTTTAACTGCTCTGGGTGCAATTGGTAGTCTAACAACTGGAGGTGCTGCTATAGCTAAAGCTGTTAATGCAACAAAGAATGCAAAAAATCAACTTGATGAAGCAACTAGACATAATAAAGCGATGGAATCTATTGCAGTTGGAAAGGGACTTTACTTAAAACCATATAAAAAGGGTTATGGTTTAGTTTTCAAAGAGGAATCAAAAAACTATTAGAGATGCTACCCAACAGACCACTATCTGATGAGGACCTAAACCGTTTCTCTATAAATATTCCATATTTTAGAGGAGTTTTCATGTTGAATACTCTACCAAAACGAACAAAGAAAATAGAATGTGGAATAATCAATTTAGACGTATTAACAGGACCTGGTACACATTGGGTAGCATATTATAAAAACAACAATGAAAAAGAATATTTCGACAGCTTTGGAAACTTACAACCTCCTTCGGAAGTAGTCAAATATCTTGGTACAAATATAAAATACAACTATAATCAACATCAGAATTTCAATACATTTACCTGTGGTCATTTATGTCTTAAATTTCTTTATGAAATAACTGAAAATATTAAATAAAAAAGCACAAACATTTATTTTTTACAAAACTGTTTCATGTATTTTTATTTATAATTTAAAATACAAAATTATTATATATTATTGCCAAATTGGAAATTGGGAATTTTGAATTAGAAATTCACTCAGCTCGCTTTCAACAATTAAGCTTTGTTCACCTTCTCTACTTAAGCAATATGATCCGCTCGAGAGCTCTTTAATTTCATCATCGGTTAAAGCATTATATCGCTTTGGGAGGAACATTATGTGGTTTTCCATTTCAACTTTTAGTGTTGGCCCATATTTTGTTGTTACTCTTGTCACTTTTCGAATTGTGTATTTAATTGATGTCTCAAGCTCCTTTATGTGGATTAAGGTTTTATTTTTTAGTGAATTAAATTTTGATGTTAGATTTGTTGTAGACTCCATTTTTTATTTACTTCTACTCACTTTAAATGTTTAACTGAAAATGATCTTAAAAGTAGCGATGATGACTTCTAGAAGGCTAATCGAAAATATTTATGGTGAAATAGTGAATAAGTGGGGGATAGTGATAGACAGAAAGAGATGGTTATAGAGAGAAAAGGGATAGAGAGAGATAGAGTGCTAAAAAAGAAGTATGGAATATAGATGATGGTATAGATATTTTAAATATCAAAAGATAGTACTTTTAAAATTTAAAGAGCAAATTAGTCTTAAAGAAACCTTCAAACAATCATCATTCATTAATTTATCGGCAAATACAATGAGCCAAATTAGACGTACTCTAAACCAATTTTTAAGAGATTTCGAAAGCTTCAGGCTTTTTGATCATTGGGAGATGATCAAATTTTTCGAAAATATGCTAGATGAGCACGAAGAATATGGTATCATGGAAGATGAAGACAATACAGAAGGACACTTCAAAAGCTGTCCTTGGTATGATCCTGAGTGTGAGGAAGGACCTGATACTTGCAGATGTACAATATATTTTTTGCGCAAAAGTATATTAGAAAATTTAATAATTAGATACTATGAAATGTTTCCATCATTATAATAAAAATAAATAAAATTAAATTAAATTATTCCTTGTTTTGTATTATTTTTTAAAGGATATTTAGGAATCATTTATTCGAATAGAAAATTACAGAAACTTGTATGTAGTGAAAAATATAAGGACTTATCCGATTATCTAAATTGTTTCTCTTTATGAAAATATGAAATTTAATGGAATTTCATAATATTGTGAAATTCAATTTGTTTTGTGCAGAACCTCTCAGGGAAAACAAGACTGTGCATGTTTAAGCGATATGAAAACAAGAATTTGCAAATAAGCAAAAACGAAAGTTTTTTTGATTCAACGAAGTAAAGCCAATAAAGAAATAAACACTTTGGAAAATTAATGCATAAATACAACATTAATCACTACTCAACATATAGCATTATGAAAGCATCAATAGTAGAACGATTTAATAGAACATTGAAAGGAATGATGTGGAAAGAATTTAGTTATAATGGTTCATATAAGTGGATTGATATATACAAAGATTTACTCAATGCATACAATAGAAAAGTTCATCGTACCATTAAAATGGCTCCTATTAAAGTCAACACAACAAATGAGGAAAAGCTGCTAAATACAGTATACAGCCATTTGAAAATGTATAAAATGTCAAAATTTAATGTGGGAGATCATGTTCGCATAAGCAAATATAAGCACAAATTTGAAAAAGGTTATACTCCAAATTGGAGTACAGAAATTTTCACAATTACAAGAGTTCAAAATACAAATCCTGCAACATACATATTAGAAGACTATCTTGGCAATCCTATTAAAGGTGGCTTCTATACTGAGGAACTTTCAAAAACTAGATTTCCAAATACATATCTAGTCTTAAAATTAAAGGGAAGGAGGTATATGTTAAATGGCTGGGATTTTCTAATCAACACAATTCTTGGATAAGTAAAGATGAAATATTATAGTTGGAAGAAAAACTAAATTAGAAACAACAACAACATCAATTGCAACAACAACAATAGCATTAATATTAAGAAACTAATGTTAATTTTGAAATGAGAAAAAGTTTTAAATAAAATATGTAAATCATACTTATAAACCATACTGTGTACTAAACATTATTTAATTGTAATCAGACTGTTATAATGTCAATAACACTTACTCTGAGCTCTAACTCATCAGAACTATCTGCTAGTTACTTTCCTCCTATTGAATTACATGGTGCATATGAGTGTGCTCTAACTGATTTTCATTCATACAACAGTATTCCAAATGTAGACACCTACAACAATATGTTTCATATAGGGGAACATATAATTGAAATACCAATTGGATCTTACGAATTAAATAATATAGTTGATTTTATAGAAGAGGAATACAAACGACTCTGCCCAGCAAATAAGATTTTTATTGAAGCCAATAACAATACAATGCAAGTTAAAGTTAATAGTTCCAAGGATCTTGTATATTTTAATAAAGACAATACAATTGGAAAACTTTTAGGATTCAATAGCAAAATCCTAACACCAAACAAATATTATTATTCAGATCTTCCAGTTAATATTTTTAAAGTGAATCTCTTGCGAATTGAAAGTAGTATCGCTATAAACACATATATGAATAACTCGAAATCGCATACACTTCATGAATTTCCGATTAATGTGCCTCCAGGCTATAAAATAGATGAGGTTCCAAGAAATCTTATCTATTTACCTGTAAACGCCAGAGAGATAAGTTCACTAGCGCTGCGCGTACTGGATCAACACGGTGATTTAATTAATTTCCGAGGAGAGGAAATTACAATACGAATACATTTAAGGCCAACTAAATAATGCTAATATACAACACAAATACATTGAAAAATATAGCAGCAGCAAGAACAACAACAACAACATTAAAGCGACCAGCTCAACAAAAAGCTCTAACAACATCAAATAAAAATTTTCTAAAGTCCTTGAATTTTAAATTGAAGACAAAATGAGTTCAATAATAGATGTCTTAGATAAACCCTTGTCTGATGAGAATATAATCAAAAAGGACTATCATACATATGTACCATACTTACAATCTTACAACAATAATGATGAAATTAGAATTTCAATACAAAATCAAGATTTGTATGTGCTACCCAGTGAGAGCTACATTTATGTAGAGGGGTTTGTTGCCGATGATAATAAGGCCAAATCTTCTTCTTCTTCTTCTTCTTCTTCGGAGAACTTTTTATTAAAAAACAACTTTGTGGGATATCTATTTGATGAAATTCGCTATGAGCTCAATGGAATTGAAATTGACCATACAAGATATTTAGGAGCCACAAGCACTATAAAAAATTTGGTTTCTCTGTCACCAACAGAAAGCAATGTGATGCAAAATGCTGGATGGAACAAAATTGACGATGTCACTCTTGAAAATGGATTTTTCAATTTTTATGTACCTCTAAAAATGCTTCTAGGATTCGCCGAAGACTACAACAAAGTTATACTAAATGGAAAACATGAATTGATACTCTTGCGCAATAAGAATGATGAAGATCTTGTACGCTCGAGTGTTTCTACTGAAAAAGCTAAACTTACAATTTCACTCATCTCATGGAGAATCCCACATGTACAATTATCCGACTTTAGCAAATTGAATATGATAAAAATTATTAACAATGGTGCTTCTATACCTATGGCATTTCGCAGTTGGGATTGTCATGTTAATCCACAATTAAACACAGGTACTAGCCATATTTGGAATGTTAAACTGGCTGCAAATAGAGAACGCCCCCGTTTTGTATTGATTGATTTTCAACAAGAAAATAAGTTTGTTCATTGTGATTTGACTAATTTAAAAGTACATTTAAATTCAGTCTCATATCCATATGATGATCTTAACATAAAGTTCAAAAATGAACGATATGCAATTCTATATGATATGTATCTAAGATTCCAACAAAGTTACTATATGAGGGAATCTCAACCGCTTCTATCTGCATCAGAGTTTAAGACAAAAGCTCCTATTATTGTAGTAGATGTCAGTCATCAGAATGAATCACTCAATAATGGACCGATTGATATAAAAATAGCATTTGAAACAGCAACTAATATTGCAGCAAAGACATCAGCTTACTGCATTCTTATTCATGATCGTATAATAGAATATATACCCATCAAAGGACAAGTTCGAAAAGTCTTATAAATTGAGTAATATGGAAAATAACACAATTTTTATAGACGTACAAGGTTTCAAAAGTAATTCAAATGATTTCATCGCAAAAGAAGTAGCGATTGTTTTCAACAATTATGAATATAACAATTTCATTATAAAACCACCTTTTGATTTTAAATGCTTATCAATAAAAAAGCAAAGAGAAGCAAAGTGGCTAACGAAAAACTATCATCACCTCAGCTGGACTGCTGGATCAGTTTCTTTTGAAAGCGTTTGCAATTTTTTAAAAGCCAACGCAAGATGTTCTAAAATTTATGTAAAAGGTGAAGAGAAAAGACGATGGTTGGAAAAAATTTTATGCCGAAAAATTTTTAACGTTGAGGATATAGGCTGTATCAACTTTAAACAAATGGAGATTAAGTATCCAGAATATTTTTATTGTAATTATCATAAACTTGGTGTTTGCGCATTAAAAAATGCTATTTTACTAACAAAAGAAATATCTTGCTTTAAATGAATTTTTACACTCTTTAAAATATTAATGTATGTATTATTATAAAATTTTAAAAAACTTTAAACAATAAATGTATAGAAAAATAAAAAATCTACAAGTGTTTTCTTATTTCAAAAACAAACTACACAAAGGAAAGAGAAGGAAGTGGGAAGGAGGAGGAGAAGTTAGCATTTTTGCTAACTTGCAAATTTTTACTTTTTGTTTCTCTGCTTATGACTGTAGTTAGTTGAAACTTGCTGCTTTAAAATAATCGCAGCCAAAGAAAATGATTACGTTGCAAAATATAAATGTATTCTACACAGCCACAAAATATTCCACGCACAAGTTCTTTCGATCGCACATACATACATACATACATACAAACATCATACACACATACATACATACATACATGCATGCATGCATCATACACACATACATACCTACATACAAACATATTTCTTAAACAAATAAACAGAATATAAGCTTACCAGCGACAAACAAGCTGGACCCCCCACACAAGCATTAGGGGTGTTCACATACATGGGAACGTTTTATAAATAAATAAAATTATTTATGTAATTATTTTATTCATTTATTTAATTATTTTATAAGAATTTATTAGCGTGAGGAAATCACACAAGCACATTCCCATGATTCATATGAAACCATATGACCTAGTAGTCATCAAACCTTCTTTCTCTGATATTACTGATATAGTATTACGATAACAAATTTCTACAGTATGGCAACACTGGGAGCATTAGAAAATAATAATCATGTTTTGCCGTCGGCATTTGAAAAAAATAATAATCATGTTTTGCCGTCGGCATTTGAAAAAAATAATCATGTTTTGCCGTCGGCATTTGAAAAAAAAATAATCATGTATTGCCGTCGGCATTTGAAAAAAATAATCATGTTTTGCCGTCGGCATTTGAAAAAAAAAATAATCATGTATTGCCGTCGGCATTTGAAAAAAATAATCATGTTTTGCCGTAGACATTAGGAAAAAATTAATAATCACTATTTCACCATTGGTATTAGAAAAAATCATTTTCATGATTTTCCCGTCGGCATTTGAAAATAATTATGTATTGCCGTAGGCATTAGGAAAAATTATCATGCATGCCGTAGGCATTAGGAAAAAGACAGACTTATTGAACCACCCTCGAAAAATATTTAAAGGACTTATCGAACCACCCTCGTAGGTATCAAATTTCAAGAATTTTAAAATTTTCAAATTTTAATTACCCAAATTTAACAATTTCAGCAACAATTTAACAATTTTAATTGTCCCAGGAGTGGGAGTTCCCTACTACTCACCCGGTTGTAGCAATGCTGCTTAGCTATATAAAACGAAAATAATGTGTTAAATATATTGGTTATGCATATATAAATTTTAACAGTAAGTTTTTCATAAAAAGCTGCCGTATTTGAACTATTGAAAAATCGTAAACTTTAAGGAAAAAATTGTCTAAATGACGATGAATCGCTACGTCTGGGAGCGTGGCTGTGTGTTTCAATCATTGGTGCCATTTTGGCATTTTCACTGCCAGATTTGGCATTTTCATTCGTTGAAAATCATTCAACTTTTAAAAAATTCTGCCAAATGCTTTTTGGCAGAATTTGCTTAAAATAAAAAAAACATTAATTTTCAGTTTTTAGAATAATTCTTTTCATCAACGTAATTTTTTTACAATTATGTTTCCTAGGTAATGTTAATACAATGAATACCTACGTATCACATACATACATATGTGTATGGAACCCTATTTTTAATTATCCATAAGCGACAAAAATTTAAGTTTTCAGAAGACAGTTTTTTTAGTATTCAAATATGGTTTACAACATACATAACGAGCCTTATTTCCGATTTTGTCGTAAGAGACATGTTATCGAAAATACTTTTTTATTGAAATTAAAATTTTATGGGTCTACCCATAGTTTAGAATTACAAAAATGCCGAAATTGTTGCTGACTTTTAAGATACGGGCTGTAAAATTTTATCGTAAGCGACAATTTACGTATGTAAAAGAAATTTGAATGTTATAAAAAAACCTTCTCAGGAAAAATTTAATTTATGTCGCTTCCGACTTAAATCGATAAATTGCCGCTTTCGATAAAATTTCAGGATGTAGGACAATAAAACTTTAATTTCAATCGAAAACAGGTTTCGATATAAGTACATACATATATGTGTGTATGTATATATGTATATGTATTTAATGTTTGAAAATGCATAAAAATTCATACCTATGTATTATATATAATATGTATGTGCCAAAAAAATACCTGTAAATACTAATAAGTTTGTATAAAAACAATGAATTGAAAACTATTTCAATAAATTTTTTAAAATTTAAATCTGGCATTATACTTTTCTTCTGTAGAACATTTTAGCAGAATTTTTTTTAAAGATTTAGCATTCTCTCACCAAAAAAATTCTGCCAAATGCCTTTTAGCAGAATTTGCTTAAAATAAAAAATTTTAATTTGTTAAATTTTTTTTTAGTGTAGAGAGTAATTCTATTCATATATATAAATTTGTTTACAATTATTTGTTTCCTACGTAATGTAGATACAACGAATACCTGTGTTATTATATGTTATGTATTGTATACATATGTATGTATTTTCAATTATCCGTAAGGGCCAAAAATTAAAGTTTTCAGAAGACATTTCTGTACTTTACGTACATACAAATTTGTTTATATTGACAAGTTGTTCAAAAATTCACCAGAAATACATATGTTTGTTCTCTTTCCTTTACACTGATGAATAGAAGAAAAACTGTAGACAATGTAACTGATAAACTTGTGACCAGAATTTTAGTGTTGACATAAATACACTTGGCCTCAGTCTTAAAATACATAAATATTCATATCTATGGATAATATCAAACACATACATATGTATGTATATACATATATACATATGTATTAGTCTCCTGCACAAGATATCTTATAAGAACTTTTAAGACATGAGGGATTTTTCAAATGCTTTGCTACAGCGAAATCTTATAAAACAAACGTTAACAACTCTGTTTGCAAGAAATTTATTTGAGTATTGTAGTTATAAGAGTAAAGAAGAAAACACTTCGTGACGGAAGAATTTGTGATACTAGCTTCTTTCTACGCATAAGCGCTTGTACAAACGTCATGCATGTATGTGTGTATGATCTTTTATTTTTCTGGGCAAATGCAAAGGCTCACACATGCATAGAACATTAGTTGTATGCGGTTAATCACATAATAGCTTACCATCTACATATTACACACACACACACACACACTCAAACGTACAATATGAAAAATAACAAGCATACACTAATCAACAGTACTTCCTTTGAGTGTTTGCTACAGACAAGCTGTCTTGATGTCAACGCTTGTTAACACTGGTATACATATACACCAATACATCCATCGTGCTTCGCTTATAGTACGACAGCATTTATTATTGGTTTAGTATAATAAATGCGACGTGAATACATTTAAAAATCATGACGTTTTTAGATTTCAAGATTGTTTACGCAGGCCTCTAATATGTATGTGCTATAAAAACACCTGTTAATACTAATAACTTTGTATAAACATGAAATTCAAAGCGTTTTCAACAAAAATTTTTAAATTTAAATCTGGCATTTGGTGGTGGCGTTGGCTGAAGTAGTTAGCACGTTGACTACAAAACCGAAGATCCTGGGTTCAATCCCTGTATCCGACAGTCATTAAATAACAACAGCACGCATTTTTCTGATGTGCATTAGTGTTCCTTTATATCAGTTGTTGTAGGAAAGTTCAAGTGATGAAGGCATAGTCACTGGTCACTGAACTATACCGACTTCAACAGATGCTAATCCTAATGTAAAATCAGAGCGCCCTCCTTCGTCGGTATTGTGTAGCAGAATTATCGGCGAAGTAAAATAACCAATAAAATGGCTACTACTAAACACATCTTCAAAATTTAATACGCCTAATTTGAGACCAGAAAAAATGCCTGCAAAAAGCAGAGTTGTAAAAAGAATGAAGCTTTCTTCTGTCTCTTCTTTCACCATCTGTCTTCTATCACTTTCCCTTTCCGAAATAAGGTAACACCTAGCAATAATAGTAGGCATTAATTGCCCGAGTGTTCTCTTTAAAAAAAAAATTATACATTTGTTCCGTAGAACATTTTAGCCAATTTTTTTACGGATGTAGTAGCATTCTCTCATCATCATTTTCTGGCAACAATGCACAGCACACACTCAGCCAGTGATGCATTTTGAGTTTTTTGTTTTAGGGCCAATCAGTGTTGCCAGAAAATGAGGATGAGAGAATGCTAAATCGGTAAAAAATTCTGCTAAAATGTTCCACAGAAGAAAAGTATAATGCTAGATTTAAATTTGAAACAAATTATTGAAATAGCTTTAGATTTCATGTTTATACAAACTTATTAGGGTTTACAGATATGTTAATAGCACACACAAACATAAAATAGTAAATAATTGTGTTTTTTGGAATTGTTACAATTACGTTTAAAAACTTTTTAACGCACCAATAATCCCAAATTAATATTGTACTTATTCAGTAAAATATTTCTTCATTAAAAATACACTAAAATTGATTAATAAGGTGTTTGCTGTGCATATCACTGTTGCTAGTCCAGATCATCAGGGAACCTTTACACTGCAATGCATGTATATACATTTATGAGTAGAATCCTCTATACAGAAGAATTTTTTTAATAAATTATAATTTTATATTTTCAACAAAATCTGCCAGAATGCATTTAGCAGAATTTTTTAAAAGTTGAATGCTTTTTAACTAATGAAAATGCCGGTTCTGGTGTGAAAATGTTAAAATGGCAACAATGGGGCCAAATTAAAGATTTGAAAGGGCCAAAATAACTTGGATAGGGCCAAACAAATTTTTAATGTATTTGACTACAATATTTTTATTTAAATAAAACAAAAGTATGTATTAGTAATATAATACAAACAAAAAATAGAGCAAAAACAAACAAAAAATTTTGCTTAAATAAAATAAAATTTTAGTTACAAATATTCCATATGTAATTATAATTTTGGTGTACATAATCTCTAAATTCTTAGTCCAACAGTTCATCCATTTATTCTTGTTTCCAACACTTTTGTGTGCTAACTTTTAAAATATCTTTATCTTTATTAGAACTAGATTTCATTAAATCTTTCAATTGTATTAAAAATGAAACAATGTTTTTTACATGAAGACGATTTCTTGTATTATGCCCTGTTTCACAATATCGAAAGAAAACTTTCGACTGAAAATTTATATTGAAAACAAAAACAAATTTTCATATTTTATTGTTGTTTTCAATATAAATTTATTTATATCTTTATGGTGAAACAGGACATTAGTCTCAACCACTTTTTTAATATTCTTTCCACACATGCTGTGGAATCGAAAGAGTTCCTTGAACAATTCTGTATAAATTTCTATGCAAAGGTTTGTTTACCTAAACGATTTTTAATTGTAGAAATCTTTTTCCAAAATATACTTCTACTTAAGTCTTTGAGATTTTTAAATTGTGGAACTTGCGATACTGCCCTTTATTCATTATTTATTAATTATGTTTCCTTTGGAAAAGTTTAATAGCAAGTGGTGCAATACTATTGGCTTCCCCACTTAAAACATGTTCTGGCGCAGATTTTGGACACCAGTTTAAATAACAAATCTTCAAAAAAAATCTTCCGTTTTTAAAATGGAGAAAACTACATTAAAAAGTGTACTCGAATGTTTGAAGGAATTACATAGTTTAATTTTGAGCTGAAAGGGCCAAAATAACCTAGAGAATACCACAGGGCCATCAAACATCCAAAAGTGCCACAAATGGCCCAATTGTGCCACATTTTGCATCACTGCACTCAGCACTAGCTAAAGGAAATACACATACACACATGCAGCAGTCAGCACTAGCTACAGCGTTGTCAATGAAGAATAAATCGCACCAAGATTTCTGTAGTTTAAAATGTTTATTGAATTGATTTGCATAAAAAGTATAATATTATATTTTTTGTATTAAAAATTTAACTCTAAAACAGGTTTTTTACAGTTCAAGGTTAAAAGGGTAAAATCTAAAAAAACTAAACAAATTTGTTTGATAATATATTTTTTTTAATTTCATAAATTCTGTACAAAAATTTTTAAAGAGATGAATGATTAATAAATAGTAAGCATTCAAAACTAATAAAAGTTCAGTATACATATATCATTTTATTCAAATATTTTTATTTTTTTTATCAGAAGTTTAATGTATCCATATAAAAATATCACAATTAAACGAAATAGCCTTTTACAATATACATATGTACTAAACGAATTCGTACATACATGGTATACATGTGAAAGTGGTCCAAGTCATACGCATTTTTGATTCGATATAGTAAAATAAATTTATATTAATCGAGACTAGTATAACTCTAAACTAAACTGTTGCATTAAATCCAAAAATATTTTTGGATTTATTCAAATGTAATGTACTAAATATCTCGACCAAAAAATATATGACTTATACAACTTCATAATTAAGGGCACATAAATATGTTTACATTCACTTGCACAAGATGATACATTTTTGTGCATTAGTTTTATAAATTCTGTTTAAAACTTTTTAAAAAGACAACAAAAATTAATGATTCCAAATAAATAAAGCCCATATTTTCATCATTATTGTTATCATCGGGCCATACAACAGATTTTATTTCAAATTGTGATATTTTGTAAACATCATTAGTATTAATATGGTAAATAACATTATCAGCAAGTTGATAAGTTTCACAAAAAGAATTTTCCGGTTTTAACCGATTGTTGTGTTAAATTTGCGTTGGTGGCACCAAAAATTAAAAAACGCACCACGCACCAACTAAGGAACTTTTCGTACAAAAAATTTCAAAAAGCACCAAAAATGGTGCGAAACGCACCAAGTTGACAACGCTGACTAGCAATACGAAATGCACAACCAAATTTGTCTTATTTTTTTTTGTCGTTATTCACTGTATGTACGCAAGCGCAAAGCAACAATATTTTTTCTTTGTATGTTTGTATGTACATATTGGTGTTTACAACAAGAAATAAGTATTGAACATAAATTAGTTTTTCCTTAAATGAATTGGTGTATACTCTTCCATAAGGAACTTATGGACACCCTTGAGATTATCTAAAGGATATCTGAAAAATAAAGAAAACAAAAGTACAAAGTAATCAAAACAAAACAAAAATTAAGCAATCGTTCTCATGCTTTCTGTTTCTCAAAATCAAACAATTTTGTTTCGTTTATTGTCGTGCTCTGGTTTAAGTACAAAGAAATCAAAACAAAAATAAATTTATAACTGTAAAAGTGTCGATTATTTATGTTACGAAAATTATTTTCTAACCCCTGTATCGCCCATAAGTAGCATAGCTACAAAAATAACAAATTTAATGTGATCTATTTTAGAAAATAGCTGTTTAAAAATATATCATACTTAGCGTCTTTAGTTTTGGTATGTTTCGATTTGGTGATACGTATGTATTAACACAGAAAATATTAAATAACTAATAAAATTCAAAATTAAGCGATTTGTTAAAATTAATAAAACAAGTTGAATTTCAAAAATTAAAAGAAACTTTATCAGAAATAATTTTTAGTCAGGCTTAAGTTCAGTAATTACCGACGGTACATCGAATAAATAAAAATAATTAATGTGATGATCGTAAAAGATAAGCAAGACTAGTTAAACATACGTGGGTAGAGTAATATAACTTCGTGCTAACCTAAATAGAAAAATGAAAATATGGAAAAACAGGGGAAATAAATAGTGATACTTACATATGTATTTACCAAAGCTAAATCAATAATTGTACACAACAATCATTTCTCACATTCCGTTTCATTAGAATTTACGTTAAATAGCTGATGGTAATAACAATCTCTACCCAAGTAGATATACTAGGGTGCTGATGAAGTGCGTTGCTGCATAGAAAAATATCGGTATTTCCCCCAGCTTAAAAGTTTAATTTAATTTTTCTTCTCTTCTTTAGAACCTCACATTAATTAATAATAATATTTCATCCAATAAAAGAATTGAAATTACTGAACTTAAGCTTGACTAAAAGTTATTTATAATTAAAAATTCCCTATCGTTCAATTAAAATCTAAAAATGTCTCACTCTATTCATCATGGGCACGTGACAAAAATATGTTCACTTGGCAATCACTGTTCACTTGGCAATCACAAATGTTGGAAAGTCAAATAAACCGTAGAAAGCAAAAACAAAAGTAACATAATATCTACTACTATAATACTTAGATGTATGTACCGACGGTACATCGAATAAGTAAAAATAATTAATGTGATGATCGTAAAAGGTAAGCAAGAATAGTTAAACATACGTGGGTAGAGTAATATAACTTCATGCTAACCTAAATAGAAAAATTAAAATATGACAAAACAGGGGAAATAAATAGTGATACTTACATATGTATTTACCAAAGGTAAATCAATAATTGTACACAACAATCAATTTTCACATTCCGTTTCATTAGAATTTATGTTAAATAGCTGATGTTAATAACAATCTCTACCCAAGTAGATAGACTAGGGTGCTGATGAAATGCGTTGCTGCACAGAAAAATATCGGTATTTCCCCCAGCTTAAAAGTCTAATTTAATTTTTCTTCTCTTCTTTAGAAACTCACATTAATTAATAAAAATATTTCATTCAATAAAAGAATTGAAATTACTGAACTTAAGCCTGACTAAAAATTATTTCTGATTAAAAATTCACTATAGTTCAATTAAAATCTAAAAATGTCTCACTTAATTCATCATGGGCACGTGACAAAAATATGTTCACTTGGCAATCACTGTTCACTTGGCAATCAGAAATATTGGAAAGTAAAATAAACCGTAGAAAACAAAAACAAAAGTAACATAATATCCATTACTATAATACTTACATGTATGTACCGACGGTACATCGAATAAGTAAAAATAATTAATGTGATGATCGTAAAAGATAAGCAAGAATAGTTAAACATACGTGGGTAGAGTAATATAACTTCGTGCTAACCTAAATAGAATAATAAAAATATGGAAAAACAGGGGAAATAAATAGTGATACTTACATATGTATTTACCAAAGGTAAATCAATAATTGTACACAACAATCATTTCTCACATTCCGTTTCATTAGAATTTACGTTAAATAGCTGATGTTAATAACAATCTCTAAGCAAGTAGATAGACTAGGGTGCTGATGAAGTGCGTTGCTGCACAGAAAAATATCGGTATTTCCCCCAGCTTAAAAGTTGAATTTAATTTTTCTTCTCTTGAACTTAAGCCTGACTAAAAATTATTTCTGAGTAAAAATTCCCTATAGTTCAATTAAAATCTAAAAATGTCTCAATTAAAAGAAACTCTCAATAACAAATAAGAAACATTTTTTGTAGAGAAAATAAAATAAAGTGGAATAGAATTTGATTTTTGCGATTTCTTTGTTTAAATTTCCCATACTTATACTTTAAGTATTCCATTCGATTTTTCCCAGCATTTATGGCAACTCTCACAATAGACGTGTGACGTCATGTCTAACGGTAAACTCTTCGATTGGCGTAATCTTGTATTTTATCATTCTTGGAATCATGCCGTTCACACGACACATTCGCGGTTCGTTTTGACAAATATTTTTGATGCAGTGATGCCAACTTAGCTCTTGTCAAGCTAGATTTAACCCAAACTAAATAACGCGCAAATCTATCACTTTGTACCATTATCTTTCAGCCCTTTTATTATTTGTTCAATATGGCTACTTTTTAATCTTTGTGAACATTTTCTTTCTTTAACCTAGAAATATCGACTTTTTACTCATTTTATTTTGCTAGTTTGCTTTACCAATTAAAAAAAGATGAATAATATAGAATAATCTTCAGTTTCTTTAAAAATTTTTGCTGTCAAAAATACATTAGGGATTCATTATACGCCCTTTTTTATATAAAATTCTATTTTATAGCGCTTCAATTAGCAAATAGAAAAAGTTGCGTGCAACAAAATTCATGAAATTTCATGAAAAAAAAATGCTTAATGTAAATCAGATAATAATGTATGTTGTTGGAAGAGCGAGAAATCGAAATTTTATTAAAAACGACCAATTTAATATGTATGCACTTATATCAGGGTGGGTTATTATCGCATGATTTATAAAAAGAGAACAGAAAAGGGAAAAACAGACATTTGCTTAAAAAGGAAGGACTAAAATATAAAACGAAATTGAGATTTTTCAATAATATTACTACTAATAAATCTTAAATACATATAGAAGATGTTGCGTGGAAAGGGTTAATCTCGCACCATTTCATATAGGATATTAGCTACCTCATTCATAAAAAAATATATCAAGTTTATTAAGCGCTTATTTGACATATTTATATGGGAAATTTGACAAATAAACTTTTAATATATGTTGTGTTTTTTATAGAATTACCTATTCAGGCTTCCAACGTCATTAATTTAAATGCAAATAAGACAGTTTTATTTCATTTTTTCATATCCGACGTTTCGTTGGGATTTTGCAACATCTTCAGGGATACTATTTTTATTGAAATCTAGTAACATTGATAATTTTTTTTAATGCATGTACAGTCAAATCCCGATAATTCGTACCCCGATAAATCGTAATTCCCGATAATTCGTAATAAACTGTGGGTCCCTTGAAAAAATCTCCTTAATTCATAAAATTTCCATACATTTTGGTCCCCTCGCTAATTCGTAATATATTTTTCACATAAAATCTTCTTTACCTCTTAAAAATCGCAATTGTTTGCTAACTACCACTTATAATTCCTTATAAAAACAACAGAAACATGAAAGAATGATTTTTTGTTTACCGCTATTTTTTTTGCGTGGGTTTTTGCTTCTGCTTGTATGTGTAGGCACGCATAAAACAGTGTCGGTGTTACAAAAGCAACAAATTTTTATTTTGTATTTTATTTTTAACAATTTTTTATGCTTTTTTATCGTTTAAGTAAATAAATTGAAAACCCCGTTAATTCGTATTTATTTTATTTTAACCCCTTTAAATCGAAACCCCGCTAAATCGAAAACCCCTATAATTCGTAAGAAATGGCCGGTCCCTTGCGATTACGAATTATCGGGATTTGACTGTATCTTCAAATATGAACTAACAATAAGTATTCAAATCTTAAATCTAGAATATAATTATTAGGCCCGACCACTGTCGGACATAAACTTAGTGATAGTTATAAATAATACATAAGTAGTGATAATCAAAAAGGAAAAAAAAAGTGTTTTCAAGTAGTCCCATCTGGAGTGTTTAGTATAAGAGCCCTTGTGTCCCTCTTTTTTAGGCGGATGTGTCCAGTAAAGTTTAAAATATTTACGAGTTTAAAATATACGAGGTAATCTAGTAAATCTGTATGAACCATTGTTGGTTTAAAAAGCTGTTAAGTCTCTAGAGATTTTCTCTAAACTGATCTGGTGAAAGCCTGACATTAAATCTAAACAGTAAAAATATTTTGCTCTACCTAGTTGGTCTAATATATCATCAATTCTAGGTAATGGGAATTGATCTGCAATTAATTTTTTATTTATTTTTCTGTAATCTATGACAAGTCTCCATCTTCTTTGGTCAGAGTTAGGAAGTGATTTCTTTGGTACTAACAAGACTGAACTATTGTATTGAGAATAGGAAGGTTCAATAATTTTTCGTCTATTAATTTTTTCACCTGTCTATCAATTTTTTCTTTATGTGTATGTGGTACACGTTAATTTTTAATGTATACTGGTTCTTTATCTTTTACTCTCAACTTTTGTTCATAAAAATTATTAGTTGTTATTGTTTCTGTTTCTAAAACAGTGGTGTCAAAAATAAAACCATAGTTGTATGTGTGAGAAAATCTTTCTCATTCCTCTCTGAAGTACATAGAAAAAAATAAAGAATAAAACAAATGCAGTTTAGTGAAGTAGCTCAAAATATATAAAAAGGAATCTATATGATAGAAAACTAAGAAATAAGGAATAAAAATTAAATAAAAAATTTGGGGCGGGCCGTATTTTCCGAGTTACGGGGCTGTGAACTTTTCATAGGAAACTCTGAAGAATTTCTAAAAATAAATTTTTAAATAGCTTATCTGATAGAAACTTGAAAAATAAGAAGAAATTAAACAAAAAAATTGGCTGCGACCAATATTTCCCGAGTTATTGGTCTTTTAAGTTTTGATTTTAAATACAGTTTAGTGAAGCTGCTCCAAAAAAAAATCAAAATGCCTTTTTAATATATTTTCATTTATTTCCTTAAAAGTTTTGTAACATAAAATACATTGAATGTAGCAAAAATCATTACTGATCATAGAATATTTTTCGCATACCGCTTTTTTTCTTTCACTGTTTCTATAAAGAATTTAATACACCCGCTACGCATGTGTTATCGTCGCTGGTTCATTGACGACTAAATGGAAGAGAATAAGAATGTGTGTGATTTTAGTTTGCATAATTGTGCCATGAAACTGACATCATTGTTCTAAACCGAAAGTATCACTATATGTTGAACATAGTTCCGTTAACGTAGTTTTAAATTGTTGCGGAAAATTGTTTTTTAAAATTTTGAATATTTCTGATTTTCTTTGTGATTTTTTGCCAAAATTTTCTTTGATAATTTCATAATCAGAGATGTTTTCGGTTTTTATGTTACTTTGTTTGATTTTAGTAATGGTGTTATTAGTGTTTAGAATTACGAATAAATGCTTTGTCAGATTTAACTAATGTATTTGGTATAAAAACACCTGGTTCAATTTCTTGATTTGGAATTAATATTTCATTATTTAAATTGTTAAAATTTACTTTACGTATTATTTCACATCTTGGAGGTATTTTAATTTCATTGCAGTTATTCGTAATCGGTATATGTATTGTATGTGGTATATTAAATGTTCTAAGGATAAGGCAATCATTATCTTGGTTGAAATCCAATAAACAGTTATATTTTTTTATAAAATCCATGCCAATGATTCCATCGCATGGTAACGGAAAATTATTATCTACCACCTGGAAGTAATGTGGTATTAAAAAGTTTTTAAATTTTAAATCGCAAATGTACATATTTCCAATCGATTTGATATTACCCTGCCCTATTCCACTTGTTGTTGTTTTATTAGTGTTAGTTTAGTTTTGTTTAAAGAATTTTGATTTTATTAATGAAATATCTGCTCCTGTGTCTACTAAGAGTGTGAGTGCAGTGTTAGTATTGCCAAATTGAATATGTATAAAGAAGCTCAAGTTTAGATTTAGATGGTAAATTTTTACTGATTTAATCCCAGGGGAAGTTCGGAGTTTTCCGAACCATTATCATTTGATTCTGTTGCTCTTACGTAGTTATTGTTCCTACGATTATTATTAAGTCTCTGCCGGTTTCTGTAAAAATTGTTATTATTATTGTTATTATTATAGTTGTTGTTATTATTTCTACGTGGGTAATTATTTCGTCCACGTGATCGTGTGTTATTACTAGAGATGTGCAAATGTCGTGATGTTATCATGTCACGCGGGAGTCACGTGATTCGTGATCAAATATTATAATCAATCACGCGTGAGTGCGTGAGCGTGACTGAAAAAAATTTACTCGTGCGTGATCGTGCGTGAGCTTTTTTTAATAATCACGCACGAATTCTCACGCTCTCACGAGATAACATTCCTGCATAGGTACATATGTAACTGTATTCAATCTTTTGAAATAAATTATTTTATAATAATAAATGCATATACATATATATAGTAATATGTATGGTAGTATGAGCTCACAAACATAATGTATACCCCCAAACAAAATGTTTCGACTTTTTCTGAAGTCAGACTTGTCGTACCGAATTCGTTAAGACATTTCGGTACTTTCTCTGAATAATTTTTTTTAAACATTAAGGGCCGTATTCAAAAAACTTAACAAAGTTTTGAAAAGCAATGTCAAGTAAAGTTGTATTCAAAAAAAATTATTATATCAAAATTCTAAAGTAGGCACCTACGTTTGTTAATGCTACTTCAAGTTGATATTTCCAAAATGTGTATTTTGTACCTGAAACATTTTTCTTAATATAGCACATATTGATTGATTCATGTTACTGAAAATTAAAATGAAGCTAGAAGTGCTAGCTCTTATCTTAAATTTATTATTTCTGTAATGTGATGGAAAATATCACTAAATTATCCAACTGATTTGAAATACATACAACTGATTTGAATTAAATACAATTAACAAAAATGTTTTAGGGCGACTTTTTGGGTTCGAGATCAAGATTAGTTTATTTCTCTAATTAGCTAATCCGAAAATTAACTTAATCTCAAAATAATTTAGTTTGCTATTTTTGAGTGGTAGCTTAAACTTCTTATTATGTGTAGCATTACCATACTGAGGAACAAAATAGTGGCAACATTTTCTGTGTAAAAGTAATACATGTTATCAACACACTTTGATTTTTTGTGGAAAGAAGAAACTGTCATGTTTTATTATTTACAAGTAAAATATTGCCCGTGTTAAACGAAATCGATAAATAATATAAAATATATATATTTATTTATGTGTTTTTAAATTATTTTACCATATAATTTTTACAAAAAGTTATATATTTCACAAGTATATGTTGTCAATAGTAATGCATGGTTAAACCACCACGATTGCCCACTTAAACTAGCAAGTAAAACCATATAATCGACTACCCAAAAATCACAAATGAAGATAAAGGTTAATTTAATGTCTAATCTTGAACTCAAAAAGTTCGAAAAAAGCTGGATATTCAAGTATTCATTTCGTTCGAATAAAATAAATTGAGATAATTTTTCTATGTTGTTCATATTTTTAGGTTAATTATTAGGTTGCTTAACTTCAAGATAATAAAAATGTATTTAATAAAATAAGTTATGAAATAGTTGTTGAACACGGTGGTGTTACCAGAATTTATTATTAAATCACAAAATAACTAAAGTTGTCTTTTGAATACAATTTCTTAACAAAGCAATGTTAGTCTTAAAGTGCTTGGTAACTACTATGAACTTTAAAGCTCAAGTAAAATATTTTTTGAATTAGGGTGTAAAACTTTGATTTTTGAGTACATAAGTAAAAGTCTGTGAAATTTTTTTTATAAATAAGTATATGTTGATAAAAAAAAGGATTGTAAAAAATATTAAAAAACGTGAGTATGTGCAAATTATTTCGACAATAGCAGCAACATAACGGTGAAGCGGTACTCTGCTATAAAAGCAAAAAGAAGTCGTACCTACATGTCGTTACGAATCCGTACCGACTTATCGTAACGAATTCGTACCGACATATCGTTACGAAGTCGTGTCAACCATTTCATACAAAAATTGTAGCAATTTCGGTAATATTTCGGTGCCGAAATCGGAAGATTTTGTCAAGCAATCGTTACGAATTCTTTACGAATTCGGAGCATTTTGTTTGATGGGTACACACACCTTTGTAAGTATGTATATATGTTTCTTAGATACCCTGTAGGAAGTATCAATTGAGAAACACTACTGATTCAACAGTGCCTTTGTCAACAATACTACTGACGAATTGTACCGCAGAAAATGTTTTTTGCGTTAGGGGTCGTCCATATATTACGTTATTGCAGGGGGAGGGGTGGGGTTCGAGTTTTGTTATGATTTGTTATGGTGGGGTTGGGGGAGTCTTTGAAAATGTTACGTAACAGAATAATTTTAGTAATTTGTATGTTTTTTCATTTAATATGCTTTTCTCATTTATTTGATTATCATTTATTTAATTCATCATACGTCTTACCTTCACATTTATATTATGTATGTATACATACATGTCAATTTTTGATTTGCGAGAATTCGAATTCGAATATTTAAAATGATATACGCGAATACGAATATTTAAAAAGACATTTTTTTTAATGCTTGTATTTATTTATTGTATCTTCATATATGAACTAACAATAAGTATTCAAATCTTAAATCTATAAAAAAAAATTTATTAGGCCCGATCAGTGTCGGACATAAACTTAGTGATAGTTATAAATAATACATTAGTAGTGATAATCAAAAAAGGGGGAAAAAGTATTTTCAAATAGTCCCATCTGGAGTGTTAGGTATAAGAGCCCATGTGTCCCTCTTTTTTAAGCGGACGTGTCCAGTAAAGTTCAAAATATTACGAGCAAGCGGATTAGGATGTGATTCGAGTTTTGTTAAATATTTGCCTGCGTATTTTGCAATTTCTTCAGTCACTAGTGGCATATTTAAATCACGATGTATAATAGAATTTTGGATGTACCATGGAGCCGATGTTATTAACCGTAAAATTTTGTTTTGCTTCAAAAGCGACTTGTATAATAAAAGTTTGCAGTCTAGGCTGAGTGTTGAGTTTCTGCCAATCAACCAATATATTTGAGTTAACTTAAGTTTCATCTGAGTTAGCTTAGAGTCAATATGATGTTTCCATGTAAGTCTTCGATCAAGGTGTATACCAAGGTATTTCACTTGGGAATGTTGAGGAATATCAAGTATCTCTTCTTAGGGTGAACGTTATATGGACACACTTTTGTTCATTGACTTTAATTCTCCATAAGTTCAACTATATTTCCAGCTGGGTAATATGTTCCTGGAGATTGCGGGATGCCTCATGAGGGTTTACGTGCACACTCATACAGGCTGTATCATCGGCAAAAGTAGAAATATGGATATTATTGCTTACAGGCATATCACAAGTATATCTTAAATACAAGACAGGACCCAAAATACTACCCTGTGGCACACCAGAAGATATAGATTCGGGCACACTCGTGAACTCTCCTTCCACAACAGTGAACTTCCTATCAATAATATAACTTTTCAAAAGCTTTTGAATGTTTATTGGCAGATATGTCTTCAATTTTAAAACTAGGCCTTCGTGCCATACTTTATCAAACGCCTGAGAAACATCAATAAAGAGAGCAGAACAATACTTCTTTTCTTCAAATGTTCTTCTTACAACTTGGACCAGTCTATGCGTTTGTTCAATCGTGCTGTGCTGACTTCTAAAGCCAAATTGATGGTCCGGGATGCACCCATTATCAGTTAAAATTTTGGACAATTTAGTCATGAGCAGCTTTTCGAAAAGCTTTGAGATTGTAGATAGTAAGCTTATAGGCCTATGTGACTCAGTCTTGGTAAGATCTTTGCCTGCCTTTGGAATCATTTTGATCTTGGCAAGTTTCCAGTTATGTGGAAAATACTGCATTCTTAAAATAGCATTAAAAATAAATAGCAGGATTCTTATTGCAATATGAGGCAAGTTCATGAGCATTTTGTTACTAATTCCATCAATACCTGGAGCTTTCTTCGGGTTGAGTTCAGCAATTACTTTTGTACTTCACGCATCATAAACCTTAAGGGACGAGGGGTAGAGAAACTACACTCTGTAAATCAGCAGCACCCGTACATGAATTGGGAGTGAATACAGATTTTAAATGCTCAGAAAATAAGTTACCTTTTTCACTACCGCTTCTTGCCCAGCCTCCGGTCGCAGTACGCAGTGGTGATTTAAGATCAACGGGACGTTTAGGATTTCTAATAGCGCGCCATAAAGAGTTATTAGATGCAGACGTTACATCAAGACCTTCTAAATACTTTTCCAGTAGTGCAGTTTTTTCCGACGATAGCAGCTCTTTGAGTCGTTTAGTACATTCTTTAAGTCTAATTTTATTAAGGGTGATCTGTGTTGTTGCCATTCTCTTCTAGCTCTCCTTTTTTCACATACAAGACGTTCAATTTCCGTAGAATAAATTCTGTTAAAGCCGGTCTGCGGATAGGAGGTAGTGGCGTGTTCAACAGCCTGTTTAATATTTTCGTTAAGAATGGCAATGTTAAATTCAATATCTATATCAATATTTTTTGAATGCCAGCAAGTTGATTCCATTAATCAACTTCACATATTAGTTAGTTAAATCACTCCTTAGTGGGTTGAAAATTTTAACTATTGTTGGAGAGTGATCGGATGACAGATCTAGAGAGGCCTCTACATGAATTAAGTCCCTATGAATATTTTTCGTGACGGCAAAATCTATAACATCTGAAATTTTTCTTACGTCAGTAGGCCAGTAAGTAGGCTCTCCACTCGAAATGACATCTATGCCCATTTTTGAAATTGTATTGAACAAGGCTCGACCTCTAGGTGTAACAAGACGCGATCCCCACTACGTATGTTTTGCATTGTAGTCAGTAGTAGGGAACTGGCGGTTCTGGCGCCGATTAAAATTGTTAAATTGTTGCTGAAATTGTTAAATTGTGGGCTGAAATTGTTAAATTGTTGCTGAAATTGTTAAATTTGGGTAATTAAAATTTGAAAATTGTTAAATTCTTGGAAATTTGTGTTTTTTTGTTTACATAAGGAGTTTTTTGTTTACATTAGGAGTTTTTTGTTTACATTAGGAGTTTTTGTTTACATTAAGTGTATGTCTGTCTGTCGGTCTGTCTGTCTGCCTGCCTGACCGTGGGAAGTTTGTGTGTGGAATATTTTGTGTGAATGTATTAAGGCGGTTCATAGTTTGGCGGTTTTTATGTGTGTATGTGACGACGGGGAAAATCATGAAAATGGTTTTTCCTAATGCTGACGGAAAATTATCTAATGATTTTTCGTAATTCCGAAGGCAAAACATGATAATTTTTCGTAATACCGAAGGCAAAACATGATAATTTTTCCTAATGCCTACTGCAATACATGATAATTTTTCCTAATGCCTACTGCAATACATGATTATTATTTTTTTCAAATGCCGACGGCAAAAAATGAATATAATTTTTTCAAATGCCGACGGGAAAATGATTTTTCCTAATGACGACGGGAAAACGTGAAAGTTATTTTTTCTAATGCTAATGTAGGTGTTGCTAGACTGTGGGAATTTAAGGCTGACCGTGATTTGAGTGGGCGGTGTTGTTGCCGTAATATGTAACCATAGGAATTTGTGGATGTGTCTGTCTGTCTGTGAGAATTTAGGTGAAGGTTTGATTGGCAGGGGGCGGGGTGTAGTTGAGGTAGATCGATTGCGTGTGTAGTTGTGTGTGAATGTGTGTGTATGTGTGTGTGTGTGTGTGTGTGTGTGTGTGTGTATGTTTGTAGGAATTTCAATGTGTGTATTTCTGTAGGAGCTTAAGGCTGATTGTGATTTATGAGGGGTGAGGTGTTCTAGTAATATGCAACCGGGGGAATCTGTGTGTTTGTATGTCTGTAGGAGTTTAAGGCTGACCATGATTTGGGTGGGCAGGGTTGTTGACGTAATATGTAGCCATGGGGATTTGTGAATGTGTCTCTCTATAGTAGTTTAAGGTTGATCGTGATTTGAGGTGGGTGAGGATGTTGTTGAGGTAAATTGGTTATGCGTATGTATGTATGTATGTATTTTTGTAAGAATTTAAGATGATTGTGATTTATTAGGGGCGAGGTGTTCTTGTAATATGTAGCCGTGAGAATCTATGTGTATAGACGTCTGTAGAAGTTTAAGACTATCTGTAATTTCAGGTAGGTGAGAGTGTTGTGTTGTTGAAATTAATCTTATATATTGTATATGTATGTATGATCATGAGAATTTGTGTATGTATATCTGAGGGAGAATTTAAGGCTCGTCATGATTTGCAAAAGGTGGGGTGTTGTTGAAATTTTCTTGGATATTTCTTATATGAATTCTGCTATGTGTGTGTATTTGAGCTGGTATTTATATGTAGGTAGAAATAAATTGTTTTCAACATCGACATTTGGTACTATAAAATACTATCATATATCTGGACTTCCTTAATCCTAGTATGCTTTTATACTTACGATTGCTTTATATTTTCTCATGCTTAAATTTGTCTCGCGTTGAAGTCGGTCTATGTGAAATTTGTTTATATTACAGATTTTGTTTATTTAACTACATTCGTCTTCTTTGACTGAAAGAGTTATCTACACACAGAGAAAAACCAACTTGAAATCAGTAAGAACCATGCTGAATTAATAAGAACCATTAGCGAAGGTTTAGTCATATTGAAATTTCTTATTTCAATATGGACAAAATATTAATTTACAGTATTCATTTATTAAACTCATTAGTTTGTAGATAGCTCAATATACATTTTCTATTATATTAAAAATTATTGAATTAATGTGATGAATTCTTATTTTTAAGCTGCAGATTTTCCCTGAGTGTATGGATTGTTTATATTTGCATTGTGCTTTAACTAAACGACGCTTCATATATTTTCATGATGTAGATCTAATAAATACTTAAGCATTGATAAGAAATTTGATATGTATACATACATATCTACAAATTGATTTTATGTATGTATGTATGTATGTATGTATGTATGTATGTATGTATGTATGTATGTACATATATATGTACATACAAATAAGTGTTCAACTCAATCTTTGAATACATTTTTTATTTTATTTTTTGTCATGTGATGTCTGTTGTTGGTGAAATTAAAAACATTTTAATTTTTATCTGCGTTTACTTAAAAGTTTGTGAGGATTTTCTGTTGTAAGTAAAACTGAATTCTTGAAGATATGTACTTACATACTCTATAGTAATAGTAACTATAATAGAAATATTTATTATACTTAATTTACAGTTTTTTAAAGTATAGGGTATAAAATTTATTCTAGCTATAGCCTTCTACATTTATTTTGGAAAACTTGATTTGCTTTTTAAAAATGTATAAACATTTTTAAATGAAACTGATCCGGCACTCCAGCTTAGGTACTGATAGTTTTTTTTTTTTTTTTTTGTTGTTAGTTAACTTACTTATTTTTTATTTTTTATTGATAAACATTGGAAATCAAAAGGGAGTTTTATATTGTAATTATTATTTTCATAATTGTTGAAAACAAGCGCTGCTTTTTGTTTGTTTTTTGCGATGAAATCATTTGAATTACTTTTGCAACTTTACGCGTTTATAAAAATTATGTTATTTTCTATATTTCTTAATTTATAAGACTTTTAGACTTTGTCCTTTAGGGGTTATATATTCTATTATACGATTATGAATAAGAATGCAGTAAGCTGATGTATTTGCTTACTGCTTCAAATTAAAATTTTATTAAATTGAATAAAAGGAGTTTTTTTTTCTTAAACTCTAATGCAGTTAGAAGCGCTGGAGATTCTTTCATATAACAGCTTTTTTGAAATTTTTGATACATAGTATAATATAGAATTGGATAACATTTATTTTTAATTTTTATGTTAAGAAGTACGGGTATGAGACTGAATTTAAATGTACTTTTAAATTAGTTAAATCATAATGAACAAACATATTTTCTTCTTTAATAGCGATCAACAGAAAACGAACTCGTTTTCATATAATTTAGGTATACCCTAGGATACAAGATGACTTTGTATGACGAAATTTCTGTTGCTTTATACTGATAATATGTTTACATTAATAAGATACATATACATATGTTTATTTTATGAACGGTGAGCACCTATGGCTTTTATTTAATGTTCTATATGACTTTTTTTTTTCATTTTATTAAAGTTCAGCGTATTGTATATATATTTCTGAAATGTTGAAGTGTGTTTTGTGTCCCCATCGGGCAGAGTGTACGTATTAGTTGGTCAGTCAGTCTCTATTTTTATTTATTTTTTTTTCTTCTAATGTGCCACTCCTTTTTCAGATTTTACTACTTGGAATAGAGAATTTTTGTCTAATTTTTTGGTGGGTATATACATTAGGTATGTAGAAATTAGTTTAGATACAAAGAAATGCATGTTTAATATACAACTATTGTATCAAATCGATCTCAAATAACTCAGTTACCTCTACCAGCAATTCACCGTTGGTGTATTCATAAAGTGTTAGAAACAATGAAATATCTATGTTTTGAGAGAATTTTTCCCCTCAAGTATTTCTACATGAGGTTTGAGGGGTCAATCACTGTCGCATTCATATGTAATGATTATACACTTAAAAAACGTCATCATCACCATCAATCATCTCCGCATACAATACATTCATGAGTTGGGTTGATCCAGATACAATTGCTGTCTCATCACCTTCTAACAGCTTTATATATTTTGCTAGTATGCATGCCTTAGCATGCTTCTATCGATAGTGACGTAAGAGTCCGAGATGTAGAGTGTTACAATTAAAAATCTTTACTATTAGAATTTACCAGTTCGCTCTTTTGAATTTTTACAAAGTAGATACATATGTATGTATTTCATTGACCACAAAATCATAAAATTTCTTTGCTTACAAAATTGTATGACGTGAGGATTTTTTTTTTCCTTTTTTTTTTTTTTTTTTTTTTTTTTTTTTTGTTAAATTATACATGCTTCGGCATGCTTTCATTTTTTTTTTCTATAAATTTATGTAATACTCATACAGATACAGATATAAAGTAAGATCTGTTTACTGTACATTTTAAAATTTATGCATGCTTCAGCATGATTCTAGTTGAAGCGTATATTCATTCACTAAGTTTGTTTGATACTTATTCATAGACATGTACATTCTTAAAGATTGGATATCAAAGTCCAATTTCCGTAGTTTATCTATATTTTCTAAAGATCTGATAGCTAAAGAAATAAATAGAGTGAAGATCTTCTATAATAATCCCATTTTCATATTGTAAAATTTTGCGTGCTAGCGCTTTCGATGGGAAAATATACATACAACTTTATAAAAAGTGATAATGTGATGTGCTGCTGAATATTGCACTATGTTATAGTTCATTTTAAACACTGAAGTTTTAGCAATATTTCATTCAGACCAACAAGTTTAGAGAATTCCACTACATTTAGTTAATTATCTTTCTTAAGACTCATCATTCCTAATCAATCCTACAAAAAACAACACAAACTAGATTTTTCGTTTTAATTTTATTTTTATTAAATTCAACATTCATTCTTCAAATTACTTTATACTATATTAAGTAGCTTTTCCTCATTTGTTGAGTTGACTTTAATAGGAGACATTTTAATGGTACGATGAACTTTTCTATTGCATGCATTGAGTAAATCTTTATACATACCAATCCACTTATATGAACCATTAAAGCTAATTCTTTTCACATCATACCTTTCAATGATCTATTAAATCATTCTAATATTGATGCTTTCATATTAAGTAATCTTTAATCTTCTATTTATGTATGAGTTTTCCCAAGTATTTATTAAAAAATTCTTTAGAATCATCTGTTTGTAAGTTTTTTGGTACCCGTACCACTTCAAAAATATTTTCCATTGCCTTGGTTTTTAGAGTGCAGCTTTTATTTTCAGCTGTACTTTGAGAATGTGTCAATTACAGTCTTCAAAAATCAACAATTTCTATTTTCTGTAGAATAGTTCTACATTTCACCTAACTTAGCTCCATAAAACATCATATATTCCTGTCATTACATCTCTACAAGCACAAACAGTTGTTGAAATTTAATATGGACTTCGTTAACTAAATTCCTTTTTAAAGACATTGAATTGTTTCACAGATTTTTTCGAAAGTGTTGTGATCTACATCTTGCACTTTCAGCTATTTATACTAACATGTAGTTAATTTTCTAATCTATATATTTAACCGTAAACTCTTCGATTTGTTTTTAATTATTTACTTTTTAGAATTGCTTTTTCAATTTTATAACTGTCTTCTTTCTCTAATTTTATTTCACGTTGTAGTTCCTCAATTTGCATTTAAATATATTCTTGAATATTAATGCTTTAAGCTATATTATTAATTTGTCTTGTATTTTATCTTCATTCAGTTTAATGTAACTATCAACAATAGTCTGTATCTAATTCATTTATGCCTTCCAATACTGATAAGTCAGTATAAATGTCTTCAGAATTGGAAGTCTATGAGTAAAATCATCGTCATCATCATTCTCAGTATTAGCATCATTAAATATGATGGTATTATCAAATATTGTTCCTTCTACTAGTTTCTTTTGGGGTACTTGTCTATATCTTGAGTGAAGGTTTCTCATGCTTTAAACTTGTATATTTTCAACTTCTGTCTTGATTTTACTTTCTTCTTTCATAAGAATTCTTTTAATATTTTTAGAACTATTTATGAATTCTTCTGCTATAGGTTTAAATGTATCTTTTAGTTGTTCACTTGTATCTATTTCACCAGTTTTTATACTACGAAGCTTTTTCTTCAACACATTTCTTGTCAACACCAACTGTTTTAAAATTTTCTCATCCAGGGCAAATAACAGGTATCAGCAATCATATCAGCTTTTCAGGAGCTGGTCTGGTTTTCAGATCAGCTTTTCAGGACCTGGTCTGGTTTTCAGATCAGCTTATCAGGACCTGGTCTGGTTTTCAGATCAGCTTTTCAGGACCTGGTCTGGTTTTCAGATCAGCTTTTCAGGACCTGGTCTGGTTTTCAGATCAGCTTTTCAGGACCTGGTCTGGTTTTCAGATCAGCTTATCAGGACCTGGTCTGGTTTTCAGATCAGCTTATCAGGAGCTGGTCTGGTTTTCAGATCAGCTTATCAGGAGCTGGTCTGGTTATCAGATCAGCTTATCAGGAGCTGGTCTGGTTTTCAGATCAGCTTATCAGGAGCTGATCTGATTTTTAGATCAGCTTATCAGGTAACAGATCAGGCTATCAGGAGCTATTCAGATTTTCATTTCAAGATATCTGAGTCAGATTTAGTTATCAGTGTACAAGTAGCTAGCCATTTATAACATTTATATACATGAAGTTTAAAGTCAGATGAAATACGAAAAAGTAAAGTTTTATCTAGTAAAATTATTTTCTATAACGATCATCGTTTAATTCACTATCTTTGCTTATAATCAAAAATCCATATTTATCCTTTCAACATGCTTTTTATTTTTCTCACCTAACTTAAACATTAAATATACATTATGATGATCTCTTATTAAATGTTTGGTGATTCTGGTGTAAGTTTTACATAAGTAGAATGAATCAACATTCTTATCTCTCCCCATACAAAAATATGCTTCCCATACGCATCATCGTTAAATATCATATTGGAATTACTTTGGACTGAAATAACAGATTCACTATCGGTAAATTTTTCAATATATTATTGTTTTAATTGATGAAATTAATTTCTTTATATCTGGGGTGATATAAAGATTTTGAGTATAAATAAATGTTCTCAAAATTTAAGTCCATTAGGACTTTCTAGCAAGCCAATCATAGCGTTTTTTTTTTCGTAGTTTGACAGGTCAACTATTGTTGCACGAATAGAATTTGATATAAGGGAACTATGATTTATTTTTGAACTATCGTTCGATGAATCATCAATATTTCGTACCAAGGTATTTTAGGTTGTTTTACTAACCGCATTTATGTAGCTAAATACATTTTATAAATATTATCTCTTATTATAAAAAAATAAACTAATACAGCTATACCATATCAGAAAATATTTTCTGAAATCGTATAGCTGCATTAGTTTATTTTTTCTATAATAAGAGATAATGATCCACAGTCATAATCAAAACACCATAAAAATATCCTTTGTTTTGACTATGAGTATGGATCAATATTTATGAAATGCGTTTAGTTACAAAAATGTGGTTAGTAAAACCAAGTATATTTTAACAGCCTTATTTATAACACTTATTAGGGCTTTATAAAGACTTTTTAAGAAAAAATTTTTATAAAAAATTTGTTTTAAAAAGCCTTTACAAAGCCTTAATAAGTTTTATAAATAAGGCTGTAAGAGTTTAAAATCAGTATTTTTTATGATAATACTGATTTGAAACTCTTAAAATATTCTTTGTTTTGACAATGAGTAGGGGCCATTATCTCTTATTATAGGACAAATAAAATAATATAGCTATACGATTTCAGAAAATATTTTCTGAAATCGTATAGCTACATTTTTAATTTTTCTCTAATAAGAGATAATATTTATGAAATACATTTCATAAATATTTGCGCATACTCATAGTAAAAACAACCTAAAAATACCTTGGTACGAAATATTGATGAATCATCAAAATTTCATACCATCCTATATTTATGTTGTTTTACTAATCGCATTTTGTAAATAAATGCATTTCATAAATATTATCTATTATTATAGAAAGAATCAAATAGTATGGTTATATGATATTAGAAAACATGATTTCTGATATCATATAATCATACTATTTTATTTTTCTATAATAAGAGATAATGACTCATACTCATAGTCAAAACAAAGGATATTTATATGCTGTTTTGATTATGAGTATGCGTCAATATTTATGAAATGCATTTAGTTATAAAATGCGGTTAGTAAAACAAAGTATATTTTAAGTGTTTAAAACCACCACTTTTATGGTAATAGCGGTTTTAAACACTTAAAGCATACTTTGTTTTGACTATGAGCATGAGCTGATATTTATGAAATGGATTTTATAAATATTGACTCATACCCTTAGTCAAAACAACATAAATAATTCTTGGTACGAAATATTGATGATTCATCGAACGATAGTTCAAAAATAAATCATAGTTCCTTATATCAAATTCTATTCGTGCAACAATAGTTGACCTGTCAAACTACGAAAAAAAAACGCTATGATTGGCTTGCTAGAAAGTCCTAATGGACTTAAATTTTGAGAACATTTATTTATACTCAAAATCTTTATATCACCCCAGATATAAAGAAATTAATTTCATCAATTAAAACAATAATATATTGAAAAATTTACCGATAGTGAATCTGTTATTTCAGTCCAAAGTAATTCCAATATGATATTTAACGATGATGCGTATGGGAAGCATATTTTTGTATGGGGAGAGATAAGAATGTTGATTCATTCTACTTATGTAAAACTTACACCAGAATCACCAAACATTTAATAAGAGATCATCATAATGTATATTTAATGTTTAAGTTAGGTGAGAAAAATAAAAAGCATGTTGAAAGGATAAATATGGATTTTTGATTATAAGCAAAGATAGTGAATTAAACGATGATCGTTATAGAAAATAATTTTACTAGATAAAACTTTACTTTTTCGTATTTCATCTGACTTTAAACTTCATGTATATAAATGTTATAAATGGCTAGCTACTTGTACACTGATAACTAAATCTGACTCAGATATCTTGAAATGAAAATCTGAATAGCTCCTGATAGCCTGATCTGTTACCTGATAAGCTGATCTAAAAATCAGATCAGCTCCTGATAAGCTGATCTGAAAACCAGACCAGCTCCTGATAAGCTGATCTGATAACCAGACCAGCTCCTGATAAGCTGATCTGAAAACCAGACCAGCTCCTGATAAGCTGATCTGAAAACCAGACCAGGTCCTGAAAAGCTGATCTGAAAACCAGACCAGGTCCTGATAAGCTGATCTGAAAACCAGACCAGGTCCTGAAAAGCTGATCTGAAAACCAGACCAGGTCCTGAAAAGCTGATTTGAAAACCAGACCAGCTCCTGAAAAGCTGATATGATTGCTGATACCTGTTATTTGCCCTGGATGAGAAAATTTTAAAACAGTTGGTGTTGACAAGAAATGTGTTGAAGAAAAAGCTTCGTAGTATAAAAACTGGTGAAATAGATACAAGTGAACAACTAAAAGATACATTTAAACCTATAGCAGAAGAATTCATAAATAGTTATAAAAATATTAAAAGAATTCTTATGAAAGAAGAAAGTAAAATCAAGACAGAAGTTGAAAATATACAAGTTTAAAGCCTGAGAAACCTTCACTCAAGATATAGACAAGTACCCCAAAAGAAACTAGTAGAAGGAACAATATTTGATAATACCATCATATTTAATGATGCTAATACTGAGAATGATGATGACGATGATTTTACTCATAGACTTCCAATTCTGAAGACATTTATACTGACTTATCAGTATTGGAAGGCATAAATGAATTAGATACAAACTATTGTTGATAGTTACATTAAACTGAATGAAGATAAAATACAAGACAAATTAATAATATAGCTTAAAGCATTAATATTCAAGAATATATTTAAATGCAAATTGAGGAACTACAACGTGAAATAAAATTAGAGAAAGAAGACAGTTATAAAATTGAAAAAGCAATTCTAAAAAGTAAATAATTAAAAACAAATTGAAGAGTTTACGGTTAAATATATAGATTAGAAAATTAACTACATGTTAGTATAAATAGCTGAAAGTGCAAGATGTAGATCACAACACTTTCGAAAAAATCTGTGAAACAATTCAATGTCTTTAAAAAGGAATTTAGTTAACGAAGTCCATATTAAATTTCAACAACTGTTTGTGCTTGTAGAGATGTAATGACAGGAATATATGATGTTTTATGGAGCTAAGTTAGGTGAAATGTAGAACTATTCTACAGAAAATAGAAATTGTTGATTTTTGAAGACTGTAATTGACACATTCTCAAAGTACAGCTGAAAATAAAAGCTGCACTCTAAAAACCAAGGCAATGGAAAATATTTTTGAAGTGGTACGGGTACCAAAAAACTTACAAACAGATGATTCTAAAGAATTTTTTAATAAATACTTGGGAAAACTCATACATAAATAGAAGATTAAACATTACTTAATATGAAAGCATCAATATTAGAATGATTTAATAGATCATTGAAAGGTATGATGTGAAAAGAATTAGCTTTAATGGTTCATATAAGTCGATTGGTATGTATAAAGATTTACTCAATGCATGCAATAGAAAAGTTCATCGTACCATTAAAATGTCTCCTATTAAAGTCAACTCAACAAATGAGGAAAAGCTACTTAATATAGTATAAAGTAATTTGAAGAATGAATGTTGAATTTAATAAAAATAAAATTAAAACGAAAAATCTAGTTTGTGTTGTTTTTTGTAGGATTGATTAGGAATGATGAGTCTTAAGAAAGATAATTAACTAAATGTAGTGGAATTCTCTAAACTTGTTGGTCTGAATGAAATATTGCTAAAACTTCAGTGTTTAAAATGAACTATAACATAGTGCAATATTCAGCAGCACATCACATTATCACTTTTTATAAAGTTGTATGTATATTTTCCCATCGAAAGCGCTAGCACGCAAAATTTTACAATATGAAAATGGGATTATTATAGAAGATCTTCACTCTATTTATTTCTTTAGCTATCAGATCTTTAGAAAATATAGATAAACTACGGAAATTGGACTTTGATATCCAATCTTTAAGAATGTACATGTCTATGAATAAGTATCAAACAAACTTAGTGAATGAATATACGCTTCAACTAGAATCATGCTGAAGCATGCATAAATTTTAAAATGTACAGTAAACAGATCTTACTTTATATCTGTATCTGTATGAGTATTACATAAATTTATAGAAAAAAAAATGAAAGCATGCCGAAGCATGTATAATTTAACAAAAAAAAAAAAAAAAAAAAGGAAAAAAAATCCTCACGTCATACAATCTTGTAAGCAAAGAAATTTTATGATTTTGTGGTCAATGAAGTACATACATATGTATCTACTTTGTAAAAATTCAAAAGAGCGAACCGGTAAATTCTAATAGTAAAGATTTTTAATTGTAACACTCTAAATCTCGGACTCTTACGTCACTATCGATAGAAGCATGCTAAGGCATGCATACTAGCAAAATATATAAAGCTGTTAGAAGGTGATGAGACAGCAATTGTATCTGGATCAACCCAACTCATGAATGTATTGTATGCGGAGATGATTGATGGTGATGATGACGTTTTTTAAGTGAATAATCATTACATATGAATGCGACAGTGATTGACCCCTCAAACCTCATGTAGAAATACTTGAGGGGAAAAATTCTCTCAAAACATAGATATTTCATTGTTTCTAACACTTTATGAATACACCAACGGTGAATTGCTGGTAGAGGTAACTGAGTTATTTGAGATCGATTTGATACAATAGTTGTATATTAAACATGCATTTCTTTGTATCTAAACTAATTTCTACATACCTAATGTATATACCCACCAAAAAATTAGACAAAAATTCTCTATTCCAAGTAGTAAAATCTGAAAAAGGAGTGGCACATTAGAAGAAAAAAAATAAATAAAAATAGAGACTGACTGACCAACTAATACGTACACTCTGCCCGATGGGGACACAAAACACACTTCAACATTTCAGAAATATATATACAATACGCTGAACTTTAATAAAATGAAAAAAAAAGTCATATAGAACATTAAATAAAAGCCATAGGTGCTCACCGTTCATAAAATAAACATATGTATATGTATCTTATTAATGTAAACATATTATCAGTATAAAGCAACAGAAATTTCGTCATACAAAGTCATCTTGTATCCTAGGGTATACCTAAATTATATGAAAACGAGTTCGTTTTCTGTTGATCGCTATTAAAGAAGAAAATATGTTTGTTCATTATGATTTAACTAATTTAAAAGTACATTTAAATTCAGTCTCATACCCGTACTTCTTAACATAAAAATTAAAAATAAATGTTATCCAATTCTATATTATACTATGTATCAAAAATTTCAAAAAAGCTGTTATATGAAAGAATCTCCAGCGCTTCTAACTGCATTAGAGTTTAAGAAAAAAAACTCCTTTTATTCAATTTAATAAAATTTTAATTTGAAGCAGTAAGCAAATACATCAGCTTACTGCATTCTTATTCATAATCGTATAATAGAATATATAACCCCTAAAGGACAAAGTCTAAAAGTCTTATAAATTAAGAAATATAGAAAATAACATAATTTTTATAAACGCGTAAAGTTGCAAAAGTAATTCAAATGATTTCATCGCAAAAAACAAACAAAAAGCAGCGCTTGTTTTCAACAATTATGAAAATAATAATTACAATATAAAACTCCCTTTTGATTTCCAATGTTTATCAATAAAAAATAAAAAATAAGTAAGTTAACTAACAACAAAAAAAAAAAAAACTATCAGTACCTAAGCTGGAGTGCCGGATCAGTTTCATTTAAAAATGTTTATACATTTTTAAAAAGCAAAGCAAGTTTTCCAAAATAAATGTAGAAGGCTATAGCTAGAATAAATTTTATACCCTATACTTTAAAAAACTGTAAATTAAGTATAATAAATATTTCTATTATAGTTACTATTACTATAGAGTATGTAAGTACATATCTTCAAGAATTCAGTTTTACTTACAACAGAAAATCCTCACAAACTTTTAAGTAAACGCAGATAAAAATTAAAATGTTTTTAATTTCACCAACAACAGACATCACATGACAAAAAATAAAATAAAAAATGTATTCAAAGATTGAGTTGAACACTTATTTGTATGTACATATATATGTACATACATACATACATACATACATACATACATACATAAAATCAATTTGTAGATATGTATGTATACATATCAAATTTCTTATCAATGCTTAAGTATTTATTAGATCTACATCATGAAAATATATGAAGCGTCGTTTAGTTAAAGCACAATGCAAATATAAACAATCCATACACTCAGAGAAAATCTGCAGCTTAAAAATAAGAATTCATCACATTAATTCAATAATTTTTAATATAATAGAAAATGTATATTGAGATATCTACAAACTAATGAGTTTAATAAATGAATACTGTAAATTAATATTTTGTCCATATTGAAATAAGAAATTTCAATATGGCTAAACCTTCGCTAATGGTTCTTATTAATTCAGCATGGTTCTTACTGATTTCAAGTTGGTTTTTCTCTGTGTGTAGATAACTCTTTCAGTCAAAGAAGACGAATGTAGTTAAATAAACAAAATCTGTAATATAAACAAATTTCACATAGACCGACTTCAACGCGAGACAAATTTAAGCATGAGAAAATATAAAGCAATCGTAAGTATAAAAGCATACTAGGATTAAGGAAGTCCAGATATATGATAGTATTTTATAGTACCAAATGTCGATGTTGAAAACAATTTATTTCTACCTACATATAAATACCAGCTCAAATACACACACATAGCAGAATTCATATAAGAAATATCCAAGAAAATTTCAACAACACCCCACCTTTTGCAAATCATGACGAGCCTTAAATTCTCCCTCAGATATACATACACAAATTCTCATGATCATACATACATATACAATATATAAGATTAATTTCAACAACACAACACTCTCACCTACCTGAAATTACAGATAGTCTTAAACTTCTACAGACGTCTATACACATAGATTCTCACGGCTACATATTACAAGAACACCTCGCCCCTAATGAATCACAATCATCTTAAATTCTTACAAAAATACATACATACATACATACGCATAACCAATTTACCTCAACAACATCCTCACCCACCTCAAATCACGATCAACCTTAAACTACTATAGAGAGACACATTCACAAATCCCCATGGCTACATATTACGTCAACAACCCTGCCCACCCAAATCATGGTCAGCCTTAAACTCCTACAGACATACAAACACACAGATTCCCCCGGTTGCATATTACTAGAACACCTCACCCCTCATAAATCACAATCAGCCTTAAGCTCCTACAGAAATACACACATTGAAATTCCTACAAACATACACACACACACACACACACACACACATACACACACATTCACGCACAACTACACACGCAATCGATCTACCTCAACTACACCCCGCCCCCTGCCAATCAAACCTTCACCTAACCCTAGAAGGCTAACATACGTAAATTTTACGTGTAGTTTTTTTTCTTGTTGTTGCTACACGAGCATCTAGTAACCTAACGGTACCAAATTCAAAAAGTGCTTTCTTCAATAGTTTCTAAGCAAGCGCAACAACATAAGCAAGGCATTTTTAGTCATTGAAGTGCTCTTAGAGCGAGAACATTAGGAGGCTGTACGTAAAAATTACGTGGTGTTAGCGTTAAGGGTAAAATTTGTGCACGTAAATTTTACGTGGTGTTAGCAATAAAAGTAAAATTTTGTATAACAGTTTTAAGTAGTGACTGAAAATGGAAAGTCAAAAAGCGAATAATTCTAAGCGCGGTCTCAGCAGTGAAGATGTTGCGGCATTGCTTAACTCCAGCGACTTCAGTGATATTAGCGACGTTAGCAATATAGAGGAGGAAGATGATTTCGATAGCGATGACAGTTTTGCTGATAAGAATTGGTATCCCACTGCAAACGATGAAAATGACATTGAAAAAGAATTGGCAGAAGCATTTGATATATCACGGAATACTTCGCATTTACCAAAAACTAATAAGCGTCATAAAACAGACCTAACAGAAAACATTCCTGTAGCTAGCGCAGAAGTAGAAAAAAGTGAAATTTTAGGCAAGAACGGCTACGTTTGGAATAACTTTCCCCTACACAGTGAAGGTGGTAAATGCGCTTCAAGAAATATTATATTTATTCCGCCAGGTAAGAAAATAACAAATGCATTGGTTGTATTTTTGTATAATATTTTTGTTGTTTAATTAGGCCCAACGATCACAGCAAAGCAGTCTATAGAGCCAGAAGATATATTTAATTTATTTATGACTGAGGATATATTAAATACTATTTTGAATCACACAAATTTGAAAATTTCTCAGCTAAGACAAAAATATAAATTGCAAAACTCCACAATTTCCGACTTAAATTTGGTGGAGTTGAAAGCCTTGTTGGGTTTGTTATTGTTGTCTGCAGCTTTGAAGAGTAATCACCTTACTGCTGACCTCTTATTTGACACGTCTTATTCTGGAGATAGATACAGAACCACAATGAGTAAAGATAGGTTCAAATTTCTATTAAACGCTTTGAGATTTGATGATCCCACTACAAGAGAAGAGCGCAAAAAAGAAACTTCATTTGCTCCAATTTCAGAAATTTGGGAAAATTTTATAGACAAATGTAATATACATTTTAAGCCTGGAGCCTATGTTACTATTGATGAGCAACTAGTTGGTTTTCGTGGTAGATGCCCATTTAAAATGTACATACCAAATAAGCCAAACAAATTTGGAATAAAAATTGTGATGCTTTGCGATAATTCTACAAAATATGTTATTAATGCCGAACCTTACCTTGGCAAGTCAACTAAAACTGAAGGCAAGCCATTGGCCACTTACTATGTTGAGAAACTGACGAAACCTTTGTACGGAAGCAGTCGAAACATCACAATGGATAACTGGTTCACCAGCATTCCTTTAGCACGAAATCTGTTGGAAAAACCATACAAGTTAACTGTTGTGGGAACTTTACGCAAAAACAAGGCAGAAATACCACCAGAGCTACTTGATCTGAAATCGCAGGGTACTGGATCTTCTCGATTTGTTTATGATAAGAATATAACTCTGGTGTCTTTCAAGCCGAAACAGAATAAGAATGTTTTATTGATATCAACAATGCATTTGAGTGGAGCACTTAACTCAACAACTGGAAAACCAGAAATTGTGCACACGTATAATTCGACTAAAGGTGCGGTTGACACCTTTGACCAGATGGCTCAAAACATGTGCTGCAATCGAAAAACTAGACGTTGGCCTCTCTGTTTTTTCTATAATATGCTGAACATTGCATCAGTTAACGCGTATGTTATTTATAGCTATAACGCAGTGCAAAAAGGGATTAAGCCAATGAACAGAATAAAGTTTATGCTTAATTTGCAAGAACAACTTACCAGGCCATGGCAAGAGCAACGACTAAGCACGACTATCAACTTGCCATCAAAACTAAAACAAAATATAAAAAATAATTTACAGATAAACTCGGCTTGCGAAGAACCTTCTCAGAACAAGGGAAAGAGAACATATTGCAAATATTGCCACTACTCAAAAAAGCGCATGACAACCACATACTGTCATATTTGTAAAAACGCGGCACTATGTGGAGAGCATCAGATAAAAATATGCAAAGACTGTATTAACCAGGACTGATGATATATACTTATATATAAGCATTTACTTTCTGATCTTAAAAATTAATTATATTTATTTTAAAAATTGTTTTTGTTTATTTACCTTTAAAAATTGTTTTTTTTTACTGAGTTTAATATGAATTTAATATGAGTTTGCCTTAATATGAGTTATTTAATAAATAAAAAGCAAAAAAAAAAACAAATTTTCTAACATTTATTGAAGCGCTTTAGGAAAAATTCCATAGTACGTAAAATTTACGTGGTGTTAGTTTTAACGTATAATTAAATCATGTTAGTCTTCTAGGGCTAAATTCTCACAGACAGACAGACACATCCACAAATTCCTATGGTTACATATTACGGCAACAACACCGCCCACTCAAATCACGGTCAGCCTTAAATTCCCACAGTCTAGCAACACCTACATTAGCATTAGAAAAAATAACTTTCACGTTTTCCCGTCGTCATTAGGAAAAATCATTTTCCCGTCGGCATTTGAAAAAATTATATTCATTTTTTGCCGTCGGCATTTGAAAAAAATAATAATCATGTATTGCAGTAGGCATTAGGAAAAATTATCATGTATTGCAGTAGGCATTAGGAAAAATTATCATGTTTTGCCTTCGGTATTACGAAAAATTATCATGTTTTGCCTTCGGAACTACGAAAAATCATTAGATGATTTTCCGTCAGCATTAGGAAAAACCATTTTCATGATTTTCCCCGTCGTCACATACACACATAAAAACCGCCAAACTATGAACCGCCTTAATACATTCACACAAAATATTCCACACACAAACTTCCCACGGTCAGGCAGGCAGACAGACAGACCGACAGACAGACATACACTTAATGTAAACAAAAACTCCTAATGTAAACAAAAAACTCCTAATGTAAACAAAAAACTCCTTATGTAAACAAAAAAACACAAATTTCCAAGAATTTAACAATTTTCAAATTTTAATTACCCAAATTTAACAATTTCAGCAACAATTTAACAATTTCAGCCCACAATTTAACAATTTCAGCAACAATTTAACAATTTTAATCGGCGCCAGAACCGCCAGTTCCCTACTACTGTAGTCACCAGCTGCCACGAAACAAGATCCAAGCGATTTGTAGGACTTCTCATACTGATCTTCGGTAACTGAAAATCTGGGAGGTGAGTAAATTGATGATATCACGAAATTCGCACAAAAATTTTCTACGAAAATATTCGTTGCTTGCAAATATTCTTCACTAACGTTGTCAAGGACATAGTGCTTGAGTCTTGACTTAATCAGAATTGCTGATCCACCACATGCTCTCCCTCTCGGGTCCTTTGTATCATATAAAGTGTAACCATTTATTTTAAATAAGCTTCTTGAGGTCAAATGAGTCTCAGAAACCAACATTATATCAATATTTTTTTCCATGAGGAAGTGCTCAAGTTCATTTTTATGTTGGCGAATGCCGTTTGCCGTGTTCATGGTTTATTAACTAATGCTTGAAACAGTGTATTCTGCATTCGCAGCATTTCTTGCATCATACTTGTCATATTTGTAGTAAAGTTGTTTATAGTTAGCACCAGATTCTCAATAGTAGCTTCAAGGCGACTAAAGTTAAAGCTTGAGTTTGAATTCGTTGAATTATTTGGCGGTGGAACATTTTGCGTGGGAATTGAATTAGTCTTAGCAGCATCAGCATACGATACACGTGAAGTAACTGGTTGGCTCATTTGAGCAAAAGTGGCGGAGTTCGCGTTTACTGGTTGAACTGGAGTTAATTTGGGTTTTTGACCCATAGCCTCTTTAACGAAAAAATATACAGGGCACCCTCTATAGTTAGCTGTGTGATTACCTCCACAATTACTACATTTTTTTCTGCTTGATCTTTTGGATTAGTGCAGCCAGCAGTACCATGCACGTCACCGCATATAACACACAATGTAGGTAACTTGCAGTAAGTTTTCGTATGGCCATATTCTTGGCAATTATGGCACTGTACGGGACCTGAATGCTTACGTGGCTCTTCAACTGTGATTTTTCGATGTAAGAGATACTTTAGGTTATAAACTGGATGGGTTTCTTTTTTTTCAATTGTATGGCATTCGGCTCCAGTTCAACCCGAAATAGGGGTTGGGGGACCTTTTCTCTATTAAATATGTTGGTAACATTTTTTACGTTGAATCCTTGGTCGACAAGTGCACATTTTACTTCTTCGGGTTCAACATATGAATCTATGCCCTTTTAATACTATCTGTAGGCCTTTAGCACTCTTAAGTTGGTATGTGTAAAAATTTGTTTTATTTTTTTCGAATTCACTAACAATTTTTCGGAAATCTTTTTCATTATATATTTGGATTTTAGTTTCATCAATATTACCTCGTTTAATTGGAACGATGTGAAAAGTATTTTCACCAATGGTCGACATTAGTTTTTTTATAAGAGCGTTAGAATTTTTTTCTCTCAGATAAATAGGTGGTGGCTAAAGACTTTTGCGATGATGTAGAGGGCTTGTCATCGGTGTCTTGCAATAATGAAAAACGATTTTGACGATTGGTAGATGATGCGCTGTTATCTCTAGACATCTTTGGGGCAGATGAAATTTTTGAAGAATTTGGGCTTCGCCCACGCTTTACCGCTGTTATATATCTGTCCATTCCCACTTGTACCTTGGGTTTTGAGCTACTGTTATCTGTAGTGATAACTTGGTTTAGTGATGAACGCGAGCCCGATGCGGATGATATCGCAGACTTAAATGAAGAAGTACTAGGCAATGGTAATGTTAACGATTCACCAGTTGGCATTGGACAAAGCGAAGTTGATCGCTGACGAAAAATTGGCTTTGACGTTAAAAAAAGATTTTCATCAGATTTATTATTTATATTTTTTTCATTAAGAGTTTCAGAACTCACAGTAAAATAAGCATTTCTGCCGTTAGAACTCACTTCAAAAATTTTTTCCTTTGAGGTACTCATACAGAGTATTATTCCTTAAGGGAACTTTGTTTGTGTTTACGGTTTTTTTTGTTTTTGCTATTTCTTGCTATGTAAAAAATATTAGTAAAGCCAATAAGCTTATTTATCAAGGTGAATATGTAATACGAATATTTTTTGTATGATTTTTGATTTTGTTGTTTTTTATATTTGTTTCGTATGTATGTATGTAAAAAAAATCCGCTTTAATGTCTCTTCACTATGAAGGTTCAACGAGAATTAAATTAACTTTGCTTTATTTTAATTTATATTGTAAATTTTACAAAAACACGAGCATACATACATATACATAGATATGTATATAATAGATATATATATACATATATATATGTACATATTATGTATATGTAAGAACCTATTTTTCAACCCAAAAAACATGAAAAGTATATGTATAATAATATACTTTTTCGTGAGCGTGCGTGATCGTGATAAGTTTTAAACCACTCGTGCGTGATTAAAAATATTTTATTCGTGAGCGTGCGTGTTCGTGAAAATTTTCAAAATCATTCGTGCGTGAAAGTGCGTGAGTAAAATACTTTTCTACGTGAGCGTGCGTGTCGTGAGTCAGAAAACACTCACGTGCACATCTCTAGTTATTACCACGGTAACTGTTTCCAGCTTTGTACTTTTGTCTATAGAACAAAATGGTATTTTGTTGACCTGTGGAATCTGTACAACTATTGACAAATTTACTAATAGCATCGTTCATGCTATTAAATTGACCTGCTTCCATAATAAGCTTAACTTTATCTATAGTGCAGTTTTTAGTTAATGCCTTTACGGCAGTTTGTGTGGAATATTTTGTAGCTAGGTCGCATGACAGTCCATCTGAAATGTATGCGGTTTCTAATGCTTTAGTTAAATTTTCTATTTTGCTGCAATAAGCGTTGGCTGTTTTATTGTTTTGTTTTATATTTAAAATTTTTGCTGTTAACACTTCCACAGACTCTCCCTTTACGCTACTTTTTAGTTTGTTTATTATTTCTGATATAGTTGATTCATTACTGATTAGATTTCTTGCAGTTCCCTTTAACTTTGTTTTTATTAGTGATACTGCCACCGCTTCGTAAGTACCTTTTATTGAATCTACCATGGACAAGGAGTCAATGAAGGATAGTAAATTTTCTGAATTTCCATCAAAGTCTATGATCAGCTTTGATGCTGTGTTCAAAAAGTCCACTACAGTTTGCGTCATTGTGGATTTAGTTATATGCATAGAAATATTAAATGTTACACTTTCGTGTACTGAATTTGGTAGTTCGATTTGTATCGATTTTGTATCCACTAATTTTGAAACACTGCTTGTTAAGTCAAGGAAAAATGCGTCTGCTGCTCTTTGGTGAGCTACTGTAAGCATATTGTAATAAACGTTAAATAAAACTCTTATTTCTTCTAATCTTTTTAAAATGTTCTGAAAATGGTGGTTAATTTTTTCGCTTTTGATTGGTCTATCAATATTGAGACACTTGTATGAACGTTCAAAATCTTCTTTAATAATTCTGGCTTTAGTAATTATTTCTTTCCGTTCCATTGCCCATGTTCTTTTATATCTTATCTAAGTCATTTGCTTTACTGAAATCCTTTTTTCTTAGAGCTCTTTTATGTGACAAATATATATTAAGCAACAAGTTTATTGCTGAAGTTATTACCACAGAATACACAGAAGTGAAGAAAGTGGCAGGTAAAAAAAGATCCAATCAGGTTTTTGTTAAAATTCATGGAAGAAAGAGAAAAGCATAGTGTGTTTGATACTGTAGTGTATTACTACTTACCAATTAACACAGCTAATAAAAATGTATTGCACTAGAAAGTCGTAGCAAAACAAAACCGACGACAAAATTTGAGGGTAAACGTGACAAACTGAAAAATACCGGTATCTTCTCGTCTCGTGTTTTGTGTTATTACCAATATTAGCATTAGTAGCCATAATGAATTTATTTCTGACTTGTGATCAATGATTTCCAAATTAGTAATTACATTAGCATTGGGGTTTTCCATTTTGGATTCCATATTGAAAAAATTAATTCAAAAGTTCACTACTCCAAAACAAAAATCAAATTTCTTTTTTTTCTACAAGAAAAAAAATCTACCACTCTAAAAATTTCCTCATGAGTAACACTGTTTCTTGTTCAATTTTTGGTTTATTTATTACTTCGTCTTCTGTTGGAGTTTCTTCTATACCTATTAATTCCCAAATCTGTTATAAACACTTTATTCGCTCTTCCATAGTTGGCTCATTTTCCTTAATTTCCCATTGAACTTGGTTATTAGCCCTACTTCTGAATTTCTTATTTATTTTGAAAAAAATTTATGAATTAATTAATTTTAAATTTTATAGTTATATTTATTTTTAATATGTTTTTATATTTATTAAGCTTGAGATCTTGTTTTGTATAAAAGAATCAACAATGGGTAACTTCTTCAGGGAAAATATGTTTGTCTGCGTTGCTGCATTAACGCCTCAAACGCTTCAATTTGTAGCCAGATCTCTGTGGCTCTTTCCCAAGATGGTGGTGGATTGAATTCCACAATCCTTTTCATCGCAGCGTACGTACAATTTTGCCACCTCTTTTATGCCGTGGTCTTTGTATTCCTCTATAGTCAAGGCTTTTGGCCCCTCTTTTCGTGGTGTGGATTTATTACTTGGATGTATGTTTTTATTCATAGCTGTCTGCCTTTTGTCCAGGCACCGTCTTCCTTCTGTTCTGACGGATTGTTTACAGGCTAATGCGCCAGCACAATTATAAGATTTTGTTTATGAGAACTTGCGGGATCGCCATGTAATGTTTAATATCTTTCCTAAAGGTTCTATCTGCTTGATTGTGCCGGCGCTAATTAACGCCACTGGCTCTAAAGGTTTTAAGGCAGATTAATGCCCTTGTTAAAGCAGATGAATGCTTTAATTTGTAATGAAGTAAACAATTTCTTTATTTAATTAGAGCTCAGCGAGGAGCTCCCAAGAAAGTTATTTATTCATTAATTTAAATACAAAATTGTATTGGCTTATATACTACTTATGAGAAAAATGCTTAACCTATCTTAACATAAGAGAGAAGAGAAAAGGTATATGCTTAAAAGGCAAATTGTTCCTTTTAGTTTCTCACGGTAGGCGTGAGGCGTGTGTCTCATAAGAAATTTGGAAAACATAGATTCTGTATTGTTTATATTTATATATATAAACACATGTGGTTATTAAATATAATTTATTCAAGTGCATTACGGTGCGGCCTTTGATCAGACCTGTGAGTGTCAAATAGCAGTTGTACAAAATACATATTTACGTTGCAGTCTGTCAATGCATTTATCTAACACTTCATGCAGCGGTATTTGCCCGAATGCATAAGTGTCAAATGTCCAGTGCACAAAAATACTTTTAATGCAATTAGATGTTATGTATGTTGCGGTCAAGTTGACTTTAAAATTTTACTATACAATGTTAGTCGTAGTGATATTTAGAGCACGCTACAACATATAATATTTTCTAATAAAATTTGCATTTAAGTTTTAATAATGCTATTTTACACGACATGACAACATATGTACAACATAAAACATATACTTTAAAAATAATCAAAATTGTAAATATCACAATATAAAGCTTTTCTTAAAGCTCTAATATCACAGGTGGAGTTACACTAAAACTTAAATTAATACAATGCTATAAGTAGCATTAGTTTTGTCTTTGTCAGTCTTGTTTTTCATTGCTATGTTAATTTTTTGTTGAATACTTAAGCTTTACAAAGTGTATCTTTTGTTGTATTTTCTCTCTTTGTCTAGTATTTTCACATTTTCCAGATCAGCTGAGTGAGAATAATCCAAACAATGTTGAGCTAGCGCATTAGATTGTCGTCCTTTTTTAACATCGTTCTCATGTTCAGCTACTCTTACTCCTAGATTCCTTTTTGTTGTCCCGATATAAACTTGTTTACAGCTTTTGTGTGCGTTTCCATTACATTTTATTTCATAGACCGTATTTAGACACGAAAACATTTGGAAGGGAAACATTTAGTGTGGTAGCAATTTACGGGTGGGGAAGAGAGAATCATTTTTGTGTTCGGTAATCAGCGACACGCTTTGTTTTCATATTCTTTGCTACATATACACTCATACATGTACAAGTATGCTTGCTTTTATGCAGTAATATCGGAATGTCGCCGGCAACATTTTAGTCTGTGTGGACGCGAAGGAAACAACAAAAGAGAATTCCAGATGTTTTTCTCCCAAATGTTCGTCCGCCTAAACTGGGACATATACTACATTGCTTTGATCTTTTTTATTTATTTTTGTTTTTAGATTTGTGAACATTTGTTGTTTTGTTTGGTTTGTGTGCAAATATAGTTCCTTCTTCATTAATTATCTCTTTTATTTTATTATTCTCAGTCAGCTATGGAATATAAGATAAGCTTACATATTTAGTGTTGCCAGATGTTGTTTTTGTGCTATTGTTTTTTGTTGCGTTATGTATTGATTTGTCTATTAGGTTATTGATCATATATGTCGGATAATTATTTTTTTAAGTATTTCTCTGATTAATTTAATATTTTTATCTTTGAATTTGTTATGAGTTATATGTAACACTTTATTAATAAAGTTTGAAATTGTGTTTGTCTTATGTTTAAAAGGCTGTGTTGAATTATAATTTATTATTCTGCCTGAAGCTATTTGTTTCATATACCAATCTGTTATAATTCTGTTATTGTGTCTTATTATTCTCATATCAAGATAGGAAACTGAATTGTTTATTTCCTTTTCAATAGCAAATTTAAGTTTGCTATGGTAATTATTAAAGGCCTCCATTACGATTTTCTCGTCCTTTTTTTAAAAATGGCAAATAGGTCACCTACATATTTTGTCAATAATTTTATTTCTATGTTTTTATCCCTTAGTTATTTCGTTGTTTTTTCTACAAGAGTGTCTAACACAATGTCGGCGATGGTTGGGTATAGAGGGTTCCCCATTGGCATTCCATATGTTTGATTATAAACTGTGCCTTCATATATGAAATAATTGTTTTCGTTTAAACAAAATTGTAATAATTTTAAAAACAGTGTTTTGGGTATTTTTGTGTAATTTTTTAAAGCTTCCCATTTCTCCATAATATTTCTTATAGCTAAATGTATTGGTATGTTAATAAATAACGATACCACGTCCAATGATATAAAGATTTCGTCGTCATCCAAAATAATATCTTCCAATCTCGTTTTAAGTTCTATTGAATTTTTAATGTTGAATTTTGTTGAAATTACATTCTTCAAAATTATACCTATATATTTAGACAATTGGTAGCATGGTACTTCCATAGATGATGATATTGGTCGTAAAGGCACGTCAGGTTTGTGGATCTTCGGTAAGCCGTATAGTCTCGGTGCTGTAGCATTTTTTTTAATGCATGTTTTTTTATTTATTGTATCTTCAAATATGAACTAACAATAAGTATTCAAATCTTAAATCTATAAAAAAATTATTAGGCCCGACCAATGTCGGACATAAGCTTAGTGATAGTTATTAATAATACATAAGTAGTGATAAGCAACAAAAAGAAAAATGTGTTCAAGCAGCTTCATCATCTAGAGTGTTGAATATTAGAGCCCGTGTATCTCTCTTTTTTAAGCGGATGTGCCCAGTAAAGTTCAAAATATTACGACCAAGCGGATTAGGATGTTACTCGAGTTTTGTTAGATATTTGCCTGCGTATTTTACAATTTCTTCAGTCACTAGTGGCATATTGAAATCGCGATGTATATTTGAATTTTTGATGTACAATGGAGCCGATGTTATCATGCGTAAAATTTTATTTTGCCTTCGTTGAATTTTCTCTACATTTGAAGCTGAAGCAGTGCCCCATAGTTGAATTCCGTAACACCATATTGGCTTTAAAAGCGACTTGTATATTAAAAGTTTGCAGTCTAGGCTAAGTGTTGAATTTCTACCAATCAGCCAATGTACCTGAGTTAATTTAAGTTTCATTTGAGTTAACTTAGAGTCAATGTGATGTTTCTATGTAAGTCGTCGATCAAGGTGCAAACCAAGATATTTCACATGTGAATGTTGAGGAACAACTTGATTGTTAATCCGAATGGGGGAGCAAGTATCTCTTCTTAGGGTGAACGTTATATGGACACACTTTTGTTCATTGACTTTAATTCTCCATAAGTTTAACCAAAGCTCCATCTGGCTAACGTCTTCCTCGAGTTTTCAATATGCCTCATCAGGGTTTTCGTGCACACTAAGGCAGGCTGTATCGTCGGCAAAAGTGGAAGTATGGATACTACTGCTCACAGGCATATCACAAGTATAAATCAAATATAAAACTGGTCACAGTATGCTCCCCTGTGGCACACCGGATGAAATAGTTTCAGGCCTACTCGTAAAGTCTCCTTCCACAACAGTGAACTTACGGGAAATAATGTAACTTTCCAAAATATCTAAAATGTTTATTGGTAAGTCTTCAATTTTAAAATTAGGCCTTCATGCCACACTTTATCAAATGCCTGGGAAACGTCAATAAAGAGCGCAGAACAATACTTTTTTCCTCAAAAGTTCTTCTTATAAATTGAACCAGTCTGTGAGTTTGTTCAATGGTGCTATGCTGACTTCTAAAACCAAATTGATGGTCTGGTATGCACCCACTACTAATTAGAATTGGGGACAATTTTGTTTTGAGCAGTTTTTCGAAAAGCTTTGACATAGTTGATAGTAGACTTTTTGGCCTATATGACTCAGCCTTGGTTAGATCTTTGCCCGGCTTTGGAATCATTTTAACCTTGGCAAGCTTCCAGCTGTGTGGATAATACTCCAGTCGTAAAATGGCATTAAATATGAATAATAGGATTCTCATTGCAATACGAGGCAAGTTCATAAGCATCTGGTTACTAATTCCATCAATACCCGGAGCTTTCTTCGGGTTGAGTTCGGCAATTAATTTTTGTAAATCACGCGTCTTAAACTTTATGTGTTGAGGGGGTAGAGCGACTACATTCGGCAAATCAGCAACACCAGTACATATGTTTGGCGTAAAAACGGATTTTAAGTGCTCAGCAAATATTTTACCTTTTTCAGTATCGCTTCTTGCCCAACTTCCGGTAGATGTGCGTAGAGGTGGCTTATACTCAATGGGTGTTTTAAGCTTTCTAGCAGCGCGCCACAAAGAGTAATTAGACGCTGGTGTGACATCAAGACCTTCCAGATAATTTTTAAGAGATGCAGTTTTTTCAGACGCAAGCAACGTTGGAGTCTTTAAATCTGATTTTATTTTGTGGTGATCTGTGCTGTTGCCATTCCCTTCTAGCTCTTCTTTTTTCACGTAGGAGACGTTCAATGTCTGTAGAATAAATTTTATTAAACCCAGTCTGCGGACGGGAGATAATGGCATGTTCAGCAGCCTGTTTAATATTCTCGCTGAGATTGGCAATGTTAGATTCAATACCATCGGATGTTCTAAGCGTAATGTTTTCCGTACAATGACTACTGAGATATTTTTTGAACCCCAGCCAATTAACACGATTGATCATCTTCACATATGGGTCAGGTAAGTTACTTCTTAAGCGACTACAAATTGTAATGATCGTCGGAGAGTGATCGGACGAAAGATCAAGAGAAGCTCGAACTTGAATTAAATCCCTAGAGATATTTTTTATGATGCCAAAATCTATAACATCCGGAATTTTTTGTATGTCAGTAGGCCAATAAGTGGGCTCCTCACTCGAAATGACATCCAAGCCCATTTTTGAAATAGTGTTGAACAATGCTCGACCTCTGGGGGTAATAAGACGCGAACCTCAGAACGTATGCTTAGCATTGTAGTCGCCAGCTGCTACAAAACAAGGTCCAAGAGATTTGTAGAAATCCTCATATTGATTCTCAGTGATTGGAAATCTGGGAGGGGAGTAAATTGATGTTATAACAAAATTTGTACAAAAACTTTCAATGCCAATATTTGTTGCTTGTAGGTGTTCTTCACAAATGTTATCAAGAACATAGTGCTTGAGTCTTGATTTTATTAGAATTGCTGATCCACCGCAAGCCCTTCTTCTAGGGTCCTTTGTATCATATATATTGTAGCCATAAATTTTAAAAAGACTTCTCGAAGTCAAATGAGTCTCAGATACTAACATTACATCAATATTTTTTTCCGTGAGGAAGTGCTCAAGTTCATTTTTATGTTGGCGAATACCGTTTGCGTTCCAGAAACATATTGTTAACGTGTTCATGGCTTATTATTTAATGCTTGAAGCAGAGTATTCTGCATTCGCAGCATTTCTTGCATCATGCTAGTCATATTTGTTGTAAAATTGTGTATAGTTTGCACCAGATTTTCAATAGTAGCTTCAAGGCGATTAAAATTAAAGCTTGCGTCAGTATTTTTTGAATTATTTGGCGGGGAAATATTTTGTGTGGGAATTGAATTTGTCTTAGCAGCATCTGCATACGATACACGGGAAGTAACTGGTTGGCTCATTTGCGCAAAAGTGGCAGAGTAAGCGTTTGCTGATTGAGCTGGAGCTAATTTAGGTTTTTGCACCATAGTCTTCTTTACGAAAGAGTACACAGGACAACCTCTGTAGTTAGCGGTGTGATTACCTCCACAATTACTGCATTTTTTATCACTTTGATCTTTTGGCTTATTGCAACTAGCAGTGCCGTGTAATTCGCCGCACACAACACAAACAGAGGGTAAATTGCAGTATGTTTTTGTATGGCCATATTCTTGGCAATTATGGCACTGTACAGGACCTGAACGCTTATCTGGCTTTTCAACTGTGATTTTTCGGTACAAGAGGTATTTCAAATTATAAATTGGATGCGTCTCATTTTTGTTTCAATTTTATATCATTAGGCTCAAGTTCAATACGAAATAGGGGTTGGGGAATATTCTCTCTGTTTATTATATTGGACACATTTTTTACCTTAAACCCCTGGAGGACGAGTGCATCTTTTATTTCTTCGGGAACAACATAAGAATCTATGCCCTTCCATACGATCTGCATGCCTTTAGCGCTCTTAAGCTGGTATGTGTAGAAGCTTGTTTTATTTTTTTCAAATTCAGCAACCATTTTACGGAAATCTTTTTCGTCATATATTTGGATTTTAGGATATTGGATTTAGGGATATTCGTTTGTGTTTTTTATGTTTGCGGTCTTTTTTGTTTTTGTTATTTATGATTGTTTATTTGTTTAGAGGTACACATATATATAGTATTCCTCAATATCAATTTGTTTAATTTTTTTTGTTTGCGTTTTTTTGTTTTTGTTATTTTTACTATGTAAAAATATCAGCAAAGCATAAAGCTTATTTATTAAAGACAGTATGTACCTATTACGAATAATATGTACTACGAATATTTTTTGTTTGTTTAATTTTTTTTAAGTAAGAAAAATTCCGCTAATCGACTGTTCGCTATGAAGGTACCATGCTGTAGCATGATCAGAAATTAATTTTGATTTCTCAAATTGAGTAATATATCCCTGTTTGTATAAATCCATTATTAATTTGTTGTTTTTCCGTTGGAGGTTCTGTGTGGGGTCTGCACGTAATGTTTTATATGTTGTTTTATTTTGTTAAAGTTTGTTCGTCCCTCTCCTGTAGTCTTCTTTATACATAATCACCGTTTTGTTTCCTTTATCCTTAAACTTGTAATAAGCCTAAAATATTTTTTATGAATTAGACCGTAGATCTTTTTACTTAACACAAAATGTTTACAGTAAAATGTGCCTATGTATGTAGATAAGTATACATATACACATTTAAGAATGTTTGCATAAATAACTCAGAGAAATATTACTTCAAATATCATTTAAAATATCGTAAATATTTTTTTGCAGTTATAGTTTTGTCTTTTATACTTATCAAAAAAGGTTTATAGCACAAGAGTTAATTAAAAAGTAGTTCTTCATCAACCGAGGACCCAAAGTTCAACCGATTACATACCAAATTTCTCTAACGGTAGGGCTACCGACTTTATAAAACTTTCATTGTTTGGTTAAAATGTCTTATTCTTATTCATGAAATAAATATTTTGAAATCTCGCTTTAAGCTATGCACTATATTATTTTGAAACTTCTTAAATACGTCTTAATAATTCTACGTCTTTAAATAACAAACCACAAACCTCATGGACAGTGTTATTTATAACATAAGCTGGAAATCCAATACCATTTTTAGCTTGGTTTTTAATAAATACCATTTTTCAATCAATGTAAAAGTAAAAAAAATATCCTAAAAAATTATGACTTTTACAACAGAAACATTTGAAAACCAGCCCATTTTGCGATTGTTCGAAAAATTTTACTTTATTTTGCAAAAATAAAAAATCTTTACGCGTTTTAAGTACAGTAGTTTTGATTTAGCTGCCTTTTGTTTAAGTGCACTTTGGACTTAACTGCCTAAAATGATAAATTTTTTTCACTTTTCTTTAAAATTCCATACAAATTCGTTTTTTAAGTGCACTTTCTATATCTGCACATTTAGGATAAGTGCCCGAAAATTTTGGTAATTATAAAATATTTTCATACAAAAAATCAATGTTAGCTGCACATTGACTTAACTGCACAAAATATATTTTTTCTGTAATTATTGTTCAAAATCCTTTTTTAAGTGCGCTTTGTATACCTGCGAATTTAACATATTTTTTTTGGCAGTTTTAAATTATTCTCATATAAAAAATTTAAGTTAGCTGCACACATTAAAAAAATGTGGCCACATAAATATGCAACCATGCATGTGTATAAAACTTAAGTCAAAAATTGAATACCTGCACATTGTGGCAGTTAAGTGCATTTAAGATAACATTGTTGACTTATCTGCACAAAAAGTCGTGCAAAGTTGATTGTGCAGCTAAGTCAAAATTACTGTATCAAAAGTTGGAATCACTTTTTTGATGTATATACCAGTGATGGGGAATGAGATTTTCATTTCGGTATAAAAAAATTTTTTTAGTACTTTTTTGATACCTAAAGTACCAAAAATTATTATTTTTTAAATTCAAATTTTATTAACAAAATATGCTAAAAAATTCATTTACACAAAATTAAAAAAGGACACAAAGTATGTATGATGAATTTTCAGACTTCACTGCCTGGATAAGACTTGATAAGTTTGGAACATAAAATCGGTTCCTTTGTTTTATTGTCATGAGATTTTGGTAAGAGAAAATCCTTTCGATATTTGTAGAGGATTGAGGTATGGCAAAATTCCGTAAGCTACTCTCGATATATATACATATCATGAAACATGTATTCATCTAATACGTTTTTATTTTAAGCCACTGTAGATACATGTACATTTTCTGTTGTTAATGGTTTCAATTCTCTCATTTCAGCCAGTGCTCTATACAAGTATTGGTTGTTAGTAGCTTAAAAATGTTTCTTTCCGCTAAGAAACACTTTAATTAAAAGTGGTATAATGCTGTTGGTCTTACCAGATAAAACATTTCCAGGATAAAACTTATACCTCTTTTAGACACGGAAATGCGCCTTTCAGGCACGGAAAGTTTACTTTCCAACGTCTTAATTCAGATTGGAGAAAGGCAGAAAGAGGTTGTATTCTTCCTTCTGTCTTTCAGACAGCTGAATTAAGACTAAACTTTGCGTGTCTGAAAGGGGTATTACTGAACCAAACTAACATTTCATTATCAAAGTCCACTTTTGCACTTAGAACTTGACAGAATTTAATATACAACTTTTTAGAATTTTCTTTAAAGTTATTTCAAACACTTGTTTCAACATGATTTGTGTTTATATATAGATCAACTTCTGTGCCACAGAAAATATCATGGCTTTTCGTTTTCTAAAATAGCTTTGCTAATACAGTTTCGTGCCATTTGCCGAAAAAGAAATTTAATTATTGGCAAAAATATATTCACTTAGCCGCAAAACTCTATATACGACTTAATATATAAAAAAATTTTAGTTTTTAAAGGAAAAACATTAATTTATTCAACTTTTTTTATTTTAAAATATAAGTAATTCAAATTAAATAAAATTATCATTTGATTTCATTAAATAATATTAAACTAGCAAAAAATAATAAAATTCAATATTTTAGCCGATCGCAAAAGTGTACATACGATATATTTTTGAATATATTATGTAAAATTTTTTTAAATTTTAATAGGTTGTGTGTCCGCCTTTTGATCAAAAACTACTTTAAGCCTTTTAGGTATCAAAGAAACTACATGTTCAGTTGATTCCGCTGGCACATATTTCCATTATTCCTTTAAAATTATACCTATTTGAGATAGTGACGATGATCGTCTATTTTTGATGACGCCTCTGCTTCAAGGGAGCCCGTAAGTAATCAATCACATTTAAATCTGGGGACTGGGAAAGATGTGGAAGCTTCGCTTTTACTTTATGGAGAAGCCATTCTTTAACCAGAGTTAAATGATTGGGGTAATTATCACACATACATATGTAAATATATATTTATGTTTAAGGTGTAATTCGTCCACACTATGCAAAAATAATTATTTTTTAAATCTAAATAACTACGACGATCCATAATGCCAACTTGCCAACATTTTTACCGATATAAAGAAATTAACAAAAATACATTATTCTCTCCTTTTTTAGAAGGGTAAAAATGTTGCCCAGTTAGCAGATTATCTAGAAATTATATGACACCCTTACGATTACAAATTTATATTATACAAGTAGTTGTGAACTGCGGATTCTGTCGCAATTAAAATTGTTAAATTGTGACTGAAATCGTTAAATATGGGTAATTAAAATTTGAAAATTCTCGGAAATTTGATACATACGAGGGTGGTTCAAAAAGTCCGTCTTATTTTTCGAGGGTGGTTCAAAAGCCGACAGCATTGCATGATTATTATTTTTTGTTCAAATGCCGACGGCAAATCATGATTATTATTTTTTTCAAATGCCAACGGCAATGCATGATTATTATTATTTTCAACTGCCGACGGCAATGCTTGATTATTATTTTTTTCAAATGCTGACGGCAGAATATGAATATTATTTTCTAATGCTGCAAAACAAATTCTTAGTGTTGCCAGACTGTAGGCATTTCTTATCGTAATACTATATCAGTAATATCAGAGAAAATAGATTTGATGACTACTAGGCGATTCTCATATAAATCGTGGGAATGTGTTTGTGTGTTTTCCTTACGCTAATAAATTGTTTATAAATAAAATAATTAAATAAATTAATTTAATTTATTTAATTATATTATAACCCCCATATTCATAAAATTTGAAACGAATTTGAAATGTATTTTAAGTAGATTGTTAATGGCGGAGGACGACATGTTTTGGGAATTCAAAACCGGGAAAAAACAAAAACGGTGGCAACCCTGTTACAAATGGCTGGATTTTGGGGATTTTCATGCTGATATTGTGTGTGTGTGTGTGTGTGTGATTGATTCTTCGTTCGTGTGTGTGTATGTATACTTGTGTGCACAGCTTTCGTTGTTGTAGAGAAATGTTGTGCTTGCAGTGCATGGATGTATGTATGTGTGAGTGTGAGTCTGATTCTTTGGTTATGTGTATGCATGTATATGTGGGGTGTTTGTATGTGTGTATGGGGGGGTGTGTGTGTATGTGTGTGTGTGTGTGTATGAGTGTGTGTTTTGGTATTTACTTGTATGTTTGATGGTGTCCGATACTTTTGTTGTAGTGGCAGACAATCATTATACCCAGTAGGAAACGTCGATGGTGAAAATGTACTGAGTCGCTTTTGACTTGTCGCTTGTGCGACTTACATACAAATGTATGTATATTGACAAGTTATTGACAATTCCACCACAAATACATCATATCTGTTTTCTCTTCTTCTTTTATACTGACGGATAGAAGAAAACTTATTATACCAAAACTGTGACTAGAACTTTAGTATTGACACAAAGACACTTGCTCCCAGTCTGACTGCAGGATAGCTACAAAGGATCTGTGTGAATTTGTGTGCATGTAGTGATTGTTATTTGATAGACTTAGGATTGCTGTTTTGAGTTATAGTTGGTATGCTTATATAGGATTATTGTATGTATGCATTTATGTTTGAGATCTCTGGGGAAATAATCTGGCAACCCTGTTGCGAATGAAAGTGGATAGGGAATGTATTTGGTAATGTATGTATATGTTGTTGGATTCATGTATGTGATCGTATCTATTTTTGCTTTGAAGAATGTCATTGCTTGTGTGAATTACATTATCACTTTTTCATACATATTTACAAATGAATGTATATATGTTTTCTAGACTATTCACGTTGCTATTCTTATGGAGATAGAAAATATTGTGTTGGCATAGGTTTTATGTGTACAAGTGCATTTCAGGTGTTAAATGTTTTGAATCCAATCAGGTTGATAAGCAGAGTTTTTGAATAGGGGGTAGTGATATTTTTATTTCAGTATATTTTACTTTAATATAACAATTATAAGAAATAGCTTTTGGAGAAATACAGCAAAAACTTATAGAAGCACCTTCTTTCACGTGTCCCGATTTTTCTCGTACCTTTATATTGCAAACTGATGTTAGCGATTTTGTTCTGGGTGTTGCTATGTATATGAATTTCATCATATATCGTAATACCAACAGAGAATTGTGGAAATGTGTATGTGTGTGTATGTATGAATTTCACCACATGTCGTAATACCATCAGATAAACTAGATTTGATGACTACTACGCGATTCTCACATAAAGTATATAAGTAGAAGAAATAATGTAGATTGTCATCAGTCTGCTCTGATATCTCAACAAGTCACAACCTATTTTCCCATCCAAAATTTCTTAAGCGTTTGAAATCCAAAAACTATAAAAGTGTTAGAACTATTTACTCTTTGTTAAAAAAGATATTAGTGCATAAAAAATAATTAAATAAATTGTTTATAACTGAAATAAATTGTTTATAAATAAAATAATTAAATTAATTAATAAACAAATAAATAATTAAATAATATGAATACTACAAGTTGTACTATCTGCAATAAAGTCTTTATGACTCAAACAAAACTAAACCAGCATATTGAAACGCACTCCTATGCTAGCCAATCGAAGGCTATGCTTAGAACTAGTAAGCTAAATCTTCAAAACAAATATTGTGAGGATTGTGATGAGATGATCCCATCAAATGGTTATATGGCTCATGTCAGAACCACAAAACACAAAAACAGTTGTCAGCAAGAACGGATTGGAGATTTTCTCACTAAGAGAGCAATCAACTACAATGGGAGGATCGAGACATACATCCTCCTCAACAAAAATGTGGGTGTCTTGTTTCCGGAGGAGTTTCTGAAATCGGCCAAGAGCTCCATAGTGCAACAATTAAATGAACGTAGTAAGATACATACTACATTCAAATTTAATATGGAGCTCACATGTGATTATATGAAGATGGTGAATGATGAGATGAATGTTTCCCAACTTGTACATATTACGAAAATGATGTTGGTGACTTTGTCTGATGACATAGAGGATATGTACAAGAAACAAGCCGAGGAGCTAAGAACCAAAATGGAAGAATTTCAAGAGAGGGATAGCGGATGGACCTTGATTTCAATAAATTCCCTTGAAGTTAATATAAACAAGGCGTCCATAATAAGAGGTTCGAGCTTTATCTCTCTCCCAAAAAATATTGCAGTGAAATGTGCATGCATAAATGTCGAGAATAATGATATTTATTGCTTTAAATGGTGTCTCATTGCGGCTTTGGACACAAATAGTACTTTAGATCGAAGACAACGGAAAAACCATAGAAATTACAATATTGCAAACATTTGTGATGAGAATATTAATATAGGGGAAATTGTACTAAATTTTAAAGACCTAGAGTTTCCACTCCCATTGAAGCAGATAAAAAAATTTGAAAGTCAAAATTATGTGAGCATCAATGTATTTGGGCACAATGGAACGTCGCTTATAGGACCATACTACATAACAAAAGGAGAAAAACATATTCATATTAATCTCTTATTGCTCCAGTCCAATGAAAACTTCCACTATGTACTCATCAATGATATATCAAAGTAAGTTTCATTTGTGCATTTAAGCGAAATATGTTTTCATAACTATTTAAACAGTTACTTATTATTGTTATATTAATTTACATACTATTTTATTTTCTATATTTTCTTCAGACTCCTTCGTTCCAGCATAACATCACATGATCACAAGATCCTAATATGCAACACCTGCCTATATCATACACATGATGATTATGTGTATAATCATCACAAAAACGTTTGCGGCAAAAAAGTCATCAGAATGCCAGAAGATGGATCTATTATCAAGTTTACGAAGCACTACAAACAGTTAAATGTACCATTTGTAATATACGCAGACTTTGAGTCCATTTTAGAAAAAGTCAATGATCCTGTAAGTAAAAGCACTACAAATGTACAGAAACACCATGCGTGTGCATTCGGGTATTTTATTAATTGTAGTTTTAAGAGAGAAAATAATATATATAGGAATTATTTTGGTGAAGATTCGTCAAATGTATTTATTAAAAAAATAGTTGAAGATTATACAGATATTTATCTAAATTATTTAATTAAAGTTAAGAAAATGTTCATAACCCCAATAGAAATAGCTCAATATAATAATGCAAAAAATTGTTATATATGTAAGAAAATATTAAATAACGATAAAGTTAGAGATCATTGTCATCTTACGGGCAATTATCGTGGGGCAGCTCATAGCAAATGTAATTTGAATTATAAAACACCTCAGTTTATACCGGTTATCCTGCATAATCTTTCTGCATATGATATACACCTATTTTTCAAAGAACTTTCTACTATAAAATACTCCACAATAAAAGTGATTCCCCAGAATACAGAGCGTTATATTTCTCTTTCAATTTTCATCAGATTAGATGAAAAATATGGATTCGAAATAAGACTTATAGACTCGTTTAGATTTATGGCTTCGAGCTTAGATACGTTAGCGAAAAATCTTGATAGCAATGATTTCAATACTATTCGATCATGTTTCGTTGATGAAGATCATTTCAACCTGATTAGAAGAAAGGGTGTATTTCCGTACTCTTACATGGATTCCATGACTAAGTTTAAGGAAACTAAGCTCCCTAGTAGAGACGATTTCTTCAATATTCTAACGAATGAAGAATGTGATGTATTCGAGTATGAACATGCTCAAAAAATATGGAGGGTGTTTAACTGTAAAACCCTCCTTGACTATACTGAGCTCTACTTAAAGACAGATGTTCTACTTCTAGCCGATGTGTTTGAAAATTTTAGGAAAATTTGTAGAGATATATACGATTTGGACCCCTGCCACTATTATACAGCACCAGGTTTATCCTGGGATGCAATGTTGAAAACCACAGAAGTTTCACTGGAACAGTTCACTGATTCCGAAATGTATATGTTTATGCAAAACGGAATTAGAGGTGGACTAGTTCAATGCTCGCAAAGATATTCCAAAGCAAATAACAAATATTTGGAAGATTTTGATCCATCAAAGCCATCAGAATTTCTTGTATATTTAGACGCTAACAATTTGTATGGTTGGGCGATGTCGGAATATCTTCCTTGCGGTGAATTTGAGTGGGTATGTGATACTGATTTTGATGTTAAAAAAATTTCTGATACTGCAGAGTATGGGTACATTTTGGAAGTGGATATAGATTATCCGGATTCAGTGCATGATCTTCATAATGATTTGCCATTTTGTCCCCAAAATAAGACCGTGGGAGGATCCAAAATCAAAAAATTAGTTGCAGACTTACACTCAAAAACAAATTACACCATACACTATAGAGTTTTAAAACAAGCCATTTCAAATGGCCTCATTTTAAAACAAATCCATAGAATACTCAGATTTAAGCAATCCCCATGGCTTAAAAAATATATTGACTTAAACACATTTCATAGGACAAATGCTAAAAATAATTTTGAAAAAGATTTCTTCAAACTTTTAAACAATGCTGTTTACGGGAAGACAATGGAAAACATTGAAAAACGTAGGGACATTAGAATTACTTCATCTTGGGAAACAACAAATAGGAATCATTTAGGTCTCAGAGCATTAATTGCGAAACCAAATTTTAAGCAGTTGACAAAATTTTCTGATGATATGTATGCGGTAGAGTTAGAAAAAATGGAACCACTATATGATAAACCCATATATGTTGGTTTTACAGTACTGGAGTTATCCAAGTGGAGAATGTATGACTTCCATTATGGCTTCATGAAGCCTAAATTTGGAGACAACATTTCTCTCAACTATATGGATACTGACTCATTTATTTATTCAATTAAAACTGATGATTTTTACGATGACATCCGTAATGACATTAGTTTGAATTTTGATACGTCAGAATATCCTATAGATAATCAATTTCGTTTGCCGCTACTAAATAAGAAGGTTTTAGGAATGATGAAAGATGAAAACCATGGGGATATAATGACAGAGTTTGTTGGTTTAAGAGCAAAAATGTATTCTCTGTCGACTCTTCGCTCGGAAGCTGTTAAAAAATCAAAAGGGATCAAAAAGTCTGTAATTAAAAAGTTGTCCATTAATGATTACAAAAGTTGCTTATTCGAATCCAAAATCATCTCGGATGAAATGTTTTTGTTTAGATCTAAAACACATCAACTATATACACAAAAACTGCATAAAATAGCACTTAGCTTTTCTGATGATAAAAGAAATATAATGAAAGATAAAATAAAAACGCGTGCTTGGGGACATTACATAGACCGAAATAATGATGCAATGGATGTAGAATAGAATGATTCCTACTAAATTGCATGTAAGATGTCAATGAAAATTTAATTTTGTACGAATTGTATTTATTTATTAATGTATTTCTTTAATTATTTATTAATTTATTTATTATTCACTTATTTGTTTATTAATTAATTTATGTATTTATTATTTATTTGTTTATTAATTAGTTTATTCCTTTATTTCTTTATTAATTTACTTATTTATTAATTTATTTATTGTTTATATATTTGTTTATAAATTTATCTATTAATTTTAGTATTTTATTCACACAAAAGTATGTAAAAATTTAATGCTTTAAAGCTTTTATCTTTTTACCTATACCTAAGTTACCTTTAAATAAAAATTAAATATTAGATTAATGATCTTTTTTCTTTTTATGTCTGTATATTTTTATTTATAAATATAGTTAAATTTGTATTGGTACTAAGATTTTTAAGAAAAAATGTTAAATAAAATATGGAAAAAATAATAATATGTAAATGGTTTTTATTTCAACTTAAATTTACTTAATAGAAATTTTAACTACAAATGTCCACATCTTTATATTTTGTTTCTTTATGGGTTTTACTTAAAAAATTTTTTCTTTCATGCGAATTCTTGTTTTTTCTTTTCATATCGCTTAAACATACACAGTATTGTTATCTTTGAAAGGTTCTGCACAAAACAAATCGGATTTCACAATATTATGAAATTCCATTATATTTCATTAGGTATTTTCTTATCGATACCAACTGCTCTAACACCATCTCATTTACGTTTGCTAACAGCAAATAGTACAATAGGTGTCAGCTATTAGATCAGCTTATTAGCACCTGGTCTGTTTTTCAGATCAGCTTTTCAGGAGCTGGTCTGGTTTTCAGATCAGATTTTCAGGACCTGGTCTGGTTTTCAAATCAGCTTATCAGGACCTGGTCTGGTTTTCAGATCAGCTTTTCAGGACCTGGTCTGGTTTTCAGATCAGCTTATCAGGACCTGGTCTGGTTTTCAGATCAGCTTTTCAGGACTTGGTCTGGTTTTCAGATCACCTTTTCAGGACCTGGTCTGGTTTTCAGATCAGCTTATCAGGACCTGGTCTGGTTTTCAGATCAGCTTTTCAGGACCTGGTCTGGTTTTCAGATCAGCTTTTCAAGACCTGGTCTGGTTTTCAGATCAGCTTATCAGGACCTGGTCTGGTTTTCAGATCAGGCTATCAGGACCTGGTCTGGTTTTCAGATCAGCTTATCAGGAGCTGGTCTGATTTTCAGGTCAGCTTATTAGGAGCTGGTCTGGTTTTCAGGTCAGATGAAATAACTAAAGTCTATCTTTTATTAGCAGTATTTTTTTTTTCTATAACGAAAATCGTTTAATTCAATATATTTGCTTATAATCAAAAATCCATATTTATCCTTCCAACACTCTACAAATTTTTTAAAACTTGTCAAAATTCATATTACTGCCAACATGAACCTTGTAAACATGCTTCATATTTTCCTCATCTTACTTAAACATTATAATTACATTTGCATTGTCTCTTATTAAATGCTTATAGCCATATTCATAAAAATTTTAAACAGCATTTCAAATGTTGTTTGAGCAAAATTCGCTAAAATTGTATTCATAATAGAATATTAGCGTAAAAACGTTTTTTAACTTGCGTAAATCACCAAATCTTAAAAATTAAATGCACCCATATTTAAAATAATTTTGAATTGACGTCGTTGTAGTTTTGCTTCTTGCTTATTTATATTTTTAACTTTGTCTGTATGTATGTATGTATGCATGTATTAAGAATTATGCTTGTGTTTGGCACAAGTAGAATGAGTCATCATTATTCGGTCGCCCCGTAAAAAAAAATATGCACGTACACGTACATATGTATGTATATTATTCTGCTTTCCACATGCAACATCAGCAAATATCATAATTGAAATGTATTAAGCTTCATTACCAGAAAAAAATAAATGTATAATAACCCATTCTTTTAATTATGAAATTATGTAATTTCTTTAACTATTCATATTTGTAGTAGTATATAGATAATTTTAGTATAAATATATGTTTTTAAACTTGAGATAGTAGTAGTGAACTGGGCATTTCGGCGTAGGGTAAAATTTTAAAGTTTAATTACCCATTACTCCGACAAAGGACACCCACAAATTATTACACGCCTCAAATCACTGACAGACTCAAATTCCCACAGACAGACAGACAGACAGACATACACTTAATGTAAACAAAAACTCCTTATGTTAAAAAAATAAGAGTGACTTATTGAACCACCCTCGAAAAATATTTAAAGGACTTATCGAACCACCCTCGTAGGTATCAAATTTCAAGAATTTTAAAATTTTCAAATTTTAATTACCCAAATTTAACAATTTCAGCAACAATTTAACAATTTTAATTGGGGCCGAACCGCCAGTTCACTACTACTATCTCAAGTTTAAAAACATATATTTATACTAAAATTATCTATATACTACTACAAATATGAATAGTTAAAGAAATTACATAATTTCATAATTAAAAGAATGGGTTATTATACATTTATTTTTTTCTGGTAATGAAGCTTAATACATTTCAATTATGATATTTGCTGATGTTGCATGTGGAAAGCAGAATAATATACATACATATGTACGTGTACGTGCATATTTTTTTTACGGGGCGACCGAATAATGATGACTCATTCTACTTGTGCCAAACACAAGCATAATTCTTAATACATGCATACATACATACATACAGACAAAGTTAAAAATATAAATAAGCAAGAAGCAAAACTACAACGACGTCAATTCAAAATTATTTTAAATATGGGTGCATTTAATTTTTAAGATTTGGTGATTTACGCAAGTTAAAAAACGTTTTTACGCTAATATTCTATTATGAATACAATTTTAGCGAATTTTGCTCAAACAACATTTGAAATGCTGTTTAAAATTTTTATGAATATGGCTATAAGCATTTAATAAGAGACAATGCAAATGTAATTATAATGTTTAAGTAAGATGAGGAAAATATGAAGCATGTTTACAAGGTTCATTTTGGCAGTAATATGAATTTTGACAAGTTTTAAAAAATTTGTAGAGTGTTGGAAGGATAAATATGGATTTTTGATTATAAGCAAATATATTGAATTAAACGATTTTCGTTATAGAAAAAAAAAAAATACTGCTAATAAAAGATAGACTTTAGTTATTTCATCTGACCTGAAAATCAGACCAGCTCCTGATAAGCTGATCTGAAAACCAGACCAGGTCCTGATAGCCTGATCTGAAAACCAGACCAGGTCCTGATAAGCTGATCTGAAAACCAGACCAGGTCTTGAAAAGCTGATCTGAAAACCAGACCAGGTCCTGAAAAGCTGATCTGAAAACCAGACCAGGTCCTGATAAGCTGATCTGAAAACCAGACCAGGTCCTGAAAAGCTGATCTGAAAACCAGACCAGGTCCTGAAAAGCTGATCTGAAAACCAGACCAGGTCCTGATAAGCTGATCTGAAAACCAGACCAGGTCCTGAAAAGCTGATCTGAAAACCAGACCAGGTCCTGATAAGCTGATTTGAAAACCAGACCAGGTCCTGAAAATCTGATCTGAAAACCAGACCAGCTCCTGAAAAGCTGATCTGAAAAACAGACCAGGTGCTAATAAGCTGATCTAATAGCTGACACCTATTGTACTATTTGCTGTTAGCAAACGTAAATGAGATGGTGTTAGAGCAGTTGGTATCGATAAGAAAATACCTAATGAAATATAATGGAATTTCATAATATTGTGAAATTCGATTTGTTTTGTGCAGAACCTTTCAAAGATAACAATACTGTGTATGTTTAAGCGATATGAAAAGAAAAAACAAGAATTCGCATGAAAGAAAAAATTTTTTAAGTAAAACCCATAAAGAAACAAAATATAAAGATGTGGACATTTGTAGTTAAAATTTCTATTAAGTAAATTTAAGTTGAAATAAAAACCATTTACATATTATTATTTTTTCCATATTTTATTTAACATTTTTTCTTAAAAATCTTAGTACCAATACAAATTTAACTATATTTATAAATAAAAATATACAGATATAAAAAGAAAAAAGATCATTAATCTAATATTTAATTTTTATTTAAAGGTAACTTAGGTATAGGTAAAAAGATAAAAGCTTTAAAGCATTAAATTTTTACATACTTTTGTGTGAATAAAATACTAAAATTAATAGATAAATTTATAAACAAATATATAAACAATAAATAAATTAATAAATAAGTAAATTAATAAAGAAATAAAGGAATAAACTAATTAATAAACAAATAAATAATAAATACATAAATTAATTAATAAACAAATAAGTGAATAATAAATAAATTAATAAATAATTAAAGAAATACATTAATAAATAAATACAATTCGTACAAAATTAAATTTTCATTGACATCTTACATGCAATTTAGTAGGAATCATTCTATTCTACATCCATTGCATCATTATTTCGGTCTATGTAATGTCCCCAAGCACGCGTTTTTATTTTATCTTTCATTATATTTCTTTTATCATCAGAAAAGCTAAGTGCTATTTTATGCAGTTTTTGTGTATATAGTTGATGTGTTTTAGATCTAAACAAAAACATTTCATCCGAGATGATTTTGGATTCGAATAAGCAACTTTTGTAATCATTAATGGACAACTTTTTAATTACAGACTTTTTGATCCCTTTTGTTTTTTTAACAGCTTCCGAGCGAAGAGTCGACAGAGAATACATTTTTGCTCTTAAACCAACAAACTCTGTCATTATATCCCCATGGTTTTCATCTTTCATCATTCCTAAAACCTTCTTATTTAGTAGCGGCAAACGAAATTGATTATCTATAGGATATTCTGACGTATCAAAATTCAAACTAATGTCATTACGGATGTCATCGTAAAAATCATCAGTTTTAATTGAATAAATAAATGAGTCAGTATCCATATAGTTGAGAGAAATGTTGTCTCCAAATTTAGGCTTCATGAAGCCATAATGGAAGTCATACATTCTCCACTTGGATAACTCCAGTACTGTAAAACCAACATATATGGGTTTATCATATATTGGTTCCATTTTTTCTAACTCTACCGCATACATATCATCAGAAAATTTTGTCAACTGCTTAAAATTTGGTTTCGCAATTAATGCTCTGAGACCTAAATGATTCCTATTTGTTGTTTCCCAAGATGAAGTAATTCTAATGTCCCTACGTTTTTCAATGTTTTCCATTGTCTTCCCGTAAACAGCATTGTTTAAAAGTTTGAAGAAATCTTTTTCAAAATTATTTTTAGCATTTGTCCTATGAAATGTGTTTAAGTCAATATATTTTTTAAGCCATGGGGATTGCTTAAATCTGAGTATTCTATGGATTTGTTTTAAAATGAGGCCATTTGAAATGGCTTGTTTTAAAACTCTATAGTGTATGGTGTAATTTGTTTTTGAGTGTAAGTCTGCAACTAATTTTTTGATTTTGGATCCTCCCACGGTCCTATTTTGGGGACAAAATGGCAAATCATTATGAAGATCATGCACTGAATCCGGATAATCTATATCCACTTCCAAAATGTACCCATACTCTGCAGTATCAGAAATATTTTTAACATCAAAATCAGTATCACATACCCACTCAAATTCACCGCAAGGAAGATATTCCGACATCGCCCAACCATACAAATTGTTAGCGTCTAAATATACAAGAAATTCTGATGGCTTTGATGGATCAAAATCTTCCAAATATTTGTTATTTGCTTTGGAATATCTTTGCGAGCATTGAACTAGTCCACCTCTAATTCCGTTTTGCATAAACATATACATTTCGGAATCAGTGAACTGTTCCAGTGAAACTTCTGTGGTTTTCAACATTGCATCCCAGGATAAACCTGGTGCTGTATAATAGTGGCAGGGGTCCAAATCGTATATATCTCTACAAATTTTCCTAAAATTTTCAAACACATCGGCTAGAAGTAGAACATCTGTCTTTAAGTAGAGCTCAGTATAGTCAAGGAGGGTTTTACAGTTAAACACCCTCCATATTTTTTGAGCATGTTCATACTCGAATACATCACATTCTTCATTCGTTAGAATATTGAAGAAATCGTCTCTACTAGGGAGCTTAGTTTCCTTAAACTTAGTCATGGAATCCATGTAAGAGTACGGAAATACACCCTTTCTTCTAATCAGGTTGAAATGATCTTCATCAACGAAACATGATCGAATAGTATTGAAATCATTGCTATCAAGATTTTTCGCTAACGTATCTAAGCTCGAAGCCATAAATCTAAACGAGTCTATAAATCTTATTTCGAATCCATATTTTTCATCTAATCTGATGAAAATTGAAAGAGAAATATAACGCTCTGTATTCTGGGGAATCACTTTTATTGTGGAGTATTTTATAGTAGAAAGTTCTTTGAAAAATAGGTGTATATCATATGCAGAAAGATTATGCAGGATAACCGGTATAAACTGAGGTGTTTTATAATTCAAATTACATTCGCTATGAGCTGCCCCACGATAATTGCCCGTAAGATGACAATGATCTCTAACTTTATCGTTATTTAATATTTTCTTACATATATAACAATTTTTTGCATTATTATATTGAGCTATTTCTATTGGGGTTATGAACATTTTCTTAACTTTAATTAAATAATTTAGATAAATATCTGTACAATCTTCAACTATTTTTTTAATAAATACATTTGACGAATCTTCACCAAAATAATTCCTATATATATTATTTTCTCTCTTAAAACTACAATTAATAAAATACCCGAATGCACACGCATGGTGTTTCTGTACATTTGTAGTGCTTTTACTTACAGGATCATTGACTTTTTCTAAAATGGACTCAAAGTCTGCGTATATTACAAATGGTACATTTAACTGTTTGTAGTGCTTCGTAAACTTGATAATAGATCCATCTTCTGGCATTCTGATGACTTTTTTGCCGCAAACGTTTTTGTGATGATTATACACATAATCATCATGTGTATGATATAGGCAGGTGTTGCATATTAGGATCTTGTGATCATGTGATGTTATGCTGGAACGAAGGAGTCTGAAGAAAATATAGAAAATAAAATAGTATGTAAATTAATATAACAATAATAAGTAACTGTTTAAATAGTTATGAAAACATATTTCGCTTAAATGCACAAATGAAACTTACTTTGATATATCATTGATGAGTACATAGTGGAAGTTTTCATTGGACTGGAGCAATAAGAGATTAATATGAATATGTTTTTCTCCTTTTGTTATGTAGTATGGTCCTATAAGCGACGTTCCATTGTGCCCAAATACATTGATGCTCACATAATTTTGACTTTCAAATTTTTTTATCTGCTTCAATGGGAGTGGAAACTCTAGGTCTTTAAAATTTAGTACAATTTCCCCTATATTAATATTCTCATCACAAATGTTTGCAATATTGTAATTTCTATGGTTTTTCCGTTGTCTTCGATCTAAAGTACTATTTGTGTCCAAAGCCGCAATGAGACACCATTTAAAGCAATAAATATCATTATTCTCGACATTTATGCATGCACATTTCACTGCAATATTTTTTGGGAGAGAGATAAAGCTCGAACCTCTTATTATGGACGCCTTGTTTATATTAACTTCAAGGGAATTTATTGAAATCAAGGTCCATCCGCTATCCCTCTCTTGAAATTCTTCCATTTTGGTTCTTAGCTCCTCGGCTTGTTTCTTGTACATATCCTCTATGTCATCAGACAAAGTCACCAACATCATTTTCGTAATATGTACAAGTTGGGAAACATTCATCTCATCATTCACCATCTTCATATAATCACATGTGAGCTCCATATTAAATTTGAATGTAGTATGTATCTTACTATGTTCATTTAATTGTTGCACTATGGAGCTCTTGGCCGATTTCAGAAACTCCTCCGGAAACAAGACACCCACATTTTTGTTGAGGAGGATGTATGTCTCGATCCTCCCATTGTAGTTGATTGCTCTCTTAGTGAGAAAATCTCCAATCCGTTCTTGCTGACAACTGTTTTGTGTTTTGTGGTTCTGACATGAGCCATATAACCATTTGATGGGATCATCTCATCACAATCCTTACAATATTTGTTTTGAAGATTTAGCTTACTAGTTCCAAGCATAGCCTTCGATTGGCTAGCATAGGAGTGCGTTTCAATATGCTGGTTTAGTTTTGTTTGAGTCATAAAGACTTTATTGCAGATAGTACAACTTGTAGTATTCATATTATTTAATTATTTATTTGTTTATTAATTAATTTAATTATTTTATTTATAAACAATTTATTTCAGTTATAAACAATTTATTTAATTATTTTTTATGCACTAATATCTTTTTTAACAAAGAGTAAATAGTTCTAACACTTTTATAGTTTTTGGATTTCAAACGCTTAAGAAATTTTGGATGGGAAAATAGGTTGTGACTTGTTGAGATATCAGAGCAGACTGATGACAATCTACATTATTTCTTCTACTTATATACTTTATGTGAGAATCGCGTAGTAGTCATCAAATCTAGTTTATCTGATGGTATTACGACATGTGGTGAAATTCATACATACACACACATACACATTTCCACAATTCTCTGTTGGTATTACGATATATGATGAAATTCATATACATAGCAACACCCAGAACAAAATCGCTAACATCAGTTTGCAATATAAAGGTACGAGAAAAATCGGGACACGTGAAAGAAGGTGCTTCCAAAAATTTTTTGCTGTATTTCTCCAAAAGCTATTTCTTATAATTGTTATATTAAAGTAAAATATACTGAAATAAAAATATCACTACCCCCTATTCAAAAACTCTGCTTATCAACCTGATTGGATTCAAAACATTTAACATCTGAAATGCACTTGTACACATAAAACCTATGCCAACACAATATTTTCTATCTCCATAAGAATAGCAACGTGAATAGTCTAGAAAACATATATACATTCATTTGTAAATATGTATGAAAAAGTGATAATGTAATTCACACAAGCAATGACATTCTTCAAAGCAAAAATAGATACGATCACATACATGAATCCAACAACATATACATACATTACCAAATACATTCCCTATCCACTTTCATTCGCAACAGGGTTGCCAGATTATTTCCCCAGAGATCTCAAACATAAATGCATACATACAATAATCCTATATAAGCATACCAACTATAACTCAAAACAGCAATCCTAAGTCTATCAAATAACAATCACTACATGCACACAAATTCACACAGATCCTTTGTAGCTATCCTGCAGTCAGACTGGGAGCAAGTGTCTTTGTGTCAATACTAAAGTTCTAGTCACAGTTTTGGTATAATAAGTTTTCTTCTATCCGTCAGTATAAAAGAAGAAGAGAAAACAGATATGATGTATTTGTGGTGGAATTGTCAATAACTTGTCAATATACATACATTTGTATGTAAGTCGCACAAGCGACAAGTCAAAAGCGACTCAGTACATTTTCACCATCGACGTTTCCTACTGGGTATAATGATTGTCTGCCACTACAACAAAAGTATCGGACACCATCAAACATACAAGTAAATACCAAAACACACACTCATACACACACACACACACATACACACACACCCCCCATACACACATACAAACACCCCACATATACATGCATACACATAACCAAAGAATCAGACTCACACTCACACATACATACATCCATGCACTGCAAGCACAACATTTCTCTACAACAACGAAAGCTGTGCACACAAGTATACATACACACACACGAACGAAGAATCAATCACACACACACACACACACACAATATCAGCATGAAAATCCCCAAAATCCAGCCATTTGTAACAGGGTTGCCACCGTTTTTGTTTTTTCCCGGTTTTGAATTCCCAAAACATGTCGTCCTCCGCCATTAACAATCTACTATTTTAGTTCAAATTTTCCATAAAAAATTTTCCTAAAATGAATTTCTAATTCATTTTATTTTTTTTATAAATATGGGGGTTTATGTATAAAATGTTCTCATGTATGTGAACCAGTGATGGTATTTTGGTGCGTTTTGGGTTGTTTTTTGAACCCAAAAGAAAAATTTATACTCAACATATATGAAGACACCAAATGACTATTACGTACACATAAGGAAAATATAGTTATACTTAAATCTGACAAAGGAAATAAAACTATGATTATGTATAGAGAGGATTATAAGAGAGGGATGAACAAACTTCTAGAAAATAAAACAACGTATAAAGCACTACGTACAGACCCCACACAGAATCTCCAGCGAAAAAACAACAAATTAATAATGGATCTTGATTTGAAAAATCTAAACTGTTTTCGGATCACGCTACAGCATCGAGACTATACGGCTTGCCCAAGATCCACAAGCCAGACGCGCCTTTACGACCAATATCATCTTCTATGGAAGTACCATGCTACAATCTGTCTAAATATATGGGAGTTATTTTAAAGAATGTGATATCAACAAAATTTAACATAAAAAATTCATTAGAGCTTAAAACAAGATTAAAAGATATTATTTTGGACGATGACGAAATCTTTGTATCATTGGACGTGGTATCGTTATTTACTAACATACCGATACATTTAGCTATAAGAAATATTATGGAGAAATGGGAAATTTTAAAAAATCATACCAAAATACCAAAAACACAATTTTTAAAACTGCTATAATTTTGTTTAAACGTAAACAATTATTTCATATATGAAGGCACAATATATAATCAAACATATGGAATGCCAATGGGAAACCCTCTATCTCTAACTCTTGCAGACATTGCGTTAGATACTCTTTTAGATAAAACAACGAATGAACTGAAATCAAACTATTAACAAAATATGTAGATGACTTATTTGCCATTGTAAAAAGAAAGAACGAAAAAATTATAATGGAGTCTTTTAACAATTATCACAGCAAAATAAAATTTACAATTGAAAAGGAAATAAACAATTCGCTGCCTTACCTTGACATGAGAATAATTAGACACAAGAACAGAATTATAACAGATTGGTACATGAAACAAATATCGTCAGGCAGAATAATAAATTATAATTCAACACAGCCCATTAAACACAAGATAAATACAATTTCAAACTTTGTTAATAAGGTGTTACATATAAGTCATAACAAATTCAAAGATAAAAATATTAAAATAATAATAGAAATACTTAGAAACAATAATTATCCGACATACTTGATCAATAGCCTTATAGAAAAATCAATACATAATGAAACAAAAAATAATAACACGAAAACAACATCTGGCAACACTAAATATGTAAGCTTATCGTATATTCCAAAGCTCACTGAGAATAATAAAATAAAAGATATAATTAATGAAGAAGGAATTATATTTGCTCACAAACCAAACAGAACAACAAAAACACTGTTCACAAATCTAAAAACAAAAATAAATAAAAAAAGATCAAAGCAATGTAGTATATGAAGTCAAATGTAATGGCAACGTACATGAAAGCTGTCGACAAGTTTACATCGGGACAACAAAAAGGAATTTGGGCGTAAGAGTAGCTGAACATGAAACTGATATTAAAAAAGGACGACAATCTACTGCATTAGCTCAACATTGTTTGGATTATTCTCACACAGCTGATCTGGAAAATGTGAAAGTACTGCACAAAGAGAGGAAATATAACAAAAGATACACTTTGGAAACCTTAAGTATTCAACAAAAAATGGACATAGCAATGAACAAAAACACTGACAAAGACAAAACTAATGCTACTTATAGCATCGTATTAATTTAAGTTTTAGTGTAACTCCAACTGTGATATTAGAACGTTAAGAAAAGCTTTGTACTGTGATATTTACAATTTTTTGATTATTGTTGCAATTATTTTTAAATTATGTGTTTTATGTTGTATGTTGTCACGTCGCGTAAAATGACATTTTTAAAAACTTAAATGCAAATTTTATTAGAAGATAGTATATGTAAGTTAAAGCAAACCATTAATTGTTTTATTATTATTGTTGTTATTGCATTAAATTTATTCTTTTATTTATTAATGAAAATAAATTTAACTGAACGAAAGTCAGCATTTTCGAACTTGTGTCAAAGACGCTTTTATATGTACATATCAGAAAGTGTCATTGACTCAGTTTAAGTTTTGTTTGTTATATTTGGCTATAATTGAATTAATGTCTACGAGGGGTGCTTATGGACGTATATAATTACATACGTAACTCGCAGGAAGGGTTCCGTGTGGACACTTTAGCCTATATAACAAATAGTTTTGGCTTTTTTTCGTTTATTGCGTTTTTTCGATTTTTGGCGCTTTTTATTATTGTTTTTACTGTAATTTTAGTGGTACTGCAGTGCTCATCTATGGTACATGCCTTTACTTTTACTTTTTAATTCCTGTTGTTCATTGTTTAGTTGTTGCTGTTCTTGTTGTTGCAATTAAAATAAATTCAGTAAAGTGCGACTTTGACTCGCGCACCGTACATTCGATTTTGAGCATTTTTTTGATGTGGCTTTTTTTCCTTTTTAAGTTTTTCCAGTTTAAACGTTTTTTTCTGCTATGTCGCTTTATTCTCTTTTTGGCGGTTTTTTCTCTTTTTGGGTTCTTTTAATTTTCGAAAGTTTTTTCATTTTGGCGATTTTTTTAATTTTGGCGACTTTTTTCTGTTTTTGGGGTTCTTTTCATTTTGGCGTTTTTTTTTTTGTTTGTTTTTGGTTTTTTTTAATTTTTGCGATTTTTTTATTTTGGCGATTTTTTTTCATCTTGGCGATTATTTTTCTGTTTTTGGATTTTTTTAACTCTGGCGATTTTTTTCATTTTGACGATTTTTCTGGTTTTTCGCGATTTATTTTAGTCCTATAATTTTTTTTTAATTTGGTGCTTTTTTCGGTTTTGGCGATTTTATTTGGAGATTTTTTTTAGATTTGGCGATTTTATAATTTTTTGATTTTTTAGTTTTACCATTTTTGAAAATTTTAAGAGTTTTGCTCTTACGGTTTCCAAGATACAGCAAGTTGTCAAAGTTATAAAGTCAAAATTGCATTAACTGATGGAACACCCCTTAATTTAAATTTTTTAAATTTACTGTTAATTGTTGTAGTCTGTATAAAAATACATAGTGTATTTTTATACAGACTACAACAATTACAAAATTCAAGTGTAGGTACATTACATGGGATTTTAATATTTTTCGTTGCCCGTTTTGGAACACCCTTTAATTTTTAACTCTCATATATTTGCTGTTGTAGCGGCCAAATGTCTACACACTGTGTTCGAATTTCAGGTCCGTAGCTCTTACGGTTCTCGAGGAAATACCCTGTAACAGAGGAACGGACAGCGTAGCGAAAACAATAGGGTTCATTTTCACCTTTGATGTGCGGAACCCTAATAAAGCAATTATTATTTTCACCTTTGGTGTACGGAAGCAAAAACCTAAAGACCCTAACAAACAAAAACCAGCAAATTCCTATGTATTTACAATATTTGAAATAAGTTTGTATTGCTTCTTTCAAACACTAATACACTCATACATGGCTCACACCGATTTGACAACGCTGTGTGCATCTCAGCAAAGAAACCCCAGCAAAGAAATCTCAGTGAAAAAGAGTTTTACCCCCTAGCGTATAGATGTTTACACATCAAAAACTTAAAAAACTTTTCATACGATAAATTATTTTACACAAAGAATATTTACGTGAAAAACAGTAAAGAAGCTAGAAAAAAACCCCGCGCAACAGCGAAAATCAAATTTTTTTGATTTTCAGTTACTTAGAGGATGTCGAAATTGTTAACAACAAGTCCGAAATTTAGGTATATAATCAAAAATAATACCTTATGAATTATTTGGGGGTGGATGTTGAAATTGCAAGCGACAAATACGAAATTCAGTTAATAAAAAAAAAATACAGTAGCATATGCGTCTACAGACAGTAAGTAGGTACTAAATTCAGAGAAGAAAAGTCCAGAGAGGTACATATAGGTTATGCCTTTTGGTCAAGCTAAAATTTAAATGATAGAATGTGGAATGCATGCGGTGGTTTAAGTTGTGCGCGGTAGCAATTAAAAAAGGAAATAATAATGTCCATGATGTCACGATGGGCATCATTTGCCTTTTACAAAAACATAACATTTTACGAGCATATCAAACAGTACCCTCATTAGTTTTAAGCCTTCAAAGCTGTCGACCGGACCAGTGATAGAAAAGTTAGTACTTTAGTAATTTTTTCAGTACTTTTTTACTTGCAAAAATACTGCAGTACCCCCGTAAGTCATTCAGTACCTTTTGTTGTTCGTCTTGCTAGTTATTTGCACTTAAGTACTTTTAATTTATTTGCGTAATCTTAGTCCCCATCTACAAATGTTTCCCTGTGTGTACGCTACAGAAAATTTCAAAAGAGAATGTGATAACCTACGGCGACAAATATCTTCCAGTGCGGATCGGGACTTAAGCATTAAACACATTCACCACAGCAGGCTACACGAACACACGACTTCAAATGCCGCCAGCAGCATTTGTCGTCTCGCAGCCGGCTACTTAATTATTTTGGAGACGGCAGCAGCACCATCTATCTGCAGTTGATATTCAAGTACAAATACATAGTCCAGTATTGCCACTTTTATATGTTTTGCATTTATAAAAATTAATTACTCTTTTAAAATGTACTTATTTCACGTAAAAGTACAAAAATGAATCAATTTATTCTTAACATCAATTTTTGGATATTATTTCTGTTACATAATATGAAATAATTGTACAAAATCATTCATTCAACATTTTGTATTATACTGGCAATACTAATTCTCTCATTGTAGACAATAAAATAGAAATTAGTTTAATTGGACTACAACAGCAAAATCAGCATAGTCAACAACCTGCCGCCATGTTGCCTTGCTGTCTTCAAAAGAATTATTCTCATATAAACATGTGTATTCTATTCTTGACATTTGGTAGTCGGTAGCTTGCTGTGGTGAATGTGTTTAATGCTTTACTGCGATTTTATGAACATTTTTTGTATAGTATTGGCAACACTGTTGTAAATGATATTGCAATCGAAATTTTTGCACACCACTTAAATTATCCAACGCAACTATTATCGTTAAAGCGCTTCTTTTTGTGTACTACTTGTGTAAAGAATCCTGGGTTATATTGCGAATATCTTGCCCGTCAATTGAAATCTTTCCAGGCTTTACATCTGGAGGATCAGGTTAACAGATATAAATATTGAAGAATAAGTGCCAACTAAAATACCAAAAAGATAATCAAGCTGAAGTCTCTAACTACATCTGTGCAGATTAATGCCAAAGGAATAGCAGCAAGAAGAGTTGTGCACTCACACAAGAATATTTTCACTACGACACACAAACATCAATTTCTTTTTCAACAATCTGAAGTATCGCGTAAGAGAATACAAAATTGTGAAAAAATTTGTACAGGCAGAAAAAATTACACATTGTGGAACTAATACACTGTGAAGAAATAATAAGGAAATGAAAAATGAATGCTTAAGATTACTTTTTTTTTGTAGAGGCCCGTAACTCCGAACATTAGGTTTCCGTTAAAAAAAAAATTATTACATTTCTCTGAATAAAAAGTTCTATCAGTGATTCTAATTCTAAATTCTATGCGCCCGGATTTCGGGATGAATGGAAAGAACGATTTCCATGGCTTTTGAAGGACAATACCAATGGTAAAAGGTGTATTATATGTAATATTGGGATTGCTGGAGGACCCACATAGAGCGTCATGCATCCCATGAGTGTCATTTAAAGAAAATGAATATTGCTAAAAGCACACCTAAAATTAATACTTTTTTAGAAATGAAGCCATGCCCAACCACTGAAATGGCTAAAAAATTAGAAGTAAATTGGTGTCTGTTTGTGGCGGAGCACAATTTTCCATTTTCAATTTTGGACCACTTAAATGAATTAATAAAAAGTGGTATTCCAGATTCTCAAATAGTGAAGAAATTTTTAATAAATCGACATAAGGCCAAAAAATTATAACAGCTGCAACTGGACCAGAAAATACCAAAACAATTATGAAATTTTGTAACGCTAACTACTATTCAACTGATATAGATGAAAGTACTGACTGTTCAGTATCAAAGAATTTGGGAATAATTGTAAGAATTTTTGATGGAACGTGCCGGGATCGTTTTTTTTTATCGCTAGAAACTTTAACTGATTCAACTGCGGAGGGTATAACAAACAAAATGATTGAAGTTTTATAAGAAAATAAAATACCATTAAGAAATATGGTAGGTTTTACATCTGACAATTGTCCAGTGATTATGGGAGCGGTCAACAGAGTACAGGCAAAATTAAAATTGCAAATTCCTAATTTATTTGTGAATGGTTGCATTTGCCTAACGTGACAAGATAGTTTTTGAAAAAAGCGGGACATAATTGATCAAAAAGTGGGATTTTGAAGAAAATACCGCCAAAAAGCGGGATCTAAAAATTAATTATTTTTAGAAAGCGGCATGTTCACAAAGCTTCATATGTACTTAGAAAACACATTGTTTAACTCAAAAGAAACGCTCTTAAATAAACAAAAATATTTATCTATATAAATGAAAACCAAATGCCGTTCGCTGGTAATCGCATCAATTAAGAGCGGTTGCACATGTGTATTTCCCTTTTTTTTTGATGTGGAACATCCCATATACTTTTTTTGTAGTATATTTGCATCTAATGAAGCAAAAAACATAAAATTTTGTAGAAGTAACGATTTTTATAATGTGCGTTGCCTTACAAAAGAAGTTCGAATTGGACATGTGTCTTTGTTTTTCTTCAAAAATATTACCAGTGCACTGATCTTGCTGATTTGCTCACAGCGTATTAATGAAGGTCTAGAAGCAGCAATAGGCTATTAATTATTCAATGCCTAAGGTTTAAATGTTGCTTCCGACATAGAAAAAAATCGGGATTGGCTCCTCTCAAATAGAGAAAATGTTTACTTAAAAAAATATCGTGAAAACTAATGCAGTGAGTATTTTGAAATTCTCCATGGCTCTTTATGCTAACAATGAGAATTGTATTCTACAAAATAGCGAAAGTTGAGCCGCAAGCGTGGCACTTCTTATTTTAAAAAATTTTCTTTTTATCTCAAAACGTACATGGAGGGGGTGTAGCGAAGCACACAGGGTTTTGGCTAATTAAGCCAACTACGCTTGAAAAAATATTTGGAATGAATATATTTTTAATAAAAATCGAATAAGAGATTGAAAGTTTCAAAACTCTAAAAAGCGGGACAGAAATCCCAGGCGGGATCAACCAGTGAAAAGCGGGATAATCCCGCCTAAAGCGGGATGTCTGGTCAGGTTACATTTGCCACATTCTAAACTTGATATCGTGTGCTACTTTTTCATGTTTACCTACAGATATAGACAAATTTATGAGAGCAATAAATTCTTATTTTTGCAATAGCCCAAAACGTAAGGAAAAATTGGTCGAATTTCAAAAGTATTTCGGGGCAGAAGTTCATGTAATTTTAAAATATGCGTCAAGAATGATGGTTGTAGAGCGTATATTGGAACAGTGGGAGCCGCTTAAATATTATTTTAGTCTTAATGATTTTGAAAGCGAAAATGTCAAAAAAAAAAATAGAATTTATTGCCTCTGAATTTTTAAATTCAGAAATGAAAATATATTTTTGGCGTATATTTTAAAGATTGTCAATAATATTAATCTTGAAATGCAGTCTCAAGAAGCTAGAATTCATACTTTACTGCCCAGAATGAAATATTTATTCATGCAAGTGGCCCGAAACTTCCTTAAAAAAATATGTGTGGCACTCGGGGACTGCCGCGGTAAAGCTATTGCTTAGCATTTTTTTTTATCAAGTTATGCAAATTTATTTTTTAAAATAAAAAAAATGTGTTATCATTTTTTGTCAACCACTATTGCTCTTAAGTACGCCACATTGTGTTTTCCTAAATGTAAAAATCTGTTCTAGCAATACTGTGTGTTAATGAAATCAATAGCATACCTTAGGGATTAACATACACTGGGCGATTCAAATAAAAATAGTCTTAGGTTTTTATTTTCGTTACGGAATTTCTTGATTCGGTCGACACCCTAAAAACCTACGAATTGTCTGTTTGCTTGTGTGTTTCATTTTTTGTCAACCACAATTACTCTTAAGTACGCCACGTTGTGTTTTCCTACATGTAAAAATCTGTTATAGAACAAACTGACCTTTATACAATCAGAAATCCATCGGATAACAATAAAAGTAATTATAAGGCAAAATGAAAAATATCCGATGGATTTCTAATTGTATAAAGGTGTAGAAAAATAAAATAGATTTGTATCGAATATAAATTATTTGCTGGGTTTTTTGTATTAGTTTCTAAGCCTACTACGCTTATTTTTCTTTTGTGATTTCCAAAAATATTATTATCTGTAAATTCTCAAATAGTTCTTGAAAGTCTGTGTACAAGATAAGAGGTTTGTGACTATTCAAAATGTGTGGTTTAAGTCTACTGATGATTTGCTACAGCAACAATGAAATATATAGACAACGCTGAACCACCAGCAAATAAATTTCAAAATAAAATAAACTTCTGAGTTCTCGTTGAACCTTCATAGTGAAGTGACATTAAAGCGGATTTTTTTTACATACATACATACGAAACAAATATAAAAAACAACAAAATCAAAAATTATACAAAAAATATTCGTAATACATATTCACCTGGATAAATAAGCTTATTGGCTTTACTAATATTTTTTACATAGCAAGAAATAGCAAAAACAAAAAAAAACCGTAAACACAAACAAAGTTCCCTTGAGGAATAATACTCTGTATGAGTACCTCAAAGGAAAAAAATTTTGAAGTGAGTTCTAACGGCAGAAATGCTTATTTTACTGTGAGTTCTGAAACTCTTAATGAAAAAAATATAAATAATAAATCTGATGAAAATCTTTTTTTAACGTCAAAGCCAATTTTTCGTCAGCGATCAACTTCGCTTTGTCCAATGCCAACTGGTGAATCGTTAACATTACCATTGCCTAGTACTTCTTCATTTAAGTCTGCGATATCATCCGCATCGGGCTCGCGTTCATCACTAAACCAAGTTATCACTACAGATAACAGTAGCTCAAAACCCAAGGTACAAGTGGGAATGGACAGATATATAACAGCGGTAAAGCGTGGGCGAAGCCCAAATTCTTCAAAAATTTCATCTGCCCCAAAGATGTCTAGAGATAACAGCGCATCATCTACCAATCGTCAAAATCGTTTTTCATTATTGCAAGACACCGATGACAAGCCCTCTACATCATCGCAAAAGTCTTTTAAGCCACCACCTATTTATCTGAGAGAAAAAAATTCTAACGCTCTTATAAAAAAACTAATGTCGACCATTGGTGAAAATACTTTTCACATCGTTCCAATTAAACGAGGTAATATTGATGAAACTAAAATCCAAATATATAATGAAAAAGATTTCCGACAAATTGTTAGTGAATTCGAAAAAAATAAAACAAATTTTTACACATACCAACTTAAGAGTGCTAAAGGCCTACAGATAGTATTAAAGGGCATAGATTCATATGTTGACTGCGAAGAAGTAAAATGTGCACTTGTCGACCAAGGATTCAACGTAAAAAATGTTACCAACATATTTAATAGAGAAAAGGTCCCCCAACCCCTATTTCGGGTTGAACTGGAGCCGAATGCCATACAATTGAAAAAAAAGAAACCCATCCAGTTTATAACCTAAAGTATCTCTTACATCGAAAAATCACAGTTGAAGAGCCACGTAAGCATTCAGGTCCCGTACAGTGCTATAATTGCCAAGAATATGGCCATACGAAAACTTACTGCAAGTTACCTACATTGTGTGTTATCTGCGGTGACGTGCATGGTACTGCTGGCTGCACTAATCCAAAAGATCAAGCAGAAAAAAATGTAGTAATTGTGGAGGTAATCACACAGCTAACTATAGAGGGTGCCCTGTATATTTTTTCGTTAAAGAGGCTATGGGTCAAAAACCCAAATTAACTCCAGTTCAACCAGTAAACGCGAACTCCGCCACTTTTGCTCAAATGAGCCAACCAGTTACTTCACGTGTATCGTATGCTGATGCTGCTAAGACTAATTCAATTCCCACGCAAAATGTTCCACCGCCAAATAATTCAACGAATTCAAACTCAAGCTTTAACTTTAGTCGCCTTGAAGCTACTATTGAGAATCTGGTGCTAACTATAAACAACTTTACTACAAATATGACAAGTATGATGCAAGAAATGCTGCGAATGCAGAATACACTGCTTCAAGCATTAGTTAATAAACCATGAACACGTAAAAAATATGTTTCTGGAACGCAAACGGCATTCGCCAACATAAAAATGAACTTGAGCACTTCCTCATGGAAAAAAATATTGATATAATGTTGGTTTCTGAGACTCATTTGACCTCAAGAAGCTTATTTAAAATAAATGGTTACACTTTATATGATACAAAGGACCCGAGAGGGAGAGCATGTGGTGGATCAGCAATTCTGATTAAGTCAAGACTCAAGCACTATGTCCTTGACAACGTTAGTGAAGAATATTTGCAAGCAACGAATATTTTCGTAGAAAATTTTTGTGCGAATTTCGTGATATCATCAATTTACTCACCTCCCAGATTTTCAGTTAGCGAAGATCAGTATGAGAAGTTCTACAAATCGCTTGGATCTTGTTTCGTGGCAGCTGGTGACTACAATGCAATACATACCTACTGGGGATCGCGTCTTGTTACACCTAGAGGTCAAGCCTTGTTCAATACAATTTCAAAAATGGGCTTAGATGTCATTTCAAGTGGGGAGCCTACTTACTGGCCTACTGACGTAAGGAAAATTCCAGATGTTATAGATTTTGCCGTCACGAAAAATATTCATAGGGACTTAATTCATGTAGAGGCCTCTCTAGATCTGTCCTCCGATCACTCTCCAACAATAGTTACAATTTTCAACCCACTAAGGAGTGATTTAACTAACTCATACATATGTGAAGATGATTAATGGAATCAACTGGCTGGTATTCAAAAAATATCTTAGTAGTCGCTGCGTAGAAAACATTCAGCTTAGATCATGCGATGATATTGAATTTAACAGTGCCAATCTTAACGAAAATATTAAACAGGCTGCTGAACACGCCACTACTTCCTATCCGCAGACCGGCTTTAACAGAATTTATTCTACGGAAATTGAACGTCTTGTATGTGAAAAAAGGAGACCTAGAAGAGAATGGCAATAACACAGATCACCCCTAAATAAAATCAGACTTAAAGAATGTACTAAACGACTCAACGAGCTGCTATCATCGGAAAAAACTGCACTACTGGAAAAGTATTTAGAAGGTCTTGATGTAACGTCCGCATCTAATTACTCTTTATGGCGCGCTATTAGAAATCTTAAACGACCCGTTGATCTTAAATCACCATTGCGTACTGCGACCGGAGGCTGGGCAAGAAGTGATAGTGAGAAAGGTAACTTCTTTTCTGAGCATTTAAAATCTGTATTCACTCCCAATTCATGTACGGGTGCTGCTGATTTACCGAGTGTAGTTTCTCTACCCCCTCGTCCCTTAAGTTTTAAGATGCGTGAAGTACAAAAAGTAATTGCTGAACTCAACCCGAAGAAAGCTCCAGGTATTGATGGCATTAGTAACAAAATGCTTATGAACTTGCCTCATATTGCAATAAGAATCCTGCTATTTATTTTTAATGCTATTTTAAGAATGCAGTATTTTCCACATAACTGGAAACTGGCCAAGATCAAAATGATTCCAAAGGCGGCCAAAGATCTTACCAAGACTGAGTCATATAGGCCTATAAGCTTACTATCTACAATCTCAAAGCTTTTCGAAAAGCTGCTCATGACTAAATTGTCCAAAATTTTAACTGATAATGGGTGCATCCCGGACCATCAATTTGGCTTTAGAAGTCAGCACAGCACGATTGAACAAACGCATAGACTGGTCCAAGTTGTAAGAAGAACATTTGAAGAAAAGAAGTATTGTTCTGCTCTCTTTATTGATGTTTCTCAGGCATTTGATAAAGTATGGCACGAAGGCCTAGTTTTAAAATTGAAGACATATCTGCCAATAAACATTCAAAAGCTTTTGGAAAGTTATATTATTGATAGGAAGTTCACTGCTGTGGAAGGAGAGTTCACGAGTGTGCCCGAATCTATATCTTCTGGTGTGCCCCAGGGTAGTATCCTGGGTCCTGTCTTGTATTTAATATATACTTGTGATATGCCTGTGAGCAATAATATCCATATTTCTACTTTTGCCGATGATACAGCCTGTATGAGTGTGCACGAAAACCCTTATGAGGCATCCCGCAATCTCCAGGAACATATCACTCAGCTGGAAATATGGTTGAACTTATGGAGAATTAAAGTCAATGAACAAAAGTGTGTCCATATAACGTTCACCCTAAGAAGAGATACTTGCTCCCCCATTCGAATCAACAATCATAATATTCCTCAACATTCCCAAGTGAAATACCTTGGTATACACCTTGATCGAAGACTTACATGGAAACATCATATTGACTCTAAGTTAACTCAGATGAAACTTAAGTTAACTCAAATCTATTGGTTGATTGGCAGAAACTCAACACTCAGCTTAGACTGCAAACTTTTACTGTACAAGTCGCTTTTGAAGCCAATATGGTGCTACGGAATTCAGTTATGGGGCACTACTTCAGCTTCCAATGTCGAGAGAATCCAACGAAGGCAAAACAAAATTTTACGGTTAATAACATCGGCTCCATGGTACATCCAAAATTCTATTATACATCGTGATTTAAATATGCCACTAGTGACTGAAGAAATTGCAAAATACGCAGGCAAATATTTAACAAAACTCGAATCACATCCTAATCCGCTTGCTCGTAATATTTTGAACTTTACTGGACACATCCGCTTAAAAAAGAGGGACACACGGGCTCTTATACCTAACACTCCAGATGGGACTACTTGAAAATACTTCCCCCCCCCCCCCCCCCCTTTTTTTTTGATTATCACTACTAATGTATTATTTATAACTACCACTAAGTTTATGTCCGACACTGGTCGGGCCTAATAATTTTTTTTTATAGATTTAAGATTTGAATACTTATTGTTAGTTCACATATGAAGATACAATAAATAAATACATGCATTATAAAAAAAAAAAATAAACTTCTGACAATATGTCGAATAATAAATTTCTTAAATGTTAATGTTTAATCATTTTGCTCCAGAAAAAGTGATCTCAAGATCTGCTAACAGTATCGTTCCACTTCTAATTAAATTCCCAAACGAAATATCAAATTTTGAAAAAATAAATTCACAATTCAGAGCTTTATACGAGATTCAATATCTCAAACACTTAAAAAATGAAAATGTGAGCAATTTTTGGAAAAATGTTAGCAGTATTAAAATTGAAATGAATGAGTTGATGTTTCCTGATATTTCCTGCATAGCTTTTGCAATTTTATCAATACCCCATTCTTTAGCGAATGTCGAGTGTATTTTTTCAATCCAAAATTCCACTAAAACCAAGGAAAGAAATCGTCTTCACATACAAACAGTTTCAAATTTAATTCAAACAAAGGATTTGTTAAAATCAACCGACAGTTGCTGTCACAACTTCAAAATTTCAAGCAATCTTATAAAATATTAAATTAAGAAACGATGTATATTAACATTTTTATATATTATATTCAGATAATATATATTTTTTTATGAACACTATTATAATAATAACTTACAAAGTTACGTACCTTTATAAATATTTAATATTCTTTAATTTTTTGAGCTCTATAATTTTTATGAACCTCATTTTTTATATTATATGTACTTATGAATTTTCTTTGTTATGTTTGAATTCTTATTAAATAAATTAAAATATTAAAAAAAGAAGAGAGGTGTCTTAGGACATCCGGTTGTAGCTATGCTGCTTAGCTATATAAAACAAAAATAATGTGTTAAATATATTGGTTATGCATATATAAATTTTAACCGCAAGTTTTCCATAAAAAGCTGCCATATTTGAACTATTGAAAAATCGTAAATTTTAAGGAAAAAATCGTCTAAATGGCGATAAATCGTTACGTCTGGGAGCGTGGCTGTTTCAATCATTGCTGCCCTTTTGGCATTTTCACTGCCAGATTTGGCATTTTCATTCGTTGAAAAGCATTCAACTTATAAAAAATTCTGCCAAATACTTTTTGGCAGAATTTGCTTAAAATAAAAGATATATTAATTTGTTAATTTTTTTGAGTTTTTAGAATAATTCTTTTCATCAACGTAATGTTTTTACAATTATGTGTTTCCTAGGTAATGTAAATACAATGAATACCTACGTATCATATACATATGTGTATGGAACCCTATTTTTAATTATCCATGAGCGACAAAATTTAAAGTTTTCAGAAGACGGTTTTTTAGTATTCAAATATGGTTTACAACATACATAACGAGCCTTATTTCCGATTTTATCGTAAGAGACATGTTATCGAAAAGACTTTTTTATTAAAATTAAAAAAAGTTTTAATTTCAATTAAAAAGCTTATTATAGCTATTGCTATTTATGGCGCGGTACAGGAGTTAGAAAATGTATTTCTTAACAAAATAATCGACACTATTACAGTTATAAATTTAATTTTGTTTTGATTTCCTTGTATATACTTAAGAGCAGAGTACTAAAATAAACGAAACAAATTTTTTGATTTTGTTTTGTTTCGTTCTTTGAAGTGAGTGGCACAAAAACAAAACAAAAACATTGAGAACGGGAACAAGTGTGCTGGCATAACATGCCAGTTTGTTGATGAGAGAGGCAGAGGGAGTCGTTGGCATTATTTTTCAATACAGCAGCACAAAACCAATCCACACACAACTTAAAAAACAGCAAATGCTAAAAGAATGCAAAAAAAAACTAATAAACACAAAGCTGTGTGCACGTATACATTTTTATGCCAGATGAATTCAGCGTTACCGTTGGTGCTACTCTAATTTTTCTAATTTTTGCCACTTTTTGATACTTTTTACTGAACGAAGATATACTTTTTGGACTTACGGTTTTATTAGTATGTTCAAAAAAAAAAAAAAAAAGTTTTGTGAAGAATTAATAGAAGCGATAAAAGACTGATTTTATTAAAGTATTTATTTTGATCCGGTATCTTTTAAATTGTTTTCGTTGTTAGTAATATAATAAGCGAACTTGAGTTAAATTTACGCGTATTAGTAAAGCTACGGTCAGACTTGTCAAACATTTGCCCAAAAAAGCGTAACCACTAAATGCCAATGAAAAGTCTTTCAATTCAGACAAAAATTCGCAAAGTTAAGGATTATTCAATATTGTTGGATTCTATGACATTGTATATTAGTTGTGTTCGAAACTGTTTTATATGATAAACAAGTGTCTAGATCAAAACTTTTTTCTTTAGTGTTTGTTGGTTACGCATTTTGGGGCAAATGTTTGATAAGTGTGGCCGTAGCTTAACCTAAGCAAATAAAGAATGCTGTGATGTGATTTTCGAAATATCTCAACTTAAAAGCTTGGTACGAAATTGGTATAGCAATTTATCAAATTGCTCGGATGAAAATTTATATTCAAAGTTGTTTACATTTGCTTCATATGTTTATGTATATTTAGTTAGCTGTATGATATTACTCCTGCTGAACGGTTCTTTTTCTAAATTGGGATCGTTAGAAAATAAATTAGCTAACGACCTGAAAGTTGAAACTTTTCATTCAGTGTTAGGTATCTGCTATAAGTTTGTAGCAAAGTGATTTAGAAGATTGGATACAGAGGATACCAGAGTTGAAGAAAGTGACTTCTGACAAAAGCTAGCTATGACGCAGGTTCTGCGTCTGAAAGGGACAATTGTAGTATATTTGTTATTAAGATGTTAAAAACATAATCAAAACAAACAAGAGCACATGTGTATTTTGTGAAATGAAAACGTGTACATACGTTATATATATATATATATATATATATGGTACAGCGCATAGAGAAAGGGACAACATCTGAGCATCGAATGAGACCGATCCAATGCCCCAAAAGTGTTCCCTCCCAGAGATATGCGCGTTTTATGATGTGGTGGTACACCAAAAATACACGTATTTAAATCTTTAAAATGCTCTCCTGAACAAAACCGGTTTTTACCCTTAGGTCCCTTTCTATTTTGCGCTTCACATATACACATTTACAAAATTAAACGAAAGAGTTTGTTACATTGAATTAAAATATAGAGTGTGAAAAAGATTATTGGCATTAAAAAGTAATTAAAATTTATTTCCAAATGATTCCTTTCTCGTTGAACCTTCATAGTTTAGAGACGTTAAAGCGGATTTTTTTTACATACATACATACGAAACAAATATAAAAAACAACAAAATCAAAAATCATACAGAAAATATTCGTAATACATATTCGCCTTGATAAATAAGCTTATTGGCTTTACTAATATTTTTTACAAAGCAAGAAATAGCAAAAACAAAAAAAAAACCGTAAACACAAAGTACCCTTGAGGAATAATACTCTGTATGAGTACCTCAAAGAAAAAAAAAATTTGAAGTGAGTTCTAACGGCAGAAATGCTCATTTTATAGTGAGTTCTGAAACTCTTAATGAAAACAATATAAATAATAAACCTGATGAAAGTCTTTTTCTAACGGAAAAGTCACTTTTTCGTCATCGATCAACTTCGCTTTGTCCAATGCCAACTAGTGAATCGTTAACATTACCATTGCCTAGTACTTCTTCATTTAAGTCTGCGATATCATCCGCATCGGGCTAGCGTTCATCACTAAACCAAGTTATCACTACAGATAATAGTAGCTCAAAAGTACAAGTGGGAGTGGACAGATATATAACCGTGGTAAAGCGTGGGCGAAGCCCAAATTCTTCAAAAATTTCATCTGCTCCAAAGATGTCTAGGGATAACATCTATCAATCATCTACCAATCGTCAAAATCGTTTTTCATTGTTGCAAGACACCGACGACAAGCCCTCTATATCATCGCAAAAGCCTTTTAAGCCACCACCTATTTATCTGAGAGAAAAAATTCTAACGCACTTATCAAAAAACTGCTGTCGACCATTGGTGAAAATACTTTTCACATCATTCCAATTAAACGATGTAATATTGATGAAACTAAAATACAAATAAATAATGAAAAAGATTTCCGAAAACTTGTTAGTGAATTCGAAAAAAATAAAACAAATTTTTACACATACCAACTTAAGAGTGCTAAAGGCCTACAGATAGTATTAAAGGACATAGATTCATATGTTGAACCCGAGGAAGTAAAATGTGCACTTCTCGACTAAGGATTCAAGGTAAAAAATGTTACCAACATATTTAATAGAGAAAAGGTCCCACAATTCCTATTTTGGGTTGAACTGGAGCCGAATGACATACAATTAAAAAAAATGAAACCCATCCAATTTATAGCGTAAAGTATCTCTTACATCGTAAAATCACAGTTGAAGAGCCACGTAAGCGTTCAGGTCCCGTACAGTGCCATAATTGCCAAGAATATGGCCATACGAAAACTTACTGCAAGTTACCTACAGTGTGTGCTATCTACGGTGAATTGCATGGTACTGCTAGCTGCACTAAGCCAAAAGATCACGCAGAAAAAAAATGTAGTAATTGTGGAGGTAATCACACAGCTAACTATAGAGGGTGCCCTGTATATTTTTTCGTTAAACAAGCTATGGGTCAAAAATCCAGACTAACTCCTGTGCAACCAGTAAACGCGAACTCCGCCACTTTTGCTCAAATGAGCCAACCAGTTACTTCATGTGTATCGTATGCTGATGCTGCTAAGACTAATTCAATTCCCACGCAAAATGTTCCACCGCCAAATAATTCAACGAATTCAAACTCAAGCTTTTACGTTAGTCGCCTTGAAGCTACTATTGAGAATCTGGTGCTAACTATAAACAACTTTACTACAAATATGACAAGTATTATGAAAGAAATGCTGCAAATGCAGAATACACTGCTTCAAGCATTAGTTAATTAACAATGAACACGTTAAAAAAATGTTTCTGGAACGCAAACGGCATTCGCCAACATAAAAATGAACTTGAGCACTTCCTCATGTAAAAAAATATTGATATAATGTTGGTTTCTGAGACTCATTTGACCTCAAGAAGTTTATTCAAAATAAATGGTTACACTTTATATGATACAAAGGACCCGAGAGGGAGAGCATGCCGTGGATCAGTAATTCTAATTAATTCAAGACCTAAGCACTATGTCCTTGACAACGTTAGTGAAGAATATTTGCAAGCAACGATTATTTTCGGAGAAAATTTTTGTGCGAATTTCGTGATGTCATCAATTTACTCAGTTGCCGAAGATCAGTAAGAGAAGTTCTACAAATCGCTTGGATCTTGTTTCGTGGCAGCTGGTGACTACAATGAAAAACATACGTACTGGGGATCGCGTCTTGTTACACCTAGAGGTCGAGCCTTGTTCAATACAATTTCAAAAATGGGCTTAGATGTCATTTCGAGTGGGGAGCCTACGTATTGGTCTACTGACGTAAGAAAAATTCCAGATGTTATAGATTTTGCCGTCACGAAAAATATTCATAGGGACTTAATTCACTTAGAGGCCTCTCTAGACCTGTCCTCCGATCACTCTCCAACAATAGTTACGATTGTCAACCCACTAAGGAGTGATTTAACTAACTCATATGTGAAGATGATTAATGGAATCAACTGGCTGCTATTCAAAAAATATCTTAGTAGTCACTGCATAGAAAACTTTCAGCTTAGATCATGCTATGATATTGAATTTAACATTGCCAATCTTAACGAAAATATTAAACAGGCTGCTGAACACGGCACTACCGGCTTTAACAAAATTTATTCTACGGAAATTGAACGTCTTGTATGTTAAAAAAGGAGAGCTAGAAGAGAATGGCAACAACACAGATCACCCTTAATAAAATTAGACTTAAAGAATGTACTAAACGACTCAAAGAGCTGCTATCGTCGGAAAAACTGCACTACTGGAAAAGTATTTAGAAGGTTTTGATGTAACGTCCGCATCTAATTACTCTTTATGGCACGCTACTGGAAATCTTAAACGTCCCGTTGATCTTAAATCACCACTGCGTACTGCGACCGGAGGCTGGTCAAGAAGCGATAGTGAGAAAGGTAACTTATTTTCTGAGCATTTAAAATCTGTATTCACTCCCAATTCATGTACGGGTGCTGCTGATTTACAGAGTGTAGTTTCTCTACCCCTCGTCCCTTAAGGTTTATGATGCGTGAAGTACAAAAGTAATTGCTGAACTCAACCCGAAGAAAGCTCTAGGTATTGATGGCCTTAGTAACAAAATGCTCATGAACTTGCCTCATATTGCAATAAGAATCCTCTTATTTATTTTTAATGCTATTTTAAGAATGCAGTATTTTCCAGATAATTGGAAACTTGCCAAGATCAAAATGATTCTAAAGGCGGACAAAGATCTTACCAAGACTGAGTCATATAGGCCTATAAGCTTACTATCTACAATCTCAAAGCTTTTCGAAAAGCTGCTCATGACTAAATTGTCCAAAATTTTAACTGATAATGGGTGCATCCCGGACCATCAATTTGGCTTTAGAAGTCAGCACAGCACGATTGAACAAACGCATAGACTGGTCCAAGTTGTAAGAAGAACATTTGAAGAAAAGAAGTATTGTTCTGCTCTCTTTATTGATGTTTCTCTGGCGTTTGATAAAGTATGGCACGAAGGCCTAGTTTTAAAATTGAAGACATATCTGCCAATAAAAATTCAAAAGCCTTTGGAAAGTTATATTATTGATAGAAAGTTCACTGTTGTGGAAGGAAAGTTCACGAGTGTGCCCGAATCTATATCTTCTGGTGTGCCACAGGGTAGTATTCTGGGTCCTGTCTTGTATTTAATATATACTTGTGATATGCCTGTGAGCAATAATATCCATATTTCTACATTTGCCGATGACACAGCCTGTATGAGTGTGCACGAAAACCTTTATGAGGCATCCCGCAATCTCCAGGAACATATCACTCAGCTGGAAATATGGTTGAGCTTATGGAGAATTAAAGTCAATGAACAAAAGTGTGTCCATATAACGTTCACCCTAAGAAGAGATACTTGCTCCCCCATTCGAATCAACAATCAAAATATTCCTCAACTTTCCCAAGTGAAATACCTTGGTATACACCTTGATCGAAGACTTACATGGAAACATCATATTGACTCTAAGTTAACTCAGATGAAACTTAACTCAAATATACTGGTTGATTGGCAGAAACTCAACACTCAGCCTAGACTGCAAGCTTTTACTGTACAAGTCGCTTTTGAAGCCAATATGGTGCTACGGAATTCAGTTATGGGGCACTGCTTCAGCTTCCAATGTCAAGAGAATCCAACGAAGGCAAACCAAAATTTTACGGTTAATAACATCGGCTCCATGGTACATCCAAAATTCTATTATACATCGTGATTTAAATATGCCACTAGTGACTGAAGAAATTGCAAAATACGCAGGCAAATATTTAACAAAACTCGAATCACATCCTAATCCGCTTGCTCGTAATATTTTGAGCTTTACTGCACACATCCGCCTAAGAAAGAAGGACTCACGGGCTCTTATACCTAACACTCCAGATGGGACTACTTGAAAATACTTTTTTCCCCTTTTTTGATTATCACTACTAATATATTATTTATAACTATCACTAAGTTTATGTCCGACACTGGTCGGGCCTAATAAATTTTTTTTTATAGATTTAAGATTTGGATACTTACTGTTAGTTCATATATGAAGATACAATAAATAAATACATGCATTAAAAAAAATAATAAATGATTCCTGATTTGACTTTAAGCATTTTCATTGTAAAATTTTAATTTTTCCAATTTATTTACAAACATCGCACAGCGAATGAGGTTACAAAGTATACAATGAAAATAAACAAAAAACTGTCACCAATAAAGGAGGTTTAAGAAGGACGCAGTGACAGAGTGAACGAGACCTCAGAAAACACTATCTCGTGTCATATCTAGAGACTGGATTCCAAATAATGAACTTATTCAAAAGTGCAGATATACAGTTTAAAAAATTGGCATATACTAATAACTATTAGAAATTTCTAAAAACGATACTTTTCCGTCAATTAAAAAATGCAAGGTACAAAAAATTTACAGAATTGTAATATGCCAGTGTCTTCAGAATTCAATACTCAGATATTTATCAAAAGTAAAATACATTTTTTCTTAAGTAAATAAGCTGAGTTAATTTTTTTATAAATAAGTGACAATGCCAAAAAAGCATTAAAAGTATCTTCAGAAAATTCAAGTAAGTTATTGAGGGCAATTATGAATAAAACTCCGCAAGAAATTTTTCCCGGGGAATAATTCCAACTAATGGCAAGTAATAGGGAAAACAAAAAATTCTAATTGGAAAAGGGAGAAATTTCTTGCGGAATTTTATTCATAATTGCCCTGATTATTATAAGCGCAGATTATCGGCGCTGTTCTGTAAACCGAATCCGAGTAAATTTCTCGTTTTCAAAAAATTAATACTGATCCAGCAGACGTGTTTAAGATCGTACACGATATTTTTTTTCAGATATGATATTTAAGAATCTATATTGTAAAAAAATTAAACAAAATCTAAAAAATATTCCTATTGTCGGAGTTAGTTTTCTAAATTCCTGCGATTTCAAATCGATTGGTTTACAGTACAGGGCCGTATATTAACTATTTTTATATTTTTTAGCTTTGTTTTATCATAAAAATTAGTAATTTTTACTCTTTATAAGTATATGCAAAACCTAATTTTTATTTTTAATGTTTTCAAAAATAAGCAGATCTGTTTTAATATTTCTTGTTTTTATGGTTGCCCCTATTTTTTCTTAAAAACCCCTTTTTGCATGTGCTTGTCATTGGAAATCTACTAGTAACTAAAACAATTAACCAGGTACTGACTGCGTTCTTCTTATAGCAATATGGAGACATACCAACCAGACTTTACTGATACATTTCTGTACTTTACGTACATACAAATTTGTGTATATTGACAAGTTGTTCAAAAATTCACCAGAAATACATCTGTTTGCTCTCTTTCCTTTACACTGATGAATAGAAGAAAAACTGTAGACAATGTAACTAATAAACTTGTGACCAGAATTTTAGTGTTGACATGAAGACACTTGCCCTCAGTCTTAAAATACATAAATATTCATATCTATCGATAATATCAAACACATACATATGTATGTGCTATAAAAACACCTGTTAATAATAATAACTTTGTATAAACATGAAATTCAAAGCTTTTTCAATAAAAATTTTTAAATTTAAATCTGGCATTTGGGGGTGGCGTTGGCTGAAGTAGTTAGCACGTTGACTACAAAACCGAAGATCCTGGGTTCAATCCCTGTATCCGACAGTCATTAAATAACAACAGCACGCATTTTTCTGATGTGCATTATTCTCCCTTTGTATCAGTTGTTGGAGGAAAGTTCAAGTGATAAAATCATAGCCACTGGTCACTGAGCTATACCGACTTTAACAGATGCTAATCCTAATGTAAAATCAGAGCGCCCTCCTTCGTCGGTACTGTGTAGCAGAATCATCGGCGAAGTAAAATAACCAATAAAATGGCTACTAAGCACAGCTTCAAAATTTAATACGCCTAATTTGAGACCAGAAGGTGCTACAACACTGCATTATTACAAAAAATGCGTGCAAAAAGCAGAGTTTTAAAAAGAATGAAGCTTTCTTCTGTCTCTTCTTTCCCCATCTGTCTTCTATCACTTTCCCTTTCCGAAATAACGTAACACCTAGTAATAGTAGTAGGCATTAATTGCCTGAGTGTTACTTCTCTTAAAAAAAATATATACATTTGTTCCTTAGAACATTTAAGCAAATTTTTTACGGATCTAGCATTCTCTTATCAAACAGCACACACTCAGCCAGTGATGCATTTTTAGTTTTTTGCTTTAGGGCCAAACAGTGTAGCCAAAAAATGAGGATGAGAGAATGCTAAATCGGTAAAAAAAATTCTGCTAAAATGTTCTTCAGAAGAAAAGTATAATGCTAGATTAAAATTTAAATCAAATTATTGAAATAGCTTTAAATTTCATGTTTATACAAACTTATTAGGGCTTACAGATATTTTTATAGCACACACAAATGTACAATTACGTTTCAAAACTTTTTAACGCACCAATAATCCCAAATTAATATTGTACTTATTCAGTAAAATATTTCTTCATTAAAAATACACTAAAATTGATTAATAAGGTGTTTGCTGCGCATATCACTGTTGCTAGTCCTGATCATCAGGGAACCTTTACACTGCAATGCATGTACATTTATGAGTAGAATCCTCTATACAGAAGAATTTTTTTAATAAATTATAATTTTATATTTCTGCCAGAAAGCATTTAGCAGAATATTTTAAAAGTTGAATGCTTTTTAATTAATGAAAATGATCTGGTAGTGAAAATGTTAATATGGCAACAATCGGGCCAAATTAAAGATTTGAAAGGGCCGAAATATGGATAGGGCTAAGAAAGTTTTTAATGTATTTGACTACAATATTTTAATTTAAATAAAAACAAAAGTATGTATTAGTAATATAATAATTCAATTTGTTGTGACAAATTAAATCCTTCTGCTGAAATGCCAAATCTTCTTATTACAACAAAGTTTTTGGGGCTGATGAATCAGAAGATTTCGATTCTGAAGTTTTTGAAACTTTTGCTAAAACTATTTTTATACTTGTGTATATTAAACTATGTGTAATTTTTTCTTTACAAGTTTTATAAGTACAAATTAAATTAATATAAATGTAAATATAGCAATCGCTATGATGAGTTTATTGAATAAGTATGATATTTTTCTCATTAGTTTTTAAATAAAATAAATTTTTTTTTTTATTTTTTTCACAAAAGAAAAAATTTTAATAAAAAGAAGTCAATTAGAGAATTTTCGGGGATGACAAATCTACAATTGGGGATAAGCTCTAGAAAATAACTGGCAACACTGTGGGAAGTGGATGTTATCATCAGCGTTGTCAACTTTGAAATTTCAAAACGCCGCAAAATGGAGAAAAGAAACGCGCCATTTGCAAAAAACGCACCAAACTTAGAATCTTTTTTCAGTTTAAAATGTCTATTAAATTAATTTTGCATAAAAAGTAAATTTTTTTTTTACAAGTGTAACACTAAAACAGGATTTTACAGACCAGGGTTAAAAAAATAAAACCTAAAAAGACTTTTACAATAAATTCATTTGTACTACATTTTTATTTTTATTTTATTTAGTAGTATTAGTAGTATTTAAAATACTTTCAGTATAACATTTTACTTTATATATATAAATTTATCTAATTTAATTATGCACTAGGAGCAAAAACAAATAAACTGGAAGTATTAATTTAAGTTATTTCTTACAAAGCATACTATATTTCTTCTAAAAATATTAATATTTAGTTAAAATTTTATATAATTAAGAATTAGATTGTACAGATAGAGTCCTTTATGAAACAGTGGTTGTTGCATTGCAGGAGTTGTTGTTCTTGGAAGCCTGAAGTTGCTCGCATTTCTTAATTGATATGGCTGTACTTGCCCAACGTAATTTAGTTGATTTGAAAGATATTCTGGCGCATTGCCAGTTTTCATTTTTTGAATAAATATGAGAGTGTTCATTTCTAGTCTTTGTTTTATGTTTAACCATTTTAATGAATTAAGCATATATGTTATTGGTGTATATATGTTGCAGTTTAGTATTGCTCTCATGGCTTTATTTTGTAATTTTTGTAATCTCTCTATTTGCATTAGAGTACAGCACGTATATAATATTGTTGATCAAAATTCAAAATGGGGTTTTATGATTGTATTATATATATTTATTGCAGTTATTGTTGATATTTTATTTCGTATTCGTCTAAAGAAACCGATTTTTTTTTACCAATTTTTTTACATGTGTATTCTACATGATCTTTGAATTTAAAATTTATCGTCTATTATAAAGCCTAGATACTTAATTTTATTTACTTTCTCAATTATTTTATTATTAAGTTCAAAATGTGTTTCATTGTTCATATTTATTTGCATTATTTTTATTTTACTTTCATTTAGTTTTAATTTATTAATTTTTAACCACTTATTCACGTTTTTTATATCATTTGTCATATTGTCTTGACATTGTTGATCTGTATGTCCTTCTGTAAAAATTAGCGTATCATCAGCATATAATATCATTTCACATTTTTGTAACACATTTGGCATGTCGTTTATATATATAATAAAAAGCAATGGCCCTAAAATAGATCCTTGCGGCACTCCGTATTCATTATTTGTACATTCTGATTTCACGTCATTTACATATGTACATAGATAATATTTTTTTTTAATTTCATAAATTCTCTACAAAACTTTTTAAAGAGATCAACGATTAATAGAAAAGATTCAAAACTAATAAAAGTTCATTATTTATTATTCTATTCAAATATTTTAAATTTTTTTATCAGAAGGAAGCTTAATATATCCATATTAATAACAAAAATTAAAAATTTTAAAAACCCCCGAATATTTCTAGAAAACATGTAATATCTTCTAAGAGGCTGAACCGATTTTATTAAAACATAGCTAACTACCTTATCGATCAAGTCACCTTTCAAAAAAAAAAAAAAAAACTAAATCAATCGTACAAGCACAACGATACACACTACAAACTTATAACACCCCTTTTTTTGGTCGGGGATTAAAAATATAACAATCAAAACAAACAGCCTTGTACAATATATCCACGTAATTAAAAAAAACTTAACCAAAAACATTTAAAAAATTCATTATTCGACATATTGTCATAAGTATATTTATTAATTTGAAATTTATTTGCTGTTGGTTCAGCTTCGTCTATATGATTAAAATTCACTGCAGTTCAACTAAATCTAAAAAAGCTAATAATTTCATCATTATTGTTATCATACAACAGATTTCATTTCAAATTGTGATATTTTGTAAACTTCATTACTATTAATATGGTAATTAACACTACCAAGAAGTTAGTAAGTTTCACAACAAACATTTTCCAGTTTTAACCCATTGTTGTGTTAAATTTGCGTTGGTGCCACAAAAAATTAAAAAAAACGCACCAAAATTTAAAAAAAAGCGCACCACGCACCAACTAAGGAATTTTTCGCACAAAAAATTTTAAAAAGCACCCAAAATGGTGCGAAACGCACCAAGTTGACAACGCTGATTATCATAGCAGAGTACCTCAGAAAAAATCATTCATAAGTGATATTAATAAGACCAAATGGAATTTGCTTAAAAATATTTAAATTAAGATGAAAACTTTCGAAAAAATATTGTGCTTAGCATAGAGAATAGATTTAACTTATTCTATATAATATAAAACAAAAAGTTTGTCTAAAAAAGAATGAAGAGCTAGAACATAAAAACCTGATGCCCACAATAAAACACTGACGCGGCTCTATTATGGTTTTTGGTTGTATGTCAGCGGCTGTGATTAGAAATTTAGTTGTTATTGAGGCAACAATGGATCGATTTATAAATGTATTTGAATCTAGTAAAGGATAATTTGAAGTTGTCACTGACTAAAATCGGTATATCTGGAAGCTGGTATTTCCAACAACATAATGACCCAAATCATACAACGGTCAGTTTTAAGGAATTACTGTTGTACAGTAGTTTTGATTTAGCTGCCTTTTCTTTAAGTGCACTTTGGACTTAACTGCCTAAAATGATAATTTTTTTTCACTTTTCTTTAAAATTCCATACAAATTCGTTTTTAAGTGCACTTTCTATACCTGCATATTTAGGATAAGTGCCCGAAAATTTTGGTAATTATAAAATATTTTCATACAAAAAATCAATGTTAGCTGCACATTGACTTAACTGCACAAAATATATTTTTTCTGTAATTATTGTTCAAAATCCTTTCTTAAGTGCACTTTGTATACCTGATCACAATATTATCAGTTGTGAACTTAAGTTTGGACGATATCGGAATGAGCATGCTACAAGAAAGTGGTATAAATTTGACTATGATAAATTTGGAAATTTTCTTGACATTAGTATAAATCAACTTGATATCATCCATGATCCTTCTGCGCTATGTAAATAATTGATGGACTTATTATCAGCAGGTGTATCACAGTGTTTATCTAGTACTACTACAACATTAAATATTCGCTCAGAAATAGCCCATGGGTTACGAAAAATTTTTTGAAACTGATTCAGGTAAAGGAAAAACTTTTAAAAGCTAGAAGAAAAAACAGGAATGACAAATATTTATCTGAACGTCTTAAAGGAATTAGCAAAATTATCAAAATAAGTAACAGGAATTTAGGGAGAAATTCTCAAGCTATGGAGGATATATGGACACTGGAAGGGAACTTACTTTCAACTGATGTTGATAAAGCTTCAGGTTTCAATAACTACTTTCATAATTCTATTGAAACCATACGTGACGGTATACCAACTAGCCCAGATGATGATATAAATAATTTAGGAACAACAATTAAATACAACAGTTAAAACAACAGTTAAATATAACGTTGAATTTTAAAAAAGTGCAAAGAGAATATGTGGAAGGTATTTTAAATATACTGTCAATAAATAAAAGTGCAGGATATGATAAGATAACTCCGAAAATGCTTTTGTGCAGGAAAATTTAAATATCAAAAATTATATCGAAACTATTTAACAGTATGCTTGATAATAGTGTATACCCAGCTAGATTAAAAATACACAAAATTGTACCCATATACAAAGGCATTGGCTCGAATACAGTTAATATGTTCCGACCAGTTTCTTTATTGTCCATTATTGACAAAGTTTTAGAAAAAATTATTTTTGAACAGTTAACTGATTACTTAAACCGCAATAAAATATTATTTGAATACCAGTTTGGTTTTTCAAAAGGCTAAGGAACGGAAGAAGCTGTTGTCAATGTTGTTGAATACATGTGTAATGGTTTTGATGCTGGTTTCAATGGTGCTGGTGAAGTCTTTTTTGACTTGTCAAAAGCTTTTGACTTAGTCGATCATGACATTTTGATAAGGAAATTAATGGCTATTGGTGTGTCAAATAACTCTGTGCTATTACTGAGGGATTATTTAAGGAACAGAAAGCAACTCGTTAAAATTGGTGATGAGCAAAGTTCTATGCTACATGTTTATTGTGGGTGCCACAGGGCAGTGTACTAGGTCCTCTTTTATTTAAAATATATATAGATGATATAAAAAATATTGGTTTTAGCGGAAAATTAGTTATATTTGCTGATGATATTTGCCTTTTGTACCGTTACAAGCATGTGCAAGTCTTAAAAAGTCAAATAGAATATGATGTTGCAATTTTAGCTGAATACGTTAGAATTAACAAGTTGTTATTAAATGCAAATAAAACAAAGTTTGTTCGATTTAAACCATATATATTAACGACTGATCAGCTGTTGACAATTCATATAGATGGTGTTCCAATAACTGAATCTGAATCTGGCAAGTACTTGTAATGGGATAAGCATATTGATGTAATTAAGTCTAAAATATCCTCTGCGGTGGGTATATTATACAAGCTCACAAACAAATTCAATTGTCGTACAAAGAAACTGGTTTATGATAGCTTAATCCATAGTCATCTAACTTATCTTCCAATAGTATATGGATACAAAAATACTGTTAAACTGAAATCACTTCAGATAGTGCAAAACAAAGCCTTAAAATTGGTTTTTAACTTGCTGCTAAGATACCACACCTTGGACCTTTTCAGTAATTTAGCTCAAGAGGCTTGTATAAAATGCAGTTATTGAAATTTGTTTTTAAGTCCATTAAAGAAATTGGTAATCATTCAATCCTGTTTCAAACAAATGTGCAAGTTATGCATCGCAATACCAGACAGAGTCACAATATGACTGTGGCTAGATGTCGTCTTGAGTTATCGAAACAGCGAATATGTTTTGCTGGTCCTCATGAATTTAATAACCTACCAATATCTCTACAGACCATTTTATCTCTTTCGACATTCAAAACTGAACTTAAAAGGTTTTTTTTTAATAATGTGGAAACATTTCTTGCGTAAATTAGTACTTTTTTCTCTCTTTTAAATGAATTTAAATAATAATTTATACAACTTTAACTTTAACTTTATTACAACTTAAAGTTAGTTAAAAGTAGGATTTTATCGGACGTATAAAAACTTTATCATTTGCAAAATTTTACTTTAACCTAAAGTGAGCGATAAATTACAGGCAAGTTTATCCTACCTTGTAAGTTAAATCCAATTTGCAATAATGGAAAGCTTTTTATACGTCCGATAAAATCCTACTTTTAACTAACTTTAAGTTGTAATAATGGCCCTAATTGATATTTAACAATTGTTTAATTTATAGCTTGTAAATATTTTGTTGCCTTTTGCCTCTCTAATGCCATTAATGGTGCTGAGGCCTTAAATATAATATGTAAATTGTAAATTTAAGCAATAAATAAATTAAAAATATATATATATATATATATATATAATACAAGCAAAAAATAGAGCAAAAACAAACAAAAAATGTTGCTTAAATAAAATAAAATTTTAGTTACATATATTCCATATGTAATTATACTTTTGGTGTACATAATCTCTAAATTCTTTTTCCAACAGTTCCTCCATTTATTCTTGTTTCCAACACTTTTGTGTGCTAACTTTTAAAATATCTTTATCACAACAATTATTAGAACTAGATTTCATTAAATCTTTCAATTGTATTAAAAATGAAACAATGTTTTTTACATGAAGACGATTTCTTGTATTATGCCCTGTTTCACAATATCGAAAGAAAACTTTCGACTGAAAATTTATATTGAAAACAAAAACAAATTTTCATATTTTATTGTTGTTTTCAATATAAATTTATTTATATCTTTATGGTGAAACAGGACATTAGTCTCAACCACTTTTTTAATATTCTTTCCACACATGCTGTGGAATCGAAAGAGTTCCTTGAACAATTCTGTATAAATCAATAGCATTAAACTCGATTTTTTTTTGTGTTTTAACTTTTTTTATTATATTTTTAGAAAAAATAGTTTGCGAGAACACAAATTTAAAGTTTTCAATTTACACACGACTTAATGAAAAATGAAAATTTTGTATTTGTTTTTAAAAAAGAACTATATGAAGGTTAATCTGCATCATTAACTCTGAAATGAAAATTTATTATTATATTTAGAGACAGTGGAATAGGCAGCAAATACATATCATTGGTCTCAAGTAAAAGGGCTCTAACACAAATAATTTTTATTTTACAGGGGAAGGTAAAAACACAATATAAACAGTAATATTCGTTATGTAATATTTTTGTACAACTGATTGTAAAAGCGTTATTTTTTAAACTATTGCAATACATTTTTGTGGCGAGGTGTATTTTTGTGAAATGTATTGGAATCACTGAAAAACTAAATTTCGTATAAAATGCGAGTTAGGGCATTTCAACTTTTGAAAGCTACGGAAACATTAGCACATCCAATTAATTTTTCAAAGCGCGAAAGTCGTTATTAATACTATCATAATTTCCATTTTCTTTTGGGAATATTTTTTAATGAAAAAGGTACAATACTACTAACATTTTCGGGAGTGATTTTTGTTGGCCAGGTTAAAATTTCGTCATGAAAATTAAATTTATTTAGTTTCGCCAGAGGCTATGTAGAACTGTCTAACATTTCTTTTAAAATCCGTAACTATACAACTTTTAATTATATGTTTAGATAAATAAAGTTTTTCATTTCAAAGTAAATTCTAATCGTTTACATATGTACATATGTAGCATACCCAGCTTCATTTATTTTCATCACTTAAACGATTGATATGATATTAATATAGCAAGTTTTTTATTTCTTATAAATTTTATAATAATACAATAGATAAAATAAATGGAGACATTGAAAACAAAACACCGGTGAAGTTAGATGTAGTTCTTTATAAAAACCCAAACAAGTGTAATGCATATCTAACAAAGTAGTCGCTCTCAACAACATATCAAATTTACTTTACATGATCGCGATTTATTTTTGGTGTGAAAAAAACAAGGAATAGTCTAGCAAATTTATCAAATAGTACTAAATGAGTCACAGGGGTACTAACGTACTTTTAGGGTTTGAATTGTAATAAGGTTAAAATTAAATAAGGTTAAATTGATTAATAAGGTGTTTGCTGCGCATATCACTGTTGCTAGTCCATATCATCAGGGAACCTTTACACTGCAATGCATGTACATTTATGAGTAGAATCCTCTATACAGAAGAATTTTGTTAATCAATTAAAATTTATTTTTTCAACAAAATCTGCCAGAAAGCATTTAGCAGAATTTTTTAAAAGTTGAATGCTTTTTAACTAATTAAAATGCCAGATCTGGTAGTGAAAATGTTAAAATGGCAACAATGGGGCCAAATTAAAGATTTAAAAAGCCAAAATAACTTGGATAGAGCCAAACAAATTTTTAATGTATTTGACTACAATATATTTATTTAAATAAAAACAAAAGTATGTATTAGTAATATAAAAGAAACAAAAAATAGAGCAAAAACAAATAAAAACGATTTCTTGTATAGGGTGTTTTTTTAAGAGGTATAGAACTTTGCATTGAAATAAAACACAAGAAAATGGTTTTAATGTCCATCAATTTGGCTTTATTGGAAGGATAATTTTATGGCATTAATGTTTAAATATGATTTCGGGCATGTGGCCGCCGCGGCTGGCTCGAATAAAGCCAATTCTACAGGTCCAATTTTCAACCACTTTTTCGAGCATATGGGGCCGTATGTTGGCAATAACGCCACGAATGTTGGCTTCCAAGTCCCCTAACGTTTCTGGTTTGTTGGCGTAGACGAGCGACTTCACATATCCCCAAAGAAAATAATCCAATGGTGTCAAATCACATGATCTTGGTGGCCAATTGACAGGTCCATTCCGCGAAATTATGCGCTCATCGAATGTTTCCTTCAATAAATCGATTGTGACGTGCGCTGTGTGGCATGTAGCGCCGTCTTGTTGGAACCACAACTCATTCACATTCATGCCATCCAATTCGGGAACAAAATAGTCGGTTAGTCGGCTCCAATTGCTGTGCACGGTGGCGAATCGATTCATTCGGGTCCTCTTCAACACTTTGCTCTACAGCGGCAATTGTTTCTTCGGTGCGCACTGTTCGACGTCTCTGCGGATGCGTATTATCACATAGAGTAAACGTAGTGCGAAAACGATCCATGGTTAACCGAATTAATTGCTCTGATGGACGATTATGTCGACCATAAAATGGACGGAGCTTGCGGTAAACTTCGCGAACTGAACCATTATTTTCGAAATAAATTTGCACGATTTGCAAGCGTTGTTCTTTTGTCAACCTGTTCATGATGAAATGGCAAACCAAACTAAATATTAATCACTTGACAGCTGACAAAATGGCCGCCAGTTAAAAAAGTGATGCCAACTTAAAGTTCTATACCTCAATAAAAAACACCCTTTATTATGCCCTGTTTCACAATATCGAAAGAAAACTTTCGACTGAAAATTTATATTGAAAACAAAGACAAATTTTCATATTTTATTGTTGTTTTCAATATAAATTTATTTATATCTTTATCATGAAACAGGACATTAGTCTCAACCACTTTTTTAATATTCTTTCCATACATGCTGTGGAATCGAAAGAGTTCCTTGAACAATTCTGTATAAATTTCTATGCAAAGTTTTGTTTACCCAAACGATTTTTAATTGTAGAAATTATGTTTCCTTTGGAAAAGTTTAATAGCAAGTGGTACAATACTATTGGCATCCCCACTTAAAACATGATCAGGCGCAGATTTCGAACATCTGTTTAAATAAAAAATCTTCAAAAAAAAAATCTTCTGTTTTTAAAACGGAGAAAACTCCATTAGAAAGTGTACTTAAATGTTTGAAGGAATTACATACCTTAATTTTGAGCTGAAAGGGCCAAAATAACCTAGAGAGTAAGTACCACAGAGCCATCAAACATGGCCCAATTGTGCCACATTTTGCATCACTGCACTGCACTCAGCACTAGCTAAACGAAATACACATACCCACACGCAGCAGCCAGCGCTGGCAATACGAAATACACAACCAACTTTGTCTTATTAGTTTTGTTTGTCATTATTCACTGTATATACGCAATAGAGACCTGCGTAAACAGTCTTGAAATGTAAAAACATGATTTTTAAATGTATTCACGTCGCATGTATTATAGTAAACCAATAATAAGTGCTGTCGCACTGTAAGCGAAGCATGATGGATGTATTGGTGTACCTGTATATCAGTGTTAACAAGTGAAAACGCCAACATAGCTTGTTTGTAACAAACACTCAAAGGAAGTACTGTTGATTAGTGTATGCTTGTTATTTTTCATATTGTACGTTTGAGTGTGTGTGTAATATGTAGATGGTAAGCTATTATGTGATTAACCACATACAACTAATGTTAATGCATGTGTGTGCCTTTGCATGTGCGCAAAAAAATAAAAGATCATGCACGCATACATGCATGACGTTTGTACACGCGCTTATGCGTAGAAAGAAGCAAGTATCACAAATTCTTCCGTCACGAAGTATTTTCTTCGTTACTCTTATACCTACAATACTCAAACAAATTTCTTGCAAACAGTGTTGTTAACGTTTGTTTTATAAGATTTCGCTGTAGTAAAGCATTTGAAAAATCCCTCATGTCTTGAAAGTTCTTATAAGATATCTTTTGCAGAACACTAATACGCAAGCGCAAAGCAACAATATTTTTTCTTTGTATGTGTATGCACATATTGGTTTTTACAACAAGAAATAAGTATTGAATATAAATTGGTTTTTCTTTAAATGTATTGGTGTTTACTCTTCCATAAGGAACTTTTGGACACCCTTGAGATAATCTATATAATATCTAAAAAATAAAGAAAACAAAAGTACAAAGTAATCAAACCAAATAAGGAATGAAGCAATCGTTCTCATGGTTTCTGTTTCTCTCACTTCAAAGAATTAACAAAACCAAATCAAACAAATTTGTTTGGTTTATTGTCATGCTCTGGTTTAAGTACAAAGAAATCAAAACAAAAATAAATTTATAACTGAAAAAGTGTCGATTATTTATGTTACGAAAATTATTTTCTAACCCCTGTATCGTCCCATATGTAGCATAGCTACAAAAATACCATTTTATGGAAAAAAGTACTCTTTTGGTCGAACTTCAGTACCATTTTCAAAATTGAGTTTTCCATCCCTGGACCGGTCTAAAGGGGTTTCTCTCCTAAGTATGTCGAAGAACGACTTTGCTGAGTAAATATTTTTGCGTATACAGCCTTCTGCAGAACTTAAGGCTGATAAAGGTTTTCTTCATTAAAGGCTGCAGGCAAGATAAAAAGAAAACCTTTACTCAACACAGCCACTGTTCGATATTTAAGCTCGACAGGAGACGTGCACGGCATAACACATTTCCCTATTAATATAGAAGAAACAAATAATAACTCCTTGAAGTAAAGTTTGTCCTAAATTCTGCTTATGACGATGATTCGGAGCAAACAACAGACCTTGCAATTGGAAGCGTAAATTTTACCCAATCTATAATATAGAAGATAAAAATATTAAGTTTAATTATGTAGCGATAAACTTTTAAATACTTTTACCTATGCTCATACCGAGTTTCTTGCAATACATACATATGTACATAAATAATAATTAATATTATTTATTTACAAAACAGATTTCAATAGCATAAAAACAAAAGTTTCATAGGCACAACGGAATAAAACAATGTTTTCATAATAGCAACGAGAATCGCATTTTATGTAATTGTGAAAAGTATTATGAAAAAAGTTTGTGAAAATGAAAATGAAAAGTTTTTTTTTATTTCACATTATCACAGAACCAGAATCGACCCCCAGCACTAGTAATCTTACACAACAAATTTAACCCAGTTTGCACTAGTTCTTGCTATTCTAGTATTTATACTAGTAGCTATTAGACAATTATCTGCCTATTCTCTTGCAGGGTATACATATCCAGCAAAAAATTTCAAAAAAAGGTAATCGAGTTTTGAATTAAGTTTTTTTGGTGGAACCTCTTCCCTACTGGATTACCAACTTAATGATTTTAACAAGGCGTGAGACTATAATCGATTCTGGAGAAGTACTTACTTTTTTATTTGGCAACTTGCTCACGTAATCTATTTAATTAGAAGCAATCATTCTCTCCATTTAGCAACTTGTACATCATTTTTTTAAATTTTAGGTAATGTGATTTGTAAGCGAGTAATGAAATTTGGCAATCAGAAAAGTAAGTCATTATATGGCAAGTAGTTCTAATGTTTAATTTTTTGCTGGGTACATACATACATATGTATACATTTTTATAGTATGTATGCGTGTATGTATATAGTTGTATACATTTTTTCTAGTGACGACACTAAAATAATCGAAAGATGTTGAACGGAACAAAGTGAGATAGGAACATGTTTTGAAGATGTTGAAAGATGTTGAACACTCAGCCCGGTATAATTCTTATGGGAAGATGTTATCATCTTTCCAAATTGATGAAAGATGAAAGATGTGAGTAAATGTGAAAAGGCTATTAGACACAAACCTACGTATTTTAGGTGTGTTTGATAATAGGTTTGTGTCTAAAACGACCTAATGAAAGAGTTCGATACAAGTCTTGGTCCCAAATCACACTGTGCAAGTCTTATTGCTTAGCTGATTCGTTTCATGGAGAGAGAGAGACGAGGGGAACAGCAACGTTCCTTTTTCCCCCGTCTCTCTGCCCTAACAAACTAATCAGCTTAGCAATAAGACTTGCATAGTGTAAATTGGGACTTGTGGTTTTTAGCAATATTTTTTGTCGCACAAGTACATAAAATTTTTTTTATATAAACCTTAAATAATTTTGATTGTACATACATATGTACATAACATAACATAACAAATTCCACTCATTAAACTACTCGTATTTTAGTTTTATTTATTTTTTATACTTCATCTGCCTTGTTTTGTAATGTATGACCACACACACTCAGTGTATAAATCTGTCACTTTTTATGTTTCTGTTTTCGCTCATTCTTTATGCTTGATAAAATGTTTCACTACAAATGAACTGAGCTACTGAGCCAACTGAATGAAATACTTCAGTAAAGTGAGCTGAGCTGAAAAGAGCGGTCACTCAAAAGAGCTGATAAGCACAACTCTACACGCGTTGCTCTGGTGTAAGTCGATCCATAATGAAATGCCAAACCAAACTAAAAAAAAACAACTATCAGCTATTAAATGGGTGATCACAAGGCAAATTCATAACAGGTAAAGTTGAAAACACAGCTGATCTATTTTTTTTGTGCCTAATTCAAGGCGAATTCATATAATTGTTGGCTCCTATGTCAAAAGTTGTTTACATATACAGACCTGCGCCGGACAATTTTTTCGGCGGCGCCAGCTCTTGGAAAACTTGTCGGCGGAAGCTGATAATCAAATAACATGAAATACAAAATTTAAGATAAAAAAGAATTAAAAAATAAATAAAGCAGATATTTACATGCTGGTGGTTAAGCATTATCTATGTATATATTTCATTGGTGCTTTGCCAAATCATCAGCATACTTCAACCACATATTTTGAACAGTCACAAACCTCTTATCTTATGCACAGACTTTCAAAAATGCCTGTGTAAAAAACTATTTGAGAATTCACCCAGCAAATAATTTATATTCGATATGAATACGTATATTTTATTTTTCTACACCTTTATACAATATAAAATCCATTGGATAGCAATAAAAGTATTTATACGGCAAAATGAAAAATAAAGTATATAAACGTTTAAGAAATTTATTATTTGACACATTGTCATAAGTTTATTTTCATTGAAATTAATTGCTGGTGGTTTAACAATGTCTATATATTTGGTTGGTGCTTTTCCAAATCATTAAGAAGACTTCAACCATATATTTTGTTAAAGTTTCTAAGCCTACTACGCTTATTTTTCTTTTGTGATTTTCAGATATATTATTATTTGTGAATTCTCAAATAGTTTTTGAAAGTCTGTCCATAAGATAAGAGGTTTGTAACTGTTCAAAATATATGGTTGAAATCTACTGATGATTTGGCAAAGCACCAATGAAATATATAGACAATGGTTAGCCACGATCAAATACATATCAATTAAAATAAACGTATGAAAATATGTCATATAATAAATATTTTTAAATAAATAAAATAATTATTAGATTAAATTGTACATGAAGAATCGGCGGCTGTTTTTCAGATAGCGTCTATACCTGATATAATATCAAATATATTTCTATCTGCAAACGTCAAATTTCATAGCAGAGCGAATTATATTACGTGTGGACTGCAACATTAGTATTATATTAATATTATATCAGATATTATAATATTGTTTTCGTAATATATATTTAGAAAACAATATTATGATATCAAGTGTCAAAAAACGCACACATACATAGATACGAAAAGAGAATTTTGTGAATTTAAATGAAAATGAATATTTTTTGATAAAAAAGTGATGAAATGCTTTAATTATACACGATGTATTAAGGAAATCGCTAAATTTTTATGAAATACACGTTGCTATTCAAATAAACAAAGATGTTCACTGCAGGGCTGCCTGATAATTATGAAATATTATGATATTTACAAGTGTACGTTTTCCCCTACATAGATATTAATATTAATATAAATGTATTTTTCTTCTCATTCTGCCGACGTTCTATCTCATATTATATCAGATTTAATATCAGGTATAGACGCTATGTCAGGCAACATAAACCAAACTTTTTCCAGCGGCGGCGTAGCTGACAAAAATTATCATCGGCTCGGCTCAGCCGGTTGTGAGCCATCATGGCCTAGATCTCTGCTGGAGTAACTTCAATCAGCTGCTTTTGACATACGAGCCTCCAAGGCAACAACAAAATACCATATTGTTTTTATTGTTTGTATTTTCTTGTAGTATTAACTTTACCTGTCATGAATTTGCCTTGTGTGGTCAAATAAAGCAGTGATGCCAACTCAAAGTTGTATCACTCTCTAAAAAACACCCTTTATATATAGAGCATTATAAATAAAATAATATAACTAATAATTTTTAACTTCCATATACATACATATATAAACTATTGAGTAGTATCGAGTACCCAATTGAAAAAGTGTCAAGTATTACTGAGTATTCAAGAATAGCCGCTTTTTAAAACACTCATCGACGACTAAATTAAAGAGAGTGAGTGCAATCAGCACAATTGTGCCAAGAAAGGCCTGACAATGCTCTACATCCAGAAACACTACGTAGTGTATTGGGAAATCAGGGCTGCCGGTTTAGGGGATTTGTCCCCGAATTGGGAATTTTTTTTGCTATTGGTGATGAAAATTTCGAGTTGGTCTTCTGGGGATGATAACAAAATTTTAGGGAATTTTATTTTATAACTGATGGTAATAAGAAAGATTTTTGAGCTAAAAAATGTGCGTCTGGCAAGTCTAAAAATGAGTTTTACTATTCATAGTGAACGGTTTCTAATAAAGAAGAAATATCAAGGTAGATTATCCAATAATGAACACTAACAAAACAAAAATAAGTAACAAAATGCAATATGACTTGTTGGAAGCACTTCTTAGAATTAACACACACTTTAAAAATAATTCAATTTGTTGTGACAAATTAAATCCTTCTGCTGAAATGCCAAAGCTTCTTATTATAAGTGCTATTTACAACAAAGTTTTTAGGGCTGAGGAATCAGAAGATTTCGATTCTGAAGTTTTTTAAACTTTTGCTAAAACTATTTTTATACTTGTGTATATTAAACTATGTGTAATTTTTTCTTTACAAGTTTTATAAGTACAAATTAAATTAATATAAATGTAAATATAGCAATCGATATGATGAGTTTATTGAATAAATATGATATTTTTCTCATTAGTTTTTAAATAAAAACTTTTTGCTAAAACTATTTTTATACTTGTGTATATTAAACTATGTGTAATTTTTTCTTTACAAGTTTTATAAGTACAAATTAAATTAATATAAATGTAAATATAGCAATCGATATGATGAGTTTATTGAATATGATATTGATATGATATTTTTCTCATTAGTTTTTAAATAAAAAAATTTTTTTTTTCACAAAAGAAAAAATTTTAATAAAAAGAACTCAATTTGGGAATTTTCGGGGATGACAAATCTACAATTGGGGATAAGCTCTAGAAAATAACTGGCAACACTATAGGAAGTGGAGGTTATCATAGCAGAGTACCTCAGAAAAAATTATTCATAAGTGATATTAATAAGACCAAATGGAATTTGCTTAAAAATATTTAAATTAAGATGAAAACTTTCGAAAAAATATTGTGCTTAGCATAGAGAATAGATTTAACTTATTCTATATAATATAAAACAAAAAGTTTGTCTAAAAAAGAATGAAGAGCTAGAACATAAAAACCTGATGCCCACAATAAAACACTGACGTGGCTCTATTATGGGTTTTGGTTGTATGTCAGCGGCTGTGATTAGAAATTTAGTTGTTATTGAGGCAACAATGGATCGATTTATAAATGTATTTGAATCTAGTAAAGGATAATTTGAAGTTGTCACTGACTAAAATCGGTATATCTGGAAGCTGGTATTTCCAACAACATAATGACCCAAATCATACAACGGTCATTTTTAAGGAATTACTGTTGTACAGTAGTTTTGATTTAGCTGCCTTTTGTTTAAGTGCACTTTGGACTTAACTGCCTAAACTGAAAATTTCTGCCACTATTCTTTAAAATCCCATACAAATTCGTTTTTTAAGTGCACATTTAAGATAAGTGCCCTAAAATTTTGATAATTTTAAAAGATGTTCATACAAAAAATCAACGCTATCTGCACATTGACTTAACTGCACAAAATATATTTTTTCTGTAATTATTGTTCAAAATCCTTTTTTAAGTGCACTTTGTATACCTGCGCATTTATCATATTTTTTTGGCAATTTTAAATTATTCTAATATAAAAATTTTAAGTTAGCTGCACACATTAAATAAATGTTGCTACATAAGTATGCAACCATATGTGTGCATAAAACTGAAGTCAAAAATTGTATACCTACACATTTAGGCTGGTAAGTGCATTTAAGATAACAGCATTTTTGACTTATCTGCACGAAAAGTCGTGCAAAATTGATTGTGCAGCTAAGTCAAAATTACTGTACAATGTGCCAGAATAACTGCATTCTGTTGTCCAGTCGTCTTACTTAAACCCTGTTGAAAAGTTATGGGAAGAATTACACTGCAGGATAAGAAAACCGCGATAAAGAACCAACAGGACCTAAAAATGCTCTTGTCAAAGAATGGTATGAAATTGAAAAATCAATCAAATATGAACAAGTGAGAGTGCTATATTCGCCTGTGCCGAATTTTATATACCCTTTACCAAAGTGCGTTTATGTAGTATAGAGATACATACATAAGCACATACATAAAGTAATTTGATCTAGTTACTTTTATGTACAAAAAAAAAATAGTTTTCAAACCCTAGAATCATCAAATTAGATTTTTCTCATTCCTTTAATCAATATAGTAGTTAGTTCTTAAAAAAATATAGAAAGTGTGTTAAGTGATAAAAAAAAAGGAATTCCAAAAAAAAATGTTTTATTTAGTTACTTTAATATCTAGAAAACAAGTTCAAAGTTTCCAACTCTGGAGATGTGATTTTTATATTTATAATTTTTCAAACCAAACTTTTTATTCCAAAACGTAAAATATGTATAATTTATAAAGGAAAAGATAAAAATTAATTAGACTTAGTTACTTTAATATATCACAAAAAGTGTTAGTTTCCCAACCCTGAAAGCATCCTTTTTGATTTTTCTGATTTCTTACACCAATCTCGTTTTTTTAAGAACATAAGATAAGTTTAATTTGTAAATAAAAGGAAAAATTTGTTCTAGTAAGTTACTTTTGTATAAGAAAAAAAGTTAAGGCTTTCCAACCCTGGAAACGTCTTTTTAATTTTTTTAAACTTTTTTTTTTATTTGAAATATTAATTTTATTCGTACTCAAGCAAAAAATAAGTTTATTTAATAAAAATAAACAAAAATTTTTTCGGTAGTTAATTTTTTATATCACTAAAAGTGTGGGCTTACCAACCCTGAAATCATGGTTTTTGATTTTTTTGATTTCTAATACCAATCTTTTTTTTTAAGAATATAATATATGTTAATTTATAGTAAAAAAGGAAAAATTTGTTTAAGTATGTTACTTTTGTATAAAAAATAAGGTTTTCCAACCTTGGAAACGTCGTTTTAATTTTTTCAACTTTTTTTATTTTGAAATACCAAATTCATTCGTACTGAAGTGTAAAATAAATTTATTTTATAAAAAAACTAAATATTAGTTTTCGGTAGCTAATTTTTTATATCACTAAAAGTGTGGGCTTACCAACCCTGAAATCATGAATTTTGATTTTTCTGATTTCTTATATCAATCTCTTTCTTTTAAGAATATAAGATATCTTTAATTTATAGAGAAAACGAAAAATTTGCTTTAGTAACTTACTTTTGTATAAAAAAAGGTAAATGTTTCCAAACCTGGAATCGAGTTTTAAACTTTTTTAAATTAAAATACAATATTTATTCGTACTATAGCATAAAATAAGTTTATTTATTTAAAAAAAAATTAAAATTACTTTTCGGTAGTTAATTTTTTATGTCACAAAATTTTTTATGTCACCCTGGAATTATCCTTTTTAATTTTTCTGATTTCTTACACCAATCTCTTTCTTTTAAGTATATAAGATATCTCTAATTTATAGAAAAAAAAGAAAAATTTGCTTCATTAAGTTAATTTGTATAAAAAAAGTTAAAGTTTTTCAACCCTGGAAACATCTTTTTAATTTTTTGAAGTTTAATTTTTAATTTGAAATACCAATTTTATTCATACTGAAGTATAAAATAATCTTATTTAATAATTTACTTTTGTATAAAAAGAGTTAAAGTTTTCAAACCCTGGAAACATCTTTTTAATTTTTTGAAGTTTAATTTTTAATTTGAAATACCAAGTTTATTCATATTGAAGTATAAAATAATATTATTTAATAAAAATAAATAAAAATTAGTTTTCGGTAGTTAATTTTTTATATCACACAAAGTTTCAGTTTGCCAACCCTGGTATCATCCTTTTTGATTTCTCTGATTTCTTACACCAATCTTTTTCTTTTAAGAATGTAGGATATGTTTAATTTATAAAGAAAAGGAAAAATTTGTTTTAATAAGTTACTTTTACATAAGAAAAAAAAAAGTTTTCCAGCCCTGGAAACGTCTTTTTAAATAAAAAAATTTTTTTTTTATTTGAAATACCAATTTTATTCGTGGTGAAGTATAAAATAAGTTTATTTAATAAAAATAAATAAAAAATTAGTTTACGATAGTTAATTTTATATATCACAAAAATTGTAGGTTTTCCAACCCTGGAATCATCTTTTTTGATTTTCTGATTTCTTGCATCAATCTCTGCACTTTAAAAACATAATATATGTATAATTTGTAGAAAAAAGGAAAAATTTGTTTTAGTAAGTTACTTTTGTATAAGAAAAAAAAATCAGTTTTCCAACCCAGGAAACGTCCTTTTAATTTTTTTTGGTTTTTTTTTAATTTTTTTAAAGTGAAATACCAATTTTATTCATTTTGAAGCATAAAATAAGTTTATTTAATAAAAAAAAACAATCAAAACTAATTTTCAGTAGTTATTTTGTATGGCAAAATGAAGTTTAAGTTTCCCAGCTCTAAAACCGTGCGCTCGATTTTGCTGATTTTCAATACCAATCTTATTTCGACCATTTCTGACCCACTAGTCCAAGAACGCAGTCTCTAGCTTTTCTGGGAGCTTCGGAAAACCGATTTCACGTACAGACAGACGGACAGACGGACATCGCTTATTTGTCTTCCCTATGCATAAGGATCCAGAATATGTATACTTTATGGCTCGCTTATTAATATTTTGGAAATTACAAACGGAATGACAAACCTATATATACCCTTTTACCATTTTTTGGTAAAGGGTATAAAAATCAAGTAAATGTCTTATTAGAGTGCAAAGGAGGTGCAACAAAATATTAAAATATTAAAATTTGTTATGAACTAGAACAATAAACTATGAAGTATGTAATTACATATACATACATACTTTTCTGTGTATTAAGTACTAATTTTTTTATTTTTTAATAAATAGTTTCTTATTTAAAACATAATTTGCTTTAAAATAGCTTTATTATTTACAAGGAATGATACGCTATGCATTTTGTTGATAAAAAATTTGAAGTCTTGCATAAAGTTAATTTTTTTTGTGCCACTGTACATGCTCTTGATTAAAGAAAAGCGCACTGCTTTACAATAAATTAAATTCTTAAAATTACTTTCTTTTTAAAGATTTTGAATAGGGAGGTTGTATTTAATGTACCATTTGTTTGGACAAATAATTAAAAACGTACTAAAAGACATTTTATTCATCATTGTAAGAGAAAATATCAAAATATTTTTTGATAAAAAAGTGATGAAATGCTTTAATTATACACGATGTATTAAGGAAATCGCTAAATTTTTATGAAATACACGTTGCCATTCAAATAAACAAAGATGTTCACTGCAGGGCTGCCTGATAATTATGAAATATTATGATATTTACAAGTGTACGTTTTCCCCTACATAGATATTAATATTAATATAAATGTATTTTTCTTCTCATTCTGCCGACGTTCTATCTCATATTATATCAGATTTAATATCAGGTATAGACGCTATGTCAGGCAACATAAACCAAACTTTTTCCAGCGGCGGCGTAGCTGACAAAAATTATCATCGGCTCGGCTCAGCCGGTTGTGAGCCATCATGGCCTAGATCTCTGCTGGAGTAACTTCAATCAGCTGCTTTTGACATACGAGCCTCCAAGGCAACAACAAAATACCATATTGTTTTTATTGTTTGTATTTTCTTGTAGTATTAACTTTACCTGTCATGAATTTGCCTTGTGTGGTCAAATAAAGCAGTGATGCCAACTCAAAGTTGTATCACTCTCTAAAAAACACCCTTTATATATAGAGCATTATAAATAAAATAATATAACTAATAATTTTTAACTTCCATATACATACATATATAAACTATTGAGTAGTATCGAGTACCCAATTGAAAAAGTGTCAAGTATTACTGAGTATTCAAGAATAGCCGCTTTTTAAAACACTCATCGACGACTAAATTAAAGAGAGTGAGTGCAATCAGCACAATTGTGCCAAGAAAGGCCTGACAATGCTCTACATCCAGAAACACTACGTAGTGTATTGGGAAATCAGGGCTGCCGGTTTAGGGGATTTGTCCCCGAATTGCTATTGGTGATGAAAATTTCGAGTTGGTCTTCTGGGGATGATAACAAAATTTTAGGGGATTTTATTTTATAACTGATGGTAATAAGAAAGATTTTTGAGCTAAAAAATGTGCGTCTGGCAAGTCTAAAAATGAGTTTTACTATTCATAGTGAACGGTTTCTAATAAAGAAGAAATATCAAGGTAGATTATCCAATAATGAACACTAACAAAACAAAAATAAGTAACAAAATGCAATATGACTTGTTGGAAGCACTTCTTAGAATTAACACACACTTTAAAAATAATTCAATTTGTTGTGACAAATTAAATCCTTCTGCTGAAATGCCAAAGCTTCTTATTATAAGTGCTATTTACAACAAAGTTTTTAGGGCTGAGGAATCAGAAGATTTCGATTCTGAAGTTTTTTAAACTTTTGCTAAAACTATTTTTATACTTGTGTATATTAAACTATGTGTAATTTTTTCTTTACAAGTTTTATAAGTACAAATTAAATTAATATAAATGTAAATATAGCAATCGATATGATGAGTTTATTGAATAAATATGATATTTTTCTCATTAGTTTTTAAATAAAAACTTTTTGCTAAAACTATTTTTATACTTGTGTATATTAAACTATGTGTAATTTTTTCTTTACAAGTTTTATAAGTACAAATTAAATTAATATAAATGTAAATATAGCAATCGATATGATGAGTTTATTGAATATGATATTGATATGATATTTTTCTCATTAGTTTTTAAATAAAAAAATTTTTTTTTTCACAAAAGAAAAAATTTTAATAAAAAGAACTCAATTTGGGAATTTTCGGGGATGACAAATCTACAATTGGGGATAAGCTCTAGAAAATAACTGGCAACACTATAGGAAGTGGAGGTTATCATAGCAGAGTACCTCAGAAAAAATTATTCATAAGTGATATTAATAAGACCAAATGGAATTTGCTTAAAAATATTTAAATTAAGATGAAAACTTTCGAAAAAATATTGTGCTTAGCATAGAGAATAGATTTAACTTATTCTATATAATATAAAACAAAAAGTTTGTCTAAAAAAGAATGAAGAGCTAGAACATAAAAACCTGATGCCCACAATAAAACACTGACGTGGCTCTATTATGGGTTTTGGTTGTATGTCAGCGGCTGTGATTAGAAATTTAGTTGTTATTGAGGCAACAATGGATCGATTTATAAATGTATTTGAATCTAGTAAAGGATAATTTGAAGTTGTCACTGACTAAAATCGGTATATCTGGAAGCTGGTATTTCCAACAACATAATGACCCAAATCATACAACGGTCATTTTTAAGGAATTACTGTTGTACAGTAGTTTTGATTTAGCTGCCTTTTGTTTAAGTGCACTTTGGACTTAACTGCCTAAACTGAAAATTTCTGCCACTATTCTTTAAAATCCCATACAAATTCGTTTTTTAAGTGCACATTTAAGATAAGTGCCCTAAAATTTTGATAATTTTAAAAGATGTTCATACAAAAAATCAACGCTATCTGCACATTGACTTAACTGCACAAAATATATTTTTTCTGTAATTATTGTTCAAAATCCTTTTTTAAGTGCACTTTGTATACCTGCGCATTTATCATATTTTTTTGGCAATTTTAAATTATTCTAATATAAAAATTTTAAGTTAGCTGCACACATTAAATAAATGTTGCTACATAAGTATGCAACCATATGTGTGCATAAAACTGAAGTCAAAAATTGTATACCTACACATTTAGGCTGGTAAGTGCATTTAAGATAACAGCATTTTTGACTTATCTGCACGAAAAGTCGTGCAAAATTGATTGTGCAGCTAAGTCAAAATTACTGTACAATGTGCCAGAATAACTGCATTCTGTTGTCCAGTCGTCTTACTTAAACCCTGTTGAAAAGTTATGGGAAGAATTACACTGCAGGATAAGAAAACCGCGATAAAGAACCAACAGGACCTAAAAATGCTCTTGTCAAAGAATGGTATGAAATTGAAAAATCAATCAAATATGAACAAGTGAGAGTGCTATATTCGCCTGTGCCGAATTTTATATACCCTTTACCAAAGTGCGTTTATGTAGTATAGAGATACATACATAAGCACATACATAAAGTAATTTGATCTAGTTACTTTTATGTACAAAAAAAAAATAGTTTTCAAACCCTAGAATCATCAAATTAGATTTTTCTCATTCCTTTAATCAATATAGTAGTTAGTTCTTAAAAAAATATAGAAAGTGTGTTAAGTGATAAAAAAAAAGGAATTCCAAAAAAAAATGTTTTATTTAGTTACTTTAATATCTAGAAAACAAGTTCAAAGTTTCCAACTCTGGAGATGTGATTTTTATATTTATAATTTTTCAAACCAAACTTTTTATTCCAAAACGTAAAATATGTATAATTTATAAAGGAAAAGATAAAAATTAATTAGACTTAGTTACTTTAATATATCACAAAAAGTGTTAGTTTCCCAACCCTGAAAGCATCCTTTTTGATTTTTCTGATTTCTTACACCAATCTCGTTTTTTTAAGAACATAAGATAAGTTTAATTTGTAAATAAAAGGAAAAATTTGTTCTAGTAAGTTACTTTTGTATAAGAAAAAAAGTTAAGGCTTTCCAACCCTGGAAACGTCTTTTTAATTTTTTTAAACTTTTTTTTTATTTGAAATATTAATTTTATTCGTACTCAAGCAAAAAATAAGTTTATTTAATAAAAATAAACAAAAATTTTTTCGGTAGTTAATTTTTTATATCACTAAAAGTGTGGGCTTACCAACCCTGAAATCATGGTTTTTGATTTTTTTGATTTCTAATACCAATCTTTTTTTTAAGAATATAATATATGTTAATTTATAGTAAAAAAGGAAAAATTTGTTTAAGTATGTTACTTTTGTATAAAAAATAAGGTTTTCCAACCTTGGAAACGTCGTTTTAATTTTTTCAACTTTTTTTATTTTGAAATACCAAATTCATTCGTACTGAAGTGTAAAATAAATTTATTTTATAAAAAAACTAAATATTAGTTTTCGGTAGCTAATTTTTTATATCACTAAAAGTGTGGGCTTACCAACCCTGAAATCATGAATTTTGATTTTTCTGATTTCTTATATCAATCTCTTTCTTTTAAGAATATAAGATATCTTTAATTTATAGAGAAAACGAAAAATTTGCTTTAGTAACTTACTTTTGTATAAAAAAAGGTAAATGTTTCCAAACCTGGAATCGAGTTTTAAACTTTTTTAAATTAAAATACAATATTTATTCGTACTATAGCATAAAATAAGTTTATTTATTTAAAAAAAAATTAAAATTACTTTTCGGTAGTTAATTTTTTATGTCACAAAATTTTTTATGTCACCCTGGAATTATCCTTTTTAATTTTTCTGATTTCTTACACCAATCTCTTTCTTTTAAGTATATAAGATATCTCTAATTTATAGAAAAAAAAGAAAAATTTGCTTCATTAAGTTAATTTGTATAAAAAAAGTTAAAGTTTTTCAACCCTGGAAACATCTTTTTAATTTTTTGAAGTTTAATTTTTAATTTGAAATACCAATTTTATTCATACTGAAGTATAAAATAATCTTATTTAATAATTTACTTTTGTATAAAAAGAGTTAAAGTTTTCAAACCCTGGAAACATCTTTTTAATTTTTTGAAGTTTAATTTTTAATTTGAAATACCAAGTTTATTCATATTGAAGTATAAAATAATATTATTTAATAAAAATAAATAAAAATTAGTTTTCGGTAGTTAATTTTTTATATCACACAAAGTTTCAGTTTGCCAACCCTGGTATCATCCTTTTTGATTTCTCTGATTTCTTACACCAATCTTTTTCTTTTAAGAATGTAGGATATGTTTAATTTATAAAGAAAAGGAAAAATTTGTTTTAATAAGTTACTTTTACATAAGAAAAAAAAAAGTTTTCCAGCCCTGGAAACGTCTTTTTAAATTTAAAAAATTTTTTTTTATTTGAAATACCAATTTTATTCGTGGTGAAGTATAAAATAAGTTTATTTAATAAAAATAAATAAAAAATTAGTTTACGATAGTTAATTTTATATATCACAAAAATTGTAGGTTTTCCAACCCTGGAATCATCTTTTTTGATTTTCTGATTTCTTGCATCAATCTCTGCACTTTAAAAACATAATATATGTATAATTTGTAGAAAAAAGGAAAAATTTGTTTTAGTAAGTTACTTTTGTATAAGAAAAAAAAATCAGTTTTCCAACCCAGGAAACGTCCTTTTAATTTTTTTTGGTTTTTTTTTAATTTTTTTAAAGTGAAATACCAATTTTATTCATTTTGAAGCATAAAATAAGTTTATTTAATAAAAAAAAACAATCAAAACTAATTTTCAGTAGTTATTTTGTATGGCAAAATGAAGTTTAAGTTTCCCAGCTCTAAAACCGTGCGCTCGATTTTGCTGATTTTCAACACCAATCTTATTTCGACCATTTCTGACCCACTAGTCCAAGAACGCAGTCTCTAGCTTTTCTGGGAGCTTCGGAAAACCGATTTCACGTACAGACAGACGGACAGACGGACATCGCTTATTTGTCTTCCCTATGCATAAGGATCCAGAATATGTATACTTTATGGCTCGCTTATTAATATTTTGGAAATTACAAACGGAATGACAAACCTATATATACCCTTTTACCATTTTTTGGTAAAGGGTATAAAAATCAAGTAAATGTCTTATTAGAGTGCAAAGGAGGTGCAACAAAATATTAAAATATTAAAATTTGTTATGAACTAGAACAATAAACTATGAAGTATGTAATTACATATACATACATACTTTTCTGTGTATTAAGTACTAATTTTTTTATTTTTTAATAAATAGTTTCTTATTTAAAACATAATTTGCTTTAAAATAGCTTTATTATTTACAAGGAATGATACGCTATGCATTTTGTTGATAAAAAATTTGAAGTCTTGCATAAAGTTAATTTTTTTTGTGCCACTGTACATGCTCTTGATTAAAGAAAAGCGCACTGCTTTACAATAAATTAAATTCTTAAAATTACTTTCTTTTTAAAGATTTTGAATAGGGAGGTTGTATTTAATGTACCATTTGTTTGGACAAATAATTAAAAACGTACTAAAAGACATTTTATTCATCATTGTAAGAGAAAAGGTGAATCTATTATTAAAAAAAAAAACAATACTCATTACATAAAATTTAATTTAAGGAATCAGATTAAAAAGAAGTGCAATTAATTATAAAAGAAAAAATAATCCGTTTTTATTCTAGCAATAGTTTTTAAAATAATTTTTTGTAGCAATACCAACTTTGTTTCTTAAAATTATTTAGAGTATTCCGTTATTTTCTATCACATTAATGACTGAATTATCCGTTTGATTTTTTGTTTAATAAAATGGGGCCACATATAAAATCGTACAAGAATGTTTTTATTTTTGTTGAAGTTGCAAGTATGCATACATTTTTTATATGGTTCCATGTATTACATTTTATTTCTATAAATGGATCTACATATGAAGCTACATCGAGCTTCCTAATTAAATTTCCATATATGAGCTCATATGTTATAACACATTTCATATATTAGAACATTTATCAATTCACATATAATTCTGCTGACCATTCGTCTTTTTTTTTAAGGACTGTCCTTTTTTTAAGACGAAGTCCTTTTAAATTTTTTTTCCAAAAAGTGTCCTTGTTTTAATTTATTGTCCTCTATTGCCCTTTTATTTTATTAAAACCCCAGCTAAAAAAATATGTATGGAGCATATATGATATCCCATATATGGTTCGGATCCGAAAAATGAGGGTATATGGGCATATATGATTGTATATATTCATACATTTTCATAGATGTATGTGCATATATTCCTCTACAGTATGCAAACTTCATATCCATATTTTCTTGATTCACAAAAGCTCACTGCTGTACAATAATTTAATATATGTACTAAAATTACTTTTTTTAAATTTTGAACAGAGAGGTTATATTTAATGAAACATATGTTTGGACAAATAATGAAAAACGAACTAAAAGTCATTTCATTCCTCATTTTAAGTCAAAAGGTGAATCAATTATTTAAAAAACACAAAAATCATATTCGTACATAAAATTTAATTTAAGAAATCAGATTAAAAACTAATGCAATTAATTATAAAAGAAAAAATAACCGTCTAACAATAGTTTTCAATATAATTTTTCGCAGTTATATGAACTTTGTTTCTTATCTAGAGAATTCTGTTATTTTCTATAAAATTAATGACTGATTATTTGATATATTGAATGGGGCCAAAATGTATAAAATCATAAAAGAATGGTTTTTTTAACAAAGTTTTAATTTTTTAAACGTTGAAGGTATGCATGTAAACTTTGCATACCGTATGGATTTTCAATTCACCGGTGATAAAATACCAAGCTTTTTTGATTGCAAAAACGATCTTATGTGAGATATCATGTATGAATACATTCTTATATGGCTTCATATATTAAATTTTATTTTTATATATGGATCCACATATGAAGAGCTTTATAATGAAATTTCCATATATGAACTCATATATTATAATAAATTTCATATATGAGTCCATATATTAGTTCATATATAATAGTTTTGCCATGTATCATCCCATACATTTCAATACATGAATTCATACATATTTATATATAGTTACATACATTCATATATTAAAAATATATGGACCATATATAATTTTTTTTAGCTGGGACCCGAATATGTCAACATCAATACAATAGAAATTCTAATCGTTCAAAACTGGAATTACCAGGCAACGCTAAAAAAAAGTACATATAGCACTCTAAATCATAAAGAGTCACAACCCAGCTAAAAAAATTATATATGATCCATATAATTTTAATATATGAATGTATATAACTATATATGAATTCATGTATGGAAATATATGGGATTATACATTGCAAAACTATTATATATGAACTAATATATGGACTAATATATGAAATGTATTGTAATATATGAGCTCATATATGGAAATTTCATTATGAAGCTCTTCATATGTGCATCCATATATAGAATTAAGATTTAATATATGGAGCCATATAAGAATGTATGCATACATGATATCTGACATAAGATCGTTTATGCAATCAAAAAAGGTTAGTATTTTATCACTGGTGAGTTAGAAATCCATTAGAAAAAATTTTATTTACGAATATGATTTTTGTGTTTTTTAAATAATTGACTTAAAATCATGAATGAAATGAATTTTAGTTCTTTTTTCATTATTTGTCCAAACAAATGTTTCATTTAATACAACCTCCCTGTTCAAAATATAAAAAAGTAATTTTAGTAATTTAATTTATTGCACAGCAGTGCGCTTTTATGAATCAAGAGAGTATGAATATGAACTGTAGAGGAAATATTTACACATGCATGTATTAAAATGTATGAATATATATAATCATACATGTTCACCGTACATACCCAGCTAAAAAAATATGTATGGACCATATATGATATCCCATATATGGTTCGGATCCGAAAAATGAGGATATATGAACATATATGATTATATATATTCATACATTTTAATACATGCATGTGTTAATATTTCCTCTACAGTTCATATTCATACTCTCTTGATTCATAAAAGCGCACTGCTGTGCAATAAATTAAATTACTAAAATTACTTTTTTTTATATTTTGAACAGGGAGGTTGTATTAAATGAAACATTTGTTTGGACAAATAATGAAAAAAGAACTAAAATTCATTTCATTCATGATTTTAAGTCAATTATTTAAAAAACACAAAAATCATATTCGTACATAAAATTTTTTCTAATGGATTTCTAACTCACCAGTGATAAAATACCAAGCTTTTTTGATTGCAAAAACGATCTTATGTGAGATATCATGTATGAATACATTCTTATATGGCTTCATATATTAAATTTTATTTTTAAATATGGATCCACATATGAAGAGCTTTATAATGAAATTTCCACATATGAACTCATATATTATAATAAATTTCATATATGAGTCCATATATTAGTTCATATATAATAGTTTTGCCATGTATCATCCCATACATTTCAATACATGAATTCATACATATTTATATATAGTTACATACATTCATATATTAAAAATATATGGACCATATATAATTTTTTTTAGCTGGGACCCGAATATGTCAACATCAATACAATAGAAATTCTAATCGTTCAAAACTGGAATTACCTGGCAACGCTAAAAAAAAGTACATATAGCACTCTAAATCATAAAGAGTCACAACCCAGCTAAAAAAATTATATATGATCCATATAATTTTAATATATGAATGTATATAACTATATATGAATTCATGTATGGAAATATATGGGATTATACATTGCAAAACTATTATATATGAACTAATATATGAAATGTATTGTAATATATGAGCTCATATATGGAAATTTCATTATGAAGCTCTTCATATGTGCATCCATATATAGAATTAAGATTTAATATATGGAGCCATATAAGAATGTATGCATACATGATATCTTACATAAGATCGTTTATGCAATCAAAAAAGGTTAGTATTTTATCACTGGTGAGTTAGAAATACATTAGAAAAAATTTTATGTGCGAATATGATTTTTGTGTTTTTTAAATAATTGACTTAAGATCATGAATGAAATGAATTTTAGTTCTTTTTTCATTATTTGTCCAAACAAATGTTTCATTTAATACAACCTCCCTGTTCAAAATATAAAAAAAGTAATTTTAGTAATTCAATTTATTGCACAGCAGTGCGCTTTTATGAATCAAGAGAGTATGAATATGAACTGTAGAGGAAATATTTACACATGCATGTATTAAAATGTATGAATATATATAATCATATATGTTCATATATCCTCATTTTTCGGATCCGAACCATATATGGGATATCATATATGGTCCATACATATTTTTTAGCTGGGTATGTACGGTGACCATATTTTTCAACAAAAAATAAAGGACGTTTAGAAATGTAATAAAAATTAAGGCAAAACAAAATTTTAATAAAAAACTCAAATTTACATCGTGATTTCAATATGCCAGAAGTGACTGAAGAAATTGCAAAATACGCACGCAGATTTTTTGATTGAAAAAACGATCTTATGTCAGATATTATGTATGCATACATTCTTATATGGCTCCATATATTAAATCTTAATTCTATATATGGATCCACATATGAAGAGCTTCATAATGAAATTTCCATATATGAGCTCATATATTACAATACATTTCATATATTAGTCCATATATTAGTTCATATATAATAGTTTTGCAATGTATAATCTAATATATTTCCGTACATGAATTCATACATATTCATATATAGTGATATGCATTCATATATTAAAAATATATTGATCATATATAATTTTTTTAGCTGGGTATAATACTTTTCCATGTATAATCCCATACAGGAATTAATACATATTCATATATTCATTAAAAATATATGGACCATACATATTTTTTTTAGCTGGGTTTTGAAAAATATAAATTTTATTTTTAATTATTTTATTAAATTGCAATTCCCAGCTAAATATATGTATGGAGCATATATGATATCCCATATATGGTTTGGATCCGAAAAATGAGGGTATATGAACATATATGATTATATATATTCATACATTTTCATATATGTGTGTGTATATAGTCCATCTACAAAATGCAAAGCTCATATTTATACTCTCTTAATTCACAAAAGCGCACTGCTGTGTAATAAATTAAATTACTAAAATTAATTTTTTCAGATTATGAACAGAGAGGTTGTATTTAATGAAACATTTGTTTGGACAAATAATGAAAAACGAACCTAAAGTCATTTCATTCATCATTTTAAGTCAAAAGGTGAATCAATTATTTTAAAACAGAAAACTCATATTCGTACATAAAATTTAATTTAGGAAATAAGATTAAAAACTAATGCAATTAAAGAAAAAATAAACAGTCTGACAATAGTGTTTTCAATATAATTTTTTGCAGAAATATGAACTTTGTTTCTTATCTAAAGAATTCTTTTATTTTCTATAAAATTAATGACTGGATTATCTTTTTGATTATTTGATATATTAAATGGGCCACAACGTAAAAAATCATACAATGGTTTTTTTTTGTAACAAAGGATTTTCTTTTTTAATACCGTATGTATTTTCTAATGGATTTCCAATTAATCAGTGATAAAATACCAAGCTTTTTTAATTGCATATACGATCTTATGTGAGATATTATGTATGCATACATTCTTATATGGCACCATATATTAAATCTTATAACTATATATGGATCCACATATGAAGAGCTTCATAATTAAATTTCCATATACATATGAGTTCATATGTTATAATACATTTTATATATTAGTCCATATATTAGTTCATATATAATAGTTTTGCCATGTATCATCCCATACATTTCCATACATGAATTCATACATATTCATATATATTTATATACATTCATATATTAAAAATAAAGGGTGTTTTTTATTGAGGTATAGAACTTTAAGTTGGCATCACTTTTTTAACTGGCGGCCATTTGGTCAGCTGTCAAGTGATTAATATTTAGTTTGGTTTGCCATTTCATCATGAACAGGTTGACAAAAGAACAACGCTTGCAAATCGTGCAAATTTATTTCGAAAATAATGGTTCAGTTCGCGAAGTTTACCACAAGCTCCGTCCATTTTATGGTCGACATAATCGTCCATCAGAGCAATTAATTCGGTTAACTATGGATCGTTTTCGCACAACGTTTACTCTATGTGATAATACGCATCCGCAGAGACGTCGAACAGTGCGCACCGAAGAAACAATTGCCGCTGTAGAGCAAAGTGTTGAAGAGGACCCGAATGAATCGATTCGCCACCGTGCACAGCAATTGGAGCCGACTAACCGACTATTTTGTTCCCGAATTGGATGGCATGAATGTGGATGAGTTGTGGTTCAAACAAGACGGCACTACATGCCTCACAGCGTACGTCACAATCGATTTATTGAAGGAAACATTCGATGAGCGCATAATATCGCGGAATGGACCTGTCAATTGGCCACCAAGATCGTGTGATTTGACACCATTGGATTATTTTCTTTGGGGATATGTGAAGTCGCTCGTCTACGCCAACAAACCAGAAACGTTAGGGGACTTGGAAGCCAACATTCGTGGCGTTATTACCAACATACGACCCCATATGCTCGAAAAAGTGGTTGAAAATTGGACCTGTAGAATTGGCTTTATTCGAGCCAGCCGCGGCGGCCACATACCCGAAATCATATTTAAGCACTAATGGCATAAAATTATCCTTTTATAAAGCCAAATTGATGAACATTAAAACGATTTTCTTGTGTTTTATTTCAATTCAAAGTTTTATACCTTTTAAAAAAACACCCTATATATGGACCATATATAATTTTTTTAGCTGGGTTATTACAATTTATGTTTTTCATCCTATGATTAATGCACAGATTATATTTCAGTTTGATACATAAATACACAAAATTGCACGGCCACTCACTTTGAAATTTAAAACCAATTGTACACGCCATGGTAAAATTATACTAGGTACCCAGCTAAAAAAATTATATATGGTACGTAGATTTTTAATATATGAATGTATATAACTATATATGAATATGTATGAATTCATATATGGAAATGTATTAGATTATACATGGCAAAACTATTATATATAAACTAATTTATGGACTAACATATGAAATGTATTATAATATATGATCACATATATGGAAATTTTATTATGAACCCAGCTAAAAAAAATTATATATGGTCCATATATTTTTAATATATTTTTTTTAATGCATGTTTTTTTTATTTATTTATTGTATCTTCAAATATGAACTAACAATAAGTATTCAAATCTTAAATCTATAAAAAAAAATTATTAGGCCCGACCAATGTCGGACATAAGCTTAGTGATAGTTATTAATAATACATAAGTAGTGATAAGCAACAAAAAGAAAAAAGTGTTTTCAAGCAGCTTCATCATCTAGAGTGTTGAATATTAGAGCCCGTGTATCTCTCTTTTTAAAGGGGATGTGCCCAGTAAAGTTCAAAATATTACGAGCAAGCGGATTAGGATGTGACTCGAGTTTTGTTAGATATTTGCCTGCGTATTTTACAATTTCTTCAGTCACTAGTGGCATATTCAAATCGCGATGTATATTTGAATTTTTGATGTACCATGGAGCCGATGTTATCATGCGTAAAATTTTATTTTGCCTTCGTTGAATTTTCTTTACATTTGAAGCTGAAACAGTGCCATATAGTTGAATTCCGTAGCACCATATTGGCTTTAAAAACGACTTGTATATTAAAAGTTTGCTTTCTAGGCTAAGTTTTGAATTTCTACCAATCAGCCAATGTACCTGGGTTAATTTAAGTTTCATTTGTGATAGCTTAGAATCAATGTGGTTTTTCGAAAAGCTTTTACATAGTTGATAGTAGACTTATTGGCCTATATGACTCAGCCTTGGTTAGATCTTTGCCCGGTTTTGGAATCATTTTAACCTTGGCAAGCTTCCAGCTGTGTGGATAATACTCCAGTCGTAAAATGGCATTAAATATGCATAATAGGATTCTCATTGCAATACGAGGCAAGTTCATAAGCATCTGGTTACTAATTCCATCAATACCCGGAGCTTTCTTCGGGTTGAGTTCGGCAATTAATTTTTGTAAATCACGCGTCTTAAACTTTATGTGTTGAGGGGGTAGAGCGACTACATTCGGCAAATCAGCAACACCAGTACATATGTTTGGCGTAAAAACGGATTTTAAGTGCTCAGCAAATATTTTACTTGTCGGCGGAAGCTGATAATCAAATAACATGAAATACAAAATTTAAGATAAAAAAGAATTAAAAAATAAATAAAGCAGATATTTACATGCTGGTGGTTAAGCATTATCTATGTTTATATTTCATTGGTGCTTTGCCAAATCATCAGCATACTTCAACTACATACATATTTTGAACAGTCACAAACCTCTTATCTTATGCACAGACTTTCAAAAATTCCTGTGTAAAAAACTATTTGAGAATTCACCCAGCAAATAATTTATATTCGATATGAATACGTATATTTTATTTTTCTACACCTTTATACAATATAAAATCCATTGGATAGCAATAAAAGTATTTATACGGCAAAATGAAAAATAAAGTATATAAACGTTTAAGAAATTTATTATTTGACATATTGTCATAAGTTTATTTTCATTGAAATTAATTGCTGGTGGTTTAGCAATGTTTATATATTTGGTTGGTGCTTTTCCAAATCATTAAGAAGACTTCAACCATATATTTTGTTAAAGTTTCTAAGCCTACTACGCTTATTTTTCTTTTGTGATTTTCAAATATATTATTATTTGTGAATTCTCAAATAGTTTTTGAAAGTCTGTCCATAAGATAAGAGGTTTGTAACTGTTCAAAATATATGGTTGAAGTCTACTGATGATTTGGCAAAGCACCAATGAAATATATAGACAATGGTTAGCCACGATCAAATACATATCAATTAAAATAAACGTATGAAAATATGTCATATAATAAATATTTTTAAATAAATAAAATAATTATTAGATTAAATTGTACATGAAGAATCGGCGGCTGTTTTTCAGATAGCGTCTATACCTGATATAATATCAAATATATTTCTATCTGCAAACGTCAAATTTCATAGCAGAGCGAATTATATTACGTGTGGACTGCAATATTAGTATTATATTAATATTATATCAGATATTATAATATTGTTTTCGTAATATATATTTAGAAAACAATATTATGATATCAAGTGTCAAAAAACGCACACATACATAGATACGAAAAGAGAATTTAGTGAATTTAAATGAAAATTAATATTTTTTGATAAAAAAGTGATGAAATGCTTTAATTATACACGATGTATTAAGGAAATCGCTAAATTTTTATGAAATACACGTTGCTATTCAAATAAACAAAGATGTTCACTTCAGGGCTGCCTGATAATTATGAAATATTATGATATTTACAAGTGTACGTTTTCCCCTACATAGATATTAATATTAATATAAATGTATTTTTCTTCTCATTCTGCCGACGTTCTATCTCGTATTATATCAGATTTAATATCAGGTATAGACGCTATGTCAGGCAACATAAACCAAACTTTTTCCAGCGGCGGCGTAGCTGACTAAAATTATCATCGGCTCGGCTCAGCCGGTTGTGAGCCATCATGGCCTAGATCTCTGCTGGAGTAACTTCAATCAGCTGCTTTTGACATACGAGCCTCCAAGGCAACAACAAAATACCATATTGTTTTTATTGTTTGTATTTTCTTGTAGTATTAACTTTACCTGTCATGAATTTGCCTTGTGTGGTCAAATAAAGCAGTGATGCCAACTCAAAGTTGTATCACTCTATAAAAAACACCCTTTATATATAGAGCATTATAAATAAAATAATATAACTAATAATTTTTAACTTCCATATACATACATATATATACTATTGAGTAGTATCGAGTACCCAATTGAAAAATTGTCAAGTATTACTGAGTATTCAAAAATAGCCGCTTTTTAAAACACTCATCGACGACTAAATTAAAGAGAGTGAGTGCAATCAGCACAATTGTGCCAAGAAAGGCCTGACAATGCTCTACATCCAGAAACACTACGTAGTGTATTGGGAAATCAGGGCTGCCGGTTTAGGGGATTTGTCCCCGAATTGGGAATTTTTTTTGCTATTGGGGATGAAAATTTCGAGTTGGTCTTCTGGGGATGATAACAAAATTTTAGGGGATTTTATTTTGTAACTGATGGTAATAAGAAAGATTTTTGAGCTAAAAAATGTGCGTCTGGCAAGTCTAAAAATGAGTTTTACTATTCATAGTGAACGGTTTCTAATAAAGAAGAAATATCAAGATAGATTATCCAATAATGAACACTAACAAAAGAAAAATAAGTAACAAAATGCAATATGACTTGTTGGAAGCACTTCTTAGAATTAACACACACTTTAAAAATAATTCAATTTGTTGTGACAAATTAAATCCTTCTGCTGAAATGCCAAAGCTTCTTATTATAAGTACTATTTACAACAAAGTTTTTAGGGCTGAGGAATCAGAAGATTTCGATTCTGAAGTTTTTTAAACTTTTGCTAAAACTATTTTTATACTTGTGTATATTAAACTATGTGTAATTTTTTCTTTACAAGTTTTATAAGTACAAATTAAATTAATATAAATGTAAATATAGCAATCGATATGATGAGTTTATTGAATAAATATGATATTTTTCTCATTAGTTTTTAAATAAAAAAAAATTTTTTTTTCACAAAAGAAAAAATTTTAATAAAAAGAACTCAATTTGGGAATTTTCGGGGATGACAAATCTACAATTGGGGATAAGCTCTAGAAAATAACTGGCAACACTATAGGAAGTGGAGGTTATCATAGCAGAGTACCTCAGAAAAAATCACTCATAAGTGATATTAATAAGACCAAATGGAATTTGCTTAAAAATATTTAAATTAAGATGAAAACTTTCGAAAAAATATTGTGCTTAGCATAGAGAATAGATTTAACTTATTCTATATAATATAAAACAAAAAGTTTGTCTAAAAAAGAATGAAGAGCTAGAACATAAAAACCTGATGCCCACAATAAAACACTGACGTGGCTCTATTATGGGTTTTGGTTGTATGTCAGCGGCTGTGATTAGAAATTTAGTTGTTATTGAGGCAACAATGGATCGATTTATAAATGTATTTGAATCTAGTAAAGGATAATTTGAAGTTGTCACTGACTAAAATCGGTATATCTGGAAGCTGGTATTTCCAACAACATAATGACCCAAGTCATACAACGGTCATTTTTAAGGAATTACTGTTGTACAGTAGTTTTGATTTAGCTGCCTTTTGTTTAAGTGCACTTTGGACTTAACTGCCTAAACTGAAAATTTCTGCCACTATTCTTTAAAATCCCATACAAATTCGTTTTTTAAGTGCACTTTCTATACCCGCACATTTAAGATAAGTGCAATAAAATTTTGATAATTTTAAAAGATGTTCATACAAAAAATCAACGTTAGCTGCACATTGACTTAACTGCACAAAATATATTTTTTCTGTAATTATTGTTCAAAATCCTTTTTTAAGTGCACTTTGTATACCTGCGCATTTAGCATATTTTTTGGCAATTTTAAATTATTCTAATATAAAAATTTTAAGTTAGCTGCACACATTAAATAAATGTTGCTACATAAGTCTGCAACCATATATGTGCATAGAACTGAAGTCAAAAATTGTATACCTACACATTTAGGCTGGTAAGTGCATTTAAGATAACAGCATTTTTGACTTATCTGCACAAAAAGTCGTGCAAAGTTGATTGTGCAGCTAAGTCAAAATTACTGTACAATGTGCCAGAATAACTGCATTCTCTTGTCCAGTCGTCTTACTTAAACCCTGTTGAAAAGTTATGGGAAGAATTACACTGCAGGATAAGAAAACCGCTATAAAGAACCAACAGGACCTAAAAATGCTCTTGTCAAAGAATGGTATGAAATTGAAAAATCAATAAAATATGAACAAGTGAGAGTGCTATATTCGCCTGTGCCGAATTTTATATACCCTTTACCAAAGTGCGTTTATGTAGTATAGAGATACATACATAAGCACATACATAAAGTAATTTGATCTAGTTACTTTTATGTACAAAAAAAAAAATAATTTTCAAACCCTAGAATCATCAAATTAGATTTTTCTCATTCCTTTTATCAATATAGTAGTTCTTAAATAAATATAGAAAGTGTGTTAAGTGATAAAAAAAAGGAATTCCAAAAAAAATGTTTTATTTAGTTACTTTAATATCTAGAAAACAAGTTCAAAGTTTCCAACTCTGGAGATGTGAGTTTTATATTTATAATTTTTCAGACCAAACTTTTTATTCCAAAACGTAAAATATGTATAATTTATAAAGGAAAAGATAAAAATTAATTAGACTTAGTTACTTTAATATATCACAAAAAGTGTTAGTTTCCCAACCCTGAAAGCATCCTTTTTGATTTTTCTGATTTCTTACACCAATCTCTTTTTTTTAAGAACATAAGATATGTTTAATTTGTAAATAAAAGGAAAAATTTGTTCTAGTAAGTTACTTTTGTATAAGAAAAAAAGTTAAGGCTTTCCAACCCTGGAAACGTCCTTTAAAATTTTTTAAACTTTTTTTTTTATTTGAAATTAATTAATTTTATTCGTACTCAAGCAAAAAATAAGTTTATTTAATAAAAATAAACAAAAATTTTTTCGGTAGTTAATTTTTTATATCACAAAGAGTGTAGGTTTCCCATCCCTGGAATCCTCTTTTTTGATTTTTTTGATTTCTAATACCAATCTTTTTTTTTAAGAATATAAGATATGTTAATTTATAGTAAAAAAGGAAAAATTTGTTTAAGTATGTTACATAAAATAATTGAAATTTATTTGCTGGTAGTTTAGCATGTCTATATACGTATTTCATTGGCGCTTGAACCAAATCATCAGTAGACTTTAACCACAAATTTTAAACAGTCACAAACCTCTTACTTTATGCATAGACTTTCAAAAACTATATGAGAATTCATAAAACTATAATACTTTTGAAAATCACAAAAGAAAAAATAAGCTTAGTAGGCTTTGAAACTGATACAAGACCCAGCAAATAATTTATATCCAGGTGAACTCATTTTATTTTTCTACATCCTTATACATTTAGAAATCCATTGTGATTTTCAAAAGTATTATAGTTTTATGAATTCTCATATAGCTTTTGAAAGTCTATGCATAAAGTAAGAGGTTTGTGACTGTTTAAAATTTGTGGTTAAAGTCTACTGATGATTTGGTTCAAGCGCCAATGAAATACGTATATAGACATGCTAAACTACCAGCAAATAAATTTCAATTATTTTATGTACACTACTGACAATATGTCAAATAATAAATTTTCTTTTAAGTGTGTTACTTTTGTATAAAAAATAAGGTTTTCCAACCTTGGAAACGTCGTTTTAATTTTTTCAAGTTTTTTTTTATTTTGAAATACCAAATTCATTCGTACTGAAGTGTAAAATAAATTTATTTTATAAAAAAACTAAATATTAGTTTTCGGTAGCTAATTTTTTATATCACTAAAAGTGTGGGCTTACCAACTCTGAAATCATGGTTTTTGATTTTTCTGATTTCTTATATCAATCTCTTTCTTTTAAGAATATAAGATATCTTTAATTTATAGAGAAAACGAAAAATTTGCTTTAGTAACTTACTTTTGTATAAAAAAAGGTAAATGTTTCCAACCCTGGAATCGTGTTTTAAACTTTTTTAAATTAAAATACAATATTTATTCGTACTATAGTATAAAATAAGTTTATTTATTCAAAAAAAAATTAAAATTACTTTTCGGTAGTTAATTTTTTATGTCACAAAATTTTTTATGTCACCCTGGAATTATCCTTTTTAATTTTTCTGATTTCTTACACCAATCTCCTTCTTTTAAGTATATAAGATATCTCTAATTTATAGAAAAAAAAAGAAAAATTTGCTTTATTAAGTTAATTTGTATAAAAAAAGTTAAAGTTTTCCAAACCTGGAAACATCTTTTTAATTTTTTGAAGTTTAATTTTTAATTTGAAATACCAATTTTATTCATACTGAAGTATAAAATAATCTCATTTAATAATTTACTTTTGTATAAAAAAAGTTAAAGTTTCCAAACCCTGGAAACATCTTTCTAATTTTTTGAAGTTTAATTTTTAATTTGAAATACCAAGTTTATTCGTACTGAAGTATAAAATAATCTTATTTAATAAAAATAAATAAAAATTAGTTTTCGGTAGTTAATTTTTTATTTATTTTTTTTAATGCATGTTTTTTTTATTTATTGTATCTTCAAATATTAACTAACAATAAGTATTCAAATCTTAAATCTATAAAAAAATTATTAGGCCCGACCAATGTCGGACATAAGCTTAGTGATAGTTATTAATAATACATAAGTAGTGATAAGCAACAAAAAGAAAAATGTGTTCAAGCAGCTTCATCATCTAGAGTGTTGAATATTAGAGCCCGTGTATCTCTCTTTTTTAAGCGAATGTGCCCAGTAAAGTTCAAAATATTACGACCAAGCGGATTAGGATGTGACTCGAGTTTTGTTAGATATTTGCCTGCGTATTTTACAATTTCTTCAGTCACTAGTGGCATATTGAAATCGCGATGTATATTTGAATTTTTGATGTACAATGGAGCCGATGTTATCATGCGTAAAATTTTATTTTGCCTTCGTTGAATTTTTTCTACATTTGAAGCTGAAGCAGTGCCCCATAGTTGAATTCCGTAACACCATATTGGCTTTAAAAGCGACTTGTATATTAAAAGTTTGCAGTCTAGGCTAAGTGTTGAATTTCTACCAATCAGCCAATGTACCTGAGTTAATTTAAGTTTCATTTGAGTTAACTTAGAGTCAATGTGATGTTTCTATGTAAGTCGTCGATCAAGGTGCAAACCAAGATATTTCACATGTGAATGTTGAGGAACAACTTGATTGTTAATCCGAATGGGGGAGCAAGTATCTCTTCTTAGGGTGAACGTTATATGGACACACTTTTGTTCATTGACTTTAATTCTCCATAAGTTTAACCAAAGCTCCATCTGGCTAACGTCTTCCTCGAGTTTTCAATATGCCTCATCAGGGTTTTCGTGCACACTAAGGCAGGCTGTATCGTCGGCAAAAGTGGAAGTATGGATACTACTGCTCACAGGCATATCACAAGTATAAATCAAATATAAAACTGGTCACAGTATGCTCCCCTGTGGCACACCGGATGAAATAGTTTTAGGCCTACTCGTAAAGTCTCCTTCCACAACAGTGAACTTACGGGAAATAATGTAACTTTCCAAAAGATTTAAAATGTTTATTGGTAAGTAAGTCTTCAATTTTAAAATTAGGCCTTCATGCCACACTTTATCAAATGCCTGCGAAACGTCAATAAAGAGCGCAGAACAATACTTTTTTTCCTCAAAAGTTCTTCTTATAAATTGAACCAATCTGTGAGTTTGATCAATGGTGCTATGCTGACTTCTAAAACCAAATTGATGGTCTGGTATGCACCCTCTACTAATTAGAATTGGGGACAATTTTGTTTTGAGCAGTTTTTCGAACAGCTTTGACATAGTTGATAGTAGACTTATTGGCCTATATGACTCAGCCTTGGTTAGATCTTTGCCCGGTTTTGGAATCATTTTAACCTTGGCAAGCTTCCAGCTGTGTGGATAATACTCCAGTCGTAAAATGGCATTAAATATGCATAATAGGATTCTCATTGCAATACGAGGCAAGTTCATAAGCATCTGGTTACTAATTCCATCAATACCCGGAGCTTTCTTCGGGCTTAGTTCGGCAATTAATTTTTGTAAATCACGCGTCTTAAACTTTATGTGTTGAGGGGGTAGAGCGACTACATTCGGCAAATCAGCAACACCAGTACATATGTTTGGCGTAAAAACGGATTTTAAGTGCTCAGCAAATATTTTAAATTTTTCAGTATCGCTTCTTGCCCAACTTCCGGTATATGTGCGTAGAGGTGGCTTATACTCAGTGGGTGTTTTAAGCTTTCTAGCAGCGCACCACAAAGAGTAATTAGACGCTGGTGTGACATCAAGACCTTCCAGATAATTTTTAAGAGATGCAGTTTTTTCAGATGCAAGCAACTCTTGGAGTCGTTTAGTGCACTCTTTAAATCTGATTTTATTTTGTGGTGATCTGTGCTGTTGCCATTCCCTTCTAGCTCTTCTTTTTTCACGTACGTGACGTTCAATGTCTGTAGAATCAATTTTATTAAACCCAGTCTGCGGATGGGAGATAGTGGCATGTTCAGCAGCCTGTTTAATATTCTCGCTGAGATTGGCAATGTTAGATTCAATATCATCGGATGTTCTAAGCGTAATGTTTTCCGTACAATGACTTCTGAGATATTTTTTGAACCGCAGCCAATTAACACGATTGATCATCTTCACATATGGGTCAGGTAAGTTACTTCTTAAGGGACTACAAATTGTAATGATCGTCGGAGAGTGATCGGACGAAAGATCAAGAGAAGCTTGAACTTGAATTAAATCCCTAGAGATATTTTTTATGACGCCAAAATCTATAACATCCGGAATTTTTTGTATGTCAGTAGGCCAATAAGTGGGCTCCCCACTCGACATGACCTCCAAGCCCATTTTTGAAATAGTGTTGAACAATGCTCGACCTCTGGGGGTAATAAGACGCAAGCCCCAGAACGTATGCTTAGCATTGTAGTCGTCAGCTGCTACAAAACAAGGTCCAAGAGATTTGTAGAAATCCTCATATTGATTCTCAGTAATTGAAAATCTGGGAGGAGAGTAAATTGATGATATAACAAAATTTGTACAAAAACTTTCAATGCCAACATTTGTTGCTTGTAGGTGTTCTTTACAAATGTTATCAAGAACATAGTGCTTGAGTCTTGACCTTATTAGAATTGCTGATCCACCGCAAGCTTTTCCTCTAGGGTCCTTTGTATCATATATAGTGCAGCCATAAATTTTAAAAAGACTTCTCGAAGTCAAATGAGTCTCAGATACTAACATTACATCAATATTTTTTTCCGTGAGGAAGTGCTCAAGTTCATTTTTTTTTAAATATTTTTAAATTATAAATTGGATGCGTCTCATTTTTTTTAAATTTTATATCATTAGCTCAAGTTCAACACGAAATAGGTGTTGGGGAATCTTCTCTCTGTTTATTATATTGGACACATTTTTTACATTTGGAACAATGTGAAATTTATTCTCACCAATGACCGAAATTAATTTTTTAATAAGGGCATTTGAATTTTTTTGTCTCAAATAGATTGGTGACGGCTTGGATATTTTATTCGAGGATACCTCGGGTTTGTCGTTGTCATCTTGCAAAATTTTAAAGCGGTTTTGGCGATTAGTTGAGGCTGCGCTGTTATCCCTAGACATTTTTGGAGCAGATGAAATTTTTGAAGAATTCGGTCTTCGCTCACGCTTTACCACGGTTATCTATCTGTCCATTCCGACTTGTACCTTGAGTTTCGAGCCGCTGTTATCTGTAGTGATAACTTTGTTAAGTGATGAACACGAGCCTGTAGGGGATGATATTACTGGCTTATATGAAGTACTAGGCAACTGTAATGTTAATGCATCATTACTATTTGGCATTGGACAAAGCGAAGTTGATCGCTGACGAAAAATTGCTTTGACGTTAAGAAAAGACTTTCATGAGATTTATTATTTATATTTTTTTCATTGAGTTTCAGAACTCACAGTAAAATAAGCAATTCTGCCGTTAGAACTCACTTCAAATTTTTTTGTATTTGAGGCACTCATACAAAGAATTCCTCAAGGGATATTCGTTTGTGTTTTTTTTTTGTTTGCGGTCTTTTTTTGTTCTTGTTATTTATGATTGTTTATTTGTTTATAGGTACACATATATAGTATTCCTCAACATCACTTTGTTTAATTTTTTTTGTTTGCGGTTTTTTTGTTTTTGTTATTTTTAGTATTTAAAAATATTAGCAAAGCATAAAGCTTATTTATTTAAGACAGTTACGAATAATATGTACTACGAATATTTTTTGTTTGTTTAATTTTTTGTAAGTAAGAAAAATTCCGCTAATCGACTTTTCGCTATGAAGGTACCACGAATATATGAATGTACTTATATATTTATATATGACTATGTATGAATTCATGTATGGAAATATATGGGATTAGACATGGCAAAACTATTATACATATATGAACTAATGTATGGACTATTATACATATTAAATGTATTATAATATATGAGCTCATATATAGAACTTTAATTATGAAGCTCTTCATATGTGGATCCATATATAGAAATAAGATTTAATATATGGAGCTATATAAGAATGTATGCATGCATGATATCTCACATCGTTTTTGCAATCAAAAAGGCTTGGTATTTTATCACTGGTGAATTGGAAATCCATTAGAAAATACATACGGTATGCAAAGTTTACATGCGTACCCTCAACGTTTAAAAAGGAAAAACAAAAAAAAAACCATTCTTGTATGATTTTATACATTTTGGCCCCATTTAATATATCAAATAATCAAAAGGATAATCAAGTCATTAATTTTATAGAAAATAACAAAATTCTTTAGATAAGAAACAAAGTTCATATTACTGCAAAAAATTATATTGAAAACTATTGTTAGACGGATTAGTTTTTCTTTTATAATTAATTGCATTAGTTTTTAACCTGATTTCTAAAATTAAATTTAATGTACGAATATAATTTTTGTGTTTTTTAAATAATTGATTGGCCTTTTGATTTAAAATGATGAATTAAACGACTTTTATTTCGTTTTTCATTATTTTTCCAAACAAATGCTTCATTAAATGCAACCTCCCTGTTCAAAATCTAAAAAAAAGTACCCAGCTAAAAAATATGTATGGAGCATATATGATATCCCATATATGGTTCGGATCCGAAAAATGAGGGTATATGGGCATATATGATAATATAAGTTCATACATTTTAATACATGAATGTGTATTCCCTATATAGTATGCAAAGTTCATATTGATTCAACAAGCGCACTGCTGTGCAATAAATCAAATTATTAAAATTATTTTTTTATAAAATTTTGTACAGAAAGGTTGTGTTTAATGAAACATTTGTTAGAACAACAAAATAATACAAAACGAGCTAAAAAACATTTCATTCGACATTTTAATACAAAATGTGAATCGATTATAAAAAAACACAAAAAACACACATTCGTACACAACATATAATCAGATTAAAAACTAGTGCAATTATAAAAGAAAAATTAATCCGTTTTATACTAACACTAGTTTTTAATATTATTTTTTTGTAGTTATACATATGAATTTTGTTTCTTAAATATATGTACATATCTGAGAATTCCGTTACTATTTATAAAATTAATAATAATTTAATGGCTGAATTATCTTTTTGATTATTTGATTTATTAAATAGTCACACAATATATAAAATCCCACAAGTACGATTTTTTGGTAGCACGAGTTTTTATTTTTTAAACCTTGAGGCTCTACGCATATTAACTTTGCATCCGCTTATGTATTTTTTAACAGACTTCCAATTCACCAGTGATTAAAAAGAGGGAAAAAATCGAATTAACAAAATTTAATCTTTTTTGATTGCAAATGCGATCTTATGTGATATATCATGTATGCCTACATTTTTATATGTATGTCACCATACATAAAATCTTATTTCTATATATGAATCACATATGAAGAGCTTCATAATTACAATTTCCATATATGAGTTCATATATTATAATACATTTCATATATTAGTCCATATATCAATTCATATATAATGGTTTTGCCATCTATGATACCATACATTTCCATACATGAATTCATACATATTCATATATATTTATATAGATTCATATATTAAAAATATATGGACCATATATAATTTTTTTTAGCTGGGTAATTTTAGTAATTTAATTTATTGCACAGCAGTGCGCTTTTGTGAATCAAGAGAGTATGGTCGGGTTTCCATCTGAGTGCCATGTCCCACACAAGCGTAAAAAAAGCGTAACCACTAATTACTATTGAAAAACAGTTTGATTCAGATACATATTTATTAAGTTAAGTAGTTTCATACATAACTAATAGATAATTTTATGGAATACAAGTAGATTGTTAATGGCGGAGGACGACATGTTTTGGGAATTCAAAACCGGGAAAAAATAAAACCTAGGGCAACCCTGTTACAAATGGGGGGATTTTGGGGATTTTCATGCTGAGAGTTTCTTGGCTATGTGTGTGTGTGTGTGTGTGTGCGTGAGTTTGATTCTTTGTTTATGTGTATGTATACTTGTGTGCCCAGCTTTTGTTGTTATTGTAGAGAAACGTTGTGCGTACAGTGCATGGTTGTATGTATATGTGGGGTGTTGTATGTGTGTATGTGTGTGAGTTTGATTCTTTCTGTGTATGGGAATGTATGTACACTTGTGTGTACAGGTTTTGTTGTTATTGTAGAGAAACGTTGTGCTTACAGTGGATGTATACATACAGTATATGTATGTGTGGGATGTTTGTGTATGTATGTGTGTGTGTATATGTGTGCGTTTTTGTATTTAATTGTATGTTTGTCGGTCTCAGATACTTTTGTCGTAGTGGCAGACAATCATTATACCCAGTAGGAAATGTCGATGGTGAAAATGTACTGAGTCGCTTTTGACTTTGTCACCAGTACTACTATATAATTATATCCCATTCAATAATTTTCACTATAGACATTTAGCATATGCTTGTCATTTAAAATCTACTAGTAACACTAAAACAATTGAATAGGTATGACTACGTGGTTCTTATTGGAACGTAGAGACATACCAACCAGACAGTTAGTTACTGTTATATTTCTATAATTTATGTACATACAAAAAGGTATGTATGTATATTGACAAGTTGTTGCAAAATCTTTCCTTTTTACTGACAGATAGAATAAAAGGTATTATACTATAATGGTCACTAGAATTTTAGTGTTGACACAAAGACACTTGATCCCTGTCTGACTGCAGGGTAGTGACAACGAATTCGTGTGTATGTAGAATCATTATTTTTGTTGTTGTGAGTTGTCGTTGCTATGCATATGTATGGTTATTGTGCTCGTATGTATGCATAAATTTTTTTATTTCTGGGGAAATATTCTAGTAGCTGCAGATAGTGGCAACCCTGATATCTGCTGAAAATGGAAGTGGAGAGGGAATGTATTTGATAATGTATGTACATATATGTTTTTGGAGTAATGTACGTGATCGTATGGTGGGAGACGAAGGTGATGTTATGAAATCTTCGTTTATTTATTTAAGAAATATTGTTTCGGATTTCATGACAGAGGAGTTTGAATTGCATAATATTATAAAATTTCATTATGTATGTATGTTTGTGTATTACGTGATCACTTCTTTGTGTATGTGTGTGCCAGTATGTAAATGATTTTCTCGCGCTGATATTTATATGTAGGTAGAAATAAATTGTTTTCAATATCGACATTTGGTACTATAAAATACTATCATATATCTGAACTTCCCTAATCCTAGTATGTTTTTATACATTAACGAAGGTTTATTCATATTGAAATTTCTTATTTCAATACGGAAAAATATTAATTTACAGTATTCATTTATTAAACTCATTAGTTTTTAGGTATTTCAATATACATTTTCTATTATATTGAAAATTATTGAATTAATGTGAAGCATTCTTATTTTTAAGCTGCACATTTTCACTGAGTGTATTGATTGCTTATCTATACATTGTGCTCTGACTAAACGACGCTTCATATATTTTCATGATGTAGATATGTAAGTATGATTGTTAAGATCTAATAAATACTTGAGCATTGCATGCAAATAATATTGGAGTATGTGGGCCAATCTAGATGAAACAGTCTAGTTAAATCATAGTCTCATGTAATGCAGTCAGGGATCATATCGTTTTCATACAACCATTCAATGCTGCACGATAAATATTCGTGTTTAAACGAATATGATCGTTCTTCTTAGGCACTCACAAATTGTATGCGAGTAGGCTATAACTATTCCATATGGGGTAGTTTTTGGGGTTAGCCCGATGTAATGCAACGTTGTACCATGTGGTCCAACCCCAGGACATCGCAATGTTAAATCGACCACCTTTTTTTCATATATTTGGAGTAGTTTTGGAGTACTCCAACTCCTCTTTGGACTAGTCCTTACATGCATGTATGGACTAGTCGCATTATCTGCAGGGTTGATAAGAAATTTGATATGTATACATACAAAATTGATTTTATGTGTGTATGTATGTATGTATGTATGTACGTACATACAAATAAGAGTACAACTCAATCTTTGAATTCATTTTTTTTTTGTCTTGTGATATCTTTTTGTTGTGCATTATCTGAAATTAAAAACGTTGTTTTATCTGCATTTACTTAAAAGTTTGTGAAGATTTTCTGTTTTAAGTAAAACTGAATTCCTGAAGATACATACTCTATAGTAATAGTAACTATAATAGAAATATTTCTTATACTTAATTTACATTTTTTTAAAGTTGATGTAATGTTAGTTAGTCTACGTTTGACATTTTTGGGGGTATGCAATTTTTTCTAACTATAGCCTGTTTTCTTCACTTTCTACATTTATTTTTGGAAATCTTGCATTGGTTTTTTATAAAATTTATAAACATTTTTAAATGAAACTGATCCGGCACTCCAGCTTAGATACTGATAGTGTTTTTTTCTTTTGTTTTTTGTTACTCAACTTGCTGTTTATTTTTTATTGATAAACATTTAAAATCAAAAGGGAGTTTTATATGTATTGAAATTATTATTTTCATAATTGTTGAAAACAATCGCTACTTCTTTTGCGATGAAATCATTTGAATTACTTTTGAAACCTTACATGTTTATAAAAATTATGTTATTTTCTATATTGCTTAATTTATAAGACTTTTAGAATTTGTCTTTTAGTGGTTATATATTCTATTATGTGATCATGAATACGAATGCAGTAAGCTGATGTGTTTGCTTACTGTTTCAAATTAAAATTTTATTCAATTAAATAAAAGGAGCTTTTTTCTTAAACTCTGATGTAGTTAGAAGCGCTGGAGATTCTTTCATATAACAGCTTTCTTGGAATTTTAGATACATATAATATAGAATTGGATAACATTTATTTTTAATTTTTATGTTAAGAAGTACGGATATGAGACTGAATTTAAATGTACTTTTAAATTAGTTAAATCATAATGAACAAACATATTTTCTTCTTTAATAGCGATCAACAGAAAACGAACTCGTTTTCATATAATTTAGGTATACCCTTGCGACGGCTCCTCTAGGATACAAGATGACTTTGTATGACGAAATTTCTGTTGCTTTATACTGATAATATTTTTACATTAATAAGGTACATATACATATGTTTATTTTATGAAGGGTGAGCACCTATGGATTTTATTTAATGTTCTATATGATTTTTTTTTTTTTCATTTTATTAAAGTTCAGCGTATTGTATATATATTTCTGAAATGTTTAAGTGTGTTTTGTGTGCCCATCGGAGAGAGTGTACGTATTAGTTGGTCAGTCAGTCTCTATTTTTATTTATTTTATTTTTTTTTTCTTCTAATGTGCCACTCCTTTTTCCAGATTTTACTACTTGGAATAGAGAATTTTTGTATAATTTTTTGCTGGGTATATACATTAGGTATGTAGAAATTATTTTAGATACAAAGAAATGCATGTTTAATAAACAACTATTGTATCAAATCGAGCTCAAATAACTCAGTTACCTCTACCAGCAATTCACCGTTGGTGTTTTCATAAAGTGTTAGAAACAATGAAATATCTATGTTTTGAGAGAATTGTTCCCCTCAAGTATTTCTACATGAGGTTTGAGGGGTCAATCACTGTCGCATTCATATGTAATGATTATTCACTTAAAAAAGGTCATCATCACCATCAATCATCTCCGTATACAATACATTCATGAGTTGGGTTGATCCAGATACAATTGCTGTCTCATCACCTTCTAACAGCTTTATATATTTTGCTAGTATGCATGCCTTAGCATGCTTCTATAGATAGTGACGTAAGAGTCCGAGATGTAGAGTGTTACAATTAAAAATCTTTACTATTAGAATTTACCAGTTCGCTCTTTTGAATTTTTACAAAGTAGATACATATGTATGTATTTCATTTATCACAAAATCATAAAATTTCTTTGCTTACAAAATTGTATGACGTGAGATTTTTTTTTTCGAAATTATACATGTTTCGGCATGCTTTCATTTTTTTTTTCTATAAATTTATGTAATACTCATACAGATACAGATATAAAGTAAGATCTGTTTACTGTATATTTTAAAATTTATGCATGCTTCAGCATGATTCTAGTTGAAGCGTATATTCATTCACTAAGTTTGTTTGATACTTATTCATACACATGTACATTCTTAAAGATTGGATATCAAAGTCCAATTTCCGTAGTTTATCTATATTTTCTAAAGATCTGATAGCTAAAGAAATAAATAGAGTGAAGATCTTCTATAATAATCCCATTTTCATATTGTAAAATTTTGCGTGCTAGCGCTTTCGATGGGAAAATATACATACAACTTTATAAAAAGTGATAATATGATGTGCTGCAGAATATTGCACTGAAGTTTTAGCAATATTTCATTCAGACCAACAAGTTTAGAGAATTCCACTACATTTAGTTAATTATCTTTCTTAAGACCCATCATTCCTAATCAATCCTACAAAAAACAACACAAACTAGATTTTTCGTTTTAATTTTATTTTTATTTTTATTCAATTCAACATTTTGTACATCTTTAAATTACTTTATACTATATTAAGCAGCTTTTTCTCATTTGTTGAGTAAACTTTAATCGGAAGCATTTTAATGGTGAGATGAATTTTTCTATTTTATGCACTAAGTAAATCTTTTTATATACCAATCCACTTATATGAACCATTAAAGCTAATTCTTTTCACATCATTCCTTTTAATGCTCAATTAAATCATTGTACTATTGATGCTTTCATAATGCTATATGTTGAGTAGTGATTAATGTTGTATTTATGCATTAATTTTCCAAAGTGTTTGTTGAAAAATTCTTTGCCATCATCTGTTTGTAAGTTTTTTTGGTACTCGTACCACTTCAAAAATATTTTCCATTCCCTTGGTTTTTAGAGTACAGCTTTTATTTTCAGCTGTACTAAACTTTGAGAATGTGTCAATTACAGTCTTCAAAAATCAACAATTTCTATTTTCTGTAGAATAGTTCTCCATTTCACCTAACTTAGCTCCATAAAACTTCATATATTCCTTTCATTGCATCTCTACAAGCACAAACAATTGTTGAGATTTAATATGGAGTTCGTTTACTAAATTTCTTTTTAAAGACATTGAGTTGTTTCACAGATTTTTTCAAAAATGTTGTGATCTACATCTTGCACTTTCAGCTATTTATAATTACTAACATGTAGTTAATTTTCTAATCTATATATTTAACCGTAAACTCTTCAATTTGTTTTTAATTATTTAATTTTTAGAATTGCTTTTTCAATTTTATAACTGTCTTCTTTCTCTAATTTTATTTCACGTTGTAGTTCCTCAATTTGCATTTAAATATATTCTTGAATATTAATGCTGTAAGCTATATTATTAATTTGTCTTGTATTTTATCTTCATTCAGTTTGAGGTAACTATTACAATAGTTTGTATCTAATTCATTTATGCCTTCCAATACTGATAAGTCAGTATAAATGTCTTCAGATTTGGAAGTCTATGAGTAAAATCATCGTCATCATCATTTTCAGTATTAGCATCATTAAATATGATGGTATTATCAAATATTGTTCCTTCTACTAGTTTCTTTGGGGTACTTGTCTATATCTTGAGTGAAGGTTTCTCAGGCTTTAAACTTGTATATTTTCAACTTCTGTCTTGATTTTACTTTCTTCTTTCATAAGAATTCTTTTAATATTTTTTGAACTATTTATGAATTCTTCTGTTATAGGTTTAAATGTATCTTTTAGTTGTTCACTTATATCTATTTCACCAGTTTTTTACTACGAAGCTTTTTCTTCAACACATTTCTTGTCAACACCAACTGTTTTAAAATTTTCTCATCCATGGTTGCTAAGGGCAAATAACAGGTATCAGCAATCAGATCAGCTTTTCAGGACCTGGTTTGGTTTTCAGATCAGCTTTTCAAGACCTGGTCTGGTTTTCAAATCAGCTTTTCATGACCTGGTCTGGTTTTCAGATCAGCTTATCAGGACCTGGTCTGGTCTTCAGATCAGCTTATTAGCACCTGGTCTGGTTTTCAGATCAGCTTATCAGGACCTGGTTTGGTTTTCAGATCAGCTTGTCAGGACCTGGTCTGGTTTTCAGATCAGCTTTTCAGGACCTGGTCTGGTTTTCAGATCAGCTTTTCAGGACCTGGTCTGGTTTTCAGATCAGCTTATCAGGACCTGGTCTGGTTTTCAGATCAGCTTTTCAGGACCTGGTCTGGTTTTCAGATCAGCTTTTCAGGACCTTGTCTGGTTTTCAGATCAGCTTATCAGGACCTGGTCTGGTTTTCAGATCAGGCTATCAGGATCTGGTCTGGTTTTCAGATCAGCTTATCAGGAGCTGGTCTGATTTTCAGGTCAGCTTATTAGGAGCTGGTCTGATTTTCAGGTCAGCTTATTAGGAACTGGTCTGGTTTTCAGGTCAGATGAAATAACTAAAGTCTATCTTTTATTAGCAGTATTTTTTTTCTATAACGAAAATCGTTTAATTCAATATATTTGCTTATAATCAAAAATCCATATTTATCCTTCCAACACTCTACAAATTTTTTAAAACTTGTCAAAATTCATATTACTGCCAACATGAACCTTGTAAACATGCTTCATATTTTCCTCATCTTACTTAAACATTATAATTACATTTGCATTGTCTCTTATTAAATGCTTATAGCCATATTCATAAAAATTTTAAACAGTATTTCAAATGTTGTTTGAGCAAAATTCGCTAAAATTGTATTCATAATAGAATATTAGCGTAAAAACGTTTTTTAACTTGCGTAAATCACCAAATCTTAAAAATTAAATGCACCCATATTTAAAATAATTTTGAATTGACGTCGTTGTAGTTTTGCTTCTTGCTTATTTATATTTTTAACTTTGTCTGTATGTATGTATGTATGCATGTATTAAGAATTATGCTTATGTTTGGCACAAGTAGAATGAGTCATCATTATTCTGTCGCCCCGTAAAAAAAATATACACGTACACGTACATATGTATGTATATTATTCTGCTTTCCACATGCAACATCAGCAAATATCATAATTGAAATGTATTAAGCTTCATTACCAGAAAAAAATAAATGTATAATAACCCATTCTTTTAATTATGAAATTATGTAATTTCTTTAACTATTCATATTTGTAGTAGTATATAGATAATTTTAGTATAAATATATGTTTTTAAACCTCAGATAGTAGTAGGGAACTGGGCAACCGGCGTAGATTAAAATTTTTAAGTTTAATTACCAATAACCCCGACAAAGGACACCCAGAAATTATTACACAACCCAAATCACTGAAAGACTCAAATTTCCACGGTCATGCAGACAGACAGAGAGAGAGACAGACATACACTTAATGTAAACAAAAACTCCTTATGTTAAAAAAATAAGAGTGACTTATTGAACCACCCTCGAAAAATATTTAAAGGACTTATTGAACCACCCTCGTAGGTATCAAATTTCAAGAATTTTAAAATTTTCAAATTTTAATTACCCAAATTTAACAATTTCAGCAACAATTTCACAATTTCAGCCACAATTTAACAATTTCAGCCCCAATTAAAATTGTTAAATTGTTGGTGAAATTGTTACATTGTTGGTAAAATTGTTAAATTGTGGGCTGAAATTGTTAAATTGTGGCTGAAATTGTGAAATTGTTGCTGAAATTGTTAAATTTGGGTAATTAAAATTTGAAAATTTTAAAATTCTTGAAATTTGATACCTACGAGGGTGGTTCAATAAGTCCTTTAAATATTTTTCGAGGGTGGTTCAATAAGTCACTCTTATTTTTTTAACATAAGGAGTTTTTGTTTACATTAAGTGTATGTCTGTCTCTCTCTCTGTCTGTCTGCATGACCGTGGAAATTTGAGTCTTTCAGTGATTTGGGTTGTGTAATAATTTCTGGGTGTCCTTTGTCGGGGTTATTGGTAATTAAACTTAAAAATTTTAATCTACGCCGGTTGCCCAGTTCCCTACTACTATCTGAGGTTTAAAAACATATATTTATAATAAAATTATCTATATACTACTACAAATATGAATAGTTAAAGAAATTACATAATTTCATAATTAAAAGAATGGGTTATTATACATTTATTTTTTTTCTGGTAATGAAGCTTAATACATTTCAATTATGATATTTGCTGATGTTGCATGTGGAAAGCAGAATAATATACATACATATGTACGTGTACGTGTATATTTTTTTTACGGGGCGACAGAATAATGATGACTCATTCTACTTGTGCCAAACATAAGCATAATTCTTAATACATGCATACATACATACATACAGACAAAGTTAAAAATATAAATAAGCAAGAAGCAAAACTACAACGACGTCAATTCAAAATTATTTTAAATATGGGTGCATTTAATTTTTAAGATTTGGTGATTTACGCAAGTTAAAAAACGTTTTTACGCTAATATTCTATTATGAATACAATTTTAGCGAATTTTGCTCAAACAACATTTGAAATGCTGTTTAAAATTTTTATGAATATGGCTATAAGCATTTAATAAGAGACAATGCAAATGTAATTATAATGTTTAAGTAAGATGAGGAAAATATGAAGCATGTTTACAAGGTTCATGTTGGCAGTAATATGAATTTTGACAAGTTTTAAAAAATTTGTAGAGTGTTAGAAGGATAAATATGGATTTTTGATTATAAGCAAATATATTGAATTAAACGATTTTCGTTATAGAAAAAAAAATACTACTAATAAAAGATAGACTTTAGTTATTTCATCTGACCTGAAAACCAGACCAGCTCCTAATAAGCTGACCTGAAAATCAGACCAGCTCCTAATAAGCTGACCTGAAAATCAGACCAGCTCCTGATAAGCTGATCTGAAAACCAGACCAGATCCTGATAGCCTGATCTGAAAACCAGACCAGGTCCTGATAAGCTGATCTGAAAACCAGACCAGGTCCTGAAAAGCTGATCTGAAAACCAGACCAGGTCCTGAAAAGCTGATCTGAAAACCAGACCAGGTCCTGACAAGCTGATCTGAAAACCAAACCAGGTCCTGATAAGCTGATCTGAAAACCAGACCAGGTGCTAATAAGCTGATCTGAAGACCAGACCAGGTCCTGATAAGCTGATCTGAAAACCAGACCAGGTCATGAAAAGCTGATCTGAAAACCAGACCAGGTCTTGAAAAGCTGATCTGAAAACCAAACCAGGTCCTGAAAAGCTGATCTGATTGCTGATACCTGTTATTTGCCCTTAGCAACCATGGATGAGAAAATTTTAAAACAGTTGGTGTTGACAAGAAATGTGTTGAAGAAAAAGCTTCGTAGTAAAAAACTGGTGAAATAGATATAAGTGAACAACTAAAAGATACATTTAAACCTATAACAGAAGAATTCATAAATAGTTCAAAAAATATTAAAAGAATTCTTATGAAAGAAGAAAGTAAAATCAAGACAGAAGTTGAAAATATACAAGTTTAAAGCCTGAGAAACCTTCACTCAAGATATAGACAAGTACCCCAAAGAAACTAGTAGAAGGAACAATATTTGATAATACCATCATATTTAATGATGCTAATACTGAAAATGATGATGACGATGATTTTACTCATAGACTTCCAAATCTGAAGACATTTATACTGACTTATCAGTATTGGAAGGCATAAATGAATTAGATACAAACTATTGTAATAGTTACCTCAAACTGAATGAAGATAAAATACAAGACAAATTAATAATATAGCTTACAGCATTAATATTCAAGAATATATTTAAATGCAAATTGAGGAACTACAACGTGAAATAAAATTAGAGAAAGAAGACAGTTATAAAATTGAAAAAGCAATTCTAAAAATTAAATAATTAAAAACAAATTGAAGAGTTTACGGTTAAATATATAGATTAGAAAATTAACTACATGTTAGTAATTATAAATAGCTGAAAGTGCAAGATGTAGATCACAACATTTTTGAAAAAATCTGTGAAACAACTCAATGTCTTTAAAAAGAAATTTAGTAAACGAACTCCATATTAAATATCAACAATTGTTTGTGCTTGTAGAGATGCAATGAAAGGAATATATGAAGTTTTATGGAGCTAAGTTAGGTGAAATGGAGAACTATTCTACAGAAAATAGAAATTGTTGATTTTTGAAGACTGTAATTGACACATTCTCAAAGTTTAGTACAGCTGAAAATAAAAGCTGTACTCTAAAAACCAAGGGAATGGAAAATATTTTTGAAGTGGTACGAGTACCAAAAAAACTTACAAACAGATGATGGCAAAGAATTTTTCAACAAACACTTTGGAAAATTAATGCATAAATACAACATTAATCACTACTCAACATATAGCATTATGAAAGCATCAATAGTACAATGATTTAATTGAGCATTAAAAGGAATGATGTGAAAAGAATTAGCTTTAATGGTTCATATAAGTGGATTGGTATATAAAAAGATTTACTTAGTGCATAAAATAGAAAAATTCATCTCACCATTAAAATGCTTCCGATTAAAGTTTACTCAACAAATGAGAAAAAGCTGCTTAATATAGTATAAAGTAATTTAAAGATGTGCAAAATGTTGAATTTAATAAAAATAAAAATAAAATTAAAACGAAAAATCTAGTTTGTGTTGTTTTTTGTAGGATTGATTAGGAATGATGGGTCTTAAGAAAGATAATTAACTAAATGTAGTGGAATTCTCTAAACTTGTTGATCTGAATGAAATATTGCTAAAACTTCAGTGCAATATTCTGCAGCACATCATATTATCACTTTTTATAAAGTTGTATGTATATTTTCCCATCGAAAGCGCTAGCACGCAAAATTTTACAATATGAAAATGGGATTATTATAGAAGATCTTCACTCTATTTATTTCTTTAGCTATCAGATCTTTAGAAAATATAGATAAACTACGGAAATTGGACTTTGATATCCAATCTTTAAGAATGTACATGTGTATGAATAAGTATCAAACAAACTTAGTGAATGAATATACGCTTCAACTAGAATCATGCTGAAGCATGCATAAATTTTAAAATATACAGTAAACAGATCTTACTTTATATCTGTATGAGTATTACATAAATTTATAGAAAAAAAAAAATGAAAGCATGCCGAAACATGTATAATTTCGAAAAAAAAAAATCCTCACGTCATACAATTTTGTAAGCAAAGAAATTTTATGATTTTGTGATAAATGAAATACATACATATGTATCTACTTTGTAAAAATTCAAAAGAGCGAACTGGTAAATTCTAATAGTAAAGATTTTTAATTGTAACACTCTACATCTCGGACTCTTACGTCACTATCTATAGAAGCATGCTAAGGCATGCATACTAGCAAAATATATAAAGCTGTTAGAAGGTGATGAGACAGCAATTGTATCTGGATCAACCCAACTCATGAATGTATTGTATACGGAGATGATTGATGGTGATGATGACCTTTTTTAAGTGAATAATCATTACATATGAATGCGACAGTGATTGACCCCTCAAACCTCATGTAGAAATACTTGAGGGGAACAATTCTCTCAAAACATAGATATTTCATTGTTTCTAACACTTTATGAAAACACCAACGGTGAATTGCTGGTAGAGGTAACTGAGTTATTTGAGCTCGATTTGATACAATAGTTGTTTATTAAACATGCATTTCTTTGTATCTAAAATAATTTCTACATACCTAATGTATATACCCAGCAAAAAATTATACAAAAATTCTCTATTCCAAGTAGTAAAATCTGGAAAAAGGAGTGGCACATTAGAAGAAAAAAAAATAAAATAAATAAAAATAGAGACTGACTGACCAACTAATACGCACACTCTCTCCGATGGGCACACAAAACACACTTAAACATTTCAGAAATATATATACAATACGCTGAACTTTAATAAAATGAAAAAAAAAAAAAATCATATAGAACATTAAATAAAATCCATAGGTGCTCACCCTTCATAAAATAAACATATGTATATGTACCTTATTAATGTAAAAATATTATCAGTATAAAGCAACAGAAATTTCGTCATACAAAGTCATCTTGTATCCTAGAGGAGCCGTCGCAAGGGTATACCTAAATTATATGAAAACGAGTTCGTTTTCTGTTGATCGCTATTAAAGAAGAAAATATGTTTGTTCATTATGATTTAACTAATTTAAAAGTACATTTAAATTCAGTCTCATATCCGTACTTCTTAACATAAAAATTAAAAATAAATGTTATCCAATTCTATATTATATGTATCTAAAATTCCAAGAAAGCTGTTATATGAAAGAATCTCCAGCGCTTCTAACTACATCAGAGTTTAAGAAAAAAGCTCCTTTTATTTAATTGAATAAAATTTTAATTTGAAACAGTAAGCAAACACATCAGCTTACTGCATTCGTATTCATGATCACATAATAGAATATATAACCACTAAAAGACAAATTCTAAAAGTCTTATAAATTGAGTAATATGGAAAATAATATAATTTTTTATAAATGCGTAAGGTTTTAAAAGTAATTCAAATAATTTCATCGCAAAAAAACAAAAAAAAAAGCAGCGATTGTTTTCAACAATTATGAAAATAATAATTACAATATCAAACTCCCTTTTGATTTTAAATGTTTATCAATAAAAAATAAACAGCAAGCTGAGTAACAAAAAACAAAAGAAAAAAACACTATCAGTATCTAAGCTGGAGTGCCGGATCAGTTTCATTTAAAAATGTTTATAAATTTTATAAAAAACCAATGCAAGATTTCCAAAAATAAATGTAGAAAGTGAAGAAAACAGGCTATAGTTAGAAAAAATTGCATACCCCCAAAAATGTCAAACGTAGACTAACTAACATTACATCAACTTTAAAAAAATGTAAATTAAGTATAAGAAATATTTCTATTATAGTTACTATTACTATAGAGTATGTATCTTCAGGAATTCAGTTTTACTTAAAACAGAAAATCTTCACAAACTTTTAAGTAAATGCAGATAAAACAACGTTTTTAATTTCAGATAATGCACAACAAAAAGATATCACAAGACAAAAAAAAAATGAATTCAAAGAGTGAGTTGTACTCTTATTTGTATGTACGTACATACATACATACATACATACACACATAAAATCAATTTGTATGTATACATATCAAATTTCTTATCAACCCTGCAGATAATGCGACTAGTCCATACATGCATGTAAGGACTAGTCCAAAGAGGAGTTGGAGTACTCCAAAACTACTCCAAATATATGAAAAAAAGGTGGTCGATTTAACATTGCGATGTCCTGGGGTTGGACCACATGGTACAACGTTGCATTACATCGGGCTAACCCCAAAAACTACCCCATATGGAATAGTTATAGCCTACTCGCATACAATTTGTGAGTGCCTAAGAAGAACGATCATATTCGTTTAAACACGAATATTTATCGTGCAGCATTGAATGGTTGTATGAAAACGATATGATCCCTGACTGCATTACATGAGACTATGATTTAACTAGACTGTTTCATCTAGATTGGCCCACATACTCCAATATTATTTGCATGCAATGCTCAAGTATTTATTAGATCTTAACAATCATACTTACATATCTACATCATGAAAATATATGAAGCGTCGTTTAGTCAGAGCACAATGTATAGATAAGCAATCAATACACTCAGTGAAAATGTGCAGCTTAAAAATAAGAATGCTTCACATTAATTCAATAATTTTCAATATAATAGAAAATGTATATTGAAATACCTAAAAACTAATGAGTTTAATAAATGAATACTGTAAATTAATATTTTTCCGTATTGAAATAAGAAATTTCAATATGAATAAACCTTCGTTAATGTATAAAAACATACTAGGATTAGGGAAGTTCAGATATATGATAGTATTTTATAGTACCAAATGTCGATATTGAAAACAATTTATTTCTACCTACATATAAATATCAGCGCGAGAAAATCATTTACATACTGGCACACACATACACAAAGAAGTGATCACGTAATACACAAACATACATACATAATGAAATTTTATAATATTATGCAATTCAAACTCCTCTGTCATGAAATCCGAAACAATATTTCTTAAATAAATAAACGAAGATTTCATAACATCACCTTCGTCTCCCACCATACGATCACGTACATTACTCCAAAAACATATATGTACATACATTATCAAATACATTCCCTCTCCACTTCCATTTTCAGCAGATATCAGGGTTGCCACTATCTGCAGCTACTAGAATATTTCCCCAGAAATAAAAAAATTTATGCATACATACGAGCACAATAACCATACATATGCATAGCAACGACAACTCACAACAACAAAAATAATGATTCTACATACACACGAATTCGTTGTCACTACCCTGCAGTCAGACAGGGATCAAGTGTCTTTGTGTCAACACTAAAATTCTAGTGACCATTATAGTATAATACCTTTTATTCTATCTGTCAGTAAAAAGGAAAGATTTTGCAACAACTTGTCAATATACATACCTTTTTGTATGTACATAAATTATAGAAATATAACAGTAACTAACTGTCTGGTTGGTATGTCTCTACGTTCCAATAAGAACCACGTAGTCATACCTATTCAATTGTTTTAGTGTTACTAGTAGATTTTAAATGACAAGCATATGCTAAATGTCTATAGTGAAAATTATTGAATGGGATATAATTATATAGTAGTACTGGTGACAAAGTCAAAAGCGACTCAGTACATTTTCACCATCGACATTTCCTACTGGGTATAATGATTGTCTGCCACTACGACAAAAGTATCTGAGACCGACAAACATACAATTAAATACAAAAACGCACACATATACACACACACACATACATACACAAACATCCCACACATACATATACTGTATGTATACATCCACTGTAAGCACAACGTTTCTCTACAATAACAACAAAACCTGTACACACAAGTGTACATACATTCCCATACACAGAAAGAATCAAACTCACACACATACACACATACAACACCCCACATATACATACAACCATGCACTGTACGCACAACGTTTCTCTACAATAACAACAAAAGCTGGGCACACAAGTATACATACACATAAACAAAGAATCAAACTCACGCACACACACACACACACACACACACACATAGCCAAGAAACTCTCAGCATGAAAATCCCCAAAATCCCCCCATTTGTAACAGGGTTGCCCTAGGTTTTATTTTTTCCCGGTTTTGAATTCCCAAAACATGTCGTCCTCCGCCATTAACAATCTACTAATACAGCATGATTGCAAACTGTTTAAATCAATAAATACATGTCTGAATCAAACACTTTTTCATTAGTAATTAGTTGGTTACGCTTTTTTGGCCAAAATACACACAAGAATTGCCAGATGTAAACTCAGCCTATGAATATGAACTTTGCATACTGTAGAGGAAATATTTACTCATAAATGTATGAAAATTTATGAATATATATAATCATATCTGTGCATATACCCTCATTTTTCGGATCCAAGCCGTATATGGGATATCATACATGCTCCATACATTTTGTTTTAGCTGGGAAGCTCTTCATATGTGCATCTATATATAGAAATAAGAAGCAATATATTAAGCCATATAAAAATGTATGCATACATGATATCTCACATAAGATCGTTTTTGCAATCAAAAAAGCTTGGGTTTTATCACTGGCGAATTGGAAATCCATTAGAAAATACATACGGCATGCAAAGTTTATATGCGTACCCTCAACGTTTAAAAAAGAAAAACTTTTGTTACAAAAAAAAAAAAAACATACTTGTATGATTTTATATGTACATAGTGGATCAAAAAATCAAAATGATAATCCAGTCATTAATTTGATCGAAAATAAAAGACTTCTCTAGATAAGAAGCAAAGTGCATATTACTGAAAAAATTATACATACCCAGCTAAAAAAATATGTATGGAGCATATATGATATCCCATATATGGTTCGGATCCGAAAAATGAGGGTATATGAACATATATGATTATATATATTCATACATTTTAATACATGCATGTGTAAATATTTCCTCTACAGTTCATATTCATACTCTCTTGATTCATAAAATCGCATTGCTGTGCAATAAATTAAATTACTATAATTACTTTTTTTTATATTTTGAACAGGGAGGTTGTATTTAATGAAACATTTCTTTGGACAAATAATGAAAAAAGAACTAAAATTCATTTCATTCATTATTTTAAGTCAATTATTTAAAAAACACAAAAATCATATTCGTACATAAAATTTTTTCTAATGGATTTCTAACTCACCAGTGATAAAATACTAACCTTTTTTGATTGCATAAATGATCTTATGTGAGATATCATGTATGCATACATTCTTATATGGCTCCATATATTCAATCGTATTTCTATATATGGATCCCCATATGAAGACATTCATAATTAAATTTCCAGATATGAGCTCATATATTATAATACATTTCATATATAAGTCCATATATTAGTTCATATATAATAGTTTTGCCATGTATAATCCCATACATTTCCATGCATGAATTCATACATATTCATATATAGTATGAATATATGGACCATATATAATTTTTTTAGCTGGATATTGAAAAATATTGTTAAACGGATTATTTGTTCTTTTATAATTATTTGCCTTAGTTTTTAATCTGATTTCTTAAATTAAATTTTATGTACGAATATGAGTTTTGTGTTTTTGAAATAATTGATTAAACTTTTGACTTAAAATGATGAATAAAATTACTTTTAGTTCGTTTTGAATTATTTGTCCAAACAAATGTTTCATTAACTACAACCTCCCTGTTCAAAATCTAAAAAAAAGTAATTTTAGTAATTTAATCTATTGCACAACAGTGCGATTTTGTGAATCAAGACAGTATGAATATGAACTTTGCATACTGTAGAGGTAATATTTACACGTACATGTATGAAAATGTATGAATATATATAATCATATATGCCCATATACCCTCATCTTTCGGATCCGAACCATATATGGGATATCATATATGCTCCATACATATTTTTTTTAGCTGGGTATGTACATGCACGACTAAAACAAAATTACAACACCAAAAAACACATGCATTTTGTTGGTATAAACAAACGTATAATTGTCAGAAACAGATGCCTTTTGTTTTTAAAAAATAACAATTACAGGGTAACTAAGTACAATTGCAGACGCGGCATTCATGAATGATTATAGTCATTCAGTGTTGCCAATATGCGTGTATTAACACAGAGTGTGCAATTACTCTCATGTGTATGCCAGGTAATTAGATTCATGTAAAATCTGTGTATATATACTTCATCTTCTATTTTTATTTATTTTTGTTTTCATTTTAACCTACAAAAAACATGTGTAGTGTAATTTTCTTCTATATGTAATTGGAAACAAAACAAAGTTTGGCAACTATTTCTATTGTATACATTAACAGGCTGGGCTTGTGCATGTATGTACCTGTTATAATTATATCATGGCACACGCGAGATACTATGTAAATAAATTTGCAAAGTTTTTTCAATCCTAATATACATATATTGTGTTGTTCAATATTTATGGTTTATAATCATACTTTAGAAAAAGTTGTGTAAGAAAAGAGTTTCTCACGCATTATTTAAAACTGATTGTGAATTCACATTTTATAAACATTATAAACGAAATTACGAAAATCTTAAAATTCACTACTTCTGTAAGTTATTCTCAATTTGTATTGCATTTTGATTATTGTGTGTTATACTGGGTAAAAAAAATGTTTTAACTACATAAAACAAATAAAAGTTCAATTTACAATTAGAAAAATATGTTGTTGATATACATAAAAAACAAATATATTTGGATATACATAAAATGACACAGAAAACTCTACATACCCCCCGAAAAAATACGTTTTATGCAAGATTTTAAATTTCTTATTAACAAAATTCCTGGCGTATCATTCCTTGTAAAAAATAAAATTATTTTAAAACAAATAATTTAAAAAAAAGAAAATACTTATGAAAAAATTTAAAAAAATTCAGTATTTAACAGAGCTGTGTAGCTCATGAACGAACGGGTTAAATTGAACGAATCACTTAATTGAACGAACTGATCCGGTGATTTTACTGAACGCTTTTGGATCAGTAGTGTACCGCTCGATGTTTCCGTTCATTCAGTTTGTGTTTCAAGTCTTTTACGTCAAATTTGCTTTCGTTCATAGTAGTAGGGAACTGCCGGTTCTGGACCAATTAAAATTGTTAAATTGTTGCTGAAATTGTTAAATTTGGGTAATTAAAATTTGAAAATTTTAAAATTCTTGAAATTTGATACCTACGAGGGTGGTTCGATAAGTCCTTTAAATATTTTTCGAGGGTGGTTCAATAAGTCTGTATTTTTCCTAATGCCTACGGCATGCATGATAATTTTTCCTAATGCCTACGGCAATGCATGATAATTTTTTCAAATGCCGACGGCAATACATGATTATTTTTTTTTTTCCTAATGCCGACGGCAATACATACTTATTTTTCCTAATGCCTACGGCAATACATAATTATTTTCAAATGCCGACGGGAAAATCATGAAAATGATTTTTTCTAATACCAATGGTGAAATAGTGGTTATTAATTTTTCTTAATGTCTACGCAAAACATGTTTATTATTTTTTTCAAATGCCGACGGTAAAACATGATTATTATTTTTTTCAAATGCCGACGGCAAAACATGATTATTATTTTCTAATGCTCCCAGTGTTGCCATACTGTAGAAATTTGTTATCGTAATACTATATCAGTAATATCAGAGAAAGAAGGTTTGATGACTACTAGGTCATATGGTTTCATATGAATCATGGGAATGTGCTTGTGTGATTTCCTCACGCTAATAAATTCTTATAAAATAAAATAATTAAATAAATGAATAAAATAATTACATAAATTATTTTATTTATTTATAAAACGTTCTCATGTATGTGAACACCCCTAATGCTTGTGTGTGGGGGGTCCAGCTTGTTTGTCGCTGGTAAGCTTATATTCTGTTTATTTGTTTAAGAAATATATTTGTATGTAGGTATGTATGTGTGTATGATGCATGCATGCATGTATGTATGTATGTATGTATGTATGTATGTGTGTATGATGTTTGTATGTATGTATGTATGTATGTGCGATCGAAAGAACTTGTGCGTGGAATATTTTGTGGCTGTGTAGAATACATTTATATTTTGCAACGTAATCATTTTCTTTGGCTGCGATTATTTTAAAGCAGCAAGTTTCAACTAACTACAGTCATAAGCAGAGAAACAAAAAGTAAAAATTTGCAAGTTAGCAAAAATGCTAACTTCTCCTCCTCCTTCCCACTTCCTTCTCTTTCCTTTATGTAGTTTGTTTTTGAAATAAGAAAACACTTGTAGATTTTTTATTTTTCTATACATTTATTGTTTAAAGTTTTTTAAAATTTTATAATAATACATACATTAATATTTTAAAGAGTGTAAAAATTCATTTAAAGCAAGATATTTCTTTTGTTAGTAAAATAGCATTTTTTAATGCGCAAACACCAAGTTTATGATAATTACAATAAAAATATTCTGGATACTTAATCTCCATTTGTTTAAAGTTGATACAGCCTATATCCTCACGTTAAAAATTTTTCGGCATAAAATTTTTTCCAACCATCGTCTTTTCTCTTCACCTTTTACATAAATTTTAGAACATCTTGCGTTGGCTTTTAAAAAATTGCAAACGCTTTCAAAAGAAACTGATCCAGCAGTCCAGCTGAGGTGATGATAGTTTTTCGTTAGCCACTTTGCTTCTCTTTGCCTTTTTATTGATAAGCATTTAAAATCAAATGGTGGTTTTATAATGAAATTGTTATATTCATAATTGTTGAAAACAATCGCTACTTCTTTTGCGATGAAATCATTTGAATTACTTTTGAAACCTTGTACGTCTATAAAAATTGTGTTATTTTCCATATTACTCAATTTATAAGACTTTTCGAACTTGTCCTTTGATGGGTATATATTCTATTATGCGATCATGAATAAGAATGCAGTAAGCTGATGTCTTTGCTGCAATATTAGTTGCTGTTTCAAATGCTATTTTTATATCAATCGGTCCATTATTGAGTGATTCATTCTGATGACTGACATCTACTACAATAATAGGAGCTTTTGTCTTAAACTCTGATGCAGTTAGAAGCGGTTGAGATTCCCTCATATAGTAACTTTGTTGGAATCTTAGATACATATCATATAGAATTGCATATCGTTCATTTTTGAACTTTATGTTAAGATCATCATATGGATATGAGACTGAATTTAAATGTACTTTTAAATTAGTCAAATCACAATGAACAAACTTATTTTCTTGTTGAAAAGCAATCAATACAAAACGGGGGCGTTCTCTATTTGCAGCCAGTTTAACATTCCAAATATGGCTAGTACCTGTGTTTAATTGTGGATTAACATGACAATCCCAACTGCGAAATGCCATAGGTATAGAAGCACCATTGTTAATAATTTTTATCATATTCAATTTGCTAAAGTCGGATAATTGTACATGTGGGATTCTCCATGAGATGAGTGAAATTGTAAGTTTAGCTTTTTCAGTAGAAACACTCGAGCGTACAAGATCTTCATCATTCTTATTGCGCAAGAGTATCAATTCATGTTTTCCATTTAGTATAACTTTGTTGTAGTCTTCGGCGAATCCTAGAAGCATTTTTAGAGGTACATAAAAATTGAAAAATCCATTTTCAAGAGTGACATCGTCAATTTTGTTCCATCCAGCATTTTGCATCACATTGCTTTCTGTTGGTGACAGAGAAACCAAATTTTTTATAGTGCTTGTGGCTCCTAAATATCTTGTATGGTCAATTTCAATTCCATTGAGCTCATAGCGAATTTCATCAAATAGATATGCCACAAAGTTGTTTTTTAATAAAAAGTTCTCCGAAGAAGAAGAAGAAGATTTGGCCTTATTATCATCGACAACAAATCCCTCTACATAAATGTAGCTCTCACTGGGTAGCACATACAAATCTTGATTTTGTATTGAAATTCTAATTTCATCATTATTGTTGTAAGATTGTAAGTATGGTACATATGTATGATAGTCCTTTTTGATTATATTCTCATCAGACAAGGGTTTATCTAAGACATCTATTATTGAACTCATTTTGTCTTCAATTTAAAATTCAAGGACTTTAGAAAATTTTTATTTGATGTTGTTAGAGCTTTTTGTTGAGCTGGTCGCTTTAATGTTGTTGTTGTTGTTCTTGATGCTATATTTTTCAATGTATTTGTGTTGTATATTAGCATTATTTAGTTGGCCTTAAATGTATTCGTATTGTAATTTCCTCTCCTCGGAAATTAATTAAATCACCGTGTTGATCCAGTACGCGCAGCGCTAGTGAACTTATCTCTCTGGTGTTTACAGGTAAATAGATAAGATTTTTTGGAACCTCATCTATTTTATAGCCTGGAGGCACATTAATCGGAAATTCATGAAGTGTATGCGATTTCGAGTTATTCATATATGTGTTCATAGCGATACTACTTTCAATTCGCAAGAGATTCACTTTAAAAATATTAACTGGAAGATCTGAATAATAATATTTGTTTGGTGTTAGGATTTTGCTATTGAATCCTAAAAGTTTTCCAATTGTATTGTCTTTATTAAAATATACAAGATCCTTGGAACTATTAACTTTAACTTGCATTGTATTGTTATTGGCTTCAATAAAAATCTTATTTGCTGGGCAGAGTCGTTTGTATTCCTCTTCTATAAAATCAACTATATTATTTAATTCGTAAGATCCAATTGGTATTTCAATTATATGTTCCCCTATATGAAACATATTGTTGTAGGTGTCTACATTTGGAATACTGTTGTATGAATGAAAATCAGTTAGAGCACACTCATATGCACCATGTAATTCAATAGGAGGAAAGTAACTAGCAGATAGTTCTGATGAGTTAGAGCTCAGAGTAAGTGTTATTGACATTATAACAGTCTGATTACAATTAAATAATGTTTAGTACACAGTATGGTTTATAAGTATGATTTACATATTTTATTTAAAACTTTTTCTCATTTTAAAATTAACATTAGTTTCTTAATATTAATGCTATTGTTGTTGTTGCTATTGATGTTGTTGTTGTTTCTAATTTAGTTTTTCTTCCAACTATAATATTTCATCTTTACTTATCCAAGAATTATGTTGATTAGAAAATCCCAGCCATTTAACATATACTTCCTTCCCTTTAATTTTAAGAACCTTTTCAACTAGATATGTATTTGGAAATCTAGTTTTTGAAAGTTCCTCAGTATAGAAGCCACCTTTAATAGGATTGCCAAGATAGTCTTCTAATATGTATGTTGCAGGATTTGTATTTTGAACTCTTGTAATTGTGAAAATTTCTGTAGTCCAATTTGGAGTATAACCTTTTTCAAATGTGTGCTTATATTTGCTTATGCGAACATGATCTCCCACATTAAATTTTGACATTTTATACATTTTCAAATGACTGTATACTGTATTTAGCAGCTTTTCCTCATTTGTTGAGTTGACTTTAATAGGAGCCATTTTAATGGTACGATGAACTTTTCTATTGTATGCATTGAGTAAATCTTTGTATATATCAATCCACTTATATGAACCATTATAACTAAATTCTTTCCACATCATTCCTTTCAATGTTCTATTAAATCGTTCTACTATTGATGCTTTCATAATGCTTTCATATTAAGTAATGTTTAATCTTCTATTTATGTATGAGTTTTCCCAAGTATTTATTAAAAAATTCTTTAGAATCATCTGTTTGTAAGTTTTTTGGTACCCGTACCACTTCAAAAATATTTTCCATTGCCTTGGTTTTTAGAGTGCAGCTTTTATTTTCAGCTGTACTTTGAGAATGTGTCAATTACAGTCTTCAAAAATCAACAATTTCTATTTTCTGTAGAATAGTTCTACATTTCACCTAACTTAGCTCCATAAAACATCATATATTCCTGTCATTACATCTCTACAAGCACAAACAGTTGTTGAAATTTAATATGGACTTCGTTAACTAAATTCCTTTTTAAAGACATTGAATTGTTTCACAGATTTTTTCGAAAGTGTTGTGATCTACATCTTGCACTTTCAGCTATTTATACTAACATGTAGTTAATTTTCTAATCTATATATTTAACCGTAAACTCTTCAATTTGTTTTTAATTATTTACTTTTTAGAATTGCTTTTTCAATTTTATAACTGTCTTCTTTCTCTAATTTTATTTCACGTTGTAGTTCCTCAATTTGCATTTAAATATATTCTTGAATATTAATGCTTTAAGCTATATTATTAATTTGTCTTGTATTTTATCTTCATTCAGTTTAATGTAACTATCAACAATAGTTTGTATCTAATTCATTTATGCCTTCCAATACTGATAAGTCAATATAAATGTCTTCAGAATTGGAAGTCTATGAGTAAAATCATCGTCATCATCATTCTCAGTATTAGCATCATTAAGTATGATGGTATTATCAAATATTGTTCCTTTTACTAGTTTCTTTGGGGTACTTGTCTATATCTTGAGTGAAGGTTTCTCAGGCTTTAAACTTGTATATTTTCAACTTCTGTCTTGATTTTACTTTCTTCTTTCATAAGAATTCTTTTAATATTTTTAGAACTATTTATGAATTCTTCTGCTATAGGTTTAAATGTATCTTTTAGTTGTTCACTTGTATCTATTTCACCAGTTTTTATACTACGAAGCTTTTTCTTCAACACATTTCTTGTCAACACCAACTGTTTTAAAATTTTCTCATCCAGGGCAAATAACAGGTATCAGCAATCATATCAGCTTTTCAGGAGCTGGTCTGGTTTTCAGATCAGCTTATCAGGACCTGGTCTGGTTTTCAGATCAGCTTATCAGGACCTGGTCTGGTTTTCAGATCAGCTTTTCAGGACCTGGTCTGGTTTTCAGATCAGCTTATCAGGACCTGGTCTGGTTTTCAGATCAGCTTATCAGGACCTGGTCTGGTTTTCAGATCAGCTTTTCAGGACCTGGTCTGGTTTTCAGATCAGCTTATCAGGACCTGGTCTGGTTTTCAGATCAGCTTATCAGGAGCTGGTCTGGTTTTCAGATCAGCTTATCAGGAGCTGGTCTGGTTTTCAGATCAGCTTATCAGGAGCTGGTCTGGTTATCAGATCAGCTTATCAGGAGCTGGTCTGGTTTTCAGATCACCTTATCAGGAGCTGATCTGATTTTTAGATCAGCTTATCAGGTAACAGATCAGGCTATCAGGAGCTGTTCAGATTTTCATTTCAAGATATCTGAGTCAGATTTAGTTATCAGTGTACAAGTAGCTAGCCATTTATAACATTTATATACATAAAGTTTAAAGTCAGATGATATACGAAAAAGTAAAGTTTTATCTAGTAAAATTATTTTCTATAACGATCATCGTTTAATTCACTATCTTTGCTTATAATCAAAAATCCATATTTATCCTTTCAACATGCTTTTTATTTTTCTCACCTAACTTAAACATTAAATATACATTATGATGATCTCTTATTAAATGTTTGGTGATTCTGGTGTAAGTTTTACATAAGTAGAATGAATCAACATTCTTATCTCTCCCCATACAAAAATATGCTTCCCATACGCATCATCGTTAAATATCATATTGGAATTACTTTGGACTGAAATAACAGATTCACTATCGGTAAATTTTGTAATATATTATTGTTTTAATTGATGAAATTAATTTCTTTATATCTGGGGTGATATAAAGATTTTGAGTATAAATAAATGTTCTCAAAATTTAAGTCCATTAGGACTTTCTAGCAAGCCAATCATAGCGTTTTTTTTTCGCAATTTGACAGGTCAACTATTGTTGCACGAATAGAATTTGATATAAGGGAACTATGATTTATTTTTGAACTATCGTTCGATGAATCATCAATATTTCGTACCAAGAATTATTTATGTTGTTTTGACTAAGGGTATGAGTCAATATTTATAAAATCCATTTCATAAATATCAGCTCATGCTCATAGTCAAAACAAAGTATGCTTTAAGTGTTTAAAACCGGTATTACCATAAAAATGGTGGTTTTAAACACTTAAAATATACTTTGTTTTACTAACCGCATTTTATAACTAAATGCATTTCATAAATATTGACGCATACTCATAATCAAAACAGCATATAAATATCCTTTGTTTTGACTATGAGTATGAGTCATTATCTCTTATTATAAAAAAATAAAATAGTATGATTATATGATATCAGAAATCATGGTTTCTAATATCATATAACCATACTATTTGATTCTTTCTATAATAATAGATAATATTTATGAAATGCATTTATTTACAAAATGCGATTAGTAAAACAACATAAATATAGGACGGTATGAAATTTTGATGATTCATCAATATTTCGTACCAAGGTATTTTTAGGTTGTTTTTACTATGAGTATGCGCCAATATTTATGAAATGTATTTCATAAATATTATCTCTTATTATAGAAAAATTAAAAATGTAGCTATACGATATCAGAAAATATTTTCTGAAATCGTATAGCTATATTATTTTATTTGTCCTATAATAAGAGATAATGGCCCCTACTCATAGTCAAAACAAAGAATATTTTAAGAGTTTCAAATCAGTATTATCATACAAAATACTGATTTTAAACTCTTACAGCCTTATTTATAAAACTTATTAAGGCTTTGTAAAGGCTTTTTAAAACAAATTTTTTATAAAAATTTTTTCTTAAAAAGTCTTTATAAAGCCCTAATAAGTGTTATAAATAAGGCTGTTAAAATATACTTTGTTTTACTAACCACATTTTTGTAACTAAACGCATTTCATAAATATTGATCCATACTCATAGTCAAAACAAAGGATATTTTTATGCTGTTTTGATTATGAGTGTGGATCATTATCTCTTATTATAGAAAAAATAAACTAATGCAGCTATACGATTTCAGAAAATATTTTCTGATATGGTATAGCTGTATTAGTTTATTTTTTTATAATAAGAGATAATATTTATAAAATGTATTTAGCTACATAAATGCGGTTAGTAAAACAACCTAAAATACCTTGGTACGAAATATTGATGATTCATCGAACGATAGTTCAAAAATAAATCATAGTTCCCTTATATCAAATTCTATTCGTGCAACAATAGTTGACCTGTCAAATTGCGAAAAAAAAACGCTATGATTGGCTTGCTAGAAAGTCCTAATGGACTTAAATTTTGAGAACATTTATTTATACTCAAAATCTTTATATCACCCCAGATATAAATATCTGAAGAAATTAATTACATCAATTAAAATAATAATATATTACAAAATTTACCGATAGTGAATCTGTTATTTCAGTCCAAAGTAATTCCAATATGATATTTAACGATGATGCGTATGGGAAGCATATTTTTGTATGGGGAGAGATAAGAATGTTGATTCATTCTACTTATGTAAAACTTACACCAGAATCACCAAACATTTAATAAGAGATCATCATAATGTATATTTAATGTTTAAGTTAGGTGAGAAAAATAAAAAGCATGTTGAAAGGATAAATATGGATTTTTGATTATAAGCAAAGATAGTGAATTAAACGATGATCGTTATAGAAAATAATTTTACTAGATAAAACTTTACTTTTTCGTATATCATCTGACTTTAAACTTTATGTATATAAATGTTATAAATGGCTAGCTACTTGTACACTGATAACTAAATCTGACTCAGATATCTTGAAATGAAAATCTGAACAGCTCCTGATAGCCTGATCTGTTACCTGATAAGCTGATCTAAAAATCAGATCAGCTCCTGATAAGGTGATCTGAAAACCAGACCAGCTCCTGATAAGCTGATCTGATAACCAGACCAGCTCCTGATAAGCTGATCTGAAAACCAGACCAGCTCCTGATAAGCTGATCTGAAAACCAGACCAGCTCCTGATAAGCTGATCTGAAAACCAGACCAGGTCCTGATAAGCTGATCTGAAAACCAGACCAGGTCCTGAAAAGCTGATCTGAAAACCAGACCAGGTCCTGATAAGCTGATCTGAAAACCAGACCAGGTCCTGATAAGCTGATCTGAAAACCAGACCAGGTCCTGAAAAGCTGATCTGAAAACCAGACCAGGTCCTGATAAGCTGATCTGAAAACCAGACCAGGTCCTGATAAGCTGATCTGAAAACCAGACCAGCTCCTGAAAAGCTGATATGATTGCTGATACCTGTTATTTGCCCTGGATGAGAAAATTTTAAAACAGTTGGTGTTGACAAGAAATGTGTTGAAGAAAAAGCTTCGTAGTATAAAAACTGGTGAAATAGATACAAGTGAACAACTAAAAGATACATTTAAACCTATAGCAGAAGAATTCATAAATAGTTCTAAAAATATTAAAAGAATTCTTATGAAAGAAGAAAGTAAAATCAAGACAGAAGTTGAAAATATACAAGTTTAAAGCCTGAGAAACCTTCACTCAAGATATAGACAAGTACCCCAAAGAAACTAGTAAAAGGAACAATATTTGATAATACCATCATACTTAATGATGCTAATACTGAGAATGATGATGACGATGATTTTACTCATAGACTTCCAATTCTGAAGACATTTATACTGACTTATCAGTATTGGAAGGCATAAATGAATTAGATACAAACTATTGTTGATAGTTACATTAAACTGAATGAAGATAAAATACAAGACAAATTAATAATATAGCTTAAAGCATTAATATTCAAGAATATATTTAAATGCAAATTGAGGAACTACAACGTGAAATAAAATTAGAGAAAGAAGACAGTTATAAAATTGAAAAAGCAATTCTAAAAAGTAAATAATTAAAAACAAATTGAAGAGTTTACGGTTAAATATATAGATTAGAAAATTAACTACATGTTAGTATAAATAGCTGAAAGTGCAAGATGTAGATCACAACACTTTCGAAAAAATCTGTGAAACAATTCAATGTCTTTAAAAAGGAATTTAGTTAACGAAGTCCATATTAAATTTCAACAACTGTTTGTGCTTGTAGAGATGTAATGACAGGAATATATGATGTTTTATGGAGCTAAGTTAGGTGAAATGTAGAACTATTCTACAGAAAATAGAAATTGTTGATTTTTGAAGACTGTAATTGACACATTCTCAAAGTACAGCTGAAAATAAAAGCTGCACTCTAAAAACCAAGGCAATGGAAAATATTTTTGAAGTGGTACGGGTACCAAAAAACTTACAAACAGATGATTCTAAAGAATTTTTTAATAAATACTTGGGAAAACTCATACATAAATAGAAGATTAAACATTACTTAATATGAAAGCATTATGAAAGCATCAATAGTAGAACGATTTAATAGAACATTGAAAGGAATGATGTGGAAAGAATTTAGTTATAATGGTTCATATAAGTGGATTGATATATACAAAGATTTACTCAATGCATACAATAGAAAAGTTCATCGTACCATTAAAATGGCTCCTATTAAAGTCAACTCAACAAATGAGGAAAAGCTGCTAAATACAGTATACAGTCATTTGAAAATGTATAAAATGTCAAAATTTAATGTGGGAGATCATGTTCGCATAAGCAAATATAAGCACACATTTGAAAAAGGTTATACTCCAAATTGGACTACAGAAATTTTCACAATTACAAGAGTTCAAAATACAAATCCTGCAACATACATATTAGAAGACTATCTTGGCAATCCTATTAAAGGTGGCTTCTATACTGAGGAACTTTCAAAAACTAGATTTCCAAATACATATCTAGTTGAAAAGGTTCTTAAAATTAAAGGGAAGGAGGTATATGTTAAATGGCTGGGATTTTCTAATCAACATAATTCTTGGATAAGTAAAGATGAAATATTATAGTTGGAAGAAAAACTAAATTAGAAACAACAACAACATCAATAGCAACAACAACAATAGCATTAATATTAAGAAACTAATGTTAATTTTAAAATGAGAAAAAGTTTTAAATAAAATATGTAAATCATACTTATAAACCATACTGTGTACTAAACATTATTTAATTGTAATCAGACTGTTATAATGTCAATAACACTTACTCTGAGCTCTAACTCATCAGAACTATCTGCTAGTTACTTTCCTCCTATTGAATTACATGGTGCATATGAGTGTGCTCTAACTGATTTTCATTCATACAACAGTATTCCAAATGTAGACACCTACAACAATATGTTTCATATAGGGGAACATATAATTGAAATACCAATTGGATCTTACGAATTAAATAATATAGTTGATTTTATAGAAGAGGAATACAAACGACTCTGCCCAGCAAATAAGATTTTTATTGAAGCCAATAACAATACAATGTAAGTTAAAGTTAATAGTTCCAAGGATCTTGTATATTTTAATAAAGACAATACAATTGGAAAACTTTTAGGATTCAATAGCAAAATCCTAACACCAAACAAATATTATTATTCAGATCTTCCAGTTAATATTTTTAAAGTGAATCTCTTGCGAATTGAAAGTAGTATCGCTATGAACACATATATGAATAACTCGAAATCGCATACACTTCATGAATTTCCGATTAATGTGCCTCCAGGCTATAAAATAGATGAGGTTCCAAGAAATCTTATCTATTTACCTGTAAACACCAGACAGATAAGTTCACTAGCGCTGCGCGTACTGGATCAACACGGTGATTTAATTAATTTCCGAGGAGAGGAAATTACAATACGAATACATTTAAGGCCAACTAAATAATGCTAATATACAACACAAATACATTGAAAAATATAGCATCAAGAACAACAACAACAACATTAAAGCGACCAGCTCAACAAAAAGCTCTAACAACATCAAATAAAAATTTTCTAAAGTCCTTGAATTTTAAATTGAAGACAAAATGAGTTCAATAATAGATGTCTTAGATAAACCCTTGTCTGATGAGAATATAATCAAAAAGGACTATCATACATATGTACCATACTTACAATCTTACAACAATAATGATGAAATTAGAATTTCAATACAAAATCAAGATTTGTATGTGCTACCCAGTGAGAGCTACATTTATGTAGAGGGATTTGTTGTCGATGATAATAAGGCCAAATCTTCTTCTTCTTCTTCGGAGAACTTTTTATTAAAAAACAACTTTGTGGCATATCTATTTGATGAAATTCGCTATGAGCTCAATGGAATTGAAATTGGCCATACAAGATATTTAGGAGCCACAAGCACTATAAAAAATTTGGTTTCTCTGTCACCAACAGAAAGCAATGTGATGCAAAATGCTGGATGGAACAAAATTGACGATGTCACTCTTGAAAATGGATTTTTCAATTTTTATGTACCTCTAAAAATGCTTCTAGGATTCGCCGAAGACTACAACAAAGTTATACTAAATGGAAAACATGAATTGATACTCTTGCGCAATAAGAATGATGAAGATCTTGTACGCTCGAGTGTTTCTACTGAAAAAGCTAAACTTACAATTTCACTCATCTCATGGAGAATCCCACATGTACAATTATCCGACTTTAGCAAATTGAATATGATAAAAATTATTAACAATGGTGCTTCTATACCTATGGCATTTCGCAGTTGGGATTGTCATGTTAATCCACAATTAAACACAGGTACTAGCCATATTTGGAATGTTAAACTGGCTGCAAATAGAGAACGCCCCCGTTTTGTATTGATTGCTTTTCAACAAGAAAATAAGTTTGTTCATTGTGATTTGACTAATTTAAAAGTACATTTAAATTCAGTCTCATATCCATATGATGATCTTAACATAAAGTTCAAAAATGAACGATATGCAATTCTATATGATATGTATCTAAGATTCCAACAAAGTTACTATATGAGGGAATCTCAACCGCTTCTAACTGCATCAGAGTTTAAGACAAAAGCTCCTATTATTGTAGTAGATGTCAGTCATCAGAATGAATCACTCAATAATGGACCGATTGATATAAAAATAGCATTTGAAACAGCAACTAATATTGCAGCAAAGACATCAGCTTACTGCATTCTTATTCATGATCGCATAATAGAATATATACCCATCAAAGGACAAGTTCGAAAAGTCTTATAAATTGAGTAATATGGAAAATAACACAATTTTTATAGACGTACAAGGTTTCAAAAGTAATTCAAATGATTTCATCGCAAAAGAAGTAGCGATTGTTTTCAACAATTATGAATATAACAATTTCATTATAAAACCACCATTTGATTTTAAATGCTTATCAATAAAAAGGCAAAGAGAAGCAAAGTGGCTAACGAAAAACTATCATCACCTCAGCTGGACTGCTGGATCAGTTTCTTTTGAAAGCGTTTGCAATTTTTTAAAAGCCAACGCAAGATGTTCTAAAATTTATGTAAAAGGTGAAGAGAAAAGACGATGGTTGGAAAAAATTTTATGCCGAAAAATTTTTAACGTGAGGATATAGGCTGTATCAACTTTAAACAAATGGAGATTAAGTATCCAGAATATTTTTATTGTAATTATCATAAACTTGGTGTTTGCGCATTAAAAAATGCTATTTTACTAACAAAAGAAATATCTTGCTTTAAATGAATTTTTACACTCTTTAAAATATTAATGTATGTATTATTATAAAATTTTAAAAAACTTTAAACAATAAATGTATAGAAAAATAAAAAATCTACAAGTGTTTTCTTATTTCAAAAACAAACTACATAAAGGAAAGAGAAGGAAGTGGGAAGGAGGAGGAGAAGTTAGCATTTTTGCTAACTTGCAAATTTTTACTTTTTGTTTCTCTGCTTATGACTGTAGTTAGTTGAAACTTGCTGCTTTAAAATAATCGCAGCCAAAGAAAATGATTACGTTGCAAAATATAAATGTATTCTACACAGCCACAAAATATTCCACGCACAAGTTCTTTCGATCGCACATACATACATACATACATACAAACATCATACACACATACATACATACATACATACATACATACATGCATGCATGCATCATACACACATACATACCTACATACAAATATATTTCTTAAACAAATAAACAGAATATAAGCTTACCAGCGACAAACAAGCTGGACCCCCCACACACAAGCATTAGGGGTGTTCACATACATGAGAACGTTTTATAAATAAATAAAATAATTTATGTAATTATTTTATTCATTTATTTAATTATTTTATTTTATAAGAATTTATTAGCGTGAGGAAATCACACAAGCACATTCCCATGATTCATATGAAACCATATGACCTAGTAGTCATCAAACCTTCTTTCTCTGATATTACTGATATAGTATTACGATAACAAATTTCTACAGTATGGCAACACTGGGAGCATTAGAAAATAATAATCATGTTTTGCCGTCGGCATTTGAAAAAAATAATAATCATGTTTTACCGTCGGCATTTGAAAAAAATAATAAACATGTTTTGCGTAGACATTAAGAAAAATTAATAACCACTATTTCACCATTGGTATTAGAAAAAATCATTTTCATGATTTTCCCGTCGGCATTTGAAAATAATTATGTATTGCCGTAGGCATTAGGAAAAATAAGTATGTATTGCCGTCGGCATTAGGAAAAAAAAAAATAATCATGTATTGCCGTCGGCATTTGAAAAAATTATCATGCATTGCCGTAGGCATTAGGAAAAATTATCATGCATGCCGTAGGCATTAGGAAAAATACAGACTTATTGAACCACCCTCGAAAAATATTTAAAGGACTTATCGAACCACCCTCGTAGGTATCAAATTTCAAGAATTTTAAAATTTTCAAATTTTAATTACCTAAATTTAACAATTTCAGCAACAATTTAACAATTTTAATTGGTCCAGAACCGGCAGTTCCCTACTACTGTTCATGTTTGCTATTTATGTTATGTCTTTTTATTTGAGTTGAGTTTCTGTGTTTTAAAAGGTTTATGTACGTGTATACTAAATTCTATTTAGCATATATATATATTTATAGTTTTATTTAATATTCTTTTCACAAGAAGTATTTTTACTAGTGTTTCTTATAAAGTGTTTTTACAAAGTAAAGATGTTAGACCTTAACTGTATATATGTTTATACATACATTTCATTACCTCAATCTAAAATGAATTTGTAGTGCTTGAGATATTTTTTTTTTGTTCCGGTAAAATATTTTTGAGGACAAAATTTTAAATTCAACTTTGAGAAGTAACATTCAAACATTGATGAGCTTTTGATATATGTATAAATAGCGATAAAAGATTTACAATGCTTTTATTAATTATCGGAAGAAAAAAATAGTAAAACCAAACAAAAGTACATTTCTTAATCTTTATATTAAACTAAATATTAAGCCAAAATAAAATGCACAATATTCTAGTCGAAAGAACAAGAAATTATTTATAAAATGAATTTAAATATAATTTTTTAAATAAATAATTCAACTTTTTTTTAATAAATTCTTCAATTAATTCATTCGTATTATTTAAATACTCGTATATACAACCGATTTTATTATTCTTGCAAAATAGCATTGTTTCATACTGTCGTTCAAAAGTGAACGATTGAACGAACGGGCCAATTTTTTTGCTAATTGAACGAAAATGACCGGTCACTGAAAAGAACGATTTGGCACAGCTCTAGTATTTAATAAACAGAAAAGTACACAGAAAAAATTATTACAAATAATTTGCAAGCAAACGTGTGTTTTGAAATAAAGTTTAGTTTCAGTAAATATTTTTTACTGTTCCAGTAAATTATTTGTTCCAATTTTATTTTATGTAAAAAAAACTGTATAGAATGAAAACTATCTATATAAAGTAAAATTTGTAACAAAATTTTTTAGATTAATTTTTTTCGGTATAATTCATAAAAAATATTTTAGTTTTATTACAGGTTTATTTGACAAATTTCTCATAGAAGTATATCAAATAAGCGCTTAATAAACCTGAAATATTTTTTATTATAAGGAAGTTAATATTTAAATTTGTTATTTTTCAGCTAAATTTATTTTTATATATAAAAAAATTTGTTTGATTTTTTTTTTAATTTTTTCTGCAAATTATTTTATAGATATAAAAAACATTTTACTTGGTAAATAAAAGTTAATTCAGTGAAGTGCGACTTTGACCCGCGCACGAAGAGTTCCTTAAGGCCGTGATACACTATCATACACAGTCGTACGATTCATTCAATGGCAAATCGGATTGAATTCTGTCACACTCCAAAAACATCGCAACAAAATCTCTTATAGGTGCCACACTATTCCACAAAAAAGATGCAAAAACATTCAAAATAATTTTTATGTTTAATTATTTTGCATTTCTAAAGAAATAACGCAAAATGTAATTTTCAAAATGTATCTCTCTATCTTTGAATAAATGAAGCAGAATTTGCTGTTTTCTTATCAACTGCCTTACAAAATGCATCTCTGATCTAATAGAAATCATAATTTTATGCAAATTTTCATAAACTTCTGGAAATCGGACAGATTTGTCAAAACATATGTCATACATGTTAAATTTTAATCCACACTATCATACGTTGTGAGCACACGCGATTTTTTTTTTGACAGATCGAACGACTGTGTATGATAGTGTATCACAGCATTTACCGACACTAGATATGTAATTCAGTACGAACTTTAGCCTATATAAAATATAGTTTTGGCATTTTTTTTGTTTTTGGGATTTTTTTTCGGTTTCGAGCGTTTTTTTAGTTGTGGCTCTCTTTCAGTTTTGGCAATTTTTTTGTAAGTTTTGGCTCTTTTTTAGTTTTGACACTTTTTTTCTCGCTTTGGCGATTTTTTGCGGTTTTTTATGCGTTTTTGATTTTGGCGATTTTTTTTTTAATTTTAACGTTTTGGTGTTTTTTGTTCATTTTGGTGATTTTGTTTTATTTGTTCGATTTTTTCGAATTTGGCGATATATTTTAGTGTTAGAAATTTTTTTTTTGATTGTGGCGTTCGTTTTGGCGATTTTTTCAAAATTTTTGGCTATTTTTTTTTTTTGGTTGGCGATTTTATTATTTTCGGATTTACCGTTTTAGAAAATTTCAAGAGTTTGTCTCTTACGGTTTCCAAGAAACAGCAATTTGCAAAATTACATAGTCAAAATTGTATTAACTGATGGACCACCCTTTAATTAATTTTTTTTTAATTTTAGTGTTAATTGTTGTAGTCTGTATAAAAATACACTAATTTTACAAATTCCAAGTGTCAATATACATATGTACATACAATTGTATGTATATTACATGGGATTTTAATATTTTTCGTTGCTCGTTTTGAAACACCCTTTAATTTTTAATTATCATTTATTTGTTGTTATAGCGGCCAAGGTTCTACATACTCTGTCCAAATTTTAGGCCCGTAGCTCTTACGGTTCCTGAGAAAATACCGTGTGACGGACAGACGGACAGCGTAGCGAAAACAATAGGGTTCCTTTTCACCTTTAGTGCACGGCAAAGGTGAAAAGGAACCCTAAAAAATACATATTTTATTTTTATTTTTGCTTTTTAAATACTTTTATTGCTGTCCAATGTGGCAGCTAATGGTAAAAAGGTGGTTTAAAATAAAACAGATTCACAGTTGAATAAAGATGCTTGTTTTGTAAATATTTTTGTTTGCGGGTTTCAAACTTATTAAGAGTCTTGCTATAAACATACAGAGTTTGTTAGCTAAATTCAAAAATTTTTTGGATTGAAGTCTACTGATGAGTTCCAAAAGCGGGAACGAAATGCTTAACCATAAAAACAAGCCAATTTTTTAAAGTAAAAACAAATAGTTGAACCTTTTATTTGATTCAGTTATTTTTTTCTAAAATACTTAATTAAGTAATTTTTGCAAACGTATTTTGCAGTGTCAAATCAAACTTTTACAATTTTTTTTTTAGAAAAATTGGTAAGAATTGTTATTGATTCAGTTAATTTATTTTCTGATAATACGAAAAATTTTAGTGAATGTGCTTGCAAATTATAAAAAAAATTTGCTGAATAATACAAAATAAATTCAGTAAAGTGCGACTCTGACTCGCGCACGAAGGGTTCCGCACGAACACTAGATATGTAATTTAATACAAACTTCATCCTATATAATATATAGTTTTGGCATTTTTTGTTTGTTTTTGGGGTCTTTTCGGTTTTTGCTTTTTTTCGGCGGTTTTTGCGTTTTTTTTTTTTGGTTGTGGCGATTTTTTTAAGTTTTGGCTCTTTGTTTAGTTTCGACACTTTATTTTCTTGTTTTGGCGATTTTTTTTTTTTGGTTTTTGGCGTTTTTTTATTTTGGCGATTTTTTTATTTTTGGCGATTTTTTCATTTTTGCGATATTTTTTATTGAAACTTTTTTTAGTTTTGGCGACATTTTCGCGTTTTGGCGATTTTTTCAATTTTTGGCGTTTTTTTCATTTTGGCGTTTTTTTTCATTTTGGCGATTTTTTCGAACTTGGCGATTTATTTTAGTGTTAGAAATTTATTGTTAATTTTGGCGATTTTTTACGTTTTGGCGATTTTTTTAATTTTTGGCGATTTTTTTTTTGGTTTGGCGATTTTATAATTTTCGGTTTTTTTAGTTTTACCGTTTTTGAAAATTTCAAGTGTTTGCTGTTACGGTTTCCAAGATATAGCAAATTGTCAAAATTACATAGTCAAAATTGCATTAACTGATGGACCACCCTTTAATTTAAATTTTTTTAAATTTTATTGTTAATTGTAGTCTGTATAAAAATACACTAATTTTACAAATTTCAAGTTTCAATATACATATGTTCATACAATTGTATGTATATTACATGGGATTTTAACATTTTTCGTTGCTCGTGTTGGAACACCCTTTAATTTTTAATTCTCATGTAGTTGTTGTTTGCGGCCAAGGTTCTGCGTACTGTGTCCAAATTACAGGTCCGTAGCTCTTACGGTTCCTGAGAAAATACCGTGTGACGGACAGACGGACAGCGTAGCGAAAACAATAGGGTTCCTTTTCACCTTTGGTGTACGGAACTAAAAATCTGTAAAAATGTTTTTCTCTTCCTATTAATACATTTGACCAGTGATGCCAACTTAGCCCTTTTAGGGCTAGATTTAGCCCGTTTCCAGTCAGTCAAAACGCGAAAAAAAATTTTTAGCCCCAAACTAAAAATGGCGCAAACCTAGCACCTTTTACAATAATCTTTCAGCCCTTTTAGCCCCTTTTTAGTTTTTGCTCGATATGGCTACATTTAAACTCTTGCGAACTTTTTCTTCCTTTAATCTAGCAAAATAAAATGAGTAAAAAGTCGATATTACTTTATCAATTTAAAAAAGAAGAATAATGTAGAGTAATCTTTTATTTCTTCCAAATTTTTTATGCCTTGAAAGTTATTCATTACAGCCTAAAACAGATAATGTATGTTTTTGGAAGAGCGAGAAATCGAAATTTTATTTAATAACGGCCAATTTTAAATGTATCTACTTATGTAAACATAGATACATATGTATATATGTATATTTCTATTATATATGTAAGTTAACACGAGCGCTTAGCCCAGCAATTTCGTTACATGCGTGACACAGATTGTTTGCCTTTTTGCATTCTCATAAAATTATGTTCCCATAAAAACCGAAACATGAGACCTGCCTTCCGTTGGTTTCATATTAAAACCATTTGTTTCTTGACAGAATTTGTTTATTGTAAGAATTGCATGGTAAGCAATTATGCTTACCTATGCAAGGTATAAAATTAAGAATAAATGTTTTAATAAAGTTAGTTCTAAAAAGAAACTCAAAATGTTTATTACACAAAATAACTTGTATGTATATGCTAACTATTTAATCTACGTATGTACATACCTTATTGAAATGTAGTATAAAATGTAAATGAAATATGTACAATATTGAAGCTCTCAAGCTATGTATGTGTTGATCTTGATAGTTATTTATTTTCTAATAAATTACTTTACAAAAATTGATTTGATGTTTTTATTTTCAACAGAAACATTTTAATACTAGCCCGCTTTTTCGAAAAATTTTACTATATTTTTTTTTTTTTTTTTTTGAATATTGTTTCAAATTAGCCCTTTCTAACCCTTTTTTCAAAAATTTTTACGCGTTTTGAGTCTCAAAAGTTGGCATCACCGCATTTGACTGAAAATGTTTTGAGTTTCAGTTAACTTTTTTCTCTAATGCCATAATAAGTTAACTAAAAATAAATTTTCTTTTTTCTTTTATTAAAATGGTTGACTGAAAATGGAAATTATTTGTAAAAAAAATGTGTTAATAAGATCAAAAAATTATGAAAAAAAACAAGAAAAATATTTTGTTTTTGACCGTCAATATGTCCAGTTTCATTTCAACATTTTATTTTTGTATGATTTGTTATCTTTTAGAAACTTATTTCACTTCATCCGACTTTTTTCTATTCTTTGATATATCGTGTTTTGATAAATGGTCTAAAATGATATTTTGCAAGTTATTTTGCTTATCTTTTATGTTTTGTTTTATACTGCTCACTACCAACTTTTATTTTATGTTTTATACTAAGTTTAATTCTAGACGTTAATTGCCTTCATTGCTTTTTAAGCTTAAATTAAATTAAATGTATACATTTTTACCGTACTTATTGTTTTTTTATGTCTGCTTTGCGCTCTGTCATTCTTTTTTCCAGTGATTTTTCGTCGTTCCAATGTAAACTTTTTAACAGTCTTTACATTATATTCTTAAATAATAGTGCTTTGTTGTAGTTTTTCTATTTTTGTTGTAGTTTTTCTATTTTTGTTTTTGTAATACACTTATCCCTCGATTTACACTATACTTTTTTACACGATTATTTTGGATTCCGTGAAAATTGAGAGATTTATGAAATACCTCGATTTACAAGATTTTTTATGTGTTTTATTGAATATGTTTGTCTCTAATAGGTTTATTTTTATGAGTTTTGAGTAAACGCTTCTGATAGTTAAAGAAATAAGTTGAAATAGATATATAATTTCTTAATAAAATCAAATATTTACGCGATTCTGCCTTTATTTTCGATTCACACGATTTTTCATACAAAAAATTAAAATTTCGACTTACACAACTTTCTCAGGAACGTATCTATCGTGTAAATAGAGGGACATTTGTAGTTTTTCAGTGCTTGTCTGGGCTTGTGCGCTAATTGTATGTTGTTGTTGTTAAATACTAGTGACATTTAATTTTCCTGGTTAGTGAGTTAGAGAGTTTACAGATTAAGCAGCTTTCTTTTGACTAAAAATGCCAATAATAAGTAGTAAAGATTTACTTAATTGCTGGATTTTTGCTGGTCCGCGTGATAAATACAAAAAATCGCATTCAAAAGGAATTCTGGGAGAGAATGGCTATGCTAATAGATTATGTCAGGCAAGGTTATTGCACAACTAATGATGGGAACATGGAAGAAAGTTCTTTGCTAATGTCGATGTTTGTGAGGAAATATCTGGCATAAATAAGGATTTAATAAATAAATTCGCATTGGTTTTGCGAATTTTATCTTGTGGCAGATGTATGTGAAGCCATACAATATTTTGATTTACCCATAGGTAATTGATTTTTACATTTTATGAAAAAATTACAATAAAAAACTGAAAAATTATTTACAGGAAATTTATCGGAAGAAGCGTTAGAGGCAAATTGGACGTGATCGCTTAAGTCATACGTGAAAAAGCTCCAGAAAAAATTCAAATAAAGATTTGATAACGCATTTGTTAATTGCATCAGGCCCTCACCTATCATCAAACAGAAGTATGAAATTTAAGAACAAGATTTATGAGGAAGATCTCGTTTCGTTCGAAACAAATGAAAATATAGATTAAAAACACGCATATTGTTATAAAATAAACTAAATTTTTTTCGTTTTGATTTTCTTTTATCTAATTTTGTTAACTTAGTTAAAAAGAAAACTTCAACAATACAAATATACGAATGCTTATAAAAAATAAGCCGACACGTGCTAGTACTTTTCCAATATGTGTACTTTTAGGCGTTGAAAGGGGATAAAAACTGAATTTTGGCACCTTTTTTGCACACGAAATATCTTCTAAATTAGTGAATGTAGCAGAAAGCTTTTTGGGCGTTCTTTTCTTCTGTACAGAATCTCGAATAAATCTTGACACTTTCTGAACATTTGCGGCTATAAGGTGTAAAATTTTACCAGTTTTCAGTACTTTTATGTTAATTATAATGTACATAATTACATACATGTAAAAATACTTTGCTTTTGCTTCCAACCGCTTAGTAGAAGCTGAGGTGTAAGAATATTAATATTTTTTGGAAGGGCCCAAAAAAGTTACTAAAAAGGGTAAATGCGGGAAAAGGTCTTAAAAGTTTAAAATTCCGGATAATTCATATAATTGAAACATTTTAAATCTGAGTTCATTATCACATAGTGTGTTGCTAATCATTGGCATTAAAGGCTTAAAAGGTCCTTTTTTGAAAAAGGTACATTTTGGGAAAAGTACTTTTTTTTAAAACGTACATTTTGAATAAAGTACTTTCTGAAAAAGGTAATTTTACAAATGTACTTTTTGAAGAGAATACTTTCTTAAGAAGGTACTTTTTAAAAAAAGGTACTTCTTTGGAGAATCCCTTTTTAGCAAAAAAGTACTTCTAAGAAGAAGTACTTTTTAGAAAATACTACTTTTTAAAGAAAATACTTTCTGGGGAAGGTACTTTTTTGAAAACAATACTTTTTAGAAAAAAGTACTTTTGAAGAAAGTACTTCCTGGTGAAGGTACTTTTTAGAAAATAGTACTTTTTGCAGAAAGTACTTTCTGGAGAAGGTACTTTTTAGAAAAAGTACTTTCTGGAAAAAGGGCTATTTAAAAAAGGTACTTTTTAGCAAAAAGCTCTTTATAGAACAAGGTACATCTTAGAAAAAGGTACTTTTGGGGAAAAGCACTTTTTAAAAAAAAGGTACTACTTGGAAAAAGTACTTTTAAGCAAAGTATACTTTTTAAATAAAGTATTTTTTACAAAATGTACTTTTTAGAAAAAAGTACTTTTTGAAGAAAGTACTTTCTAGAAAAGTTACTTTAAAAAAAGCAACTTTTTTAAGAAATCTCTTTAACAAAAAAGGTACATCTAGGAAATAGTACTTTTTGTAAAAAATAGTACTTTTTATAAAAAAATAGTACTTTTTGAAAAAAGTACTTTTTGGAGAAGGTAATTTTTTGAATAAAGTAGGTTTTAGGAAAATAACTTTTTCGAAAAGGCACATTTTAGGAAAAGGTACTTTTTAAGAAAAGTACTTTTTGAAAAAACGTATTTTTTTCTTTGACAAGTTCTTTTTCCAAAAAGTACCTTTTTCCAAACAGCGCTTTTTCCAGAAAGTTTTATTTTCTAAAAAGTGCCTTCTCCAGAAAGTGCTTTCGTCAACAAGTACCTTTCCAGAGTGTACTTTCTTCAAAAAGTACTATATTCTAAAACGTACTATTTCCTAGATGAACCTTTTTGCTAAAAAAATGCCTTCTTAAAAAAGTAACTTTTTCTAAAAAGTAATTTCTTCAAAAAGTACTTTTTTCTAAAAAGTACCTTTTCTAGAAATTACTTGATTTGAAAAGTACATTTTTCTTAGAAGTACTTTTCCCAAGAAGTATTTTTTTAAAGTGCTTTTCCCCAAAAGTTCCTTTTTCTAAAAAGCGCTTTTTTCCAAAAAGTACCTTTTCGAAATAGAGGTTCTTCCATCAAGTACTATTTTCTAAAAAGTACCTTCTCCAGAAAGTACGTTCTGCAAAACATTATTTTATATATATAGTAAATTCACCAGAAAGTACTTTCTTCAAAAGTACCTTTTTCTAAAAAGTACTTTCTTCAATAACCGCAATAAAATATTATTTGAATACCAGTTTGGTTTTTCAAAAGGTTAAGGAACGGAAGAAGCTGTTGTCAATGTTGTTGAATACATGTGTAATGGTTTTGATGCTGGTTTCAATGGTGCCGGTGAAGTCTTTTCTGACTTGTTAAAAGCTTTTGACTTAGTCGATCATGACATTTTGATAAGGAAATTAATGGCTATTGGTGTGTCAAATAACTCTGTGCTATTTCTGAGGGATTATTTAAGGAACAGAAAGCAACTCGTTAAAATTGGTGATGAGCAAAGTTCTATGCTACATGTTTATTGTGGGTGCCACAGGGCAGTGTACTAGGTCCTCTTTTATTTAAAATATATATAGATGATATAAAAAATATTGGTTTTAACGGAAAATTAGTTATATTTGCTGATGATATTTGCCTTTTGTACCGTTACAAGCATGTGCAAGTCTTAAAAAGTCAAATAGAATATGATGTTGCAATTTTAGCTGAATACGTTAGAATTAACAAGTTGTTATTAAATGCAAATAAAACAAAGTTTGTTCGATTTAAACCATATATATTAACGACTGATCAGCTGTTGACAATTCATATAGATGGTGTTCCAATAACTGAATCTGAATCTGGCAAGTACTTGCAATGGGATAAGCATATTGATGTAATTAAGTCTAAAATATCCTCTGCGGTGGGTATATTATACAAGCTCACAAACAAATTCAATTGTCGTACAAAGAAACTGGTTTATGATAGCTTAATCCATAGTCATCTAACTTATCTTCCAATAGTATATAGATACAAAAATACTGTTAAACTGAAATCACTTCAGATAGTGCAAAACAAAGCCTTAAAATTGGTTTTTAACTTGCTGCTAAGATACCACACCTTGGACCTTTTCAGTAATTTAGCTCAAGAGGCTTGTATAAAATGCAGTTATTGAAATTTGTTTTTAAGTCCATTAAAGAAATTGGTAATCATTCAATCCTGTTTCAAACAAATGTGCAAGTTATGCATCGCAATACCAGACAGAGTCACAATCTGACTGTGGCTAAATGTCGTCTTGAGTTATCGAAACAGCGAATATGTTTTGCTGGTCCTCATGAATTTAATAACCTACCAATATCTCTATAGACCATTTTATCTCTTTCGACATTCAAAACTGAACTTAAAAGATTTTTTTAATAATGTGGAAACACTTCTTGCGTAAATTAGTACTTTTTTTTCTCTTTTAAATGAATTTAAATAATAATTTATACAACTTTAACTTTAACTTTATTACAACTTAAAGTTAGTTAAAAGTAGGATTTTATCGGACGTATAAAAACTTTATCATTTGCAAAATTTTACTTTAACCTAAAGTGAGCGATAAATTACAGGCAAGTTTATCCTACCTTGTAAGTTAAATCCAATTTGCAATAATGGCCCTAATTGATATTTAACAATTGTTTAATTTATAGCTTGTAAATATTTTGTTGCCTTTTGTCTCTCTAATGCCATTAATGGTGCTGAGGCCTTAAATATAATATGTAAATTGTAAATTTAAGCAATAAATAAATTAAAAAAAAATATATATATATATAATACAAGCAAAAAATAGAGCAAAAACAAACAAAAAATGTTGCTTAAATAAAATAAAATTTTAGTTACATATATTCCATATGTAATTATACTTTTTGTGTACATAATCTCTAAATTCTTTTTCCAACAGTTCCTCCATTTATTCTTGTTTTCAACACTTTTGTGTGCTAACTTTTAAAATATCTTTATCACAACAATTATTAGAACTAGATTTCATTAAATCTTTCAATTGTATTAAAAATGAAACAATGTTTTTTACATGAAGACGATTTCTTGTATTATGCCCTGTTTCACAATATCGAAAGAAAACTTTCGACTGAAAATTTATATTGAAAACAAAAACAAATTTTCATATTTTATTGTTGTTTTCAATATAAATTTATTTATATCTTTATGGTGAAACAGGACATTAGTCTCAACCACTTTTTTAATATTCTTTCCACACATGCTGTGGAATCGAAAGAGTTCCTTGAACAATTCTGTATAAATCAATAGTATTAAACTCGATTTTTTTTGTGTTTTAACTTTTTTTATTATATTTTTAGAAAAAATAGTTTGCGAGAACACAAATTTAAAGTTTTCAATTTACACACGACTTAATGAAAAATGAAAATTTTGTATTTGTTTTTAAAAAAGAACTATATGAAGGTTAATCTGCATCATTAACTCTGAAATGAAAATTTATTATTATATTTAGAGACAGTGGAATAGGCAGCAAATACATATCATTGGTCTCAAGTAAAAGGGCTCTAACACAAATAATTTTTATTTTACAGGGGAAGGTAAAAACACAATATAAACAGTAATATTCGTTATGTAATATTTTTGTACAACTGATTGTAAAAGCGTTATTTTTTAAACTATTGCAATACATTTTTGTGGCGAGGTGTATTTTTGTGAAATGTATTGGAATCACTGAAAAACTAAATTTCGTATAAAATGCGAGTTAGGGCATTTCAACTTTTGAAAGCTACGGAAACATTAGCACATCCAATTAATTTTTCAAAGCGCGAAAGTCGTTATTAATACTATCATAATTTCCATTTTCTTTTGGGAATATTTTTTAATGAAAAAGGTACAATACTACTAACATTTTCGGGAGTGATTTTTGTTGGCCAGGTTAAAATTTCGTCATGAAAATTAAATTTATTTAGTTTCGCCAGAGGCTATGTAGAACTGTCTAACATTTCTTTTAAAATCCGTAACTATACAACTTTTAATTATATGTTTAGATAAATAAAGTTTTTCATTTCAAAGTAAATTCTAATCGTTTACATATGTACATATGTAGCATACCCAGCTTCATTTATTTTCATCACTTAAACGATTGATATGATATTAATATAGCAAGTTTTTTATTTCTTATAAATTTTATAATAATACAATAGATAAAATAAATGGAGACATTGAAAACAAAACACCGGTGAAGTTAGATGTAGTTCTTTATAAAAACCCAAACAAGTGTAATGCATATCTAACAAAGTAGTCGCTCTCAACAACATATCAAATTTACTTTACATGATCGCGATTTATTTTTGGTGTGAAAAAAACAAGGAATAGTCTAGCAAATTTATCAAATAGTACTAAATGAGTCACAGGGGTACTAACGTACTTTTAGGGTTTGAATTGTAATAAGGTTAAAATTAAATAAGGTTAAATTGATTAATAAGGTGTTTGCTGCGCATATCACTGTTGCTAGTCCATATCATCAGGGAACCTTTACACTGCAATGCATGTACATTTATGAGTAGAATCCTCTATACAGAAGAATTTTGTTAATCAATTAAAATTTATTTTTTCAACAAAATCTGCCAGAAAGCATTTAGCAGAATTTTTTAAAAGTTGAATGCTTTTTAACTAATTAAAATGCCAGATCTGGTAGTGAAAATGTTAAAATGGCAACAATGGGGCCAAATTAAAGATTTAAAAAGCCAAAATAACTTGGATAGAGCCAAACAAATTTTTAATGTATTTGACTACAATATATTTATTTAAATAAAAACAAAAGTATGTATTAGTAATATAAAAGAAACAAAAAATAGAGCAAAAACAAATAAAAACGATTTCTTGTATTATGCCCTGTTTCACAATATCGAAAGAAAACTTTCGACTGAAAATTTATATTGAAAACAAAGACAAATTTTCATATTTTATTGTTGTTTTCAATATAAATTTATTTATATCTTTATCATGAAACAGGACATTAGTCTCAACCACTTTTTTAATATTCTTTCCATACATGCTGTGGAATCGAAAGAGTTCCTTGAACAATTCTGTATAAATTTCTATGCAAAGTTTTGTTTACCCAAACGATTTTTAATTGTAGAAATTATGTTTCCTTTGGAAAAGTTTAATAGCAAGTGGTACAATACTATTGGCATCCCCACTTAAAACATAATCAGGCGCAGATTTCGAACATCTGTTTAAATAAAAAATCTTCAAAAAAAAAATCTTCTGTTTTTAAAACGGAGAAAACTCCATTAGAAAGTGTACTTAAATGTTTGAAGGAATTACATACCTTAATTTTGAGCTGAAAGGGCCAAAATAACCTAGAGAGTAAGTACCACAGAGCCATCAAACATGGCCCAATTGTGCCACATTTTGCATCACTGCACTGCACTCAGCACTAGCTAAACGAAATACACATACCCACACGCAGCAGCCAGCGCTGGCAATACGAAATACACAACCAACTTTGTCTTATTAGTTTTGTTTGTCATTATTCACTGTATATACGCAATAGAGACCTGCGTAAACAGTCTTGAAATGTAAAAACATGATTTTTAAATGTATTCACGTCGCATGTATTATAGTAAACCAATAATAAGTGCTGTCGCACTGTAAGCGAAGCATGATGGATGTATTGGTGTACCTGTATATCAGTGTTAACAAGTGAAAACGCCAACATAGCTTGTTTGTAACAAACACTCAAAGGAAGTACTGTTGATTAGTGTATGCTTGTTATTTTTCATATTGTACGTTTGAGTGTGTGTGTAATATGTAGATGGTAAGCTATTATGTGATTAACCACATACAACTAATGTTAATGCATGTGTGTGCCTTTGCATGTGCGCAGAAAAATAAAAGATCATGCACGCATACATGCATGACGTTTGTACACGCGCTTATGCGTAGAAAGAAGCAAGTATCACAAATTCTTCCGTCACGAAGTATTTTCTTCGTTACTCTTATACCTACAATACTCAAACAAATTTCTTGCAAACAGTGTTGTTAACGTTTGTTTTATAAGATTTCGCTGTAGTAAAGCATTTGAAAAATCCCTCATGTCTCGAAAGTTCTTATAAGATATCTTTTGCAGAACACTAACACGCAAGCGCAAAGCAACAATATTTTTTCTTTGTATGTGTATGCACATATTGGTTTTTACAACAAGAAATAAGTATTGAATATAAATTGGTTTTTCTTTAAATGTATTGGTGTTTACTCTTCCATAAGGAACTTTTGGACACCCTTGAGATAATCTATATAATATCTAAAAAATAAAGAAAACAAAAGTACAAAGTAATCAAACCAAATAAGGAATGAAGCAATCGTTCTCATGGTTTCTGTTTCTCTCACTTCAAAGAATTAACAAAACCAAATCAAGCAAATTTGTTTGGTTTATTGTCATGCTCTGGTTTAAGTAGAAAGAAATCAAAACAAAAATAAATTTATAACTGTAAGAGTGTCGATTATTTATGTTACGAAAATTATTTTCTAACCCCTGTATCGTCCCATATGTAGCATAGCTACAAAAATACCATTTTATGGAAAAAAGTACTCTTTTGGTCGAACTTCAGTACCATTTTCAAAATTGAGTTTTCCATCCCTGGACCGGTCCAAAGGGATTTCTCTCCATAGTATGTCGATGAACGACTTTGCTGAGTAAATATTTTTGCGTATACAGCCTTCTGCAGAACTTAAGGCTGATAAAGGTTTTCTTCATTAAAGGCTACAGGCAAGATAAAAAGAAAACCTTTACTCAACGCAGCCACTGTTCGATATTTAAGCTCGACAGGAGACGTGCACGGCATAACACATTTCCCTATTAATATAGAAGAAACAAATAATAACTCCTTGAAGTAAAGTTTGTCCTAAATTCTGCTTATGACGATGATTCGGAGCAAACAACAGACCTTGCAATTGGAAGCGTAAATTTTACCCAATCTATAATATAGAAGATAAAAATATTAAGTTTAATTATGTAGCGATAAACTTTTAAATACTTTTACCTATGCTCATACCGAGTTTCTTGCAATACATACATATGTACATAAATAATAATTAATATTATTTATTTACAAAACAGATTTCAATAGCATAAAAACAAAAGTTTCATAGGCACAACGGAATAAAACAATGTTTTCATAATAGCAACGAGAATCGCATTTTATGTAATTGTGAAAAGTATTATGAAAAAAGTTTGTGAAAATGAAAATGAAAAGTTTTTTTTATTTCACATTATCACAGAACCAGAATCGACCCCCAGCACTAGTAATCTTACACAACAAATTTAACCCAGTTTGCACTAGTTCTTGCTATTCTAGTATTTATACTAGTAGCTTTTAGACAATTATCTGCCTATTCTCCTGCAGGGTATACATACCCAGCAAAAAATTTCAAAAAAAGGTAATCGAGTTTTGAATGAAGTTTTTTTGGTGGAACCTCTTCCCTACTGGATTACCAACTTAATGATTTTAACAAGGCGTGAGACTATAATCGATTCTGGAGAAGTACTTACTTTTTTATTTGGCAACTTGCTCACGTAATCTATTTAATCAGAAGCAATCATTCTCTCCATTTAGCAACTTGTACATCATTTTTTTAAATTTTAGGTAATGTGATTTGTAAGCGAGTAATGAAATTTGGCAATCAGAAAAGTAAGTCATTATATGGCAAGTAGTTCTAATGTTTAATTTTTTGCTGGGTACATACATACATATGTATACATTTTTATAGCATGTATGCGTGTATGTATATAGTTGTATACATTTTTTCTAGTGACGACACTAAAATAATCGAAAGATGTTGAACGGAACAAAGTGAGATAGGAACATGTTTTGAAGATGTTGAAAGATGTTGAACACTCAGCCCGGTATAATTCTTATGGGAAGATGTTATCATCTTTCCAAATTGATGAAAGATGTGAGTAAATGTGAAAAGGCTATTAGGCACAAACCTACGTATTTTAGGTGTGTTTGATAATAGGTTTGTGTCTAAAACGACCTAATGAAAGAGTTCGATACAAGTCTTGGTCCCAAATCACACTGTGCAAGTCTTATTGCTTAGCTGATTCGTTTCATGGAGAGAGAGAGACGAGGGGAACAGCAACGTTCCTTTTTCCCCCGTCTCTCTGCCCTAACAAACTAATCAGCTTAGCAATAAGACTTGCATAGTGTAAATTGGGACTTGTGGTTTTTAGCAATATTTTTTGTCGCACAAGTACATAAATTTTTTTTTATATAAACCTTAAATAATTTGGATTGTACATACATATATATGTACATAACATAACATAACAAATTCCACTCATTAAACTACTCGTATTTTAGTTTTATTTATTTTTTATACTTCATCTGCCTTGTTTTGTAATGTATGACCACACACACTCAGTGTATAAATCTGTCACTTTTTATGTTTCTGTTTTCGCTCTTTCTTTATGCTTGATAAAATGTTTCACTACAAATGAACTGAGCTACTGAGCCAACTGAATGAAATACTTCAGTAAAGTGAGCTGAGCTGAAAAGAGCGGTCACTCAAAAGAGCTGATAAGCACAACTCTACACGCGTTGCTCTGGTGTAAGTCGATCCATAATGAAATGCCAAACCAAACTAAACAAAAAACAACTATCAGCTATTAAATGGGTGATCACAAGGCAAATTCATAACAGGTAAAGTTGAAAACACAGCTGATCTATTTTTTTTTTGTGCCTAATTCAAGGCGAATTCATATAATTGTTGGCTCGTATGTCAAAAGTTGTTTACATATACAGACCTGCGCCGGACAATTTTTTCGGCGGCGCCAGCTCTTGGAAAACTTGTCGGCGGAAGCTGATAATCAAGTAACATGAAATACAAAATTTAAGATAAAAAAGAATTAAGAAATAAATAAAGCAGATATTTAAATGCTGGTGGTTAAGCATTATCTATATATTTCATTGGTGCTTTGCCAAATCATCAGCATACTTCAACCACATATTTTGAACAGTCACAAACCTCTTATCTTATGCACAGACTTTCAAAAATGCCTGTGTATAAAACTATTTGAGAATTCACCCAGCAAATAATTTATATTCGATATGAATACGTATATTTTATTTTTCTACACCTTTATACAATATAAAATCCATTGGATAGCAATAAAAGTATTTATACGGCAAAATGAAAAATAAAGTATATAAACGTTTAAGAAATTTATTATTTGACATATTGTCATAAGTTTATTTTCATTGAAATTAATTGCTGGTGGTTTAGCAAATGTCTATATATTTGGTTGGTGCTTTTCCAAATCATTAAGAAGACTTCAACCATATATTTTGTTAAAGTTTCTAAGCCTACTACGCTTATTTTTCTTTTGTGATTTTCAAATATATTATTATTTGTGAATTCTCAAATAGTTTTTGAAAGTCTGTCCATAAGATAAGAGGTTTGTAACTGTTCAAAATATATGGTTGAAGTCTACTGATGATTTGGCAAAGCACCAATGAAATATATAGACAATGGTTAGCCACGATCAAATACATATCAATTAAAATAAACGTATGAAAATATGTCATATAATAAATATTTTTAAATAAATAAAATAATTATTAGATTAAATTGTACATGAAGAATCGGCGGCTGTTTTTCACATAGCGTCTATACCTGATATAATATCAAATATATATCTATCAGCAAACGTCAAATTTCTTAGCAGAGCGAATTATATTACGTGTGCACTGCAATATTAGTATTATATTAATATTATATCAGATATTATAATATTGTTTTCGTAATATATATTTAGAAAACAATAGCCGCTTTTTAAAACACTCATCGACGACTAAATTAAAGAGAGTGAGTGCAATCAGCACAATTGTGCCAAGAAAGGCCTGACAATGCTCTACATCCAGAAACACTACGTAGTGTATTGGGAAATCAGGGCTGCCGGTTTAGGGGATTTGTCCCCGAATTGGGAATTTTTTTTGCTATTGGGGATGAAAATTTCGAGTTGGTCTTCTGGGGATGATAACAAAATTTTAGGGGATTTTATTTTGTAACTGATGGTAATATGAAAGATTTTTGAGCTAAAAAATGTGCGTCTGGCAAGTCTAAAAATGAGTTTTACTATTCATAGTGAACGGTTCTAATAAAGAAGAAATATCAAGGTAGATTATCCAATAATGAACACTAACAAAACAAAAATAAGTAACAAAATGCAATATGACTTGTTGGAAGCATTTCTTAGAATTAACACACACTTTAAAAATAATTCAATTTGTTGTGACAAATTAAATCCTTCTGCTGAAATGCCAAAGCTTCTTATTATAAGTACTATTTACAACAAAGTTTTTAGGGCTAAGGAATCAGAAGATTTCCATTCTGGAGTTTTTTAAACTTTTGCTAAAACTATTTTTATACTTGTGTATATTAAACTATGTGTAATTTTTTTTTTACAAGTTTTATAAGTACAAATTAAATTAATATAAATGTAAATATAGCAATCGATATGATGAGTTTATTAAATAAATATGATATTTTTCTCATTAGTTTTTAAATAAAAAAATGTTTTTTTTCACAAAAGAAAAAATTTGAATAAAAAGAACTCAATTTGGGAATTTTCGGGGATGACAAATCTACAATTGGGGATAAGCTCTAGAAAATAACTGGCAACACTATAGGAAGTGGAGGTTATCATAGCAGAGTACCTCAGAAAAAATCATTCATAAGTGATATTAATAAGACCAAATGGAATTTTCTTAAAAATATTTAAATTAATATGAAAACTTTCGAAAAAATATTGTGCTTAGCATAGAGAATAGATTTAACTTATTCTATATAATATAAAACAAAAAGTGTGTCTAAAAAAGAATGAAGAGCTAGAACATAAAAACCTGATGCCCACAATAAAATACTGACGTGGCTCTATTATGGGTTTTGGTTGTATGTCAGCGGCTGTGATTAGAAATTTAGTTGTTATTGAGGCAACAATGAATCTAGTAAAGGATAATTTGAAGTTGTCACTGACTAAAATCGGTATATCTGGAAGCTGGTATTTCCAACAACATAATGACCCAAATCATACAACGGTCATTTTTAAGGAATTACTGTTGTACAGTAGTTTTGATTTAGCTGCCTTTTGTTTAAGTGCACTTTGGACTTAACTGCCTAAACTGAAAATTTCTGCCACTATTCTTTAAAATCCCATACAAATTCGTTTTTTAAGTGCACTTTCTATACCCGCACATTTTAGATAAGTGCAATAAAATTTTGATAATTTTAAAAGATGTTCATACAAAAAATCAACGTTAGCTGCACATTGACTTAACTGCACAAAATATATTTTTTCTGTAATTATTGTTCAAAATCCTTTTTTAAGTGCACTTTGTATACTTGCGCATTTAGCATATTTTTTGGTAATTTTAAATTATTCTAATATAAAAATTTTAAGTTAGCTGTACACATTAAATAAATGTTGCTAAATGACTGAAGTCAAAAATTGTATACCTACACATTTAGGCTGGTAAGTGCATTTAAGATAACAGCGTTTTTGACTTATCTGCACAAAAAGTCGTTCAAAGTTGATTGTGCAGCTAAGTCAAAATTACTGTACAATGTGCCAGAATAACTGCATTCTCTTGTCCAGTCGTCTTACTCAAACCCTGTTGAAAAGTTATGGGAAGAATTATACTGCAGGATAAGAAAACCGCGATAAAGAACCAAGAGAACTAAAAATGCTCTTGTCAAAGAATGGTATGAAATTGAAAAATCAATCAAATATGAACAAGTGAGAGTGATATATTCGCCTGTGCCGAATCTTATATACCCTTTACCAAAGTGCGTTTATGTAGTATAGAGATACATACATAAGCACATACATAAAGTAATTTGACCTAGTTACTTTTATGTACAAAAAAATAATAATTTTCAAACCCTAGAATCATCAAATTAGATTTTTCTCATTTCTTTCATCAATATAGTAGTTCTTAAAAAAATATAGAAAGTGTGTTAAGTGATAAAAAAAAGGAATTCCAAAAAAAATGTTTTATTTAGTTATTTTAATATCTAGAAGACAAGTTCAAAGTTTCCAACTCTGGAGATGTGATTTTTATATTTATAATTTTTCAAACCAAACTTTTTATTCCAAAACGTAAAATATGTATAATTTATAAAGGAAAAGATAAAAATTAATTAGACTTAGTTACTTTACTATATCACAAAAAGTGTTAGTTTCCCAACCCTGAAATCATCCTTTTTGATTTTTCTGATTTCTTACACCAATCTCTTTTTTTTAAGAACATAAGATGTGTTTAATTTGTAAATAAAAGGAAAAATTTGTTCTAGTAAGTTACTTTTGTATAAGAAAAAAAGTTAAGGCTTTCCAACCCTGGAAACGTCTTTTAATTTTTTTAAACTTTTTTTTTTATTTGAAATATTAATTTTATTCGTACTCAAGCAAAAAATAAGTTTATTTAATAAAAATAAACAAAAAATTTTTCGGTAGTTAATTTTTTATATCACAAAGAGTGTAGGTTTCCCATCCCTGGAATCCTCTTTTTTTATTTTTTTTTATTTCTAATACCAATCTTTTTTTTAAGAATATAATATATGTTAATTTATAGTAAAAAAAGGAAAAATTTGTTTAAGTATGTTTCTTTTGTATAAAAAATAAGGTTTTCCAACCTTGGAAACATCGTTTTAATTTTTTCAACTTTTTTTATTTTGAAATACCAAATTCATTCGTACTGAAGTGTAAAATAAATTTATTTTATAAAAAAAATAAATATTAGTTTTCGGTAGCTAATTTTTTATATCACTAAAAGTGTGGGCTTACCAACCCTGAAATCATGGTTTTTGATTTTTCTGATTTTTTATATCAATCTCTTTCTTTTAATAACATAAGATATCTTTAATTTATAGAGAAAACGAAAAATTTGCTTTAGTAACTTACTTTTGTATAAAAAAAAGTAAATGTTTCCAACCCTGGAATCGTGTTTTAAACTTTTTTAAATTAAAATACAATATTTATTCGTACTATAGTATAAAATAAGTTTATTTATTTAAAAAAAAATTTAAATTACTTTTCGGTAGTTAATTTTTTATGTCACAAAATTTTTTATGTAACCCTGGAATTATCCTTTTTAATTTTTCTGATTTCTTACACCAATCTCTTTCTTTTAAGTATATAAGATATCTCTAATTTATAGAAAAAAAAGAAAAATTTGCTTTATTAAGTTAATTTGCATAAAAAAAGTTAAAGTTTTCCAACCCTGGAAACATCTTTTTAATTTTTTGAAGTTTAATTTTTAATTTGAAATACCAATTTTATTCATACTGAAGTATAAAATAATCTTATTTAATAATTTACTTTTGTATTAAAAAAAGTTAAAGTTTTCAAACCCTGGAAACATCTTTTTAATTTTTTGAAGTTTAATTTTTAATTTGAAATACCAAGTTTATTCATACTGAAGTATAAAATAATCTTATTTAATAATTTACTTTTGTATTAAAAAAAGTTAAAGTTTTCAAACCCTGGAAACATCTTTTTAATTTTTTGAAGTTTAATTTTTAATTTGAAATACCAAGTTTATTCATACTGAAGTATAAAATAATCTTATTTAATAAAAATAAATAAAAATTAGTTTCCGGTAGTTAATTTTTTATATCACACAAAGTTCCAGTTTGCCAACCCTGGAATCATCCTTTTTGATTTCTCTGATTTCTTACACCAATCTTTTTCTTTTAAGAATGTAAGATATGTTTAATTTATAAAGAAAAGGAAAAATTTGTTTTAAAAAGTTACTTTTATATAAGAAAAAAAATAAAGTTTTCAATCCCTGGAAACGTCTCTTTAAATTTTAAAATTTTTTTTTTATTTGAAATATCAATTTTATTCGTGATGAAGTATAAAATAGGTTTATTTAATAAAAATATATAAAAAATTAGTTTACGATAGTTAATTTTATATATCACAAAAATTGTAGGTTTTCCAACCCTGGAATCATCTTTTTTGATTTTCTGATTTCTTGCATCAATCTCTGCACTTTAAGATAATAATATATGTATAATTTGTAGAAAAAAGGAAAAATTTGTTTTAGTAAGTTACTTTTGTATAAGAAAAAAAATCAAAGTTTTCCAACCCTTTTAATTTTTTTGATTTTTTTTTTAATTTTTTTTAAAGTGAAATACCAATTTTATTCATTTTGAAATATAAAATAAGTTTATTTAATAAAAAATATAATAAAAACTAATTTTCAGTAGTTATTTTGTATGGCAAAATGAAGTTTAAGTTTCCTAGCTCTGAAACCGTGCGCTCGATTTTGCTGATTTTCAATACCAATCTTATTTCGACCATTTCTGACCCACCAGTTCAAGAACGCAGTCTCTAGCTTTTCTGGGAGCTTCGGAAAACCGATTTCACGTACAGATAGACGGACATCGCTTATTCGTCTTCCCTATCCATAAGGATCCAGAATATGTATACTTTATGGCTCGCTTATTAATATTCTGGAAATTACAAACGGAATGACAAACCTATATATACCCTTTTACCATTTTTTGGTAAAGGGTATAAAAATCAAGTAAATGTCTTATTAGGTGCAACAAAATATTAAAATATTAAAATTTGTTATGAACTAGAACAATAAACTATGAAGTATGTACATATACATACTTTTCTGTGTATTAAGTACTAATTTTTTTATTTTTTAATAAATAGTTTCTTATTTAAAACATAATTTGCTTTAAAATAGCTTTATTATTTACAAGGAATGATACGCTATGCATTTTGTTGATAAAAAATTTGAAGTCTTGCATAAAGTTAATTTTTTTTTGTGCCACTGTACATGCTCTTGATTAAAGAAAAGCGCACTGCTTTACAATAAATTAAATTCTTAAAATTACTTTCTTTTTAAAGATTTTGAATAGGGAGGTTGTATTTAATGTAACATTTATTTGGACAAATAATTAAAAACGCACTAAAAGACATTTTATTCATCATTGTAAGAGAAAAGGTGAATCTATTATTAAAAAAACAATACTCATTACATAAAATTTAATTTAAGGAATCAGATTAAAAAGAAGTGCAATTAATTATAAAAGAAAAAATAATCCGTTTTTATTCTAGCAATAGTTTTTAAAATAATTTTTTGTAGCAATACCAACTTTGTTTCTTAAAATTATTTAGAGTATTCCGTTATTTTCTATCACATTAATGACTGAATTATCCGTTTGATTTTTTGTTTAATAAAATGGGGCCACATATAAAATCGTACAAGAATGTTTTTATTTTTGTTGAAGTTGCAAGTATGCATACATTTTTTATATGGTCCCATGTATTACATTTTATTTCTATAAATGGATCTACATATGAAGCTACATCGAGCTTCCTAATTAAATTTCCATATATGAGCTCATATGTTATAACACATTTCATATATTAGAACATTTATCAATTCACATATAATTCTGCTGACCATTCGTCTTTTTTTTAAGGACTGTCCTTTTTTTAAGACGAAGTCCTTTTAAATTTTTTTTCCCAAAAAGTGTCCTTTTTTTAATTAATTGTCCTCTATTGCCCTCTTATTTTATTAAAACCCCAGCTAAAAAAATGTGTATGGAGCATATATGATATCCCGTATATGGTTCGGATCCGAAAAATGAGGGTATATGGGCATATATGATTGTATATATTCATACATTTTCATAGATGTATGTGCATATATTCCTCTACAGTATGCAAACTTCATATTCATATTTTCTTGATTCACAAAAGCTCACTGCTGTACAATAATTTAATATATGTACTAAAATTACTTTTTTTAAATTTTGAACAGAGAGGTTATATTTAATGAAACATATGTTTGGACAAATAATGAAAAACGAACTAAAAGTCATTTCATTCCTCATTTTAAGTCAAAAGGTGAATCAATTATTTAAAAAACACAAAAATCATATTCGTACATAAAATTTAATTTAAGAAATCAGATTAAAAACTAATGCAATTAATTATAAAAGAAAAAATAACCGTCTAACAATAGTTTTCAATATAATTTTTCGCAGTTATATGAACTTTGTTTCTTATCTAGAGAATTCTGTTATTTTCTATAAAATTAATGACTGATTATTTGATATATTGAAAGGGGCCAATGTATAAAATCATAAAAGAATGGCTTTTTTAACAAAGTTTTAATTTTTTAAACGTTGAAGGTATGCATGTAAACTTTGCATACCGTATGTATTTTCTAATGGATTTTCAATTCACCGGTGATAAAATACCAAGCTTTTTTGATTGCAAAAACGATCTTATGTGAGATATCATGTATGAATACATTCTTATATGGCTTCATATATTAAATTTTATTTTTATATATGGATCCACATATGAAGAGATTTAGAATGAAATTTCCACATATGAACTCATATATTATAATACATTTCATATATGAGTCCATATATTAGTTCATATATAATAGTTTTGCCATGTATCATCCCATACATTTCAATACATGAATTCATACATATTTATATATAGTTACATACATTCATATATTAAAAATATATGGACCATATATAATTTTTTTTAGCTGGGACCCGAATATGTCAACATCAATACAATAGAAATTATAATCGTTCAAAACTGGAATTACCTGGCAACGCTGAAAAAAAGTACATATAGCACTCTAAATCATAAAGAGTCACAACCCAGCTAAAAAAATTATATATGATCCATATAATTTTAATATATGAATGTATATAACTATATATGAATTCATGTATGGAAATATATGGGATTATACATTGCAAAACTATTATATATGAACTAATATATGGACTAATATATGAAATGTATTGTAATATATGAGCTCATATATGGAAATTTCATTATGAAGCTCTTCATATGTGCATCCATATATAGAATTAAGATTTAATATATGGAGCCATATAAGAATGTATGCATACATGATATCTGACATAAGATCGTTTATGCAATCAAAAAAGGTTAGTATTTTATCACTGGTGAGTTAGAAATCCATTAGAAAAAATTTTATGTACGAATATGATTTTTGTGTTTTTTAAATAATTGACTTAAAATCATGAATGAAATGAATTTTAGTTCTTTTTTCATTATTTGTCCAAATAAATGTTTCATTAAATACAACCTCCCTGTTCAAAATATAAAAAAAAGTAATTTTAGTAATTTAATTTATTGCACAGCAGTGCGCTTTTATGAATCAAGAGAGTATGAATATGAACTGTAGAGGAAATATTTACACATGCATGTATTAAAATGTATGAATATATATAATCATATATGTTCATATACCCTCATTTTTCGGATCCGAACCATATATGGGATATCATATATGGTCCATACATATTTTTTTAGCTGGGTATGTACATATGTATGTACATGTATGCATACATTCTTATATGGCTCAACCCAAGTTAACTCCAGCTCAACCAGTAAACGCAAACTCCGCCACTTTTGCTGAAATGAGCCAACCAGTTACTTCACGTGTATCGTATGCTGATGCTGCTAAGACTAGTTCAATTCCCACACAAAATGTTCTACCGCGAAATAGTTCAGCGAATTCAAACTCAAGCTTTAACTTTAGTCGCTTGAAACTACTATTGGGAATCTGGTGCTAACTATAAACAACTTTACTACAAATATGACAAGTATGATGCAAGAAATGCTGCGAATGCAGAATACACTGCTTCAAGCATTAGTTAATAAAACATGAACACGTTAAAAATATGTTTCTGGAACGCAAACGGCATTCGCCAACATAAAAATGAACTTGAGCACTTCCTCATGGAAAAAAATATTGACCTTAAGAAGCTTATTTAAAATAAATGGTTTCACATTTTTATGTAATTTCCCGACCTTATTTTTAATATTAATTAATGTAGTTTTATAGATGTTGTATCTATTCAGGCTTTCAAGGTCATTAAATTTCTTCAAAATGTAAATAAAAGACGTTTATATTTCATTTTTAATGTATCCGACGTTTCGTTGGGATTTTCCAACATCTTCAGGGATAATTATTTTTATTGAAATCTGGTAACATTGGTAATATATAAAAGTAGCGACTTTAATATATATATACATATGTATGTAATTGCAATTAATGATACTAGAGTATAAACATTGACTTACATATTTTATCTTTTATTCCAATTTACTTTTAAGTTTTCGAGATGAATTTTAAAGAGGCATAAAATGTACAACATAAAACACATAACGTAAAAAATAATTGCAAATATAAATAAAATAAAATATCACAGCCTTTTCTTAACTTCAATCTTAATATCAAAGTTGGAATTACACTAAATTCTAAGCTAATACAATGCTATAGCTGGCATTGGTGTTGTCTTTATCTGTTTTACTGTTCATTGCTATGGCCATTTTCTGTTGTATACTTAAGCTTTTCACTTTATATGATACAAAGGACCCGAGAGGGAGAGCATGCGGTGGATCAGCAATTGTAATTAAGTCAAGACTCCAGCACTATGTCCTGGACAACGTTAGTGAAGAATATTTGCAAGCAACGAATATTTTCGTAGAAAATTTTTGTGCGAATTTCGTGATATCATCAATTTACTCACCTCCCAGATTTTCAGTTACCGAAGATGATGAGAAGTTCTACAAATCGCTTGGATCTTGTTTCGTGGCAGCTGGTGACTACAATGCAAAACATATGTACTGGGGATCGCGTCTTGTTACACCTAGAGGTCGAGCCTTGTCCAATACAATTTCAAAAAATGTCATTTCGAGTGGGGAGCCTACTTACTGGCCTACTGACGTAAGAAAAATTCCAGATGTTATAGATTTTGCCGTCACGAAAAATATTCATAGGGACTTAATTCATGTAGAGGCCTCTCTAGATCTGTCCTCCGATCACTCTCCAACAATAGTTACAATTTTCAACCCACTAACGAGTGATTTAGCTAACTCATATGTGCAGATGATTAATGGAATAAACTGGCTGGCATTCAAAAAATATCTTAGTAGTCACTGCGTAGAAAATATTCAGCTTAGATCTTGCGATGATATTGAATTTAACATTGCCAATCGTAACGAAAATATTAAACAGGCTGCTGAACACGCCACTGCCTCCTATCCGCGGACCGGCCTTAACGTCTACGTCTTGTATGTAAAAAAAGGAGAGCTAGAAGAGAATGGCAACAACACAGACCACCCCTAAATAAAATCAGACTTAAAGAATGTACCAAACGACTCAAAGAACTGTTATCGTCGGAAAAAACTACACTACTGGAAAAGTATATAGAAGGTCTTGATGTAACGTCCGCATCTAATTACTCTTTATGGCGCGCTACTAGAAATCTTAAACGACCCGTTGATCTTAAATCACCACTGTGTACTGCGACCGGAGGCTGGACAAGAAGCGATAGTGAGAAAGGTAACTTATTTTCTGAGCATTTAAAATCTGTATTTACTCCCAATTCATATACGGGTGCTGCTGATTTACCGAGTGTAGTTTCTGTACCCCCTCGTCCCTTAAGGTTTAAGATGCGTGAAGTACAAAAAGTAATTGTTGAACTCAACCCGAAGAAAGCTCCAGGTATTGATGGCATTAGTAACAAAATGCTCATGAACTTGCCTCATATTTCAATAAGAATCCTGCTATTTATTTTTAATGCTATTTTAAAAATACAGTATTTTCCACATAACTGGAAACTTGCCAAGATCAAAATGATTCCAAAGGCGTGCAAAGATCTTACCAAGACTGAGTCATATAGGCCTATAAGCTTACTATCTACAATCTCAAAGCTTTTCGAAAAGCTGCTCATGACTAAATTGTCCAAAATTTTAACTGATAATGGGTGCATCCCGGACCATCAATTTGGCTTTAGAAGTCAGCACAGCACGATTGAACAAACGCATAGACTGGTCCAAGTTGTAAGAAGAACATTTGAAGAAAAGAAGTATTGTTCTGCTCTCTTAATTGATGTTTCTCACGCGTTTGATAAAGTATGGCACGAAGGCCTAGTCTTAAAATTGAAGACATATCTGCCAATAAACATTCAAAACCTTATGGATTGATAGGAAGTTCACTGTTGTGGAAGGAGAGTTCACGAGTGTGCCCGAATCTATATCTTCTAGTGTGCCACAGGGTAGTGTCCTGGGTCCTGTCTTGTATTTAATATATACTTGTGATATGCCGATGATATAGCCTGTATGAGTGTGCACGAAAACCCTTATGAGGCATCCCGCAATCTCCAGGAACATATTACCCAGCTGAAAATTTTTTTGAGCTTATGGAGAATTAAAGTCAATGAACAAAAGTGTGTCCATATAACGTTCACCCTAAGAAGAGACACTTGCTCCCCCGTTCGAATCAACAATCAAAATATTCCTCAACATTTCCAAGTGAAATACCTTGGTATACACCTTGATCAAAGGCTTACATGGAAACATCATATTGACTCTAAGTTAATTCAGATGAAACTTAAGTTAACTCAAATATATTGGTTGATTGGCAGAAACTCCGCACTCAGCCTAGTCTGCAAACTTTTACTATACAAGTCGCTTTTGAAGCCAATATGGTGCTACGGAATTCAGTTATGGCACACTGCTTGAGCTTCCAATGTCGAGAGAATCCAACGAAGGCAAAACAAAATTTTACGGTTAATAACATCGTCTCCATGGTACATCCAAAATTCTATTATACATCGTGATTTAAATATGCCACTAGTGACTGAAGAAATTGCAAATTATGCAGGCAAATATTTAAGAAAACTCGAATCACATCCTAATCCGCTTGCTCGTAATATTTTGAACTTTACTGGACACATCCGCCTAAAAAAGAGGGACACGCGGGCTCTTATACCTAACACTCCAGATGGGACTACTTGAAAATACTTTTTCTCCCCTTTTTTTGATTATCACTACTAATGTATTATTTATAACTATTACTAAGTTTATGTTCGACACTGGTCGGGCCTAACAATTTTTTTTATATATTTAAGATTTGAATACTTATTGCTAGTTCATATATGAAGATACAATAAATAAATACATGAAAAAATACAAATTTTTCTCCTAGCCGCCTCCTCTCCTCTAAAACACACTAATAAAAAAAACAAACATACAGAGTAATAGATAGACTTATATCTTTTTTTTAATTTTTAAGTGATTAAATTATTTAAATAATTTTTACATCTACCTATACTATAATTTTATTTCCTTTTCTTTACTAACGTAGGCTTATACTGAGTTGCGTTTGCTCTAGACGATTTTCTTATTGTACATTTTTTTCTTCTTCACCAGATCAAATCAATTAAAAATTAAAATAAAATTCTTTTTATTTTGCCTATATTTATTTTATATCATTTTTTATTACTTTACTTTATTGAAATTTTACCCTAAAGGAGCTCCCTGAGGCTAATGTTATTTCTATACTATTAATTTTGATTGGCTATCAAAGGTTTTAATTGATTTAAAGTCATGAGTCTGTCTATCTGGTTACTACTTTATGTTTCCTGTCTTACTTTGGTAATCTCTCTATTTCATCTATTTTCGACTTCCCTCTATGGGAGGATAGCCCACTTACGCTGCAGGATAAACCTAAGTGGACTTTTAGGCATATATATAAAATAAACTATACATCTAATTTTAAAACATACAATACACCACATTGGATTAAAAAATAATAGGAACAATTTACAGCTTTATGATTCAATTGTGGGATTTATATAAGAATTGGAATTCATGTATACAACTTGAACTATAAAGGGAAATCAACAGTAAAAAATACGTATATATATATACAGCCGTATTCATAAAAATTTTAAACCGCGTTTCAAATATTGTTTAAGCAAAATTCGCTAAAATTGTATTCATAATAGAATTTTAGCTTAAAAAACGGTTTTTTAAACCTTGTGTAAATCAGCAAATTTTAAAATTGACTGCCCCCATGTTTAAACCAATTTTAAGGTGACGTTGTTGTAATTTTGCTTCGTTTTTGTTTACATTTTGAACTTTACCTGTATGTACATATGTGTGTATGTATGTATGTACTTATGTATGCATGAATGTATGCATATGCCAGTGTTATTTAGAAGAAAACAATGTAATTTTTTTTATAGAAACTATTGCCGAAATAACAAATATACTCCAAAGAATATTTAAAAGAAAAGGAGCGATCCAGTTTCCATTCCCAGTCATTGTTTTCTCATTTTATGTGTTAACAAAAATAGTATAATTGTAGAAAATTAACTAGTGATGTATAAAAACTCAAAACAAACAAAATAAAGCTCGTTATTCTAGTGCTTCTTTATCTGCAATAAAATAAATAACATAAAAAGCACTTTTAACAAAGATTTGTTGTGAACTTTTTTTTTATTATTTTATTAAATACAAGTTGCAACATATCTTTTATTTTATAGAAACAATATTTCTCTGAAAACCGACAAATAAACAAAATAGACACGAGTACTTTGTGAGTTAACAATCGTTGTTTTGCAGAGCTAATATGCAAGTGACAAATAAAGAATACAGTGATGCCACCATATTTTAAAAAAATTTAGTTAATTGATTTTTAGTTAAAAAACTGATTATGAATACCAATATTTAAAAAACGTTATTTAGCCTTAAAACGTTTTTTAACTAATATGAATTTTAAACCTCAATCAACTTTTTTTATGAATACGGCTGATAAAGTTTAGTAGTTTACTTTCTTCGGCGGTTTATTATCCCTCTACTGCCGTTTCTACTGGTTATCATTAACCTATGGCTTTTGTACCCTTCTCTTCCCCCAGGGGAGTCTGTTATGGACTACGGGTGTGGCAACCCCGGGGCCCCAGCTGGGGTGATGTGGCTTTTTCCATTGACGTACCTTTGGTACATTACCCATAGAACTTATGTGTTACTACCCAATCTCTGAATATAAACAGAGTAACGGATGTGCACATATTTATGACAAAAGGAAGACAGGTCCTGTTGATGTCAATTAGGTGCAGCGTCACCTAGAACTGCCCCTGAGTTCAAAAGACGATAGAGGTGAAGCCCTTGTGGTGGAACTTCGAGGTCTAAGCAGAGGCTACTTCTGGTACCACGGGTGCCGGTTGCCCGACAGCCGAGCTGCTTTGAATTTTTGAGTGCATGTAGATGTCGTCAGTTTCCTTTGCTAAAATGCCGAGTTCGTCCTACCTCATGAGGTTAAAAGGATGATTTTGGTATGTGTGGTGTAGGCACTGGTTATTTGGCGACACAGGCATGGGTTCATCTCGGACGAGTGGTTGAGCTGTGCCGGCAATGGTTGAGGAATTCTCATGGGGACCTCGCTATGGGTGTATACACAACACCTTGGCGTGGAAGCCGGAGAATTATCGTGGTGGCTGTGGTTGCTACCAAAATCGCTGGGAGAATAGTCTTGGCTTCCCAGTGTGAAATCAATACTAGTGGTTGGTCTGACGCGGTCAGCCAGACACTATTCTAGGTGCTGTTGCCATTCAACAGAAGCTGCTATGGGCACGGACATAGCAGCAGAGTTTAGATAGCTCAAATTACCTTAGCAAGGTAATTGAATATAGTACAGGGATAACTATATTCAAAGATTGCAACCTATGTGCCTTATGGAGTGGGCCATAGGTTCATTCTAATAGGGTGCATGGGGGCGTTGGTCTGGCGTCTAACCCACACCCGGTGCTTTGGCACCCGTGAGATAAGGCCGTAATGGCAGTTGCTCACGGAAAGCCATCGCACATCTGTACCCTTCTCTTTTAACAATTTAGGCATTTATTTGGTTACCTGGCTATTGTGAACTTATGCATAGGAGATGACTTTCCGTCTTTAAGTTCCCCTTTTTTTTTGGCTTGCCCTTGTGCACCGCTTCACTATGCTTCTTTTATTTCTCAGCATGCAATAGCCAGCTATAATTTTTGAAAATAGAACAAATCTTTTATTTAAATTTTTTTTCTCGCACCCACTATTTACTTTATTATCTTAGGTTTTGTTTAGTTCTTTTGGTCTTAAAAACACACACGATTTTTAACGTCTTAAAAACTGATATACGATTTTTGACTTCAAATTTTTCCTTTATCAATTTTCTTTTTTTTATATACTTTATTTAACCGTGCACACCTTACGGATACTTTTTTGATATTGAACTTCTTATATTATTTCTCTATCATTATGGTGACGTTTTCTTCCACTAAAACTTTCCAAATTTTCCAATACTTTTTCCCGCCTAGACGTCCATCTTTTTTTTTAACTTTTTCTAGAATTTTCATTAATCTTTATGTGCTTTTTTTCGTTTATAAAAAATTTCTTTTCTTTCAATTTTTAAATTATGTATCATTCTTCCTTCAGTACCGTATATTTTCATCCTTCAAACAAAGCCCTTCCCCCTAATCCTATCCATTTTCATCATTATTATCCTTACAGGATTTCCCACTTAACAGGTTATCATAAATTTTAGGATACCATTATTTTCCTACTAGTTTTGTTTTCTACAGGCAGTTATTTTTTTTTTGTATATTACACGCTCCTAAATGAAAACAACATCCTTGATTTTATTTTTCTCTGAATTATTAAAGCAGTGCTGACAACATCGTAATATACATACATAATTACATTGGCAATTGATATTACACAGATCAGACATAGATGGATAGAGCCAACAATGTGGCTCTATCCATTTAAAATCTTTTATTAATAAAGAAAAACAAGTATTTAAATTCCATCTTCCTGTGGCATGGACACCAGTGGTTCTCTTCGCCCTTGGAGCCAATCCACCTCTCCTCTGAGTCGATGGTCCCACAGCAGCCAGAACACAAGAAAAAAAACAAGGAAAAACAATCGGCAGAAAACAAAACATTAGCAAAACAAAACATTAGCAAAAGCTAAAACAAACATAATAAAAACAAGGACTGCTCCATTTGGACATCAATCCACCCTAATTCGTATGCTGATTAGTGACATCCGCAACAAATGAGGCTTCCCAAACCATTTGAGTGGTCTAGGGATGACCGTTCGTGAGCTGGACCGTGTCTTAAATTTTTTGTAGTTTTTCTGCATATTTTCTCCCAAGACAACATTTAACAAAAAAGATCATCGGAAAGAGTTTTTGCAACCAATGGTACATTAAACTTTACCATTCATAACATCAGCAATATTTAATATTTAATATTTTTTAAACGCACTAATAATCCCAAATTAATATTTTATTAATTAAGTAAAATATATTTTTTTTATTAAAAATACATTGAAATGGGAAATTAAAAAAAATATATTTTACTTAATAAGTAAAATATTAATTTGGGATTATTAGTGCGTTTAAAAAATTTCAAACTTAAATTTTAACAATTCCCATAAAAAACACTAATTAAAAAAAATTTGTGTTTGCCCCTCCCAGAAAAAATGTCTATCTACGCCAATGCATAAAAACAAGTAAGAGAGCTATATTACGCTGTGCCAGTAGTAGGGACTTCGGGGACAATTAAAATTGTTAAATTGTGGGCTGAAATTGTTAAATTGTGGCTGAAATTGTTAAATTGTTGCTGAAATTTTAAAATTCTTGGAAATTTGTGTTTTCGGCGGCGCTTTGATGTTTTTTGTTTACATTAGGAGTTTTTTTGTTTACATTAGGAGTTTTTTGTTTACATTAGGAGTTTTTTGTTTACATTAACTTTGTGTGAACGGGTGATTTTTTTGGGTTGCATTAATTGTGATAACGGGTGATTTTTTTTTTGAGGTTTCATATGAGTGTATATGCCGACGGCAATACATGATTATTATTTTTTTCAAATGCCGACGGCAAAACATGTTTATTAATTTTTCCTAATGCCGACGGCAAAACATGAATATAATTTTTTCAAATGCCGACGGGAAAATGATTTTTCGTTATTCCGAAGGCAAACATGATAATTTTTCGTAATACCGAAGGCAAAACATGATAATTTTTCCTAATGCCTACTGCAATAAATGATAATTTTTCCTAATGCCTACCGCAATACATGTTTATTATTTTTTTCAAATGCCGACGGCAAAAAATTAATATAATTTTTTCAAATGCAGACGGGAAAATTATTTTTCCTAATGACGACGGGAAAACGTGCAAGTTATTTTTTCTAATGCTAATGTAGGTGTTGCTAGACTGTGGGAATTTAAGGCTGACCGTGATTTGAGTGGGTGGCGTTGTTGCCGTAATATGTAACCATAGGAATTTGCGGATGTGTCTGTCTGTCTGTGAGAATTTAGGTGAGGGTTTGATTGGAAGGGGCGGGGTGTAGTTGAGGTAGATCGATTGCGTGTGTATGTGTGTGTGTGTGTGTGTGTGTATGTGTGTGTGTGTATATGTGTGTGTGTGTATGTGTGTGTGTGTGTGTGTGTGTATGTTTGTAGGAATTTCAATGTGTGTATTTCTGTAGGAGCTTAGGGCTGATTGTGATTTATGAGGGGTGAGGTGTTCTAGTAATATGTAACCGGGGGAATCTGTGTGTTTGTATGTCTGTAGGAGTTTAAGGCTGACCATGATTTGGGTGGGCAGGGTTGTTGACGTAATATGTATCCATGGGGATTTGTGGATGTGTCTGTCTATAGTAGTTTAAGGCTGATCGTGATTTGAGGTAGGTGAGGATGTTGTTGAGGTAAATTGGTTATGTGTATGTATGTATGTATGTATGTATTTCTGTAAGAATTTAAGATGATTGTGATTTATTAGGGTCGAGGTGTTCTTGTAATATGTAGCCGTGAGAATCTATGTGTATAGACGTCTGTAGAAGTTTAAGACTATCTGTAATTTCAGGTAGGTGAGAGTGTTGTGTTGTTGAGATTAATCTTATATATTGTATATGTATGTATGTATGATCATGGGAATTTTTGTATGTATATCTGAGGGAGAATTTAAGGCTCGTCATGATTTGCAAAAGGTGGGGTGTTGTTGAAATTTTCTTGGATATTTCTTATATGAATTCTGCTATGTGTGTGTGTGTATTTGCGCTAATATTTATATGTAGATAGAAATAAATTGTTTTCAGTATCGACATTTGGTACTATAAAATACTATCATATGTCTGGACTTCCCTAATCTTATTATGTTTTTATACTTACGCTTGTTTTATATTTTCTCATACTTAAATTTGTCTCGCGTTGAAGTCTGCCTATATGAAATTTGTTTATATTACAGATTTTGTTTATTTCAATCTTTGAATACATTTTTTTTTTGTCATTGATGTCTTTTGTTCGTATTGTTGTTGGTGTTTTTGTTGTAAATATTCGTCTGTGTATAGATGCGATATATTCAGATTTTTTTTATTTGAAAATAAAAACGTTTTAATTTTTATCTGCGTTTACTTAAAAGTTTGTGAGGATTTTCTGTTTTTAAGTAAAACTGAATTCCTGAAGATACATACTCATACATACATAGTAATAGCAACTATAATAGAAATATTCCTTATACTCAATTTACATTTTTTAAAGTTGATGCAACGTTAGTACGTTAACGTTAGAAATTCTTGGGGTACATAATTTTTTCTAACTATAGACTTGTTTCTTCACTTTCTACATTTGTTTTCGAAATCTTGCTTTACTTTATGAAAATGTATAAACATTTTTAAATGAAACTGATCCGGCACTCCAGCTTATATACTGATAGTTTTTTTTTTCTTTGGTAGTCAACTTACTTCTTTTTTTATTTTTATTGATAAACATTTAAAATCAAAAGGGAGCTTTATTTTGAAATTATTATTTTCATAATTGTTTAAAACAATCACTAGTTTTTTTTTTGTGATGAAATCATTTGAAGTTGAAGCTGATATCTTTGCTTACTGTTTTAAATTAAAATTTTATTCAATAGAATAAAAGGAGCTTTCTTCTTAAATTCTGATGCAGTTAAGATCGGATATGAGACTGAATTTAAATGTACTTTTAAATTAGTCATAATGAACAAACTTATTTTCTTGTTGAAAAGCGATCATCAGAAAACGAAGTGGTTTTCAGAGACTTTAGGTATACCCTTTCGACGGTTCCTCTAGGATACAAGATGACTTTGTTTGACGAAATTTCTGTTGCTTTATACTGATAATATTTTTACATTAATAAGGTACATATATGTTTGTCTTATGAAGGGTGAGCACCTTTCACTTTTATTTGTTGTCATATATGATTTTTTTTTAATTTTATTAAAGTTCAGCGTATTGTGTATATATTTCTGAAATGTTTAAGTGTGTTTTGTGTTCCCATCGGACAGAGTGTACGTATTAGTTGGTCAGTCAGTCTATATTTTTATTTATTTTTTCTTCTAATGTGCCACTCCTTTTTTCAGATTTTACTACTTGGAATAGAGTATTTTTGTCTAATTTTTTGCTGGGTATATACATTAGGTATGTAGAAATTAGTTCACTCACAAAGAAATGTATGTTTAATAAACAACTATTGTAGCAAATCGATCTCAAATAACTCAGTTACCTCTACCAGCAATTCACCGTCGGTGTTTTCATAAAGTGTTAGAAACAATGAAATATCTATGTTTGGGAGAATTTTTTTGCCTCAAGTAGGTATTTCTACATGAGGTTTGCTGGTTGACTCCTATCGCATTCATATGTAATGATTATCCACTTAAAAAAGGTCATCATCACCATCAATCACTCCCGTATACAATACATTCATGAGTTGGGTTGATCCAGATACAATTGCTGTCTCATCACCTTCTAACAGCTTTATATATTTTGCTAGTATGCATGCCTTAGCATGCTTCTATCGATAGTGACGTAAGAGTCCGAGATGAAGTAGTGTTGCAATTAAAAATCTCTACTATTAGAATTTACCAGTTCGCTCTTTTGAATTTTTGCAAAGTAAAGGGTGTTTTTTTAGAGGTACAAAACTTCGAATTGAAATAAAACACAAGAAAATCGTTTTAATGTCCATCAATTTGGCTTTATTAGAAGGATAATTTTATGCTATTAATGTTTAAATATGATTTCCGGCATGTGGCCTCCGCGGCTGGCTCGAATAAAGCCAATTCTACAGGTCCAATTTTCAACCACTTTTTCGAGCATATGGGGCCGTATGTTGGCAATAACGCCACGAATGTTGGCTTCCAAGTCCCCTAACGTTTCTGGTTTGTTGGCGTAGACGAGCGACTTCACATATCCCCAAAGAAAATAATCCAATGGTGTCAAATCACACGATCTTGGTGGCCAATTGACAGGTCCATTCCGCGAAATTATGCGCTCATCGAATGTTTCCTTCAATAAATCGATTGTGACGTGCGCTGTGTGGCATGTAGCGCCGTCTTGTTGGAACCACAACTCATCCACATTCATGCCATCCAATTCGGGAACAAAATAGTCGGTTAGTCGGCTCCAATTGCTGTGCACGGTGGCGAATCGATTCATTCGGGTCCTCTTCAACACTTTGCTCTACAGCGGCAATTGTTTCTTCGGTGCGCACTGTTCGACGTCTCTGCGGATGCGTGTTATCACATAGAGTAAACGTAGTGCGAAAACGATCCATGGTTAACCGAATTAATTGCTCTGATGGACGATTATGTCGACCATAAAATGGACGGAGCTTGCGGTAAACTTCGCGAACTGAACCATTATTTTCAAAATAAATTTGCACGATTTGCAAGCGTTGTTCTTTTGTCAACCTGTTCATGATGAAATGGCAAACCAAACTAAATATTAATCAATTGACAGCTGACAAAATGGCCGCCAGTTAAAAAAGTGATGCCAACTTAAAGTTCTATACCTCAATAAAAAACACCCTTTAGATACATATGTATGTTTGTATTTAAGTGACCACAAAATCATAAAATTTCTTTGCTTACAAAATTGTATGACGTGAGGATATTTTTTTGTTGAAATTATTCATGCTTCGGCATGCTTTCATTTTTTTTCTGTAAATTTATTTAATACTCATACAGATACAGGTATAAAGTAAGATCTGTTTGCAGTATGCATGCTTCAGCATGATTCTAGTTGAATCGTATATTCATTCACTAAGTTTGCTTGATACTTATTCATACACATGTACATTCTTAAAGATTGGATATCAAAGTCCAAATTCCGTAGTTTATCTATATTTTCTAAAGATCTGATAGCTAAAGAAATAAATAGAGCGAAGATCTTCTATAATAATCCCATTTTCATATTGTAAAATTTTGCGTTCTAACGCTTTCGATGGGAAAATGTACATACAACTTTATAAAAAGTGATAATATGATGTGCTGCTGAACATTGCACTATGTTATAGTTTATTTTAAACACTGAAGTTTTAGCAAATTTCATTCAGACCAACAAGTTTAGAGAATTCCACTACATTTAGCTAATTATCTAATTCCACTACATTTAGTTAATTACCTTTCTTAAGACCCATCATTCCTAATCAATCCTACAAAAAACTAGATTTTTCGTTTTAATTTAATTTTTATTTTTATTAAATTCAACATTCATTCTTCAAATTACTTTATACTGTATTAAGCAGCTTTTTCTCATTTGTTGAGTTAGCTTTAATCGTAAGCATTTTAATGTTGAGATAAATTTTTCTATTTTATGCACTAAGTAATTCTTTATATATGTATACCAATCCTTTTATATGAACCATTAAAGCTAATTCTTTTCACATCATTCCTTTTAATGCTCAATTAAATCATTGTACTACTGATGCTTTCATATTAAGTAATGTTTAATCTTCTATTTATGTATGAGTTTTCCAAAGTATTTATTAAAAAATTCCTTAGAATCATCTGTTTGTAAGTTTTTTGTTTTTTTTTGGTACCCGCACCACTTCAAAAATATTTTCCATTCCTTGGTTTTTTGAGTGCAGCTTTTATTTTCAGCTGTACTACAATTTGAGAATGTGTCAATTACAGTCTTCAAAAATCATCAATTTCTATTTTCTGTAGAATAGTTCTCCATTTCACCTAACTTAGCTCCATAAAACTTCATATATTCCTGTCATTGCATCTCTACAAGCACAAACAATTTTCGAGTTTTAAAATGGATTTCGTTTACTAAATTTCTTTTTAAAGACATTGAGTTGTTTTACAGATTTTTTCGATAGTGTGGTGATCTACATGTTGCACTTTCAGCTATTTATACTAACATGTAGTTAATTTTCTAATCTATATATTTAATCGTACAACTCTTCAATTTATTTTTAATTATTTAATTTTTAGAATTCCTTTTCAATTTTATAACTCTCTTCCTTCTCTAATTTTATTTCACGTTGTAGTCCACCAATATGCATTTGAATATATTCTTGAATTATATCAATGCCTTAAGCTATATTATTAATTTGTTCTTTAGTTTGTCGATTTCAGTTTCCAGAAAAATTAACTTATATCATCGTTCTCTGACGGAGAACGATGATGATTCTGTATGCATACATTAGTAGTAATTAAAATCTTTTTATAGATTTCGAGTTCAAATTTATCATAATTTTTTGGTATTTTATCAAACATTAGAGAAAATAGTCCTAGTGTTAGAGTCCATATTTGACCACCAACTTGTATTTTATCTTCATTCAGTTTGAGGTTACTATCACCATTAATTTGTATCTAATTCATTTCCTCCTTCCAATACTGATAAGTCTTCGGAATTGGAAGTCTTTGAGTACAAATCATCGTCATCATCATTCTCAGTATTAGCATCATTAAATAAGATGGTATTATCAAATATTGTTCCTTCTGCTAGTTTCTTTGGTGTACTTGTCTCTATCTTGACTGATGGTTTCTCATGCTTTAAACTTGTATATTTTCAACTTCTGTCTTGATTTTACTTTTTTCTTTCATAAGAATTCTTTTAATATTTTTAGAACTATTTATGAATTCTTCTGTTATAGGTTTAAATGCATCTCTTAGTTGTTCATTTGTATCTATTTCACTAGTTTTTATACTACGAAGCTTTTTCTTAATCACATTTGTTCTCAACACCAAATGCTTTAAAACTTTCTCATCCATGTTTGCTAACAGCAAATTCAGGTATCGGCTACTAGATCAGCTTATCAGGAGCTGATCTGGTTTTCAGATCAGCTAATCAGGAGCTGGTCTAGTTATCAGATCAGTTTATCAGGAGCTGCTCTGGTTATCAGATCAGCTTATCAGGAGCTGGTCTGGTTATCAGATCAGCTTATCAGGAGCTGGTCTGGTTATCAGATCAGCTTATCAGGAGCTGGTCTGGTTATCAGATCAGCTTATCAGGACCTGATCTGGTTTTCAGATCAGCTTATCAGGAGCTGGTCTGGTTATCAGATCAGCTTATCAGGACCTGATCTGGTTATCAGATCAGCTTATCAGGAGCTGGTCTGGCTATCAGATCAGCTTATCAGGAGCTGGTCTGGTTATCAGATCAGCTTTTTAGGAGCTGGTCTGGTTATCAGATCATGTGTATGAATAAGTATCAAGCAAACTTAGTGAATGAATATAAGATTCAACTAGAATCATGCTGAAGCATGCATACTGCAAACAGATCTTACTTTATACCTGCATCTGTATGAGTATTAAATAAATTTACAGAAAAAAAAATTAAAGCATGCCGAAGCATGAATAATTTAAAAAAAAAAAATCCTCACGTCATACAATTTTGTAAGCAAAGAAATTTTATGATTTTGTGGTCACTTAAATACAAACATACATATGTATCTACTTTGCAAAAAAAAAAAGAGCGATCTGGTAAATTCTAATAGTAAAGATTTTTAATTGTAACACTACTTCATCTCGGACTCTTACGTCACTATCGATAGAAGCATGCTAAGGCATGCATACTAGCAAAATATATAAAGCTGTTAGAAGGTGATGAGACAGCAATTGTATCTGGATCAACCCAACTCATGAATGTATTGTATACGGGAGTGATTGATGGTGATGATGACCTTTTTTAAGTGGATAATCATTACATATGAATGCGATAGGAGTCAACCAGCAAACCTCATGTAGAAATACCTACTTGAGGCAAAAAAATTCTCCCAAACATAGATATTTCATTGTTTCTAACACTTTATGAAAACACCGACGGTGAATTGCTTGTAGAGGTAACTGAGTTATTTGAGATCGATTTGCTACAATAGTTGTTTATTAAACATACATTTCTTTGTAAGTAAACTAATTTCTACATACCTAATGTATATACCCAGCAAAAAATTAGACAAAAATACTCTATTCCAAGTAGTAAAATCTGAAAAAAGGAGTGGCACATTAGAAGAAAAAAATAAATACAAATATAGACTGACTGACCAACTAATACGTACACTCTGTCCGACGGGAACACAAAACACACTTAAACATTTCAGAAATATATACACAATACGCTGAACTTTAATAAAATTAAAAAAAAAATCATATATGACAACAAATAAAAGTGAAAGGTGCTCATCCTTCATAAGACAAACATATATGTACCTTATTAATGTAAAAATATTATCAGTATAAAGCAACAGAAATTTCGTCAAACAAAGTCATCTTGTATCCTAGAGGAACCGTCGAAAGGGTATACCTAAAGTCTCTGAAAACCACTTCGTTTTCTGATGATCGCTTTTCAACAAGAAAATAAGTTTGTTCATTATGACTAATTTAAAAGTACATTTAAATTCAGTCTCATATCCGATCTTAACTGCATCAGAATTTAAGAAGAAAGCTCCTTTTATTCTATTGAATAAAATTTTAATTTAAAACAGTAAGCAAAGATATCAGCTTCAACTTCAAATGATTTCATCACAAAAAAAAAACTAGTGATTGTTTTCAACAATTATGAAAATAATAATTTCAATATAAAGCTCCCTTTTGATTTTAAATGTTTATCAATAAAAATAAAAAAAGAAGTAAGTTGACTACCAAAGAAAAAAAAAACTATCAGTATATAAGCTGGAGTGCCGGATCAGTTTCATTTAAAAATGTTTATACATTTTCATAAAGCAAAGCAAGATTTCGAAAACAAATGTAGAAAGTGAAGAAAAAAGTCTATAGTTAGAAAAAATTATGTACCGCAAAAATTTCTAACGTTAACTTACTAACGTTGCATCAACTTTGAAAAATGTAAATTGAGTATAAGGAATATTTCTATTATAGTTGCTATTACTATAGAGTATGTATCTTCAGGAATTCAGTTTTACTTAAAAACAGAAAATCCTCACAAACTTTTAAGTAAACGCAGATAAAAATTAAAACGTTTTTATTTTCAAATAAAAAAAAACTGAATATATCGCATCTATACACAGACGAATATTTACAACAACAACACCAACAACAATAAGAACAAAAGACATCAATGACAAAAAAAAATATATATTCAAAGATTGAAATAAACAAAATCTGTAATATAAACAAATTTCATATAGGCAGACTTTAACGCGAGACAAATTTAAGTATGAGAAAATATAAAACAAGCGTAAGTATAAAAACATAATAAGATTAGGGAAGTCCAGACATATGATAGTATTTTATAGTACCAAATGTCGATACTGAAAACAATTTATTTCTATCTACATATAAATATTAGCGCAAATACACACACACATATCGCAGAATTCATATAAGAAATATCCAAGAAAATTTCAACAACACCCCACCTTTTGCAAATCATGACGAGCCTTAAATTCTCCCTCAGATATACATACAAAAATTCCCATGATCATACATACATTCACAATATATAAGATTAATATCAACAACACAACACTCTCACCTACCTGAAATTACAGATAGTCTTAAACTTCTACAGACGTCTATACACATAGATTCTCACGGCTACATATTACAAGAACACCTCGCCCCTAATAAATCACAATCATCTTAAATTCTTACAAAAATACATACATACATACATACAAATAACCAATTTACCTCAACAACATCCTCACCTACCTCAAATCACGATCAGCCTTAAACTACTATAGACAGACACATCCACAAATCCCCATGGATACATATTACGTCAACAACCCTGCCCACCCAAATCATGGTCAGTCTTAAACTCCTACAGACATACAAACACACAGATTCCCCCGGTTACATATTACTAGAACACCTCACCCCTCATAAATCACAATCAGCCCTAAGCTCCTACAGAAATACACACATTGAAATTCCTACAAACATACACACACACACACACACATACACACACACACACATACACACACATACACACGCAATCGATCTACCTCAACTACACCCCGCCCCTTCCAATCAAACCCTCACCTAAATTCTCACAGACAGACAGACACATCCGCAAATTCCTATGGTTACATATTACGGCAACAACGCCACCCACTCAAATCACGGTCAGCCTCAAATTCCCACAGTCTAGCAACACCTACATTAGCATTAGAAAAAATAACTTTCACGTTTTCCCGTCGTCATTAGGAAAAATCATTTTCCTGTCTGCATTTAAAAAAATTATATTCATTTTTTGCCGTTGAACCTTCATAGTGAAGAGACATTAAAGCGGATTTTTTTTTACATACATACATACGAAACAAATATAAAAAACAACAAAATCAAAAATCATACAAAAAATATTCGTAATACATATTCACCTTGATAAATAAGCTTATTGGCTTTACTAATATTTTTTACATAGCAAGAAATAGCAAAAACAAAAAAAACCGTAAACACAAACAAAGTTCCCTTGAGGAATAATACTCTGTATGAGTACCTCAAAGGAAAAAAATTTTGAAGTGAGTTCTAACGGCAGAAATGCTTATTTTACTGTGAGTTCTGAAACTCTTGATGAAAAAAATATAAATAATAAATCTGATGAAAATCTTTTTTTAACGGCAAAGCCAATTTTTCGTCAGCGATCAACTTCGCTTTGTCCAATGCCAACTAGTGAATCGTTAACATTACCATTGCCTAGTACTTCTTCATTTAAGTCTGCGATATCATCCGCATCGGGCTCGCCTTCATCACTAAACCAAGTTATCACTACAGATAACAGTAGCTCAAAACCCAAGGTACAAGTTGGAATGGACAGATATATAACAGTGGTAAAGCGTGGGCGAAGCCCAAATTCTTCAAAAATTTCATCTGCTCCAAAGATGTCTAGGGATAACAGCGCATCATCTACCAATCGTCAAAATCGTTTTTCATTATTGCAAGACACCGACGACAAGCCCTCTACATCATCGCAAAAGTCTTTTAAGCCACCACCTATTTATCTCAGAGAAAAAATTCTAACGCGCTTATAAAAAAACTACTGTCGACCATTGGTGAAAATACTTTTCACATCATTCCAATTAAACGAGGTAATATTGATGAAACTAAAATCCAAATATATAATGAAAAAGATTTCCGAAAAATTGTTAGTGAATTCGAAAAAAATAAAACAAATTTTTACACATACCAACTTAAGAGTGCTAAAGGCCTAAAGATAGTATTAAAGGGCATAGATTCATATGTTGAACCCGAAGAAGTAAAATGTGCACTTGTCGACCAAGGATTCAAGGTAAAAAATGTTACCAACATATTTAATAGAGAAAAGGTCCCCCAACCCCTATTTCGGGTTGAACTGGAGCCGAATGACATACAATTGAAAAAAAATGAAGCCCATCCAGTTTATAACGTAAAGTATCTCTTACATCGAAAAATCACAGTTGAAGAGCCATGTAAGCGTTCAGGTCCCGTACAGTGCCATAATTGCCAAGAATATGGCCATACGAAAACTTACTGCAAGTTACCTACAGTGTGTGTTATCTGCGGTGAATTGCATGGTACTGCTAGCTGCACTAAGCCAAAAGATCAAGCAGAAAAAAAATGTAGTAATTGTGGAGGTAATCACACAGTTAACTATAGAGGGTGCCCTGTATTTTCTTTCGGTAAACAGGCTATGGGTCAAAAACCCAAGCTAACTCCAGCTCTACAAATAAGCGCGAACTCCGACACTTTTGCTCAAATCAGCCAACCAGTTACTTCACGTGTATCGTATGCTGATGCTGCTAAGACTAGTTCAATTCCCACGCAAAATCTTCCACCGCCAAATAATTCAACGAATTCAAACTCAAGCTTTAACCTTAGTCACCTTGAAGCTACTATTGAGAATCTGGTGCTAACTATAAACAACTTTACTACAAATATGACAAGTATGATGCAAGAAATGCTGCGAATGCAGAATACACTGCTTCAAGCATTGGTTAATAAACCATGAACACGTTAAAAATATGTTTCTGGAACGCAAACGGCATTCGCCAACATAAAAATGAACTTGAGCACTTCCTCATGGAAAAAATATTGATATAATGTTGGTTTCTGAGACTCATTTGACCTCAAGAAGCTTATTTAAAATAAATGGTTACACTTTATATGATACAAAGGACCCGAGGGAGAGAGCATGTGGTGGATCAGCAATTCTGATTAAGTCAAGACTCAAGCACTATGTCCTTGACAACGTTAGTGAAGAATATTTGCAAGCAACGAATATTTTCGTAGAAAATTTTTGTGCGAATTTCGTGATATCATCAATTTACTCACCTCCCAGATTTTCAGTTACCGAAGATCAGTATGAGAAGTTCTACAAATCGCTTGGATCTTGTTTCGTGGCAGCTGGTGACTACAATGCAAAACATACGTACAGGGGATCGCGTCTTGTTACACCTAGAGGTCGAGCCTTGTTCAATACAATTTCAAAAATGGGCTTAGATGTCATTTCGAGTGGGGAGCCTACTTACTGGCCTACTGACGTAAGAAAAATTCCAGATGTTATAGATTTTGCCGTCACGAAAAATATTCATAGGGACTTAATTCATGTAGAGGCCTCTCTAGATCTGTCCTCCGATCACTCTCCAACAATAGTTACAATTTTATACCCACTAAGGAGTGATTTAACTAACTCATATGTGAAGATGATTAATGGAATCAACTGGCTGGCATTTAAAAAATATCTTAGTAGTCACTGCGTAGAAAACATTCAGCTTAGATCATGCTATGATATTGAATTTAACATTGCCAATCTTAACGAAAATATTAAACAGGCTGCTGAACACGCCACTACCTCCTATCAGCAGATCGGCTTTAACAGAATTTATTCTACGGAAATTGAACATCTTGTATGTGAAAAAAGGAGAACTAGAAGAGAATGGCAACAACACAGATCACCCCTAAATAAAATCAGACTTAAAGAATGTACTAAACGACTCAAAGAGCTGCTATCGTCGGAAAAAACTACACTACTGGAAAAGTATTTAGAAGGTCTTGATGTAACGTCCGCATCTAATTACTCTTTATGGCGCGCTACTAGAAATCTTAAACGACCCGTTGATCTTAAATCACCATTGCGTACTGCGACCGGAGGCTGGGCAAGAAGTGATAGTGAGAAAGGTAACTTATTTTCTGAGCATTTAAAATCTGTATTCACTTCCAATTCATGTACGGGTGCTGCTGATTTACCGTGTGTAGTTTCTCTACCCCCTCGTCCCTTAAGGTTTAAGATGCGTGAAGTACAAAAAGTAATTGCTGAACTCGACCCGAAGAAAGCTCCAGGTATTGATGGCATTAGTAACAAAATGATCATGAACTTGCCTCATATTGCAATAAGAATCCTGCTATTTACTTTTAATGCTATTTTAAGAATGCATTATTTTCCACATAACTGGAAACTGGCCAAGATCAAAATGATTCCAAAGGCGGGCAAAGATCTTACCAAGACTGAGTCATATAGGCCTATAAGCTTACTATCTACAATCTCAAAGCTTTTCGAAAAGCTGCTCATGACTAAATTGTCCAAAATTTTAACTGATAATGGGTGCATCCCAGACCATCAATTTGGCTTTAGAAGTCAGCACAGCACGATTGAACAAACGCATAGACTGGTCCAAGTTGTAAGAAGAACATTTGAAGAAAAGAAGTATTGTTATGCTCTCTTTATTGATGTTTCTCAGGCGTTTGATAAAGTATGGCACGAAGGCCTAGTTTTAAAATTGAAGACATATCTGCCAATAAACATTCAAAGGCTTTTGGAAAGTTATATTATTGATAGGAAGTTCACTGTTGTGGAAGGAGAGTTTACGAGTGTGCCCGAAACTATATCTTCTGGTGTGCCCCAGGGTAGTATTCTGGGTCCTGTCTTGTATTTAATATATACTTGTGATATGCCTGTGAGCAATAATATCCATATTTCTACTTTTGCCGATGATACAGCCTGTATGAGTGTGCACGAAAACCCTTATGAGGCATCCCGCAATCTCCAGGAACATATCACTCAGCTGGAAATATGGTTGAACTTATGGAGAATTAAAGTCAATGAACAAAAGTGTGTCCATATAACGTTCACCCTAAGAAGAGATACTTGCTCCCCCATTCGAATCAACAATCAAAATATTCCTCAACATTCCCAAGTGAAATACCTTGGTATACACCTTGATCGAAGACTTACATGGAAACATCATATTGACTCTAAGTTAACTCAGATGAAACTTAAGTCAACTCAAATATATTGGTTGATTGGCAGAAACTCAACACTCAGCCTAGACTGCAAACTTTTATTATACAAGTCGCTTTTGAAGCCAATATGGCGCTACGGAATTCAGTTATGGGGCACTGCTTCAGCTTCCAATGTCGAGAGAATCCAACAAAGGCAAAACAAAATTTTACGGTTAATAACATCGGCTCCATGGTACATCCAAAATTCTATTATACATCGTGATTTAAATATGCCACTAGTGACTGAAGAAATTGCAAAATACGCAGGCAAATATTTAACAAAACTCGAATCACATCCTAATCCGCTTGCTCGTAATATTTTGAACTTTACTGGACACATCCGCTTAAAAAAGAGGGACACACGGGCTCTTATACCTAACACTCCAGATGGGCCTACTTGAAAATACTTTCCCACCCCCCCCCCCCCCCTTTTTTTGATTATCACTACTAATGTATTATTTATAACTACCACTAAGTTTATGTCCGACACTGGTCGGGCCTAATATTTTTTTTTTATAGATTTAAGATTTGAATACTTATTGTTAGTTCATATATGAAGATACAATAAATAAATACATGCATTAAAAAAAAATTTAAAAAAAAAATAAAATTTTTGCCGTCGGCATTTGAAAAAAATAATAATCATGTATTGCGGTAGGCATTAGGAAAAATTATCATGTATTGCAGTAGGCATTAGGAAAAATTATCATGTTTTGCTTCGGTATTACGAAAAATTATCATGTTTTGCCTTCGGAATTACGAAAAATCATTTTCCCGTCGGCATTTGAAAAAATTATATTCATGTTTCGCCGTCGGCATTAGGAAAAATTAATGAACATGTTTTGCCGTCGGCATTTGAAAAAAATAATAATCATGTATTGCCGTCGGCATATACACTCATATGAAACCTCAAAAAAAAAAATCACCCGTTATCACAATTAATGTAACCCAAAAAAATCACCCGTTCACTTAAAGTTAATGTAAACAAAAAACTCCTAATGTAAACAAAAAAAACTCCTAATGTAAACAAAAAACTCCTAATGTAAACAAAAAACATCAAAGCGCCGCCGAAAACACAAATTTCCAAGAATTTTAAACAACAACAGCAACAATTTAACAATTTCAGCCACAATTTAACAATTTCAACCCACAATTTAACAATTTTAATTGTCCCCGAATTGGCAGTTCCCTACTACTTGTGCCGAATCTTATATACCCTTCACTTAAGTGCGTATATAAAGTATAGAGATACATTCATAAGCACATCCATACACATGCATGTTTTGTGAAAAAAATTTTAATTTTTTGCTTTAGTGCAATTTTTAGTTTGTGACCTCTCGGTATTTTTCGATTAAAGATTTTTTTTCGATATTAGCAATTAGTTGAATATTTTATTCTACACTCTGTATTTAAGAAATATTTTACATTCACCCTTAATCCAGTTGTCGAAAACGACGTCACGTCGTACAATATCAAAAAATCAAATTAAAAAAAGAAGTTTTATTTAGTAACTTTAATATCCAGAAAAAAAAGTTCAAAGTTTTCAGCTCTGGAGCTGAGGTTTTAATTTTTATAATTTTCTGCACCAAACTTTTTTTCCAAAATGTAATATATATACAATTTATAAAGAAAAAGAAAAAAATTAATTAGGCTTGTTATATGCTATATAAAATACAAAAAGTGTAAGTTTACCAGCCCTGGAATCATCCTTTTTGATTTTTCTGATTTCTTACACCAATCTCTTTCTTTTAAGAATATAAGATATGTTTAATTTATAGGAAAAAGGAAATTTTAGTAAGTTACTTTTGTAGAAAAGAAGTTAAAGTTTTCCAACCGTGGAAACGTCTTTTTAATTTTTTTAGTTGATTTTTAATTTCAAATAACAATTTTATTCGTACTGAAGCGTAAAAAAAATTTATTTAATAAAAAAAAAATAGTTTCGGTAGTTAATTTTTTATATCAGAAAAACTTTAAGTTTTCCGACACTGAAATCATAATTTTGATTTTTCTAATTTCTTATAGCAATCTCTTTCTTTTAAGAATACAAGATATGTTTAATTTATAAAGAAAAAAAATTTGTTTTAGTAAGTTACTTTTATATAAGCAAAAAAGTCAATGTTTTCCAACACTGGAAACGTTTTTTAATTTTTTAAACTTTTTTTTAATTTTTTATATTAATTCAATTTGCACTGAAGTATAAAAGTATAAAGTTAATTTAATAAAAAAAAAAATAAAAATTAGTTTACGGTAGTTAATTTTTATATCACAAAAATTTTAAGTTTCCCAACCCTGGAATCATCTTTTTTGATTTTTCTGATTTCTTACACCAATCTCTTTCTTTTAAGAATATAAGATATTTAGTTTATAGTAAAAAAAAATTTGTTTTAGTAAGTTAATTTTGTATAAAAAAATATAAAGTTTTCCAACCCTGGAAACATCTTTATAATTTTTTTATTTTTTTATTATTAAGCTACGGTAACATATATAAAATATTTTCCTAAAACATGTTTGCTCATATTTGCCTTAAAATTTTTCTATGTTTGTTTAATGTTCACATTAGCACAAAATATTTCCCAAAATTTGTTTTCTCAAACAGCTATGAAACAGTTTTAAACAAAATAGGAGAAAACATGTTTCCTTGCGGTCACACTTGAACAAATATTTTCTATAGTATAGTATAAAAAATCGATATGGAGAATTGTGAAACCTTATTTGTATTGAGTTGTGGAGCAGCTGTTTTATTAATTCTGGAGGAAGACGAAAAAAATAAGAGAGTGAAAAGGCAATGGGTGCGTAAGTGGTTGCAACGCCAAAAAGAGGAGATTGTTGTGCAAAATTACTGTTGGAGCTACGTTCTGAAACTCCAGAGTTGTACAAAAACTTTTTAAGGATGAACTCAGCTGATTTTGACTATTTACATAAGTATATGTATTAGAGACCTGCGTAGACAGTCTTTATATGTAAATACGTCATGATTTTTAAATGTATTCACGTCGCATGTATCATACTAAACTAATAATAAATGCTGTCGTACTATAAGCGAAGCACGATGTATGTATTGGTGTACGTGTATATCAGTGTTAACAAGCGATGTCGCCAAGACAGCTTGTTTGTAACAAACACTCAAAAGAAGTACTGTTGATTAGTGTATGCTTGTTATTTTTCATATTGTACGTTTGAGTGTGTGTGTAATATGTAGATGGTAAGCTATTATATGATTAACCGCATACAACTAATGTTAATGCATGTGTGTGCCTTTGCATGTGCGCAGAAAAATAAAAGATCATACACACATACATGCATGACGTTTGTACACGCGCTCATGCGTAGAAAGAAACAAGTATCACAAATTCTTCCGTCACGAAGTATTTTCTTCGTTACTCTTATACCTACAACACTCAAACAAATTTCTTGCAAACAGTGTTGTTAACGTTTGTTTTATAAGATTTCGCTGTATTAAAGCATTTGAAAAATCCCTCATGTCTTGAAAGTTCTTATAAGATATCTTGTGCAGGACACTAATATGTATTATAGCATTGCAGAGATACATCTGTTTGCACCAGTTTTGCGTGTTTTTGGTTCTGGTATCAACAAATATGTTATTTAGCGTTTTCTGTTACTAGTTGTAAATGTCATATGCACAGCAACAAGAACGCATGCTTTGTTGGTACGTACACATTGGTGCCTTGCGTAAATTTTGTTGTTTTTGTTCTTCTGATTTTGTTGTTTTTTATACCCTTAACCAAAAATGGTAAAGGGTATATATAGGTTTGTCCAGATTTTTGTAATTTCTACAATTTTCATTTGCGGCTACATAAAGTTAGTTATTCTGGATCCTTATGAAGAGGAGATAAAAAAGACGTGTCCGTGTGTCCGTCTGTATGTACGGATAGCTTGAAAGAGATTTTCTGAAGCTCCCAAAAAAGTTAGAGAGCTCGGAGTTGGAGTGAAACGACCGCAATTGTCTTGGCTTGGTTGGTATTGAAAATCAGCAAAAATAAAGAATCGGTTCTTGCATTTTCTATATATATAGTTTTATCACCCAGTTTTAAAAAAATCCAAAAAAAATTATCGTGCATAGAACCAAGAATATTCAAGTTTCTTATTAACACCACTAGCTACTCAGATACTGAGGCTTGCTTACTTTTGGTTTATGTTCACTGTATTTAAGCAAATCCTTTAAAAAAGTGTTTCCTATAAAACCCCTTTTTGTCACCACTACATACAAATTATCACGCGATTTGCGTGGAATATTCTTATTCGTGTGCATGTACATATGTATGTATCTATGTATAGAAATGTGTTTGCACAGAATGTCTAGTGTTAAGAAAAAACTATAAGTATAAACATTCGCACATACATACTTACTTGTGTTTAAATAAACGCTTCTATAAGATTGTATGTATGCTGCGTTGAAACAACTACAACAACAACAATTTGCTACCAACTGTATTGAAAGAAGAATATTCAGTTGCTTGTTGTTGTTTTGTCTACTAAAGCAGCAACAATGTACCAGCAAACGTATTGAAGGAAGAATATTAAGTTGGTTGTTCTAAGAACTCAGAATTATTTTGTATAGCTACATACATACATACTCGTACACATGACATACATATGTAGATATATACAAATAAAGTATTTTATTAATGAACCCACGTGTTCATGATATATAATTATGTAAATGTGTACATACATATGTATGCATATACATATGTAGGTACATTCAATGAGGTAGTTTAGACGAGAACAATTTTTAATCCGCACAATTTTTGTTCTTTTCCAAATTACACGAGACTAATTCATCTGGCACAAAATAAATTCGTATACACAGATGTTTGTGTGTTAGTGTTTTTAGTATTCATTTAACATTTACTGTTTTTTAAGTTGTGTGTGTATTGGTTTTATGCTGCTAATGTGGGGTTGAAGCTGGTTGAAAAGTTATGCCAACCCCAAAACCACTCTCCTTGCCTCTCTCACCTACAAACTGGCATGTTATGCAGCACAATTATGCCCGTGTAAATCAGCGCAATATGCATAAGAAAATAGATTTAAATTCGTTTGCTAAGCTATGTAGATATTGTAAATACATATGTATGTATGTACATATGTACTATGTAAGTAAATAAGCGCTTTTAAAGAGCATGGATTTGGTATAAATATGTATTTATTCCGGAAAGGATTGTTTAATTTGATTTCTGATTAATGTTTTCTCAGTACTTTTAGTAAAAAATATTGTTTAAGTAAGGAAGACAGCATGGCTCGTTGATAAGCACTCGGCATGATAAAATTCTCCGTCTTATTTCGAGCGATATCAATATAGATATTTTTTCAATATATAAATTTATGTTTTTGGAAAAGAAATTAATCAAAGCATAAAAATAAAATTATTATTGAGTTTTTAAAGAAAAATAGCAACTAGCAAGGAAACACCACAAAACTAGCTAATCATCAATGAAATCTTACCATTTTAATTGTTCTGAACTAGATTTTTCTAAACTTCAATGATTTTAAAATTTTTATTTTTATTTTTAAGTAACTGTAAATAATAATTTACAACTAACTTTGGTGGTATTGTTTCTTAAATATTATCACATGTAATTTGGTTTACAGAACGATACGAACTTTACCCTACGTCTACACCTGATTTATTTTTATCATAACAAAAGTCAAACTTTATATTGAAAAATAATTTTTTAATGTTAGCTCTTTTTTCTACATAGAATTTGACATTTGTCATGATAAAAATATATCAGGTATAGACGTAGGGTTAGCCTAATCAAATAATTAATATAGAAATAACACTGTGTGACAAAAATTAATTAAATCGAAATACATATGTACCTGGGACGTGTCACTGTTTTTCTGTTACACAGAAAAAACTAAATTTCGTTTTCAGTAACCAAATTCATTGAATCAGTAAATATTTTGTATGAATCCGGACCTACAAAGAAATTTGTAGATTCTGATAACAATTTTGTAAAAATGTAACTGGAAAAAATTTTTTTTTGTCACCACGATACTGCACAACACGAACGAAATATTATTGGCATGATGTTGAATATCATATAATTTAACTGATTTTTTTCAAGAGTCAGTTTTCAAAATATGGCACCGAGTTGGCACTGCCAGCTGATACTATCTGCCACCACAGCTGATACTATCGGTTTACGTACAGAATTTTAAGCTTCAGAGGCCCATTCAATATCAATAATAAATATGCTGGTGTTGTGTGTATGAGGATACAAAATATTAAATTTGTTCTCTACTGGAAATTCATTCAGACATATTTTACATCTAAAATAAATTAGTGTTTTTCGTGTCAATTTGGTCAACACGGAACGAACCGAACACGCACGAAATTAGATTTTTTTGTCACGAACACTTTGTGCAGAGTCGTGCGTGTTCATGTCACGGAAAAACGCACGACACGTGCCCATCTCTAATTGGCGTACAAATTGTACATTCATACACTTGAAGTAGCAAACTATTACAAACGCTTGTTGTTGTTGTGTTTAGAATTTATAGATTTTTTTTAAAGAAATGTTGATACATACATATATGTATGTATAGGTATATAAATATTTATAAGTAAATATAAATTCGTTTGCTAATGTATGGTATGTATTATGTATGGATATGTATGTATGTAAGTTAAAAAAAATAAAGCAAACCCTTGCTAAAGATCATGGATTTCTTATGAATATTTTAAAGTCGACAGACAAGATTGTTTGCTTGAGGGTGTTTGATTAAGTGTTTGTTGTTGCTGCGAGTATTTTCTTTCATTGATGTGGTTTTTCTTTTTTCCCAATAACTAAGTAAAAAGTACTTTTGCTTAATTAAGCTGGTGTGGATTGCAGATGGGCAATCGGCAGGGATTGATCCCCTGGCTGAACTTACACACATACATATGTATGAAGGCACTGGGTAATGTATTGAAATAAATATCCAGCGAAAAGGAATGCAAAAACGGAATTAAAACATTATCAGCTCAGAATTATTTTTCATAAAACAAGTTGTCTCTCCTAGAAACGATAACGATGCATTAGTTCAGTGGTAGAGAGTACGAATGGACAGTCAGAGAAGTATGGTTCGTATCCTAACAAAGACGGTATTTATTTTTGTATTTACGGAAAAACGTCATCGAATCTGCGAACTTGCATGGGTTCTAAGCACTCATTTCAATAATTAGCAGTTTTGTTAAATGTGAACCCATGCTCATCAATGACACGCCTGCGTTAAAATCTAACGTTCTGCACCTAAATTGAATCAATTCATTTTCAGAAGAACCCATGCACTAACTATTTCTTTTGCATGTCTTTTTTGCTGGGTCCGAAAATAACTTAATTATTCGATTGCTAAATAAACTTATCTAAGGAGAAGTGTTGGTTTAAAAAAAAATTGGTAACTTTTATATCTAAAGCCATTTTGTGTTCCTGCATTTTATTGGTGCTTGTGCCAACTCATTGGTAGATCTGCAACCGTAATGTTTAAAAAGTTTTTCTTAGATAATATCAGGTATTATAAGAACTTTCAACGGCACATAGTAGGCTAGTAGGTTATTTGCAACTTGACAAGCTACATAAGTACATATCGCTCATTTTCTAAAACAACGTCATATATCAAAAATGGGATTTTTGAGTTAATAATGCAAAATTAATCCTCATATTGATATTAGTATTGTGTAAAAATTTCATACAAATATCTTGTATGCTTAACTATCGAGAGGAAAATAAAATTATCGTTTTCCGTTAAGTTGTGTGTAAATTGAAAACTTTAAAGTTTAAAATAAACTTCTTTTTTTAATAAACGAGCGATATGTATGACATTATATCTGTGGCATATTTTACTGTTTTTCAGGAGAGCACTTTTAAGCGTTCAAGACGATATTCAGATTTTTTTTCTTTTTCAGTTAAATTGGGAAAGGTTTGTTCAACTTTATTTTTTTAAGCAACCGTCGTTCTACACACTATAAGTAAAATGTACATTTAAGTTGAAATATACCATATCTAAAAAAGATAAGTCGCGCTATAACTTGCTGAAAAATTACACAAATTTATTGAGATTTTGACCAGGGATACATACTTTCGAATATTCAGATTACGGAAGTACCATTAACTCAAAATCAGCTTATCTCGACTTAGTCACTTTTTCCTTTTTGCCGCATATATATATATTATCCTTACTACAAATACCAACTATGTATGTATGTACTTTAGAGTGACTCACCTAGTATGGAGATGAAAAATGCGACCTTGTTACCCCTCTCAAATCAAAGATCGGTCTTTTTAATGAGGACTCCCAATCAGTGATGGTATTTTGGTGCGTTTCGGGTATTTTTTGGTGCTTTTTGCCTCTTCATAAACGCGAAATTTTGGGTAATACCCTTTTTTAAGAAGCGGGTATTTGCAGTGCTTTTAACAATTTCTTACTTTTGGTGCTTTTTTGTTAAATATTTTCAGCCGTATTCATAAAAAAAGTTGATTGAGGTTTAAAATTCATATAAGTCCAAAAAACATTTTAAGGCTAAACATCGTTTTTTAAATATTGGTATTCATAATCAGGATTTTAACTAAAAATGAATTAACTTGTTTTTTTTAAATATCGTGACAACTCTGTATCCTTTATTTGTCACTTGCATATGTGACAGCGCATAGAGAAAGGAACCTAAGGGTAAAAAAAATCAATTTTCACTTTTTTTTTTTTTTTTTTTGATGTGGACAACATCTGAGCATCGAATGAGACCGATCACATGCCCCAAAAGTGTTCCTTCCTAGAGATATGCGCGTTTTATGATGTGATGGTACACCAAAGATACACGTATTTAAATCTTTAAAATGGCTCTCCTGAACAAAACCGGTTTTTACCCTTAGGTCCCTTTCTGTTTTGCGAGTCAGATATTAGTCTTGCAAAACAACGATTGTTAATTCACAAAGCAGTCGTGTCTATATTTGTTTATTTGTCGCTTTTCAGAGAAATGTTGTTCCTATAAAATAAAAGATGTGTTCCAACTTGTATTTCATAAAAAAATAAAAACACTTCACAACAAATCTTTGTTAAAAGTGTTTTTATATGATTTATTTTATTGTAGATTAAGAAGCACTAGAATAACGAGCTTTATTTTGTTTGTTTTGAGTGTTTATACATCACTAGTTAATTTTCTACAATTATTTTTTTAACACAGAAAATGAGAAAATAATGACTCGGAATGGAAACTGAATCGCTTCTTTTCTTTTAAATATTCTTTTGGAGTCTATTTGATATTTCGGCAATAGTTTCTATAAAATAAATTACATTGTTTTCTTATAAATAACACTAGCATATATATACACACATGCATAAGTACATGCATACACACATACAGGCAGAGTTAAAAATGTAAACAAACCCGAAACAAAATTACAACAACGTCATCTTAAAATTGGTTCAAACATGGGTGCAATCAATTTTAAAATTTGCTGATTTATGCAAGGTCTAAAAAACTTTTTTTAAGCTAAAATTCTATTATGAATACAATTTTAGCGAATTTTGCTTAAACAACATTTGAAATGCTGTTTAAAATTTTTATGAATACGGCTTTTTAATTTACAAAACTAAAACACTTTTAAGCACTAATATCAGCATATTTTAACTGAGGCTTCTTAAATTGATTTTAATGACAATAACGGAAACTATGTTAAAAACAATGTAGAAAACTTTTCATAATTGGGATTAAAAAATTTAATTTTTTTTTGCAATATAAAAAACGAAAGTAACTGGAAAGTACCGCATAATTCTCTGCATAATAATTGATTGAAAGTAGTATGCAATAAGCATTTGTTAAAGCTTACACAAATATTTAATAATACTATAGGGTGGTTTAATTTCAGTGGCCGATTTCAGACTTTTCATAAGGCTGTTAATTTGTAAATGCAAAGTAAATGAAAATGTTCACGCTTACAACAAAATGTAGGTAAATTTGTATTCAACGCACAAGAGTGGTTAAATTTTAAGGGCCGATTTCCATTGAAAGCATGAGGTTATCAATAACAGTAAGTAGTTTTAGACAACGGGTAGCCAACCCCCAATTTTTTCATATCGTATTGACGTGCTGCCAATGTTGACAACTGGAATAAGGGTGAATATCGCAAACACAAAAACTTTTAAATTAAGAGTAATCAAGAAAAGAGTGACGCTTTTAATGCATTCTTTATGTGTGAATGATTTTTCAGTAACATGCATATGTATCTTAATCCAAGCCTAAAGCTGGGGTCACACGATTGGCACAATATACCAATTTTCGTCAGCTCACTGAAATAAATTCATAAGTAACAAAGTAAATTTGCATTATTTCTCAACTAATTGAAATATAATTTCATAACTGCACCACACTGCATTAGTAATAAAGCCATATAGACTTATTCAAGATGAATTAAGTAATAATGTCATTTTGGCTTATTACTTATGACTCTATCGCAGTAAGCCGACGAAAATTGGTACATTGTGCCAATCGTGTGACCCCAGCTTTAGCTTCACCTACTATTGTATGTATGTACATATGTATGTGCTACTATATTATTTGACTCCTGGTTTTTTATTATTTGCTTTTACATACTTATTTTTATTAAATTAATCAAGATTTTGTTTTAATTAATATGTTAATAAATTTTGTTATTACATCTCAAGTACTTTGTTTATTTTTAAGCAAAAAATTTAAATTATATTTTGAGCTTTTACACTCTAAACTCTCCTTTTTAAATGACTTAATGTATTAAAATTAAAAAAAAAATATTTTTGAGGGTAACTCTTTTTCGTATTTTTTTGCGCTTTTTACCCTTTTTGCAACAGCTTAATGTGCTTTTGATCTTCGTAGAGATACCAACACTGCTCCCAATATATTTGAGGGGTCCAGCGATGCCCGCTCGTAAGCTGGACCGTGTGTAAAAAAGGTATATTTTTGAAGTTTTTTTTTGCATATTTTTGTATTTTGTCCCGAGACAACATATTAAAAATCATTAATACCATCAGCAATGAGTTGTTCCATAAAAACTAGGATTTTTTAAACATTTTCATAGCAGGTGCTACTTATTTATATGAAAAAATTCCATTATGTTTTAAGGATTATTTGGCTTAAGGCTTATTGTGAACTTATTTCTGTTAATAGTTTCCGCAAAAGTTCATGCGAGAACTAACAACAGATATAATTTAATAAAGATTCAAATCAAATATGAGTAGTACAAACAACAGAATTTATTTATATATACATATGTATGAATGCTTAAAAAATCGTAGTTTTTATGGAATGACACATTGCTGATGGCACGAATGGTAAGGTTGAATTCACCGTTGAAAGCGGTTTGAACAAACCTTTCAGATGATATACTTTTTTTAATATGCTGTGTCGGAACAAAATATAAAAATATGCAAAAAAACTTCAAAAATATACCTTATTTACACAAGGTCCAGCTCACGAGCGAGCGGTCATCACTAGACCCCTCTAATATTTTTGGAGTCCTCATTAAAAAGACCGATCTTTGATTTGAGAAGGGTAACAAAAACTTTTTTCAAGTGAGTCGCTCTAATGTACATATTTTAAAAACTTTATCAGAGGAGTAAATGAAATAAATTTTATGAATTAAAAAAATATTGTGCATATGAATAAGGGTGATCGACTCAGTTTTTCAACCGGATTTAAAACCCGGTTTTTTCACAATACGGTTGTCGGTATTTTCAAAATGTTGATTTTTCGAATGTCGAATAGACCGGTTTTTTACAATTTAAAAACCGGCTGAGTCGAATACTTTTCGATTTGTATATTTTGCAATAAATAATCAGGGCTATCATTAATAAAATTACGCGTGAAATTTTTCACGGGGAACAATTCCAACTAATAACAAGTAATAGGGAAATCAAAAAATTCTAATTGGAAAAGGGAGAAATTTCACGTGGAATTTTATTCATGATAGCCCTGAATAATTATTTTTTTCAGTATAAAAGTTCTAAACGTTTTTTGAGCATGGCAACACTTACTGAAGCATGAAATTTAAACGAATTATTTTATGAGGCGGTAGCAGAGGCGAATTAAATTGGCCTTATGGTGTGCAATGGATGTCAAAATCCACTTGCAAAAAGTGTTTTTTTAGTTTTGTTAACATTTTGCTTCATATTTTATATAGAACTCAGCGTGACCATATTAGCTTATTTTGGACTAAATTTAGCTTATTTTTTCTGATTTAGCTTCAAAATTTTCATTTAGCTCTTGGCTTATTTTTTAAAATTTTTTTAAACTCATAAAAAATTTATAAGAATGGTAATTTTATAACATATAAAAATATAAATGTTTTTCATTGAAAAATAGTTTAAGCAATACAAAGTTTAAATTGTTTATTCATAAGAGAAATGGCAAATTTAAAAATAGAGGACATTGATTGAAATTTTGGAGTCACAATGGCAAATGTTTAATTACTATTACCGATAAGACTTATCTTATTGATACTAAGTTCAACGTGCATCAGCGGCAAGGATTTACTTAAAACAAATCTTTGAAATAGATTTACTGTAAATAACAGTAATTAACTAAATACGTTTTCGTATTTTAGTATAAATGCTGTTAAATTTTGAAAATTGGTTAAGCTTATTTTGGGAAGTTTTTTTTTTTTTTAACTAAAATATAATAATGAATATATAATTTAATTAAAAAATGATTAAATATGTATATTTGAGGAGTTAGCGAACAAAACCAGAATAGTCCCGGTAACTATTTTTACACGACAGGCAAATTACTGAATTAACTAGATAGAGAATAGCAAGGAAAAAATCAGTGTTCGTTACTTTTTTAATGTAGGATCGAACTGGTTATGAATGAAAATATTTCATGACTTCATAGATTTGTACTTGTAGAGACCGAAAAAATTGAAAAAAAATATTGACTGAGGACGTGTCTGGTTTTGTTCGCCAACTTATCATTTTATTTCAAACTATAAAAAAAATTGTTTGTGAAATTGCAAAGCGAAAGAAGTTGAAAAAAGTCACACTGATAGAGGTAGATATCCACCTTATCCATACGTTCATATTTATACTATACATATGTAAGTATACATATGTAGTTAATTTTTATGTTTTACCTTTAATTTTTGTATTGTTTTGTTGTATTTAGATGAACTGTTAACTCTTTTTTTTTTAATAAAGCAATTTAAAATCAAAACTGGTATAATAATTTTCTTATTTAAAAAAACCGGTTGACCGGTTTTTCCTGAATTGCAATAGCCGAAACCGGGTATTTCATAGTTTAAAATATTCGAACTATTCGAAAACCGGTTTCTGAAAAAAGTCGAATAAATGATCACCCTAATATGAATGCATATTGCTGCTAATTGCCTCTATTTCAGTTTCAATTGATTTAATTCATATGGGCCCCTGTTCTGCAAATCACGACATGTCAAATCACGGTGATTTCAAAAAATTAATGAAAGCTAAATCATTGCTTTTGTAAATTGCACGATTTATAGCGTTGGAAGTTGGAAGAAAATACGTATTATAAAAACCTACTACCAAGTCAGCTATTAGTAGTTTACTTTGATTTTAAATCACCATGATTTTCAGAACAGGCCTGATAAATTTGAAAGTATATATTTATACAAGTTCGCTTGAGAGCACACAGTCATGTTTACAAGGCAAGCATAAGTAAAGGGATCTTTTGTCTGCAAGATGCATTTAAAATGCAGTATAGCGATGCGTATTGAAGTTTAGTTGGTAATGAATACGAGTTTTTTCATAAAATTACGCATGGCTATGTTTGTACATATGTATATGTATGCATGCATGTATTTTCTCTACATTTTATGATTTGTGAAGGGTATATAAGATTCGGCACAACCGAATATACCACTCTTACTTGTTTTAAATGATTTCGTGAGTATGAAACACTTGAAGAAATCATTTTGTGTTATGAGTTTCAACTGTACATTTTATTTTGTAGAATGAATGACACGTGGGAAACCGACTTTTTTTCGATCAAAATTTTGAAAATCTAGCACAATGTATGATTTGCTTTCAAATAATCAAGACAATTAGTAAATATAATTTGGAAAGACATTTTAATACAGTTCATGCGCATAATATTGCTGATATGAGAACAGGTGGGTCAAGAGTTCAGTTACTTGCCGAGTTTAAAAAGTCTTTTTTGGTTCACGATGCGCTGCGAATCTTGGAGTACATTGAAAGTTATGCTGAGGAAGTAAACATTCAACATCTTAGTTTTGATTCGAATGTTACTTACTCTGCACCTCTAAAAGCATCTTATGTTGGAAGTTTAAGTATTGCTCAGAATTTAAGACAGTTTTCTGATGGCATTTTTTTTTTAAATTTTGTAAGGAAATGCTGTCACGAAACACAGTGACACGAACAATTGAAGAGCTTAACATGTTCATGGACTCGCTTTTAAAAGAGAAGTTCCAGTCCTGTACATATTTCTCTCTTGCATTGGACGAATCATGCGATATTTCTGACATAAGTCAACTAATATTAGCAGTCATAATGGTTGACGATAGTTTTAATGTAAATGAAGAGATTCTTCCACTGATTAAGCTACTGCGAAAAAGTGTAGATATATTTAATGCAATAAACGGAAGATTGGAACTAATAACCGAATCAACAAGATTGACAGCCATATGCACAGATGGTGCGCCCGCAATGCTTGGAAAAAAGGATGGTTTTATTGGACAGCTGATTAAAAATGGGATACAGGTTCCGTCGTTCCATAGTGTGATTTATCAAAAGTCGTTGTGTGCAAAATGGACAAACAGTGTTTACACAATGAATGTTGTAGTCAAAATAGTGAATTAAATTAGGGGTGTACACAATTCCTTAACTCATCGCAAGTTGAAAAAATTCCTTGTGGAGTGCGAAAGTCAATATGTCAGTATGTCTTGAGCGTTTTTTTTTCAATTACGAAAAGAAATTGTTGATTTCATAGAATCGGAATTAAAAATGTTTGACATTTTAGACGAAATTAAGTCTCAAGAATTCAACATTAATCTAGCATTTCTGACTGACTTAACGACATACCTAAATTGCCTTAATATTTCACTTCAAGGCAAAAACAAATCTATTTTTGATTTAATGGACCTATTTGAAGGCTTCCTTGAACATGAATTTCTTGTCCATAATGAACTATTTTTCATTTTTTTGTATATTCGCTACACATGAATTTTGTGTCCATAATGAATTACTTTTCATTTTTTTTATATTCGCTACACATAAATTTTGTGTCCAGAATGAAATACTTTTCGTTTTTTTATATTCGCTATACATAGATTTTGTGAAAATGAAATTCAATTTTTTTTACCAGTGTACGTAATGAAATATTTTTGTTTTTCCTTGTGTGCGTTAATATAGTGTATACGTATTGGTGTTTGCGCTTCCATAAGAAGGTTTTGGGCACCCCTGTTTTAAAGCAATTATTGTATGGTAGGGCAATGAGCAAATGAAAACAACACATTTATTTTCTTTGTTTTTCTAAAAAAAATAAGATACATAAAACTGCTTTTACCATTAGTGCCTTATGATGTGTTGAGAAAAAATATACATGGGTGATGAATGAGCCCTGAAGGAAATGTCGATGGTGAAAATGTACTGAGTCGCCTTTGACTTTGTCACCAGTACTACTCTACAATTATTCCCCATACAATACTTTATGCTATAGACATTTAGCATGTGCTTGTCATTGAAAATCTACTAGTAACAGTAAAACAATTGACTAGGTAGGGAAGTCATAGTTCTTATGGGAACATGGCGACATACCAACCAGACATTTACTGGCACATTTCTATACCTTACGTGCATACATATTTATTTATATTGACAAGTTGTTACAAAATCCACCAGAAATACATCACATCTGTTTTCTCTATTTCTTTTATACTGACGAATAAAAGAGAAATTGTAGACAATGTAACTACCACTGGAATTTTAGTGTTGACATAGAGACACTTGGCCCCAGTCTGACTGCAGGGAATTAATAAAAGAAAAATTTCACGTACATATGTAAGTAAATGATACATGTACATGAAACACATGAGCTGCAAATACAAAAAAATGACACACGATATGTATGTGTAATTACTCTCAGAGCAAAATAGTCTCTCTCTATATATAGGGTGTTTTTTTCAGAGTTATAGAACTTCGAATTGAAATAAAACACAAGAAAATCGTTTTAATGTCCATCAATTTGGCTTTATTGGAAGGATAATTTTATGCCATTAATGTTTAAATATGATTTCGGGCATGTGGCCGCCGCGGCTGGCTCGAATAAAGCCAATTCTACAGGTCCAATTTTCAACCACTTTTTCGAGCATATGGGGCCGTATGTTGGCAATAACGCCACGAATGTTGGCTTCCAAGTCCCCTAACGTTTCTGGTTTGTTGGCGTAGACGAGCGACTTCACATATCCCCAAAGAAAATAATCCAATGGTGTCAAATCACACGATCTTGGTGGCCAATTGACAGGTCCATTCCGCGAAATTATGCGCTCATCGAATGTTTCCTTCAATAAATCGATTGTGACGTGCGCTGTGTGGCATGTAGCGCCGTCTTGTTGGAACCACAACTCATCCACATTCATGCCATCCAATTCGGGAACAAAATAGTCGGTTAGTCGGCTCCAATTGCTGTGCACGGTGGCGAATCGATTCATTCGGGTCCTCTTCAACACTTTGCTCTACAGCGGCAATTGTTTCTTCGGTGCGCACTGTTCGACGTCTCTGCGGATGCGTATTATCACATAGAGTAAACGTAGTGCGAAAACGATCCATGGTTAACCGAATTAATTGCTCTGATGGACGATTATGTCGACCATAAAATGGACGGAGCTTGCGGTAAACTTCGCGAACTGAACCATTATTTTCGAAATAAATTTGCACGATTTGCAAGCGTTGTTCTTTTGTCAACCGATTCATGATGAAATGGCAAACCAAACTAAATATTAATCACTTGACAGCTGACAAAATGGCCGCCAGTTAAAAAAGTGATGCCAACTTAAAGTTCTATACCTCAATAAAAAACACCCTTTATATACTTGGCTCAGTGTGCACACTTCTACCGATGTTCGGTAGATTCTACCGAATATGTTTAGGAATTTAACAATCTACCAATTTTACCGAACAAGGCCTGAAACCTACCGAATATTGTTATTTAGTAATTTAAGTCGATATATGTGTAAATTGCCTATTTTGCCGCATAGCAGTGCGGCCGCAAAGCGGTCATTTTCTGTTATGAAAATCATTAAAACAAAACAAAGACATCGGTTAAAAACTGAAACTATAATAACCTAATATTTGCCAAAGATTTGTGCCTTGAGGATGAAATATTTATTCCTACCAATGATTTAATAATTTTTGCACAAAAGTTTAAATTCATAAATGGATCTTACATACAATCTTTGTAGTTACAAATGTTTGTCAAATAAAAGTTATTTTAGTAGCTTTATAAAACCTATGTACAAAAACTGAATTCCTGTTATTTATGTATATTATTTTATGTATTCATAGCATATCTATATAAAGGGTAAGGGCAAATAACTGGTGATGACACTTTTTTTATTGGATATGCTTCATTGTTTATGGCAGTTTAATTTCCAATCACATGTGAAGTTTTAACAGCGCTTTTGGAACCTGTTTAGTTTGATACTCCTTGAACTTACCCTTTATATATAAGTACTTATATTTTGTTATTTTTTATGTTTCTCGGAATAAAAAAAATGTTCTACCGAATTTCATTCAAATCTATCGATTTTTTTTGTCGATTCTACCGAATTTAAAAAAATAAAGTGTGCACACTGACTTGGCTGCGCCACAAAATAACATAACGAATGTCCGCGCATACATCTGCCCATCATGTATTTGTTTCAATATTGGTTTTTTCATATGTTTGTATTAAAATCAGTGTGCACATTTTTACCGATATTCGGTAGATTCTACCGAATATGTTTGTGAATTCAACAATCTACCAATTCTACCGAACAAGGCCTGAAATCTACCGAATATTGTTATTTAGTAATTGAAGTCAATATATGTATGTGTAAATTGCCTATATTTCCACATAGCAGCGCGGCCGCAGAGCGGTCATTTTCTGTCATGAAAAGCATTAAAACAGAGTAAATAAATCGGTTAAAAACTGAAACTATAAGTAACCTAATATTTGCCAAAGAATTGTGCCTTGGGGATGAAATATTTATTCCTACCCATGATTTAATAATTTTTGCACAAAATGGATCTTACATATAATCTTTGTAGTTACAAATGTTTGTGAAATAAAAGTTATTTTAGTAGATTTATAAAACCTATGTACAAAAACTGAATTCCTGTTATTTATGTATGTTATTTTATATATAAAGCAGCCCATACACGATTCAATTCAATTTTCAATTGAGTCGGTTGTTGTCCAAATCAAAGCGTGTATGGCTTTGTCAATTGATTAGTTTGGCAGTTGTCGAGTTGGTTGAAGAAAAATCAAAAGATTTTGATTTTTCATGTTGACTAGTAAATCTTTCAATTCGATTGTGCTGTGTGTGTTCGAGTCTCTTGATTAGCTGTCAAAATTTATGTTTGTAGCTTTATTTTGTATAAAAAAAGTTATGTATTTATAAAATTGTATTTAATTTGATTAAATTCTAAATATAGAATATAAAAATAAATGAATAAATACAATAGAAGTTTTGAATTTTTAAATTTTTATTTGTGAAAAAATATAAATTTGATAGTTGAATGAAAATCTTTCAATTCAGTTTATGAAGTGTGTGGCCAAGAATCAATTCAATTGAAAGACTCAATTCACAATTGAATTGAAACGTGTATGGGGTGCTTAAAGCGTAAGAGCAAATAACTGGGGATAACACTTTTTTTTTGGAAATGCTTCGTTGTTTATGGCAGTTTAATTTTCAATCACATGTGAAGTTTTAAAAACGCTTTTGGAACCTGGTTAGCTTGATACTCCTTGCACTTACCCTTTATATATAAGTACATATATTATGTTATTTTTATGTTTCTTTGAATTGTTATTTTTTGTTTCTCTGAATAAAAAAAATTTTCTACCGAATTTCATTCAAATCTACTAATTTTTTTCGTGCAAAAAAATGTTCGAACAGTATAATTTGTCAAAATATTTATAATTCTGTAATTGTCGTAAAACATTAACGATTTTCATAATTTCACATAAGATTTTTTCCAAACACGCACCAAAACTATGTTGGTAAATATTGTCCCATATCCATGTGCAGGCATTTATTCAATCGTCATTAAAAGGATTCATACCATTCGTTAACTATTCGCTGCTTTTGGGAGTGTTAGGCCGGGTTTCCATCTGTGTGCCATGTGCCACACAAGCGAAAAAAAGCGTAACCAGTAATTAATAATGAAAAACAGTTTGATTCAGACACGTATTTATTAAGTTAAACAGTTTCATACATAACTAACAGACAATTTTATAGAATCCACCATGATTGGAAACTATTTAAATGTTTGTACATATGTATATGTATGCATGCATGTATTTTCTCTACATTTTATGATTTGTGAAGGGTATATAAGATTCGGCACAACCGAATATACCACTCTTACTTGTTTTAAATGATTTCGTGAGTATGAAACACTTGAAGAAATCATTTTGTGTTATGAGTTTCAACTGTACATTTTATTTTGTAGAATGAATGACACGTGGGAAACCGACTTTTTTTCGATCAAAATTTTGAAAATCTAGCACAATGTATGATTTGCTTTCAAATAATCAAGACAATTAGTAAATATAATTTGGAAAGACATTTTAATACAGTTCATGCGCATAATATTGCTGATATGAGAACAGGTGGGTCAAGAGTTCAGTTACTTGCCGAGTTTAAAAAGTCTTTTTTGGTTCACGATGCGCTGCGAATCTTGGAGTACATTGAAAGTTATGCTGAGGAAGTAAACATTCAACATCTTAGTTTTGATTCGAATGTTACTTACTCTGCACCTCTAAAAGCATCTTATGTTGGAAGTTTAAGTATTGCTCAGAATTTAAGACAGTTTTCTGATGGCATTTTTTTTTTAAATTTTGTAAGGAAATGCTGTCACGAAACACAGTGACACGAACAATTGAAGAGCTTAACATGTTCATGGACTCGCTTTTAAAAGAGAAGTTCCAGTCCTGTACATATTTCTCTCTTGCATTGGACGAATCATGCGATATTTCTGACATAAGTCAACTAATATTAGCAGTCATAATGGTTGACGATAGTTTTAATGTAAATGAAGAGATTCTTCCACTGATTAAGCTACTGCGAAAAAGTGTAGATATATTTAATGCAATAAACGGAAGATTGGAACTAATAACCGAATCAACAAGATTGACAGCCATATGCACAGATGGTGCGCCCGCAATGCTTGGAAAAAAGGATGGTTTTATTGGACAGCTGATTAAAAATGGGATACAGGTTCCGTCGTTCCATAGTGTGATTTATCAAAAGTCGTTGTGTGCAAAATGGACAAACAGTGTTTACACAATGAATGTTGTAGTCAAAATAGTGAATTAAATTAGGGGTGTACACAATTCCTTAACTCATCGCAAGTTGAAAAAATTCCTTGTGGAGTGCGAAAGTCAATATGTCAGTATGTCTTGAGCGTTTTTTTTTCAATTACGAAAAGAAATTGTTGATTTCATAGAATCGGAATTAAAAATGTTTGACATTTTAGACGAAATTAAGTCTCAAGAATTCAACATTAATCTAGCATTTCTGACTGACTTAACGACATACCTAAATTGCCTTAATATTTCACTTCAAGGCAAAAACAAATCTATTTTTGATTTAATGGACCTATTTGAAGGCTTCCTTGAACATGAATTTCTTGTCCATAATGAACTATTTTTCATTTTTTTGTATATTCGCTACACATGAATTTTGTGTCCATAATGAATTACTTTTCATTTTTTTTATATTCGCTACACATAAATTTTGTGTCCAGAATGAAATACTTTTCGTTTTTTTATATTCGCTATACATAGATTTTGTGAAAATGAAATTCAATTTTTTTTACCAGTGTACGTAATGAAATATTTTTGTTTTTCCTTGTGTGCGTTAATATAGTGTATACGTATTGGTGTTTGCGCTTCCATAAGAAGGTTTTGGGCACCCCTGTTTTAAAGCAATTATTGTATGGTAGGGCAATGAGCAAATGAAAACAACACATTTATTTTCTTTGTTTTTCTAAAAAAAATAAGATACATAAAACTGCTTTTACCATTAGTGCCTTATGATGTGTTGAGAAAAAATATACATGGGTGATGAATGAGCCCTGAAGGAAATGTCGATGGTGAAAATGTACTGAGTCGCCTTTGACTTTGTCACCAGTACTACTCTACAATTATTCCCCATACAATACTTTATGCTATAGACATTTAGCATGTGCTTGTCATTGAAAATCTACTAGTAACAGTAAAACAATTGACTAGGTAGGGAAGTCATAGTTCTTATGGGAACATGGCGACATACCAACCAGACATTTACTGGCACATTTCTATACCTTACGTGCATACATATTTATTTATATTGACAAGTTGTTACAAAATCCACCAGAAATACATCACATCTGTTTTCTCTATTTCTTTTATACTGACGAATAAAAGAGAAATTGTAGACAATGTAACTACCACTGGAATTTTAGTGTTGACATAGAGACACTTGGCCCCAGTCTGACTGCAGGGAATTAATAAAAGAAAAATTTCACGTACATATGTAAGTAAATGATACATGTACATGAAACACATGAGCTGCAAATACAAAAAAATGACACACGATATGTATGTGTAATTACTCTCAGAGCAAAATAGTCTCTCTCTATATATAGGGTGTTTTTTTCAGAGTTATAGAACTTCGAATTGAAATAAAACACAAGAAAATCGTTTTAATGTCCATCAATTTGGCTTTATTGGAAGGATAATTTTATGCCATTAATGTTTAAATATGATTTCGGGCATGTGGCCGCCGCGGCTGGCTCGAATAAAGCCAATTCTACAGGTCCAATTTTCAACCACTTTTTCGAGCATATGGGGCCGTATGTTGGCAATAACGCCACGAATGTTGGCTTCCAAGTCCCCTAACGTTTCTGGTTTGTTGGCGTAGACGAGCGACTTCACATATCCCCAAAGAAAATAATCCAATGGTGTCAAATCACACGATCTTGGTGGCCAATTGACAGGTCCATTCCGCGAAATTATGCGCTCATCGAATGTTTCCTTCAATAAATCGATTGTGACGTGCGCTGTGTGGCATGTAGCGCCGTCTTGTTGGAACCACAACTCATCCACATTCATGCCATCCAATTCGGGAACAAAATAGTCGGTTAGTCGGCTCCAATTGCTGTGCACGGTGGCGAATCGATTCATTCGGGTCCTCTTCAACACTTTGCTCTACAGCGGCAATTGTTTCTTCGGTGCGCACTGTTCGACGTCTCTGCGGATGCGTATTATCACATAGAGTAAACGTAGTGCGAAAACGATCCATGGTTAACCGAATTAATTGCTCTGATGGACGATTATGTCGACCATAAAATGGACGGAGCTTGCGGTAAACTTCGCGAACTGAACCATTATTTTCGAAATAAATTTGCACGATTTGCAAGCGTTGTTCTTTTGTCAACCGATTCATGATGAAATGGCAAACCAAACTAAATATTAATCACTTGACAGCTGACAAAATGGCCGCCAGTTAAAAAAGTGATGCCAACTTAAAGTTCTATACCTCAATAAAAAACACCCTTTATATACTTGGCTCAGTGTGCACACTTCTACCGATGTTCGGTAGATTCTACCGAATATGTTTAGGAATTTAACAATCTACCAATTTTACCGAACAAGGCCTGAAACCTACCGAATATTGTTATTTAGTAATTTAAGTCGATATATGTGTAAATTGCCTATTTTGCCGCATAGCAGTGCGGCCGCAAAGCGGTCATTTTCTGTTATGAAAATCATTAAAACAAAACAAAGACATCGGTTAAAAACTGAAACTATAATAACCTAATATTTGCCAAAGATTTGTGCCTTGAGGATGAAATATTTATTCCTACCAATGATTTAATAATTTTTGCACAAAAGTTTAAATTCATAAATGGATCTTACATACAATCTTTGTAGTTACAAATGTTTGTCAAATAAAAGTTATTTTAGTAGCTTTATAAAACCTATGTACAAAAACTGAATTCCTGTTATTTATGTATATTATTTTATGTATTCATAGCATATCTATATAAAGGGTAAGGGCAAATAACTGGTGATGACACTTTTTTTATTGGATATGCTTCATTGTTTATGGCAGTTTAATTTCCAATCACATGTGAAGTTTTAACAGCGCTTTTGGAACCTGTTTAGTTTGATACTCCTTGAACTTACCCTTTATATATAAGTACTTATATTTTGTTATTTTTTATGTTTCTCGGAATAAAAAAAATGTTCTACCGAATTTCATTCAAATCTATCGATTTTTTTTGTCGATTCTACCGAATTTAAAAAAATAAAGTGTGCACACTGACTTGGCTGCGCCACAAAATAACATAACGAATGTCCGCGCATACATCTGCCCATCATGTATTTGTTTCAATATTGGTTTTTTCATATGTTTGTATTAAAATCAGTGTGCACATTTTTACCGATATTCGGTAGATTCTACCGAATATGTTTGTGAATTCAACAATCTACCAATTCTACCGAACAAGGCCTGAAATCTACCGAATATTGTTATTTAGTAATTGAAGTCAATATATGTATGTGTAAATTGCCTATATTTCCACATAGCAGCGCGGCCGCAGAGCGGTCATTTTCTGTCATGAAAAGCATTAAAACAGAGTAAATAAATCGGTTAAAAACTGAAACTATAAGTAACCTAATATTTGCCAAAGAATTGTGCCTTGGGGATGAAATATTTATTCCTACCCATGATTTAATAATTTTTGCACAAAATGGATCTTACATATAATCTTTGTAGTTACAAATGTTTGTGAAATAAAAGTTATTTTAGTAGATTTATAAAACCTATGTACAAAAACTGAATTCCTGTTATTTATGTATGTTATTTTATATATAAAGCAGCCCATACACGATTCAATTCAATTTTCAATTGAGTCGGTTGTTGTCCAAATCAAAGCGTGTATGGCTTTGTCAATTGATTAGTTTGGCAGTTGTCGAGTTGGTTGAAGAAAAATCAAAAGATTTTGATTTTTCATGTTGACTAGTAAATCTTTCAATTCGATTGTGCTGTGTGTGTTCGAGTCTCTTGATTAGCTGTCAAAATTTATGTTTGTAGCTTTATTTTGTATAAAAAAAGTTATGTATTTATAAAATTGTATTTAATTTGATTAAATTCTAAATATAGAATATAAAAATAAATGAATAAATACAATAGAAGTTTTGAATTTTTAAATTTTTATTTGTGAAAAAATATAAATTTGATAGTTGAATGAAAATCTTTCAATTCAGTTTATGAAGTGTGTGGCCAAGAATCAATTCAATTGAAAGACTCAATTCACAATTGAATTGAAACGTGTATGGGGTGCTTAAAGCGTAAGAGCAAATAACTGGGGATAACACTTTTTTTTTGGAAATGCTTCGTTGTTTATGGCAGTTTAATTTTCAATCACATGTGAAGTTTTAAAAACGCTTTTGGAACCTGGTTAGCTTGATACTCCTTGCACTTACCCTTTATATATAAGTACATATATTATGTTATTTTTATGTTTCTTTGAATTGTTATTTTTTGTTTCTCTGAATAAAAAAAATTTTCTACCGAATTTCATTCAAATCTACTAATTTTTTTCGTGCAAAAAAATGTTCGAACAGTATAATTTGTCAAAATATTTATAATTCTGTAATTGTCGTAAAACATTAACGATTTTCATAATTTCACATAAGATTTTTTCCAAACACGCACCAAAACTATGTTGGTAAATATTGTCCCATATCCATGTGCAGGCATTTATTCAATCGTCATTAAAAGGATTCATACCATTCGTTAACTATTCGCTGCTTTTGGGAGTGTTAGGCCGGGTTTCCATCTGTGTGCCATGTGCCACACAAGCGAAAAAAAGCGTAACCAGTAATTAATAATGAAAAACAGTTTGATTCAGACACGTATTTATTAAGTTAAACAGTTTCATACATAACTAACAGACAATTTTATAGAATCCACCATGATTGGAAACTATTTAAATTAATAAATATCAGGTATGTGATGGAAATCGTTTTCGATTTAAAATCGATTGAAAAACGTAAAAAGTTGTGATGCACACATTTATTTCGATTTCATTCTGGTTTTGTTTTAAATCGAAATCGATTTCATTTCTCATCTTGTTCTATGAAAATATTAGCAAAAAAAAAGATGTGATGAAAAACGGAATTTGTGTTGGTTTTGCGTTTTTAAATCGAGTAAGCACGACTTGACGATAACTAATGTGAAAATGTAAGTAAAACGCTTTATAATAATTAAAGACATATGATACCACAATAAAAGGTATTTTTATTTACATAAATTTATTTTTGTTTGAAACAATTTAATTGTATGTATGTTGAAGCCGATCAGTTAAAATCTGCCGCCGACATGTACTGAAAACACTTAGCCGCCGTCGACGTGGCCATTTTTTTCAAGACTTTTCCATGGTTGCTATACTCAAGTGGTTATTACTGTCAACACGAGGCTTTAATTTTATGATTGTATTCAAAACCATCAAAAATACCAATCAAATCGTTCTCCGATACATAGATACATACACACATATTTTTATGAATGTATATAAATTTGTCATTCCTCTTGTAATTTGTATAATGTACCTACTAGAAGGGGTGTTATGCGAACAAAATATTGGTGCCGTTTACACTGAATTTATTATATGTTTACTTGGTAAAATGATGTACCATTTTTGATGTTTTAAAATTAAAAATCTTACTTTCTAAAATTTTAAACAAAAATATTATTAAAAAAATATTACTAAATAAAAAAATAACAAATTTAATGTGATCTATTTTAGAAAATAGCTGTTTTAAAATATATCATAGTTAGAGTCTTTAGTTTTGGTATGTTTCGATTTGGTGCTACGTATGTATTAAAACAGAAAATATTAAATAACTAATAAAATTCAAAATTAAGCGATTTGTTAAAATTAATAAAACAAGTTGAATTTCAAAAATTAAGAGAAACTCTCAATAACAAATAAGAAAAATTTTTTGTAGAGAAAATAAAATAAAGTGGAATAGAATTTGATTTTTGCGATTTCTTTGTTTAAATTTCTTAGTTGCCCATACTTATACTTTAAGTCTATCATTCGATTTTTCCCAGCATTTATGGCAACTCTCACATTAGACGTGAGACGTCATGTCTAACGGTAAACTCTTCGATTGGCATAGTCTTGTAGTTTATCATTCTTGGAATCATGCCGTTCACACGACACATTCGCGGTTCGTTTTGACAAATCTTTTTGATGCAGTGATGCCAACTTAGCTCTTGTCAAGCTAGATTTAACCCAAACTAAATAACGCGCAAATCTATCACTTTGTACCATTATCTTTCAGCCCTTTTATTATTTGTTCAATATGGCTAATTTTTAATCTTTGTGAACATTTTCTTTCTTTAATCTAGCAATATCGACTTTTTACTCATTTTATTTTGCTAGTTTGCTTTACCAATTAAAAAAAAGATGAATAATATAGAATAATCTTTAGTTTCTTTAAAAAATTTGGTTGTCAAAAATACATTAGGGATTCATTATACGCCCTTTTTTATATAAAATTCTATTTTATAGCGCTTCAATTAGCAAATAGAAAAAGTTGCGTGCAACAAAATTCATGAAATTTCATGAAAAAAATGCTTAATGTAAATCAGATAATAATGTATGTTGTTGGAAGAGCGAGAAATCGAAATTTTATTAAAAACGACCAATTTAATATGTATGTACTTATATCAGGGTGGGTTATTATCGCATGATTTATAAAAAGAGAACAGAAAAGGGAAAAACAGACATTTGCTTAAAAAGGAAGGACTAAAATATAAAACGAAATTGAGATTTTTCAATAATATTACTACTAATAAATCTTAAATACATATAGAAGATGTTGCGTGGAAAGGGTTAATCTCGCACCATTTCATATAGGATATTAGCTACCTCATTCATAAAAAAATATATCAAGTTTATTAAGCGCTTATTTGACATATTTCTATGGGAAATTTGACAAATAAACTTTTAATATATGTTGTGTTTTTTATAGAATTACCTATTCAGGCTTCCAACGTCATTGATTTAAATGCAAATAAGACAGTTTTATTTCATTTTTTCATATCCGACGTTTCGTTGGGATTTTGCAACATCTTCAGGGATACTATTTTTATTGAAATCTGGTAACATTGATAATTTTTTTTAATGCATGTACAGTCAAATCCCGATAATTCGTACCCCGATAAATCGTAATTCCCGATAATTCGTAATAAACTGTGGGTCCCTTGAAAAAATCTCCTTAATTCATAAAATTTCCATACATTTTGGTCCCCTCGCTAATTCGTAATATATTTTTCACATAAAATCTTCTTTACCTCTTAAAAATCGCAATTGTTTGCTAACTACCACTTATAATTCCTAATAAAAACAACAGAAACATGAAAGAATGATTTTTTGTTTACCGCTATTTTTTTTGCGTGGGTTTTTGCTTCTGCTTGTATGTGTAGGCACGCATAAAACAGTGTCGGTGTTACAAAAGCAACAAATTTTTATTTTGTATTTTATTTTTAACAATTTTTTATGCTTTTTTTATCGTTTAAGTAAATAAATTGAAAACCCCGTTAATTCGTATTTATTTTATTTTAACCCCTTTAAATCGAAACCCCGCTAAATCGAAAACCCCTATAATTCGTAAGAAATGGCCGGTCCCTTGCGATTACGAATTATCAGGATTTGACTGTATCTTCAAATATGAACTAACAATAAGTATTCAAATCTTAAATCTAGAATATAATTATTAGGCCCGACCACTGTCGGACATAAACTTAGTGATAGTTATAAATAATACATAAGTAGTGATAATCAAAAAGGAAAAAAAAGTGTTTTCAAGTAGTCCCATCTGGAGTGTTTAGTATAAGAGCCCTTGTGTCCCTCTTTTTTAGGCGGATGTGTCCAGTAAAGTTTAAAATATTTACGAGTTTAAAATATACGAGGTAATCTAGTAAATCTGTATGAACCATTGTTGGTTTAAAAAGCTGTTAAGTCTCTAGAGATTTTCTCTAAACTGATCTGGTGAAAGCCTGACATTAAATCTAAACAGGAAAATTTTTTGCTCTACCTAGTTGGTCTAATATATAATCAATTCTAGGTAATGGGAATTGATCTGCAATTAATTTTTTATTTATTTTTCTGTAATCTATGACAAGTCAGAGTTAGGAAGTGATTTCTTTGGTACTAACAAGACTGAACTATTGTATTGAGAATATGAAGGTTCAATAATTTTATCGTCTATTAATTTTTTCACCTGTCTATCAATTTTTTCTTTATGTGTATGTGGTACACGTTAATTTTTAATGTATACTGGTTCTTTATCTTTTACTCCCAACTTTTGTTCATAAAAATTATTAGTTGTTATTGTTTCTGTTTCTAAACCGAAAATATCACTATATGTTGAACATAGTTCCGTTAACGTAGTTTTAAATTGTTGTGGAAAATTTTTCTTTAAAATTTTGAATATTTCTGATTTTCTTTGTGATTTTTTGCCAAAATTTTCTTTGCTAATTTCATAATCAGAGATGTTTTCGGTTTTTATGTTTCTTTGTTTGATTTTAGTAATGTTGTTATTAGTGTTTAGAATACGAATAAATGCTTTGTCAGATTTAACTAATATATTTGGTATAAAAACACCTGGTTCAATTTCTTGATTTGGAATTAATATTTCATTATTTAAATTGTTAAAATTTACTTTACGTATTACTTCACATCTTGGAGGTATATTAATTTCATTGCAGTTATTCGTAATCGGTATATCTATTGTATGTGGTATATTAAATGGTCTAAGGATAAGGCAATCATTATCTTGGTTGAAATCCAATATACAGTTATATTTTTGATATTTATCAATTATTTAAAAACACAAAACTCATATTCGTACATAAAATTTAATTTAGGAAATAAGATTAAAAACTAATGCAATTAAAGAAAAAATAAACAGTCTGACAATAGTGTTTTCAATATAATTTTTTGCAGAAATATGAACTTTGTTTCTTATCTAAAGAATTCTTTTATTTTCTATAAAATTAATGACTGGATTATCTTTTTGATTATTTGATATATTAAATGGGCCACAACGTAAAAAATCATACAATGTTTTTTTTTGTAACAAAGGATTTTCTTTTTTAATACCGTATGTATTTTCTAATGGATTTCCAATTAATAAGTGATAAAATACCAAGCTTTTTTAATTGAATATACGATCTTATGTGAGATATCATGTATGCATACATTCTTATATGGCACCATATATTAAATCTTATAACTATATATGGATCCACATATGAAGAGCTTCATAATTAAATTTCCATATACATATGAGTTCATATGTTATAATACATTTTATATATTAGTCCATATATTAGTTCATATATAATAGTTTTGCCATGTATCATCCCATACATTTCCATACATGAATTCATACATATTCATATATATTTATATACATTCATATATTAAAAATATATGGACCATATATAATTTTTTTAGCTGGGTTATTACAATTTATGTTTTTCATCCTATGATTAATGCACAGATTATATTTCAGTTTTATACATAAATACACAAAATTGCACGGCCACTCACTTTGAAATTCAAAACCAATTGTACACGCCATGGTAAAATTATACTAGGTACCCAGCTAAAAAAATTATATATGGTCCGTAGATTTTTAATATATGAATGTATATAACTATATATGAATATGTATGAATTCATATATGGAAATGTATTAGATTATACATAGCAAAACTATTATATATGAACTAATTTATGGACTAACATATGAAATGTATTATAATATATGATCACATATATGGAAATTTAATTATGAACCCAGCTAAAAAAATTATATATGGTCCATATATTTTTAATATATTTTTTTTAATGCATGTTTTTTTATTTATTTATTGTATCTTCAAATATGAACTAACAATAAGTATTCAAATCTTAAATCTATAAAAAAATTATTAGGCCCGACCAATGTCGGACATGAGCTTAGTGATAGTTATTAATAATACATAAGTAGTGATAATCAACAAAAAGAAAAAAGTGTTTTCAAGCAGCTTCATCATCTAGAGTGTTGAATATTAGAGCCCGTGTATCTCTCTTTTTTAAGCGGATGTGTCCAGTAAAGTTCAAAATATTACGAGCAAGCGGATTAGGATGTGACTCGAGTTTTGTTAGATATTTGCCTGCGTATTTTACAATTTCTTCAGTCACTAGTGGCATATTGAAATCACGATGTATATTTGAATTTTTGATGTACCATGGAGCCGATGTTATCATGCGTAAAATTTTATTTTGCCTTCGTTGAATTTTCTCTACATTTGAAGCTGAAACAGTGCCACATAGTTGAATTCCGTAGCACCATATTGGCTTTAAAAGCGACTTGTATATTAAAAGTTTGCAGTCTAGGCTAAGTGTTGAATTTCTACCAATCAGCCAATGTACCTGGGTTAATTTAAGTTTCATTTGTGATAGCTTAGAATCAATGTGGTGTTTCCATGTAAGTCGTCGATCAAGGTGTGTACCAAGATATTTCACATGTGAATGTTGAGGAACAACTTGATTGTTAATCCGAATGGGGGAGCAAGTATCTCTTCTTAGGGTGAACGTTATATGGACACACTTTTCTTCATTGACTTTAATTCTCCATAAGTTTAACCAAAGCTCCATCTGGCTAACGTGTTCCTGGAGTTTTCGGGATGCCTCATCAGGGTTTTCGTGCATACTAAGGCAGGCTGTATCGTCGGCAAATGTGGAAGTATGGATACTACTGCTCACAGGCATATCACAAGTATAAATCAAATATAAAACTGGTCACAGTATGCTCCCCTGTGGCACACCGGATGAAATAGTTTCAGGCCTACTCGTAAAGTCTCCTTCCACAACAGTGAACTTACGGGAAATAATGTAACTTTCCAAAAGATTTAAAATGTTTATTGGTAAGTAAGTCTTCAATTTTAAAATTAGGCCTTCATGCCACACTTTATCAAATACCTGCGAAACGTCAATAAAGAGCGCAGAACAATACTTTTTTTTCCTCAAAAGTTCTTCTTATAAATTGAACCAATCTGTGAGTTTGTTCAATGGTGCTATGCTGACTTCTAAAACCAAATTGATGGTCTGGTATGCACCGTCTACTAATTAGAATTGGGGACAATTTTGTTTTGAGCAGTTTTTCGAAAAGCTTTGACATAGTTGATAGTAGACTTTTTGGCCTATATGACTCAGCCTTGGTTAGATCTTTGCCCGGTTTTGGAATCATATTAACCTTGGCAAGCTTCCAGCTGTGTGGATAATACTCCAGTCGTAAAATTTTTTTTTTTTTTTAATGCATGTATTTATTTATTGTATCTTCATATATGAACTAACAATAAGTATTCAAATCTTAAATCTATAAAAAAAATTATTAGGCCCGACCAGTGTCGGACATAAACTTAGTGATAGTTATAAATAATACATTAGTAGTGATAATCAAAAAAAAAGGGGGGGGGGGGGAAAGTCGTAAAATGGCATTAAATATGCATAATAGGATTCTCATTGCAATACGAGGCAAGTTCATGAGCATCTGGTTACTAATTCCATCAATACCCGGAGCTTTCTTCGGGTTGAGTTCGGCAATTAATTTTTGTAAATCACGCGTCTTAAACTTTATGTGTTGAGGGGGTAGAGCGACTACATTCGGCAAGTCAGCAACACCAGTACATATGTTTGGCGTAAAAACGGAGTTTAAGTGCTCAGCAAATATTTTACCTTTTTCAGTATAGCTTCTTGCCCAACTTCCGGTATGTGTGCGTATTTTAAGCTGTGTTTTAAGCTTTCTAGCAGCGCGCCACAAAGAGTAATTAGACGCTGGTGTAACATCAAGACCTTCCAGATAATTTTTAGGAGATGCAGTTTTTTCAGATGCAAGCAACTCTTGGAGTCGTTTAGTGCACTCTTTAAATCTGATTTTATTTTGTGGTGATCTGTGCTGTTGCCATTCCCTTCTAGCTCTTCTTTTTTCACGTACGAGACGTTCAATGTCTGTAGAATAAATTTTATTAAACCCAGCCTGCGGATGGGAGATAATGGCATGTTCAGCAGCCTGTTTAATATTCTCGCTGAGATTGGCAATGTTAGATTCAATATCATCGGATGTTCTAAGCGTAACGTTTTCCGTACAATGACTTCTGAGATATTTTTTGAACCCCAGCCAATTAACACGATTGATCATCTTCACATATGAGTCAGGTAAGTTACTTCTTAAGGGACTACAAATTGTAATGATCGTCGGAGAGTGATCGGACGAAAGATCAAGAGAAGCTTGAACTTGAATTAAATCCCTAGAGATATTTTTTATGACGCCAAAATCTATAACATCCGGAATTTTTTGTATGTCAGTAGGCCAATAAGTGGGCTCCCCACTCGAAATGACATCCAAGCCCATTTTTGAAATAGTGTTGAACAATGCTCGACCTCTGGGGGTAATAAGACGCAAACCCCAGAACGTATGCTTAGCATTGTAGTCGCCAGCTGCTACAAAACAAGGTTCAAGAGATTTGTAGAAATCCTCATATTGATTTTCAGTGATTGAAAATCTGGGAGGGGAGTAAATTGATGATATAACAAAATTTGTACAAAAACTTTCAATGCCAATATTTGTTGCTTGTAGGTGTTCTTCACAAATGTTATCAAGAACATAGTGCTTGAGTCTTGACTTTATTAGAATTGCTGATCCACCGCAAGCCCTTCTTCTAGGGTCCTTTGTATCATATATATTGTAGCCATAAATTTTAAAAAGACTTCTCGAAGTCAAATGAGTCTCAGATACTAACATTACATCAATATTTTTTTTCCGTGAGGAAGTCTCAAGTTCATTTTTTTTTTAATTTTTTTAAATTATAAATTGGATGCGTCTCATTTTTTTCAATTTTATATCATTAGCTCAAGTTCAACACGAAATAGGGATTGGGGAATCTTCTCTCTGTTTATTATATTGGACACATTTTTTACCTTAAACCCCTGAAGGACGAGTGCATCTTTTATTTCTTCGGGAACAACATAAGAATCTATGCCCTTCAATACGATCTGATTGCCTTTAGCGCTCTTAAGCTGGTATGTGTAGAAGCTTGTTTTATTTTTTTCAAATTCAGCAACCATTTTGCGGAAATCTTTTTCGTTATAAACTTGGACTTTAGTTTCATCTATGTTGCCACGTTTTATTGGAACAATGTGAAATTTATTCTCACCAATGACCGAAATTAATTTTTTAATAAGGGCATTTGAATTTTTTTGTCTCAAATAGATTGGTGGCGGCTTGGATATTTTATTCGAGGATACCTCGGGTTTGTCGTTGTCATCTTGCAAAATTTTAAAGCGGTTTTGGCGATTAGTTGAGGCTGCGCTTTCATCCCTAGACATTTTTGGAGCAGATGAAATTTTTGAAGAATTCGGTTTTCGCTCACGCTTTACCACGGTTATATATCTGTCCATTCCGACTTGTACCTTGAGTTTCGAGCCGCTGTTATCTGTAGTGATAACTTTGTTAAGTGATGAACACGAGCCTGAAGGGGATGATATTACTGGCTTATATGAAGTACTAGGCAACTGTAATGTTAATGCATCATTACTATTTGGCATTGGACAAAGCGAAGTTGATCGCTGACGAAAAATTGGCTTTGACGTTAAAAAAAGACTTTCATGAGATTTATTATTTATATTTTTTTCATTCAGAGTTTCAGAACTCACAGTAAAATAAGCATTTCTGCCGTTAGAACTCACTTCAAATTTTTTTTGTATTTGAGGCACTCATACAAAGAATTCCTCAAGGGATATTCGTTTGTGTTTTTTTTTTTGTTTGCGGTCTTTTTTTGTTCTTGTTATTTATGATTGTTTATTTGTTTAGAGGTACACATATATAGTATTCCTCAACATCACTTTGTTTAATTTTTTTTGTTTGCGGTTTTTTTGTTTTTGTTATTTTTACTACTTAAAAATATTAGCAAAGCAAAAAGCTTATTTATTAAAGACAGTATTTACCTATTACGAATAATATGTACTACGAATATTTTTTGTTTGTTTAATGTTTTGTAAGTAAGAAAAATTCCGCTAATCGACTTTTCGCTATGAAGGTACCACGAATATATGAATGTATTTATATATTTATATATGACTATGTATGAATTCATGTATGAAAATATATGGGTTAGACATGGCAAAACTATTATATATGAACTAATGTATGGACTATTATACATATTAAATGTATTATAATATATGAGCTCATATATAGAACTTTAATTATGAAGCTCTTCATATGTGGATCCATATATAGAAATAAGATTTAATATATGGAGCCATATAAGAATGTATGCATGCATGATATCTCACATCGTTTTTGCAATCAAAAAGGCTTGGTATTTTATCACTGGTGAATTGGAAATCCATTAGAAAATACATACGGTATGCAAAGTTTACATGCGTACCCTCAACGTTTAAAAAGGAAAAACTTTTGTTACAAAAAAAAAAAAACCATTCTTGTATGATTTTATACATTGTGGCCCCATTTAATATATCAAATAATCAAAAGGATAATCAAGTCATTAATTTTATAGAAAATAACAAAATTCTTTAGATAAGAAACAAAGTTCATATTACTGCAAAAAATTATATTGAAAACTATTGTTAGACGGATTATTTTTTCTTTTATAATTAATTGCATTAGTTTTTAACCTGATTTCTAAAATTAAATTTAATGTACGAATATAATTTTTGTGTTTTTTAAATAATTGATTGACCTTTTGATTTAAAATGATGAATTAAACGACTTTTAGTTCGTTTTTCATTATTTTTCCAAGCAAATGTTTCATTAAATGCAACCTCCCTGTTCAAAATCTAAAAAAAAGTACCCAGCTAAAAAAATATGTATGGAGCAAATTTGATATCCCATATACATATGGTTCGGATCCGAAAAATGAGGGTATATGGGCATATATGATAATATAAGTTCATACATTTTAATACATGAATGTGTATTCCCTATATAGTATGCAAAGTTCATATTGATTCAACAAGCGCACTGCTGTGCAATAAATCAAATTATTAAAATTATTTTTTTATAAAATTTTCTACAGAAAGGTTGTGTTTAATGAAACATTTGTTAGAACAACAAAATATACAAAACGAGCTAAAAAACATTTCATTCGACATTTTAATAGAAAATGTGAATCGATTATAAAAAAAACACAAAAAACACACATTCGTACACAACATATAATCAGATTAAAAACTAGTGCAATTATAAAAGAAAAATTAATCCGTTTTATACTAACACTAGTTTTTAATATTATTTTTTTGTAGTTTTATGAATTTTGTTTCTTAAATATATGTACATATCTGAGAATTCCGTTACTATTTATAAAATTAATAATAATTTAATGGCTGAATTGTCTTTTTGATTATTTGATTTATTAAATAGTCACACAATATATAAAATTCCACAAGTGAGATTTTTTGGTAGCACGAGTTTTTATTTTTTAAACCTTGAGGCTCTACGCATATTAACTTTGCATCCGCTTATGTATTTTTTAACAGACTTCCAATTCACCAGTGATTAAAAAGAGGGAAAAAATCGAATTAACAAAATTTAATCTTATTTGATTGCAAATGCGATCTTATGTGATATATCATGTATGCATACATTTTTATATGTCACCATATATAAAATCTTATTTCTATAAATGAATCACATATGAAGAGCTTCATAATTACAATTTCCATATATGAGTTCATATATTGTAATACATTTCATATATTAGTCCATATATCAATTCATATATAATGGTTTTGCCATCTATGATCCCATACATTTCCATACATGAATTCATACATATTCATATATATTTATATACATTCATATATTAAAAATATATGGACCATATATAATTTTTTTTAGCTGGGTAATTTTAGTAATTTAATTTATTGCACAGCAGTGCGCACATATTTATTAAGTTAAGTAGTTTCATACATAACTAATAGATAATTTTATGGAATACAGCATGATTGCAAACTGTTAAAATCAATAAATACATGTCTGAATCAAACACTTTTTCATTAGTAATTAGTTGGTTACGCTTTTTTGGCCAAATGACACACAAGAATTTCCAGATGTAAACTCAGCCTATGAATATGAACTTTGCATACTGTAGAGGAAATATTTACTCATAAATGTATGAAAATTTATGAATATATATAATCATATCTGTGCATATACCCTCATTTTTCGGATCCAAGCCGTATATGGGATATCATACATGCTCCATACATTTTGTTTTAGCTGGGAAGCTCTTCATATGTGCATCTATATATAGAAATAAGAAGCAATATATGAAGCCATATAAAAATGTATGCATACATGATATCTCACATAAGATCGTTTTTGCAATCAAAAAAGCTTGGGTTTTATCACTGGCGAATTGGAAATCCATTAGAAAATACATACGGCATGCAAAGTTTATATGCGTACCCTCAACGTTTAAAAAAGAAAAACTTTTGTTACAAAAAAAAAAAAACATACTTGTATGATTTTATATGTACATAGTGGATCAAAAAATCAAAATGATAATCCAGTCATTAATTTGATCGAAAATAAAAGACTTCTCTAGATAAGAAGCAAAGTGCATATTACTGAAAAAATTATACATACCCAGCTAAAAAAATATGTATGGAGCATATATGATATCCCATATATGGTTCGGATCCGAAAAATCAGGGTATATGAACATATATGATTATATATATTCATACATTTTAATACATGCATGTGTAAATATTTCCTCTACAGTTCATATTCATACTCTCTTGATTCATAAAATCGCATTGCTGTGCAATAAATTAAATTACTATAATTACTTTTTTTTATATTTTGAACAGGGAGGTTGTATTTAATGAAACATTTCTTTGGACAAATAATGAAAAAAGAACTAAAATTCATTTCATTCATTATTTTAAGTCAATTATTTAAAAAACACAAAAATCATATTCGTACATAAAATTTTTTCTAATGGATTTCTAACTCACCAGTGATAAAATACTAACCTTTTTTGATTGCATAAATGATCTTATGTGAGATATCATGTATGCATACATTCTTATATGGCTCCATATATTAAATCTATATATGGATCCCCATATGAAGAGATTCATAATTAAATTTCCAGATATGAGCTCATATATTATAATACATTTCATATATAAGTCCATATATTAGTTCATATAAAATAGTTTTGCCATGTATAATCCCATACATTTCCATGCATGAATTCATACATATTCATATATAGTATGAATATATGGACCATATATAATTTTTTTAGCTGGGTATTGAAAAGTATTGTTAAACGGATTATTTGTTTTTTTATAATTAATTGCCTTAGTTTTTAATCTGATTTCTTAAATTAATTTTATGTACGAATATGAGTTTTGTGTTTTTGAAATAATTGATTAAACTTTTGACTTAAAATGATGAATAAAATGACTTTTAGTTCGTTTTGAATTATTTGTCCAAACAAATGTTTCATTAAATACAACCTCCCTGTTCAAAATCTAAAAAAAAGTAATTTTAGTAATTTAATCTATTGCACAACAGTGCGATTTTGTGAATCAAGACAGTATGAATATGAACTTTGCGTACTGTAGAGGTAATATTTACACGTACATGTATGAAAATGTATGCATATATATAATCATATATGCCCATATACCCTCATTTTTCGGATCCGAACCATATATGGGATATCATATATGCTCCATACATATTTTTTTTAGCTGGGTATGTACATGCACGACTAAAACAAAATTACAACACCAAAAAACACATGCATTTTGTTGGTATAAACAAACGTATAATTGTCAGAAACAGATGCCTTTTGTTTTTAAAAAATAACAATTACAGGGTAAGTAAGTACAATTGCAGACGCGGCATTCATGAATGATTATAGTCATTCAGTGTTGCCAATATGCGTGTATTAACACAGAGTGTGCAATTACTCTCATGTGTATGCCAGGTAATTAGATTCATGTAAAATCTGTGTATATATACTTCATCTTCTATTTTTATTTATTTTTGTTTTCATTTTAACCTACAAAAAACATGTGTAGTGTAATTTTCTTCTATATGTAATTGGAAACAAAACAAAGTTTGGCAACTATTTCTATTGTATACATTAACAGGCTGGGCTTGTGCATGAATGTACGTGTTATAATTATATCATGGCACACGCGAGATACTATGTAAATAAATTTGCAAAGTTTTTTCAATCCTAATATAGATATATTGTGTTGTTCAATATTTATCGTTTATAATCATACTTTAGAAAAAGTTGTGTAAGAAAAGAGTTTCTCACGCATTATTTAAAACTGATTGTGAATTCACATTTTATAAACATTATAAACGAAATTACGAAAATCTTAAAATTCACTACTTCTGTAAGTTATTCTCAATTTGTATTGCATTTTGATTATTGTGTGTTATACTGGGTAAAAAAAATGTTTTAACTACATAAAACAAATAAAAGTTCAATTTACAATTAGAAAAATATGTTGTTGATATACATAAAAAACAAATATATTTGGATATACATAAAATGACACAGAAAACTCTACATACCCCCCGAAAAAATACGTTTTATGCAAGATTTTAAATTTCTTATTAACAAAATTCCTGGCGTATCATTCCTTGTAAAAAATAAAATTATTTTAAAACAAATAATTTAAAAAAAAGAAAATACTTATGAAAAAATTTAAAAAAATTCAGTATTTAACAGAGCTGTGTAGCTCATGAACGAACGGGTTAAATTGAACGAATCACTTAATTGAACGAACTGATCCGGTGATTTTACTGAACGCTTTTGGATCAGTAGTGTACCGCTCGATGTTTCCGTTCATTCAGTTTGTGTTTCAAGTCTTTTACGTCAAATTTGCTTTCGTTCATGTTTGCTATTTATGTTATGTCTTTTTATTTGAGTTGAGTTTCTGTGTTTTAAAAGGTTTATGTACGTGTATACTAAATTCTATTTAGCATATATATATATTTATAGTTTTATTTAATATTCTTTTCACAAGAAGTATTTTTACTAGTGTTTCTTATAAAGTGTTTTTACAAAGTAAAGATGTTAGACCTTAACTGTATATATGTTTATACATACATTTCATTACCTCAATCTAAAATGAATTTGTAGTGCTTGAGATATTTTTTTTTTGTTCCGGTAAAATATTTTTGAGGACAAAATTTTAAATTCAACTTTGAGAAGTAACATTCAAACATTGATGAGCTTTTGATATATGTATAAATAGCGATAAAAGATTTACAATGCTTTTATTAATTATCGGAAGAAAAAAATAGTAAAACCAAACAAAAGTACATTTCTTAATCTTTATATTAAACTAAATATTAAGCCAAAATAAAATGCACAATATTCTAGTCGAAAGAACAAGAAATTATTTATAAAATGAATTTAAATATAATTTTTTAAATAAATAATTCAACTTTTTTTTAATAAATTCTTCAATTAATTCATTCGTATTATTTAAATACTCGTATATACAACCGATTTTATTATTCTTGCAAAATAGCATTGTTTCATACTGTCGTTCAAAAGTGAACGATTGAACGAACGGGCCAATTTTTTGCTAATTGAACGAAAATGACCGGTCACTGAAAAGAACGATTTGGCACAGCTCTAGTATTTAATAAACAGAAAAGTACACAGAAAAAATTATTACAAATAATTTGCAAACAAACGTGTGTTTTGAAATAAAGTTTAGTTTCAGTAAATATTTTTTACTGTTCCAGTAAATTATTTGTTCCAATTTTATTTTATGTAAAAAAAAAACTGTATAGAATGAAAACTATCTATATAAAGTAAAATTTGTAACAAAATTTTTTAGATTAATTTTTTTCGGTATAATTCATAAAAAATATTTTAGTTTTATTACAGGTTTATTTGACAAATTTCTCATAGAAGTATGTCAAATAAGCGCTTAATAAACCTGAAATATTTTTTATTATAAAGAAGTTAATATTTAAATTTGTTATTTTTCAGCTAAATTTATTTTTATTTATAAAAAAATTTGTTTGATTTTTTTTTTAATTTTTTCTGCACATTATTTTATAGATATAAAAAACATTTTACTTGGTAAATAAAAGTTAATTCAGTGAAGTGCGACTTTGACCCGCGCACGAAGAGTTCCTTAAGGCCGTGATACACTATCATACACAGTCGTACGATTCATTCAATGGCAAATCGGATTGAATTCTGTCACACTCCAAAAACATCGCAACAAAATCTCTTATAGGTGCCACACTATTCCACAAAAAAGATGCAAAAACATTCAAAATAATTTTTATGTTTAATTATTTTGCATTTCTAAAGAAATAATAACGCAAAATGTAATTTTCAAAATGTATCTCTCTATCTTTGAATAAATGAAGCAGATTTTGCTGTTTTCTTATCAACTGCCTTACAAAATGCATCTCTGATCTAATAGAAATCATAATTTTATGCAAATTTTCATAAACTTCTGGAAATCGGACAGATTTGTCAAAACATATGTCATACATGTTAAATTTTAATCCACACTATCATACGTTGTGAGCACACGCGATTTTTTTGACAGATCGAACGACTGTGTATGATAGTGTATCACAGCATTTACCGACACTAGATATGTAATTCAGTACGAACTTTAGCCTATATAAAATATAGTTTTGGCATTTTTTTTTGTTTTTGGGATTTTTTTTCGGTTTCGAGCGTTTTTTTAGTTGTGGCGCTTTTTCGGTTTTGGCAATTTTTTTTTAAGTTTTGGCTCTTTTTTAGTTTTGACACTTTTTTTCTCGCTTTGGCGATTTTTTGTGGTTTTTTATGCGTTTTTGATTTTGGCGATTTTTTTTAATTTTAACGTTTTGGTGTTTTTTGTTCATTTTGGCGATTTTGTTTTATTTGTTCGATTTTTTCGAATTTGGCGATATATTTTAGTGTTAGAAATTTTTTTTTTGATTGTGGCGTTCGTTTTGGCGATTTTTTCAAAATTTTTGGCTATTTTTTTTTTTGGTTGGCGATTTTATTATTTTCGGATTTACCGTTTTAGAAAATTTCAAGAGTTTGTCTCTTACGGTTTCCAAGAAACAGCAATTTGCAAAATTACATAGTCAAAATTGTATTAACTGATGGACCACCCTTTAATTAATTTTTTTTTAATTTTAGTGTTAATTGTTGTAGTCTGTATAAAAATACACTAATTTTACAAATTTCAAGTGTCAATATACATATAAACATACAATTGTATGTATATTACATGGGATTTTAACATTTTTCGTTGCTCGTTTTGAAACAAGTAGTAGGGAACTGGCGGTTCGGGGACAATTAAAATTGTGAAATTGTGGCTGAAATTGTTAAATTGTGGGCTGAAATTGTTAAATTGTTGCTGAAATTGTTAAATTTGGGTAATTAAAATTTGAAAATTGTTAAATTCTTGGAAATTTGTGTTTTCGGCGGCGCTTTGATGTTTTTTGCTTACATTAGGAGTTTTTGTTTACATTAAGTGTATGTCTGTCTGTCCGTCTGTCGGTCTATCTGCCTGACCGTGGATGTTTGTGTGTGAAATATTTTGTGTGAATGTATTAAGGCGGTTCATAGTTTGGCGGTTTTTATGTGTGTATATGACGACGGGGAAAATCATGAAAATGGTTTTTCCTAATGCTGACGGAAAATCATCTAATGATTTTTCCTAATGCCGAAGGCAAAACATGATAATTTTTCCTAATGCCGACGGCAATGCATGATAATTTTTCCTAATGCCTACGGAAAAACATGATAATTATTTTTTTCAAATGCCGACGGCAAAACATGTTTATTAATTTTTCCTAATGCCGACGGCAAAACATGAATATAATTTTTCCTAATGCCGAAGGCAAAACATGATAATTTTTCCTAATGCCGACGGCAATGCATGATAATTTTTCCTAATGCCTACGGAAAAACATGATAATTATTTTTTTCAAATGCCGACGGCAAAACATGTTTATTAATTTTTCCTAATGCCGACGGCAAAACATGAATATAATTTTTTCAAATGCCGACGGGAAAATGATTTTTCGTAATTCCGAAGGCAAAACATGATAATTTTTCGTAATACCGAAGGCAAAACATGATAATTTTTCCTAATGCCTACTGCAATACATGATAATTTTTCCTAATGCCTACCGCAATACATGATTATTATTTTTTTCAAATGCCGACGGCAAAAAATGAATATAATTTTTTCAAATGCAGACGGGAAAATGATTTTTCCTAATGACGACGGGAAAACGTGAAAGTTATTTTTTCTAATGCTAATGTAGGTGTTGCTAGACTGTGGGAATTTAAGACTGACCGTGATTTGAGTGGGTGGCGTTGTTGCCGTAATATGTAACCATAGGAATTTGCGGATGTGTCTGTCTGTCTGTGAGAATTTAGGTGAGGGTTTGATTGGAAGGGGCGGGGTGTAGTTGAGGTAGATCGATTGCGTGTGTATGTGTGTGTGTGTGTATGTTTGTAGGAATTTCAATGTGTGTATTTCTGTAGGAGCTTAGGGCTGATTGTGATTTATGCGGTGTGAGGAGTTCTAGTAATATGTAACCGGGGGAATCTGTGTGTTTGTATGTCTGAAGGAGTTTAAGGCTGACCATGATTTGGGTGGGCAGGGTTGTTGACGTAATATGTATCCATGGGGATTTGTGGATGTGTCTGTCTATAGTAGTTTAAGGCTGATCGTGATTTGAGGTAGGTGAGGATGTTGTTGAGGTAAATTGGTTATTTGTATGTATGTATGTATGTATTTTTGTAAGAATTTAAGATGATTGTGATTTATTAGGGGCGAGGTGTTCTTGTAATATGTAGCCGTGAGAATCTATGTGTATAGACGTCTGTAGAAGTTTAAGACTATCTGTAATTTCAGGTAGGTGAGAGTGTTGTGTTGTTGAGATTAATCTTATATATTGTATATGTATTTATGTATGATCATGGGAATTTGTGTATGTATATCTGAGGGAGAATTTAAGGCTCGTCATGATTTGCAAAAGGTGGGGTGTTGTTGAAATTTTCTTGGATATTTCTTATATGAATTCTGCTATGTGTGTGTGTGTATTTGCGCTAATATTTATATGTAGATAGAAATAAATTGTTTTCAGTATCGACATTTGGTACTATAAAATACTATCATACGTCTGGACTTCCCTAATCTTATTATGTTTTTATACTTACGCTTGTTTTATATTTTCTCATACTTAAATTTGTCTCGCGTTAAAGTCTGCCTATATGAAATTTGTTTATATTACAGATTTTGTTTATTTCAATCTTTGAATACATTTTTTTTGTCATTGATGTCTTTTGTTCTTCTTGTTGTTGGTGTTGTTGTTGTAAATATTCGTCTGTGTATAGATGCGATATATTCAGTTTTTTTTTATTTGAAAATAAAAACGTTTTAATTTTTATCTGCGTTTACTTAAAAGTTTGTGAGGATTTTCTGTTTTTAAGTAAAACTGAATTCCTGAAGATACATACTCATACATACATAGTAATAGCAACTATAATAGAAATATTCCTTATACTCAATTTACATTTTTTAAAGTTGATGCAACGTTAGTAAATTAACGTTAGAAATTTTTGGGGTACATAATTTTTTCTAACTATAGACTTTTTTCTTCACTTTCTACATTTGTTTTCGAAATCTTGCTTTGCTTTATGAAAATGTATAAATATTTTTAAATGAAACTGATCCGGCACTCCAGCTTATATACTGATAGTTTTTTTTTTCTTTGGTAGTCAACTTACTTCTTTTTTTATTTTTATTGATAAACATTTAAAATCAAAAGGGAGCCTTATATTGAAATTATTATTTTCATAATTGTTGAAAACAATCACTAGTTTTTTTTTGTGATGAAATCATTTGAAGTTGAAGCTGATATCTTTGCTTACTGTTTTAAATTAAAATTTTATTCAATATAATAAAAGGAGATTTTTTCTTAAATTCTGATGCAGTTAAGATCGAATATGAGACTGAATTTAAATGTACTTTTAAATTAGTCACAATGAACAAACTTATTTTCTTGTTGAAAAGCGATCATCAGAAAACGAAGTGGTTTTCAGAGACTTTAGGTATACCCTTTCGACGGTTCCTCTAGGATACAAGATGACTTTGTTTGACGAAATTTCTGTTGCTTTATACTGATAATATTTTTACATTAATAAGGTACATATATGTTTGTTTTATGAAGGATGAGCACCTTTCACTTTTATTTGTTGTCATATATGATTTTTTTTTTAATTTTATTAAAGTTCAGCGTATTGTGTATATATTTCTGAAATGTTTAAGTGTGTTTTGTGTTCCCATCGGACAGAGTGTACGTATTAGTTGGTCAGTCAGTCTATATTTTTATTTTTTTTTCTTCTAATGTGCCACTCCTTTTTTCAGATTTTACTACTTGGAATAGAGTATTTTTGTCTAATTTTTTGCTGGGTATATACATTAGGTATGTAGAAATTAGTTTACTTACAAAGAAATGTATGTTTAATAAACAACTATTGTAGCAAATCGATCTCAAATAACTCAATTACCTCTACCAGCAATTCACCGTCGGTGTTTTCATAAAGTGTTAGAAACAATGAAATATCTATGTTTGAGAGAATTTTTTTGCCTCAAGTAGGTATTTCTACATGAGTTGCTGGTTGACTCCTATCGCATTCATATGTAATGATTATCCACTTAAAAAAGGTCATCATCACCATCAATGACTCCCGTATACAATACATTCATGAGTTGGGTTGATCCAGATACAATTGCTGTCTCATCACCTTCTAACAGCTTTATATATTTTGCTAGTATGCGTGCCTTAGCATGCTTCTATCGATAGTGACGTAAGAGTCCGAGCTGTAGTAGTGTTACAATTAAAATCTTTACTATTAGAATTTACCAGTTCGCTCTTTTGAATTTTTGCAAAGTAGATACATATGTATGTTTGTATTTAAGTGACCACAAAATCATAAAATTTCTTTGCTTACAAAATTGTATGACGTGAGGATTTTTTTTTTGAAATGATTCATGCTGCGGCATGCTTTCATTTTTTTCTGTAAATTTATTTAATACTCATACAGATACAGATATAAAGTAAGATCTGTTTGCAGTATGCATGCTTCAGCATGATTCTAGTTGAAGCGTATATGCATTCACTAAGTTTGCTTGATACTTATTCATACACATGTACATTCTTAAAGATTGGATACCAAAGTCCAAATTCCGTAGTTTATCTATATTTTCTAAAGATCTGATAGCTAAAGAAATAAATAGAGCGAAGATCTTCTATAATAATCCCATTTTCATATTGTAAAATTTTGTGTTCTAGCGCTTTCGATGGGAAAATGTACATACAACTTTATAAAAAGTGATAATATGATGTGCTGCTGAATATTGCACTATGTTAAAGTTTATTTTAAACACTGAAGTTTTAGCAAATTTCATTCAGACCAACAAGTTTAGAGAATTCCACTACATTTAGCTAATTATCTAATTCCACTACATTTAGTTAATTACCTTTCTTAGGACCCATCATTCCTAATCAATCCTACAAAAAACTAGATTTTTCTTTTTAATTTAATTTTTATTTTTATTAAATTCAACATTCATTCTTCAAATTACTTTATACTGTACTAAGCAGCTTTTTCTCATTTGTTGAGTTAACTTTAATCGTAAACATTTTAATGTTGAGATAAATTTTTCTATTTTCTGTGAATAGTTCTCCATTTCACCTAACTTAGCTCCATAAAACTTCATATATTCCTGTCATTGCATCTCTACAAGCACAAACAATTTTCGAGTTTTAAAATGGAGTTCGTTTACTAAATTTCTTTTTAAAGACATTGAGTTGTTTTACAGATTTTTTCGATAGTGTGGTGATATACATGTTGCACTTTCAGCTATTTATACTAACATGTAGTTATTTTCTAATCTATATATTTAATCGTACTACTCTTGAATTTATTTTTAATTATTTAATTTTTAGAATTCATTTTCAATTTTATAACTCTCTTCCTTCTCTAATTTTATTTCACGTTGTAGTCCACCAATATGCATTTGAATATATTCTTGAATTATATCAATGCCTTAAGCTATATTATTAATTTGTTCTTTAGTTTGTCGATTTCAGTTTCCAGAAAAATTAACTTATATCATCGTTCTCTGACGGAGAACGATGATGATTCTGTATGCATACATTAGTAGTAATTAAAATCTTTTTATAGATTTCGAGTTCAAATTTATCATAATTGTTTGGTGTTTTATCAAACACTAGAGCAAATAGTCCTAGTGTTAGAGCCCATATTTGACTACCAACTTGTATTTTATCTTCATTCAGTTTGAGGTTACTATCACCATTAATTTGTATCTAATTCATTTCCTCCTTCCAATACTGATAAGTCTTCGGAATTGGAAGTCTTTGAGTACAAATCATCGTCATCATCATCATCATCATCATCATTTTCAGTATTAACATCATTAAATAAGATGGCATTATCAAAAATTGTCTCTTCTACTAGTTTTTTTGGTGTACTTGTCTCTATCTTGACTGATGGGTTTTCAGGCTTTAAACTTGTATTATTTTCAACTTCTGTCTTGATGTTACTTTCTTCTTTCATACGAATTCTTTTAAAATTTTTAGAACTATTTATGAATTCTTTAAGAGGTTCTGTTATAGGTTTGAATGTATCTCTTAATTGTTGACGTGTATCTAATTCACCAGTTTTTATACTACGAAGCTTTTTCTTCAACACATTCCTTGTCAACACCAACTCTTTTAAAATTTTCTCATCCATGTTTGCTAAGGGCAAATAACAGGTATCGGCTACTAGATCAGCTTATCAGGAGCTGATCTGGTTTTCAGATCAGCTTATCAGAAGCTGGTCTAGTTATCAGATCAGCTTATCAGGAGCTGGTCTGGTTATCAGATCAGCTTATCATGGTCTGGTTACCAGATCAGCTTATCAGGAGCTGGTCTGGTTATCAGATCAGCTTATCAGGACCTGACCTGGTTTTCAGATCAGCTTATCAGGAGCTGGTCTGGTTATCAGATCAGCTTATCAGGACCTGATCTGGTTATCAGATCAGCTTATCAGGACCTGATCTGTTTATCAGATCAGCTTATCAGGAGCTGGTCTGGTTATCAGATCAGCTTATCAGGAGCTGGTCTGGTTATCAGATCAGCTTATCAGGACCTGATCTGTTTATCAGATCAGCTTATCAGGAGCTGCTCTGGTTATCAGATCAGCTTATCAGGACCTGATCTGGTTATCAGATCAGCTTATCAGGAGCTGGTCTGGTTTTCAGATCAGCTTATCAGGACCTGATCTGATTTTCAGATCAGCTTATCAGGAGCTGGTCTGGTTTTCAGATCAGCTTATCAGGTAACAGATCAGGCTATCAGGAGCTGTTCAGATTTTCATTTCAAGATATCTGAGTCAGATTTAGTTATCAGTGTACAAGTAGCTAGCCATTTGGAACATTTATATACATGAAGTTTACAGTCAAATGAAATGCGAAAAAGTAAAGTTTTATGTAGTAAAATTATTTTCTAAAACGATCATCGTTTAATTCAATATCTTTGCTTATAATCAAAAATTCATATTTAGCCTTTCAACATGCTTTATATTTTTCTCACCTTACTTAAACATTAAAATTACATTATGATGATCTCTTATTAAATGTTTGGTGATTCTGGTGTAAGTTTTACATAAGTAGAATGAATCAACATTCTTATCTCTCCCCATAAAAAAGTATTCTTCCCATACGCATCATCGTTAAATATCATATTGGAATTACTTTGGACTGAAATAACAGATTCACTATCGGTAAATTTTGTAATATATTATTGTTTTAATTGATGAAATTAATTTCTTTATATCTAGGTTGATATAAAGATTTTGAGTATAAATAAATGTTCTCAAATTTAAGTCCATTAGGACTTTCTAGCAAGCCAATCATAGCGTTTTTTTTCGCAATTTGACAGGTCAACTATTGTTGCACGAATAGAATTTGATATAACGGAACTATGATTTATTTTTGAACTATCGTTCGATGATTCATCAATATTTCGTACCAAGGTTTTTTAGATTATTTTACTAACCGCATTTATGTAGCTAAATACAATTTATAAATATTATCTCTTATTATAAAAAAATAAACTAATACAGCTATACCATATCAGAAAATATTTTCTGAAATCGTATAGCTGCATTAGTTTATTTTTGCTATAATAAGAGATAATGATCCATACTCATAATCAAAATAGCATAAAAATATCCTTTGTTTTGACTATGAGTATGCATCAATATTTATGAAATGCGTTTAGTTACAAAAATGTGGTCAGTAAAACAAAGTATATTTTAACAGCCTAATTTATATATAATTTAGGGCTTTATAAAGACTTTTTAAGAAAAAATTTTTTAAAAAAATTTGTTTTAAAAAGCCTTTACAAAGCCTTAATAAGTTTTATAAATAAGGCTGTAAGAGTTTAAAATCAGTATTTTATATGATAATACTGATTTGAAACTCTTAAAATATTCTTTGTTTTGACTATGAGTAGGGCCCATTATCTCTTATTATAGGACAAATAAAATAATATAGCTATACGATTTCAGAAAATATTTTCTGATATCGTATAGCTACATTTTTAATTTTTCTATAATAAGAGATAATATTTATGAAATACATTTCATAAATATTGGCGCATACTCATAGTAAAAACAACCTAAAAATACCTTGGTACGAAATATTGATGAATCATCAAAATTTCATACCATCCTATATTTATGTTGTTTTACTAATCGCGTTTTGTAAATAAATGCAATTTCATAAATATTATCTATTATTATAGAAAGAATCAAATAGTATGGTTATATGATATTAGAAAACATGATTTCTGATATTATATAATTATACTATTTTATTTTTTTATAATAAGAGATAATGACTCATACTCATAGTCAAAACAAAGGATATTTATATGCTGTTTTGATTATGAGTATGCGTCAATATTTATGAAATGCATTTAGTTATAAAATGCGGTTAGTAAAACAAAGTATATTTTAAGTGTTTAAAACCACCATTTTTATGGTAATACCGGTTTTAACCACTTAAAGCATACTTTGTTTTGACTATGAGTATGAGCTGATATTTATGAAATGGATTTTATAAATATTATCTCTTATTATAGAAAAATTAAAAATGTAGCTATACGATATCAGAAAATATTTTCTGAAATCGTATAGCTATATTATTTTATTTGTCCTATAATAAGAGATAATGGGCCCTACTCATAGTCAAAACAAAGAATATTTTAAGAGTTTCAAATCAGTATTATCATATAAAATACTGATTTTAAACTCTTACAGCCTTATTTATAAAACTTATTAAGGCTTTGTAAAGGCTTTTTAAAACAAATTTTTTTAAAAAATTTTTTCTTAAAAAGTCTTTATAAAGCCCTAAATTATATATAAATAAGGCTGTTAAAATATACTTTGTTTTACTAACCACATTTTTGTAACTAAACGCATTTCATAAATATTGATGCATACTCATAGTCAAAACAAAGGATATTTTTATGCTATTTTGATTATGAGTATGGATCATTATCTCTTATTATAGAAAAAATAAACTAATGCAGCTATACGATTTCAGAAAATATTTTCTGATATGGTATAGCTGTATTAGTTTATTTTTTTATAATAAGAGATAATATTTATAAATTGTATTTAGCTACATAAATGCGGTTAGTAAAATAATCTAAAAAACCTTGGTACGAAATATTGATGAATCATCGAACGATAGTTCAAAAATAAATCATAGTTCCTTTATATCAAATTCTATTCGTGCAACAATAGTTGACCTGTCAAATTGCGAAAAAAAACGCTATGATTGGCTTGCTAGAAAGTCCTAATGGACTTAAATTTGAGAACATTTATTTATACTCAAAATCTTTATATCAACCTAGATATAAAGAAATTAATTTCATCAATTAAAACAATAATATATTACAAAATTTACCGATAGTGAATCTGTTATTTCAGTCCAAAGTAATTCCAATATGATATTTAACGATGATGCGTATGGGAAGAATACTTTTTTATGGGGAGAGATAAGAATGTTGATTCATTCTACTTATGTAAAACTTACACCAGAATCACCAAACATTTAATAAGAGATCATCATAATGTAATTTTAATGTTTAAGTAAGGTGAGAAAAATATAAAGCATGTTGAAAGGCTAAATATGAATTTTTGATTATAAGCAAAGATATTGAATTAAACGATGATCGTTATAGAAAATAATTTTACTACATAAAACTTTACTTTTTCGCATTTCATTTGACTGTAAACTTCATGTATATAAATGTTCCAAATCGCTAGCTACTTGTACACTGATAACTAAATCTGACTCAGATATCTTGAAATGAAAATCTGAACAGCTCCTGATAGCCTGATCTGTTACCTGATAAGCTGATCTGAAAACCAGACCAGCTCCTGATAAGCTGATCTGAAAATCAGATCAGGTCCTGATAAGCTGATCTGAAAACCAGACCAGCTCCTGATAAGCTGATCTGATAACCAGATCAGGTCCTGATAAGCTGATCTGATAACCAGACCAGCTCCTGATAAGCTGATCTGATAACCAGACCAGCTCCTGATAAGCTGATCTGATAAACAGATCAGGTCCTGATAAGCTGATCTGATAACCAGATCAGGTCCTGATAAGCTGATCTGATAACCAGACCAGCTCCTGATAAGCTGATCTGAAAACCAGGTCAGGTCCTGATAAGCTGATCTGATAACCAGACCAGCTCCTGATAAGCTGATCTGGTAACCAGACCATGATAAGCTGATCTGATAACCAGACCAGCTCCTGATAAGCTGATCTGATAACTAGACCAGCTTCTGATAAGCTGATCTGAAAACCAGATCAGCTCCTGATAAGCTGATCTAGTAGCCGATACCTGTTATTTGCCCTTAGCAAACATGGATGAGAAAATTTTAAAAGAGTTGGTGTTGACAAGGAATGTGTTGAAGAAAAAGCTTCGTAGTATAAAAACTGGTGAATTAGATACACGTCAACAATTAAGAGATACATTCAAACCTATAACAGAACCTCTTAAAGAATTCATAAATAGTTCTAAAAATTTTAAAAGAATTCGTATGAAAGAAGAAAGTAACATCAAGACAGAAGTTGAAAATAATACAAGTTTAAAGCCTGAAAACCCATCAGTCAAGATAGAGACAAGTACACCAAAAAAACTAGTAGAAGAGACAATTTTTGATAATACCATCTTATTTAATGATGTTAATACTGAAAATGATGATGATGATGATGATGATGACGATGATTTGTACTCAAAGACTTCCAATTCCGAAGACTTATCAGTATTGGAAGGAGGAAATGAATTAGATACAAATTAATGGTGATAGTAACCTCAAACTGAATGAAGATAAAATACAAGTTGGTAGTCAAATATGGGCTCTAACACTAGGACTATTTGCTCTAGTGTTTGATAAAACACCAAACAATTATGATAAATTTGAACTCGAAATCTATAAAAAGATTTTAATTACTACTAATGTATGCATACAGAATCATCATCGTTCTCCGTCAGAGAACGATGATATAAGTTAATTTTTCTGGAAACTGAAATCGACAAACTAAAGAACAAATTAATAATATAGCTTAAGGCATTGATATAATTCAAGAATATATTCAAATGCATATTGGTGGACTACAACGTGAAATAAAATTAGAGAAGGAAGAGAGTTATAAAATTGAAAATGAATTCTAAAAATTAAATAATTAAAAATAAATTCAAGAGTTGTACGATTAAATATATAGATTAGAAAATAACTACATGTTAGTATAAATAGCTGAAAGTGCAACATGTATATCACCACACTATCGAAAAAATCTGTAAAACAACTCAATGTCTTTAAAAAGAAATTTAGTAAACGAACTCCATTTTAAAACTCGAAAATTGTTTGTGCTTGTAGAGATGCAATGACAGGAATATATGAAGTTTTATGGAGCTAAGTTAGGTGAAATGGAGAACTATTCACAGAAAATAGAAAAATTTATCTCAACATTAAAATGTTTACGATTAAAGTTAACTCAACAAATGAGAAAAAGCTGCTTAATACAGTATAAAGTAATTTGAAGAATGAATGTTGAATTTAATAAAAATAAAAATTAAATTAAAAAGAAAAATCTAGTTTTTTGTAGGATTGATTAGGAATGATGGGTCGTAAGAAAGGTAATTAACTAAATGTAGTGGAATTAGATAATTAGCTAAATGTAGTGGAATTCTCTAAACTTGTTGGTCTGAATGAAATTTGCTAAAACTTCAGTGTTTAAAATAAACTTTAACATAGTGCAATATTCAGCAGCACATCATATTATCACTTTTTATAAAGTTGTATGTACATTTTCCCATCGAAAGCGTTAGAACACAAAATTTTACAATATGAAAATGGGATTATTATAGAAGATCTTCGCTCTATTTATTTCTTTAGCTATCAAATCTTTAGAAAATATAGATAAACTACGGAATTTGGACTTTGGTATCCAATCTTTAAGAATGTACATGTGTATGAATAAGTATCAAGCAAACTTAGTGAATGCATATACGCTTCAACTAGAATCATGCTGAAGCATGCATACTGCAAACAGATCTTACTTTATATCTGTATCTGTATGAGTATTAAATAAATTTACAGAAAAAAATGAAAGCATGCCGCAGCATGAATCATTTCAAAAAAAAAATCCTCACGTCATACAATTTTGTAAGCAAAGAAATTTTATGATTTTGTGGTCACTTAAATACAAACATACATATGTATCTACTTTGCAAAAATTCAAAAGAGCGAACTGGTAAATTCTAATAGTAAAGATTTTAATTGTAACACTACTACATCTCGGACTCTTACGTCACTATCGATAGAAGCATGCTAAGGCACGCATACTAGCAAAATATATAAAGCTGTTAGAAGGTGATGAGACAGCAATTGTATCTGGATCAACCCAACTCATGAATGTATTGTATACGGGAGTCATTGATGGTGATGATGACCTTTTTTAAGTGGATAATCATAACATATGAATGCGATAGGAGTCAACCAGCAACTCATGTAGAAATACCTACTTGAGGCAAAAAAATTCTCTCAAACATAGATATTTCATTGTTTCTAACACTTTATGAAAACACCGACGGTGAATTGCTGGTGGAGGTAATTGAGTTATTTGAGATCGATTTGCTACAATAGTTGTTTATTAAACATACATTTCTTTGTAAGTAAACTAATTTCTACATACCTAATGTATATACCCAGCAAAAAATTAGACAAAAATACTCTATTCCAAGTAGTAAAATCTGAAAAAAGGAGTGGCACATTAGAAGAAAAAAAAATAAAAATATAGACTGACTGACCAACTAATACGTACACTCTGTCCGATGGGAACACAAAACACACTTAAACATTTCAGAAATATATACACAATACGCTGAACTTTAATAAAATTAAAAAAAAAAATCATATATGACAACAAATAAAAGTGAAAGGTGCTCATCCTTCATAAAACAAACATATATGTACCTTATTAATGTAAAAATATTATCAGTATAAAGCAACAGAAATTTCGTCAAACAAAGTCATCTTGTATCCTAGAGGAACCGTCGAAAGGGTATACCTAAAGTCTCTGAAAACCACTTCGTTTTCTGATGATCGCTTTTCAACAAGAAAATAAGTTTGTTCATTGTGACTAATTTAAAAGTACATTTAAATTCAGTCTCATATTCGATCTTAACTGCATCAGAATTTAAGAAAAAATCTCCTTTTATTATATTGAATAAAATTTTAATTTAAAACAGTAAGCAAAGATATCAGCTTCAACTTCAAATGATTTCATCACAAAAAAAAAACTAGTGATTGTTTTCAACAATTATGAAAATAATAATTTCAATATAAGGCTCCCTTTTGATTTTAAATGTTTATCAATAAAAATAAAAAAAGAAGTAAGTTGACTACCAAAGAAAAAAAAAACTATCAGTATATAAGCTGGAGTGCCGGATCAGTTTCATTTAAAAATATTTATACATTTTCATAAAGCAAAGCAAGATTTCGAAAACAAATGTAGAAAGTGAAGAAAAAAGTCTATAGTTAGAAAAAATTATGTACCCCAAAAATTTCTAACGTTAATTTACTAACGTTGCATCAACTTTAAAAAATGTAAATTGAGTATAAGGAATATTTCTATTATAGTTGCTATTACTATGTATGTATGAGTATGTATCTTCAGGAATTCAGTTTTACTTAAAAACAGAAAATCCTCACAAACTTTTAAGTAAACGCAGATAAAAATTAAAACGTTTTTATTTTCAAATAAAAAAAAACTGAATATATCGCATCTATACACAGACGAATATTTACAACAACAACACCAACAACAAGAAGAACAAAAGACATCAATGACAAAAAAAATGTATTCAAAGATTGAAATAAACAAAATCTGTAATATAAACAAATTTCATATAGGCAGACCTTAACGCGAGACAAATTTAAGTATGAGAAAATATAAAACAAGCGTAAGTATAAAAACATAATAAGATTAGGGAAGTCCAGACGTATGATAGTATTTTATAGTACCAAATGTCGATACTGAAAACAATTTATTTCTATCTACATATAAATATTAGCGCAAATACACACACACACATAGCAGAATTCATATAAGAAATATCCAAGAAAATTTCAACAACACCCCACCTTTTGCAAATCATGACGAGCCTTAAATTCTCCCTCAGATATACATACACAAATTCCCATGATCATACAAGTAGTAGGGAACTGGCGGTTCTGCCCCACAGTGGGTCGGTTCGCTAACCTGGCAGGTCAAAATTATTTGATGGTCAGTCTATACGGTTTTTGAGGATGCTGAGTTCGACAAAAATAATTAAAAAATTCTAGCTCAATTTGTTAGGAAATATTACAGAGTTTTGCTATTGCGAACTTCGGTAGTATTAATTTTTCATGTAATATTTTCAATATTTAATTTTTTATACAATATTTTCAGTACTTTTAGAACAAGTTCTTAGCTGTCCAGAAATCCTTTAATTTTTTTTATATTGAAATGGTAATATTTATGGTTTTAGTCCAGATAAATTAAGCATTCATTCCACTGTGCACCCCCAAATTGTTAAATTTGGGTAATTAAAATTTGAAAATTGTTAAATTCTTGGAAATTTGTGTTTTTTTGTTTACATAAGGAGTTTTTTGTTTACATTAGGAGTTTTTTGTTTACATTAGGAGTTTTTGTTTACATTAAGTGTATGTCTGTCTGTCGGTCTGTCTGTCTGCCTGCCTGACCGTGGGAAGTTTGTGTGTGGAATATTTTGTGTGAATGTATTAAGGCGGTTCATAGTTTGGCGGTTTTTATGTGTGTATGTGACGACGGGGAAAATCATGAAAATGGTTTTTCCTAATGCTGACGGAAAATCATCTAATGATTTTTCGTAATTCCGAAGGCAAAACATGATAATTTTTCCTAATGCCTACGGCAATACATAATTATTTTCAAATGCCGACGGCAATACATGATAATTTTTCCTAATGCCTACGTCAATGCATGATAATTTTTCCTAATGCCGACGGCAAAACATGATTATTTTTTTCAAATGCCGACGGCAAAACATGATTATTATTTTTTTCAAATGCCGACGGGAAAATGATTTTTCCTAATGACGACGGGAAAACGTGAAAGTTATTTTTTCTAATGCTAATGTAGGTGTTGCTAGACTGTGGGAATTTTAGGCTGACCGTGATATGAGTGGGTGGCGTTGTTGGCGTAATATGTAACCATAGGAATTTGTGGATGTGTCTGTCTATCTGTGAGAATTTAGGTGAAGGTTTGATTGGCAGGGGGCGGGGTTTAGTTGAGGTAGATCGATTGCGTGTGTAGTTGTGTGTGAATGTGTGTGTGTGTGCGTGTGTGTGTATGTGTATGTTTGTAGGAATTTCAATGTGTGTATTTCTGTAGGAGCTTAAGGCTGATTGTGATTTATGAGGGGTGAGGTGTTCTAGTAATATGCAACCGGGGGAATCTGTGTGTTTGTATGTCTGTAGGAGTTTAAGGCTGACCATGATTTGGGTGGGCAGGGTTGTTGACGTAATATGTATCCATGGGGATTTGTGGATGTGTCTGTCTATAGTAGTTTAAGGCTGATCGTGATTTGAGGTGGGTGAGGATGTTGTTGAGGTAAATTGGTTATGTGTATGTATGTATATATGTATTTTTGTAAGAATTTAAGATGATTGTGATTTATTAGGGCCGAGGTGTTCTTGTAATATGTAGCCGTAAGAATCTATGTGTATAGACGTCTGTAGAAGTTTAAGACTATCTGTAATTTCAGGTAGGTGAGAGTGTTGTGTTGTTGAGATTAATCTTGTATATTGTATATGTACCTATGTATGATCATGAGAATTTGTGTATGTATATCTGAGGGAGAATTTAAGGCTCGTCATGATTTGCAAAAGGTGGGGTGTTGTTGAAATTTTCTTGGATATTTCTTATATGAATTCTGCTATGTGTGTGTATTTGAGCTGGTATTTATGTGTAGGTAGAAATAAATTGTTTTCAATATCGACATATGGTACTATAAAATACTATCATATATCTGGACTTCCCTAATCCTAGTATGCTTTTATACTTACGATTGCTTTATATTTTCTCATGCTTAAATTTGTCTCGCGTTGAAGTCAGTCTGTGTGAAATTTGTTTATATTACAGATTTTGTTTATTTAACTACATTCGTCTTCTTTGACTGAAAGAGTTATCTACACACAGAGAAAAACCAACTTGAAATCAGTAAGAACCATGCTGAATTAATAAGAACCATTAGGGAAGGTTTAGTCATATTGAAATTTCTTATTTCAATATGGACAAAATATTAATTTACAGTATTCATTTATTAAACTCATTAGTTTGTAGATATCTCAATATACATTTTCTATTATATTAAAAATTATTGAATTAATGTGATGAATTCTTATTGTTTATTTTTTTGTTTATATTTGCATTGTGCTTTAACTAAACGACGCTTCATATATTTTCATGATGTAGGTCTAATAAATACTTAAGCATTGCTAAGAAATTTGATATGTATACATACATATCTACAAATTGATTTTATGTATGTATGTATGTATGTATGTATGTACATATATATGTACATACAAATAAGTGTTCAACTCAATCTTTGAATATATTTTTTATTTTATTTTTTGTCATGTGATGTCTGTTGTTGGTGAAATTAAAAACATTTTAATTTTTATCTGCGTTTACTTAAAAGTTTGTGAGGATTTTCTGTTGTAAGTAAAACTGAATTCTTGAAGATATGTACTTACATACTCTATAGTAATAGTAACTATAATAGAAATATTTCTTATACTTAATTTACAGTTTTTTAAAGTATAGGGTATAAAATTTTTTCTAGCTATAGCCTTCTACATTTATTTTGGAAAGCTTGCTTTGCTTTTTAAAAATGTATAAACATTTTTAAATGAAACTGATCCGGCACTCCAGCTTAGGTACTGATAGTTTTTTTTTTTTGTTGTTAGTTAACTTACTTATTTTTTATTTTTTATTGATAAACATTGGAAATCAAAAGGGAGTTTTATATTGTAATTATTATTTTCATAATTGTTGAAAACAATCGCTGCTTTTTGTTTGTTTTTTGCGATGAAATCATTTGAATTACTTTTGCAACTTTACGCGTTTATAAAAATTATGTTATTTTCTATATTTCTTAATTTATAAGACTTTTAGACTTTGTCCTTTAGGGGTTATATATTCTATTATACGATTATGAATAAGAATGCAGTAAGCTGATGTATTTGCTTACTGCTTCAAATTAAAATTTTATTAAATTGAATAAAAGGAGTTTTTTTTTCTTAAACTCTGATGCAGTTAGAAACGCTGGAGATTCTTTCATATAACAGCTTTTTTTTAAATTTTTGATACATAGTATAATATAGAATTGGATAACATTTATTTTTAATTTTTATGTTAAGAAGTACGGGTATGAGACTGAATTTAAATGTACTTTTAAATTAGTTAAATCATAATGAACAAACATATTTTCTTCTTTAATAGCGATCAACAGAAAACGAACTCGTTTTCATATAATTTAGGTATACCCTATCGACGGCTCCTCTAGGATACAAGATGACTTTGTATAACGAAATTTCTGTTGCTTTATACTGATAATATGTTTACATTAATAAGATACATATACATATGTTTATTTTATGAACGGTGAGCACCTATGGCTTTTATTTAATGTTCTATATGACTTTTTTTTTCATTTTATTAAAGTTCAGCGTATTGTATATATATTTCTGAAATGTTTAAGTGTGTTTTGTGTGCCCATCGGGCAGAGTGTACGTATTAGTTGGTCAGTCAGTCTCTATTTTTATTTATTTTTTTTTCTTCTAATGTGCCACTCCTTTTTTAGATTTTACTACTTGGAATAGAGAATTTTTGTCTAATTTTTTGGTGGGTATATACATTAGGTATGTAGAAATTAGTTTAGATACAAAGAAATGCATGTTTAATATACAACTATTGTATCAAATCGATCTCAAATAACTCAGTTACCTCTACCAGCAATTCACCGTTGGTGTATTCATAAAGTGTTAGAAACAATGAAATATCTATGTTTTGAGAGAATTTTTCTCCTCAAGTATTTCTACATGAGGTTTGAGGGGTCAATCACTGTCGCATTCATATGTAATGATTATTCACTTAAAAAACGTCATCATCACCATCAATCATCTCCGTATACAATACATTCATGAGTTGGGTTGATCCAGATACAATTGCTGTCTCATCACCTTCTAACAGCTTTATATATTTTGCTAGTATGCATGCCTTAGCATGCTTCTATCGATAGTGACGTAAGAGTCCGAGATGTAGAGTGTTACAATTAAAAATCTTTACTATTAGAATTTACCAGTTCGCTCTTTTGAATTTTTACAAAGTAGATACATATGTATGTATTTCATTGACCACAAAATCATAAAATTTCTTTGCTTACAAAATTGTATGACGTGAGGATTTTTTTTTTATTTTTTTTTTTTAAATTATACATGCTTCGGCATGCTTTCATTTTTTTTTTTTTTGTATAAATTTATGTAATACTCATACAGATACAGATATAAAGTAAGATCTGTTTACTGTACATTTTAAAATTTATGCATGCTTCAGCATGATTCTAGTTGAAGCGTATATTCATTCACTAAGTTTGTTTGATACTTATTCATACACATGTACATTCTTAAAGATTGGATATCAAAGTCCAATTTCCGTAGTTTATCTATATTTTCTAAAGATCTGATAGCTAAAGAAATAAATAGAGTGAAGATCTTCTATAATAATCCCATTTTCATATTGTAATATTTTGCGTGCTAGCGCTTTCGATGGGAAAATATACATACAACTTTATAAAAAGTGATAATATGATGTGCTGCTGAATATTGCACTATGTTATAGTTCATTTTAAACACTGAAGTTTTAGCAATATTTCATTCAGACCAACAAGTTTAGAGAATTCCACTACATTTAGTTAATTATCTTTCTTAAGACCCATCATTCCTAATTAATCCTACAAAAAGCAACACAAACTAGATTTTTCGTTTTAATTTTATTTTTATTAAATTCAACATTCATTCTTCAAATTACTTTATACTATATTAAGTAGCTTTTCCTCATTTGTTGAGTTGACTTTAGTAGGAGACATTTTAATGGTACGATGAACTTTTCTATTGCATGCATTGAGTAAATCTTTATACATACCAATCCACTTATATGAACCATTAAAGCTAATTCTTTTCACATCATACCTTTCAATGATCTATTAAATCATTCTAATATTGATGCTTTCATATTAAGTAATGTTTAATCTTCTATTTATGTATGAGTTTTCCCAAGTATTTATTAAAAAATTCTTTAGAATCATCTGTTTGTAAGTTTTTTGGTACCCGTACCACTTCAAAAATATTTTCCATTGCCTTGGTTTTTAGAGTGTAGCTTTTATTTTCAGCTGTACTTTGAGAATGTGTCAATTACAGTCTTCAAAAATCAACAATTTCTATTTTCTGTAGAATAGTTCTACATTTCACCTAACTTAGCTCCATAAAACATCATATATTCCTGTCATTACATCTCTACAAGCACAAACAGTTGTTGAAATTTAATATGGACTTCGTTAACTAAATTCCTTTTTAAAGACATTGAATTGTTTCACAGATTTTTTCGAAAGTGTTGTGATCTACATCTTGCACTTTCAGCTATTTATACTAACATGTAGTTAATTTTCTAATCTATATATTTAACCGTAAACTCTTCAATTTGTTTTTAATTATTTACTTTTTAGAATTGCTTTTTCAATTTTATAACTGTCTTCTTTCTCTAATTTTATTTCACGTTGTAGTTCCTCAATTTGCATTTAAATATATTCTTGAATATTAATGCTTTAAGCTATATTATTAATTTGTCTTGTATTTTATCTTCATTCAGTTTAATGTAACTATCAACAATAGTTTATATCTAATTCATTTATGCCTTCCAATACTGATAAGTCAGTATAAATGTCTTCAGAATTGGAAGTCTATGAGTAAAATCATCGTCATCATCATTCTCAGTATTAGCATCATTAAGTATGATGGTATTATCAAATATTGTTCCTTTTACTAGTTTCTTTGGGGTACTTGTCTATATCTTGAGTGAAGGTTTCTCAGGCTTTAAACTTGTATATTTTCAACTTCTGTCTTGATTTTACTTTCTTCTTTCATAATAATTCTTTTAATATTTTTAGAACTATTTATAAATTCTTCTGCTATAGGTTTAAATGTATCTTTTAGTTGTTCACTTGTATCTATTTCACCAGTTTTTATACTACGAAGGTTTTTCTTCAACACATTTCTTGTCAACACCAACTGTTTTAAAATTTTCTCATCCATGTTCGCTAAGGGCAAATAACAGGTATCAGCAATCAGATCAGCTTTTCAGGAGCTGGTCTGGTTTTCAGATCAGCTTTTCAGGACCTGGTCTGGTTATCAGATCAGCTTATCAGGAGCTGGTCTGGTTTTCAGATCAGCTTATCAGGAGCTGGTCTGGTTATCAGATCAGCTTATCAGGAGCTGGTCTGGTTTTCAGATCAGCTTATCAGGAGCTGGTCTGGTTTTCAGATCAGCTTATCAGGAGCTGGTCTGGTTATCAGATCAGCTTATCAGGAGCTGTTCAGATTTTCATTTCAAGATATCTGAGTCAGATTTAGTTATCAGTGTACAAGTAGCTAGCCATTTATAACATTTATATACATGAAGTTTAAAGTCAGATGAAATACGAAAAAGTAAAGTTTTATCTAGTAAAATTATTTTCTATAACGATCATCGTTTAATTCAATATCTTTGCTTATAATCAAAAATCCATATTTATCCTTTCAACATGCTTTATATTTTTCTCACCTAACTTAAACATTAAATATACATTATGATGATCTCTTATTAAATGTTTGGTGATTCTGGTGTAAGCTTTACATAAGTAGAATGAATCAACATTCGTATCTCTCCCCATAAAAAAGTATTCTTCCCATACGCATCATCGTTAAATATCATATTGGAATTACTTTGGACTGAAATAACAGATTCACTATCGGTAAATTTTGTAATATATTATTATTTTAATTGATGTAATTAATTTCTTCAGATATTTATATCTAGGTTGATATAAAGATTTTGAGTATAAATAAATGTTCTCAAATTTAAGTCCATTAGGACTTTCTAGCAAGCCAATCATAGCGTTTTTTTTTCGTAATTTGACAGGTCAACTATTGTTGCACGAATAGAATTTGATATAAGGGAACTATGATTTATTTTTGAACTATCGTTCGATGAATCATCAATATTTCGTACCAAGAATTATTTATGTTGTTTTGACTAAGGGTATGAGTCAATATTTATAAAATCCATTTCATAAATATCAGCTCATGCTCATAGTCAAAACAAAGTATGCTTTAAGTGTTTAAAACCGCTATTACCATAAAAATGGTGGTTTTAAACACTTAAAATATACTTTGTTTTACTAACCGCATTTTATAACTAAATGCATTTCATAAATATTGACGCATACTCATAATCAAAACAGCATATAAATATCCTTTGTTTTGACTATGAGTATGAGTCATTATCTCTTATTATAGAAAAATAAAATAGTATGATTATATGATATCAGAAATCATGTTTTCTAATATCATATAACCATACTATTTGATTCTTTCTATAATAATAGATAATATTTATGAAATGCATTTATTTACAAAATGTGATTAGTAAAACAACATAAATATAGGATGGTATGAAATTTTGATGATTCATCAATATTTCGTACCAAGGTATTTTTAGGTTGTTTTTACTATGAGTATGCGCCAATATTTATGAAATGTATTTCATAAATATTATCTCTTATTATAGAAAAATTAAAAATGTAGCTATACGATATCAGAAAATATTTTCTGAAATCGTATAGCTATATTATTTTATTTGTCCTATAATAAGAGATAATGGCCCCTACTCATAGTCAAAACAAAGAATATTTTAAGAGTTTCAAATCAGTATTATCATACAAAATACTGATTTTAAACTCTTACAGCATTATTTATAAAACTTATTAAGGCTTTGTAAAGGCTTTTTAAAACAAATTTTTTATACAAATTTTTTCTTAAAAAGTCTTTATAAAGCCCTAATAAGTGTTATAAATAAGGCTGTTAAAATATACTTTGTTTTACTAACCACATTTTTGTAACTAAACGCATTTCATAAATATTGATCCATACTCATAGTCAAAACAAAGGATATTTTTATGCTGTTTTGATTATGAGTGTGGATCATTATCTCTTATTATAGAAAAAATAAACTAATGCAGCTATACGATTTCAGAAAATATTTTCTGATATGGTATAGCTGTATTAGTTTATTTTTTATAATAAGAGATAATATTTATAAAATGTATTTAGCTACATAAATGCGGTTAGTAAAACAACCTAAGATACCTTGGTATGAAATATTGATGATTCATCGAACGATAGTTCAAAAATAAATCATAGTTCCCTTATATCAAATTCTATTCGTGCAACAATAGTTGACCTGTCAAATTGCGAAAAAAAAAACGCTATGATTGGCTTGCTAGAAAGTCCTAATGGACTTAAATTTGAGAACATTTATTTATACTCAAAATCTTTATATCAACCTAGATATAAATATCTGAAGAAATTAATTACATCAATTAAAATAATAATATATTACAAAATTTACCGATAGTGAATCTGTTATTTCAGTCCAAAGTAATTCCAATATGATATTTAACGATGATGCGTATGGGAAGAATACTTTTTTATGGGGAGAGATACGAATGTTGATTCATTCTACTTATGTAAAACTTACACCAGAATCACCAAACATTTAATAAGAGATCATCATAATGTATATTTAATGTTTAAGTTAGGTGAGAAAAATATAACGCATGTTGAAAGGATAAATATGGATTTTTGATTATAAGCAAAGATATTGAATTAAACGATGATCGTTATAGAAAATAATTTTACTAGATAAAACTTTACTTTTTCGTATTTCATCTGACTTTAAACTTCATGTATATAAATGTTATAAATGGCTACCTACTTGTACACTGATAACTAAATCTGACTCAGATATCTTGAAATGAAAATCTGAACAGCTCCTGATAAGCTGATCTGATAACCAGACCAGCTCCTGATAAGCTGATCTGAAAACCAGACCAGCTCCTGATAAGCTGATCTGAAAACCAGACCAGCTCCTGATAAGCTGATCTGATAACCAGACCAGCTCCTGATAAGCTGATCTGAAAACCAGACCAGCTCCTGATAAGCTGATCTGATAACCAGACCAGGTCCTGAAAAGCTGATCTGAAAACCAGACCAGGTCCTGAAAAGCTGATCTGAAAACCAGACCAGGTCCTGAAAAGCTGATCTGAAAACCAGACCAGCTCCTGAAAAGCTGATCTGATTGCTGATACCTGTTATTTGCCCTTAGCGAACATGGATGAGAAAATTTTAAAACAGTTGGTGTTGACAAGAAATGTGTTGAAGAAAAACCTTCGTAGTATAAAAACTGGTGAAATAGATACAAGTGAACAACTAAAAGATACATTTAAACCTATAGCAGAAGAATTTATAAATAGTTCTAAAAATATTAAAAGAATTATTATGAAAGAAGAAAGTAAAATCAAGACAGAAGTTGAAAATATACAAGTTTAAAGCCTGAGAAACCTTCACTCAAGATATAGACAAGTACCCCAAAGAAACTAGTAAAAGGAACAATATTTGATAATACCATCATACTTAATGATGCTAATACTGAGAATGATGATGACGATGATTTTACTCATAGACTTCCAATTCTGAAGACATTTATACTGACTTATCAGTATTGGAAGGCATAAATGAATTAGATATAAACTATTGTTGATAGTTACATTAAACTGAATGAAGATAAAATACAAGACAAATTAATAATATAGCTTAAAGCATTAATATTCAAGAATATATTTAAATGCAAATTGAGGAACTACAACGTGAAATAAAATTAGAGAAAGAAGACAGTTATAAAATTGAAAAAGCAATTCTAAAAAGTAAATAATTAAAAACAAATTGAAGAGTTTACGGTTAAATATATAGATTAGAAAATTAACTACATGTTAGTATAAATAGCTGAAAGTGCAAGATGTAGATCACAACACTTTCGAAAAAATCTGTGAAACAATTCAATGTCTTTAAAAAGGAATTTAGTTAACGAAGTCCATATTAAATTTCAACAACTGTTTGTGCTTGTAGAGATGTAATGACAGGAATATATGATGTTTTATGGAGCTAAGTTAGGTGAAATGTAGAACTATTCTACAGAAAATAGAAATTGTTGATTTTTGAAGACTGTAATTGACACATTCTCAAAGTACAGCTGAAAATAAAAGCTACACTCTAAAAACCAAGGCAATGGAAAATATTTTTGAAGTGGTACGGGTACCAAAAAACTTACAAACAGATGATTCTAAAGAATTTTTTAATAAATACTTGGGAAAACTCATACATAAATAGAAGATTAAACATTACTTAATATGAAAGCATCAATATTAGAATGATTTAATAGATCATTGAAAGGTATGATGTGAAAAGAATTAGCTTTAATGGTTCATATAAGTGGATTGGTATGTATAAAGATTTACTCAATGCATGCAATAGAAAAGTTCATCGTACCATTAAAATGTCTCCTATTAAAGTCAACTCAACAAATGAGGAAAAGCTACTTAATATAGTATAAAGTAATTTGAAGAATGAATGTTGAATTTAATAAAAATAAAATTAAAACGAAAAATCTAGTTTGTGTTGCTTTTTGTAGGATTAATTAGGAATGATGGGTCTTAAGAAAGATAATTAACTAAATGTAGTGGAATTCTCTAAACTTGTTGGTCTGAATGAAATATTGCTAAAACTTCAGTGTTTAAAATGAACTATAACATAGTGCAATATTCAGCAGCACATCATATTATCACTTTTTATAAAGTTGTATGTATATTTTCCCATCGAAAGCGCTAGCACGCAAAATATTACAATATGAAAATGGGATTATTATAGAAGATCTTCACTCTATTTATTTCTTTAGCTATCAGATCTTTAGAAAATATAGATAAACTACGGAAATTGGACTTTGATATCCAATCTTTAAGAATGTACATGTGTATGAATAAGTATCAAACAAACTTAGTGAATGAATATACGCTTCAACTAGAATCATGCTGAAGCATGCATAAATTTTAAAATGTACAGTAAACAGATCTTACTTTATATCTGTATCTGTATGAGTATTACATAAATTTATACAAAAAAAAAAAAAATGAAAGCATGCCGAAGCATGTATAATTTAAAAAAAAAAATAAAAAAAAAATCCTCACGTCATACAATTTTGTAAGCAAAGAAATTTTATGATTTTGTGGTCAATGAAATACATACATATGTATCTACTTTGTAAAAATTCAAAAGAGCGAACTGGTAAATTCTAATAGTAAAGATTTTTAATTGTAACACTCTACATCTCGGACTCTTACGTCACTATCGATAGAAGCATGCTAAGGCATGCATACTAGCAAAATATATAAAGCTGTTAGAAGGTGATGAGACAGCAATTGTATCTGGATCAACCCAACTCATGAATGTATTGTATACGGAGATGATTGATCGTGATGATGACGTTTTTTAAGTGAATAATCATTACATATGAATGCGACAGTGATTGACCCCTCAAACCTCATGTAGAAATACTTGAGGGGAAAAATTCTCTAAAAACATAGATATTTCATTGTTTCTAACACTTTATGAATACACCAACGGTGAATTGCTGGTAGAGGTAACTGAGTTATTTGAGATCGATTTGATACAATAGTTGTATATTAAACATGCATTTCTTTGTATCTAAACTAATTTCTACATACCTAATGTATATACCCACCAAAAAATTAGACAAAAATTCTCTATTCCAAGTAGTAAAATCTAAAAAAGGAGTGGCACATTAGAAGAAAAAAAAATAAATAAAAATAGAGACTGACTGACCAACTAATACGTACACTCTGCCCGATGGGCACACAAAACACACTTAAACATTTCAGAAATATATATACAATACGCTGAACTTTAATAAAATGAAAAAAAAAGTCATATAGAACATTAAATAAAAGCCATAGGTGCTCACCGTTCATAAAATAAACATATGTATATGTATCTTATTAATGTAAACATATTATCAGTATAAAGCAACAGAAATTTCGTTATACAAAGTCATCTTGTATCCTAGAGGAGCCGTCGATAGGGTATACCTAAATTATATGAAAACGAGTTCGTTTTCTGTTGATCGCTATTAAAGAAGAAAATACGTTTGTTCATTATGATTTAACTAATTTAAAAGTACATTTAAATTCAGTCTCATACCCGTACTTCTTAACATAAAAATTAAAAATAAATGTTATCCAATTCTATATTATACTATGTATCAAAAATTTCAAAAAAAGCTGTTATATGAAAGAATCTCCAGCGCTTCTAACTGCATCAGAGTTTAAGAAAAAAAAACTCCTTTTATTCAATTTAATAAAATTTTAATTTGAAGCAGTAAGCAAATACATCAGCTTACTGCATTCTTATTCATAATCGTATAATAGAATATATAACCCCTAAAGGACAAAGTCTAAAAGTCTTATAAATTAAGAAATATAGAAAATAACATAATTTTTATAAACGCGTAAAGTTGCAAAAGTAATTCAAATGATTTCATCGCAAAAAACAAACAAAAAGCAGCGATTGTTTTCAACAATTATGAAAATAATAATTACAATATAAAACTCCCTTTTGATTTCCAATGTTTATCAATAAAAAATAAAAAATAAGTAAGTTAACTAACAACAAAAAAAAAAAAACTATCAGTACCTAAGCTGGAGTGCCGGATCAGTTTCATTTAAAAATGTTTATACATTTTTAAAAAGCAAAGCAAGCTTTCCAAAATAAATGTAGAAGGCTATAGCTAGAAAAAATTTTATACCCTATACTTTAAAAAACTGTAAATTAAGTATAAGAAATATTTCTATTATAGTTACTATTACTATAGAGTATGTAAGTACATATCTTCAAGAATTCAGTTTTACTTACAACAGAAAATCCTCACAAACTTTTAAGTAAACGCAGATAAAAATTAAAATGTTTTTAATTTCACCAACAACAGACATCACATGACAAAAAATAAAATAAAAAATATATTCAAAGATTGAGTTGAACACTTATTTGTATGTACATATATATGTACATACATACATACATACATACATACATAAAATCAATTTGTAGATATGTATGTATACATATCAAATTTCTTAGCAATGCTTAAGTATTTATTAGACCTACATCATGAAAATATATGAAGCGTCGTTTAGTTAAAGCACAATGCAAATATAAACAATCCATACACTCAGGGAAAATCTGCAGCTTAAAAATAAGAATTCATCACATTAATTCAATAATTTTTAATATAATAGAAAATGTATATTGAGATATCTACAAACTAATGAGTTTAATAAATGAATACTGTAAATTAATATTTTGTCCATATTGAAATAAGAAATTTCAATATGACTAAACCTTCCCTAATGGTTCTTATTAATTCAGCATGGTTCTTACTGATTTCAAGTTGGTTTTTCTCTGTGTGTAGATAACTCTTTCAGTCAAAGAAGACGAATGTAGTTAAATAAACAAAATCTGTAATATAAACAAATTTCACACAGACTGACTTCAACGCGAGACAAATTTAAGCATGAGAAAATATAAAGCAATCGTAAGTATAAAAGCATACTAGGATTAGGGAAGTCCAGATATATGATAGTATTTTATAGTACCATATGTCGATATTGAAAACAATTTATTTCTACCTACACATAAATACCAGCTCAAATACACACACATAGCAGAATTCATATAAGAAATATCCAAGGAAATTTCAACAACACCCCACCTTTTGCAAATCATGACGAGCCTTAAATTCTCCCTCAGATATACATACACAAATTCTCATGATCATACATAGGTACATATACAATATACAAGATTAATCTCAACAACACAACACTCTCACCTACCTGAAATTACAGATAGTCTTAAACTTCTACAGACGTCTATACACATAGATTCTCACGGCTACATATTACAAGAACACCTCGGCCCTAATAAATCACAATCATCTTAAATTCTTACAAAAATACATATATACATACATACACATAACCAATTTACCTCAACAACATCCTCACCCACCTCAAATCACGATCAGCCTTAAACTACTATAGACAGACACATCCACAAATCCCCATGGATACATATTACGTCAACAACCCTGCCCACCCAAATCATGGTCAGCCTTAAACTCCTACAGACATACAAACACACAGATTCCCCCGGTTGCATATTACTAAAACACCTCACCCCTCATAAATCACAATCAGCCTTAAGCTCCTACAGAAATACACACATTGAAATTCCTACAAACATACACATACACACACACGCACACACACACACATTCACACACAACTACACACGCAATCGATCTACCTCAACTAAACCCCGCCCCCTGCCAATCAAACCTTCACCTAAATTCTCACAGACAGACAGACACATCCACAAATTCCTATGGTTACATATTACGCCAACAACGCCACCCACTCATATCACGGTCAGCCTAAAATTCCCACAGTCTAGCAACACCTACATTAGCATTAGAAAAAATAACTTTCACGTTTTCCCGTCGTCATTAGGAAAAATCATTTTCCCGTCTGCATTTGAAAAAAATAATAATCATGTTTTGCCGTCGGCATTTGAAAAAAATAATCATGTTTTGCCGTCGGCATTAGGAAAAATTATCATGCATTGACGTAGGCATTAGGAAAAATTATCATGTATTGCCGTCGGCATTTGAAAATAATTATGTATTGCCGTAGGCATTAGGAAAAATTATCATGTTTTGCCTTCGGAATTACGAAAAATCATTAGATGATTTTCCGTCAGCATTAGGAAAAACCATTTTCATGATTTTCCCCGTCGTCACATACACACATAAAAACCGCCAAACTATGAACCGCCTTAATACATTCACACAAAATATTCCACACACAAACTTCCCACGGTCAGGCAGGCAGACAGACAGACCGACAGACAGACATACACTTAATGTAAACAAAAACTCCTAATGTAAACAAAAAACTCCTAATGTAAACAAAAAACTCCTTATGTAAACAAAAAAACACAAATTTCCAAGAATTTAACAATTTTCAAATTTTAATTACCCAAATTTAACAATTTGGGGGTGCACAGTGGAATGAATGCTTAATTTATCTGGACTAAAACCATAAATATTACCATTTCAATATAAAAAAAATTAAAGGATTTCTGGACAGCTAAGAACTTGTTCTAAAAGTACTGAAAATATTGTATAAAAAATTAAATATTGAAAATATTACATGAAAAATTAATACTACCGAAGTTCGCAATAGCAAAACTCTGTAATATTTCCTAACAAATTGAGCTAGAATTTTTTAATTATTTTTGTCGAACTCAGCATCCTCAAAAACCGTATAGACTGACCATCAAATAATTTTGACCTGCCAGGTTAGCGAACCGACCCACTGTGGGGCAGAACCGCCAGTTCCCTACTACTCATACATAAATATATATACAATATATAAGATTAATCTCAACAACACAACACTCTCACCTACCTGAAATTACAGATAGTCTTAAACTTCTACAGACGTCTATACACATAGATTCTCACGGCTACATATTACAAGAACACCTCGCCCCTAATAAATCACAATCATCTTAAATTCTTACAAAAATACATACATACATACATACAAATAACCAATTTACCTCAACAACATCCTCACCTACCTCAAATCACGATCAGCCTTAAACTACTATAGACAGACACATCCACAAATCCCCATGGATACATATTACGTCAACAACCCTGCCCACCCAAATCATGGTCAGCCTTAAACTCCTTCAGACATACAAACACACAGATTCCCCCGGTTACATATTACTAGAACTCCTCACCCCTCATAAATCACAATCAGCCCTAAGCTCCTACAGAAATACACACATTGAAATTCCTACAAACATACACACACACACACACATACACACGCAATCGATCTACCTCAACTACACCCCGCCCCTTCCAATCAAACCCTCACCTAAATTCTCACAGACAGACAGACACATCCGCAAATTCCTATGGTTACATATTACGGCAACAACGCCACCCACTCAAATCACGGTCAGTCTTAAATTCCCACAGTCTAGCAACACCTACATTAGCATTAGAAAAAATAACTTTCACGTTTTCCCGTCGTCATTAGGAAAAATCATTTTCCCGTCTGCATTTGAAAAAATTATATTCATTTTTTGCCGTCGGCATTTGAAAAAAATAATAATCATGTATTGCGGTAGGCATTAGGAAAAATTATCATGTATTGCAGTAGGCATTAGGAAAAATTATCATGTTTTGCCTTCGGTATTACGAAAAATTATCATGTTTTGCCTTCGGAATTACGAAAAATCATTTTCCCGTCGGCATTTGAAAAAATTATATTCATGTTTTGCCGTCGGCATTAGGAAAAATTAATAAACATGTTTTGCCGTCGGCATTTGAAAAAAATAATTATCATGTTTTTCCGTAGGCATTAGGAAAAATTATCATGCATTGCCGTCGGCATTAGGAAAAATTATCATGTTTTGCCTTCGGCATTAGGAAAAATTATATTCATGTTTTGCCGTCGGCATTAGGAAAAATTAATAAACATGTTTTGCCGTCGGCATTTGAAAAAAATAATTATCATGTTTTTCCGTAGGCATTAGGAAAAATTATCATGCATTGCCGTCGGCATTAGGAAAAATTATCATGTTTTGCCTTCGGCATTAGGAAAAATCATTAGATGATTTTCCGTCAGCATTAGGAAAAACCATTTTCATGATTTTCCCCGTCGTCATATACACACATAAAAACCGCCAAACTATGAACCGCCTTAATACATTCACACAAAATATTTCACACACAAACATCCACGGTCAGGCAGATAGACCGACAGACGGACAGACAGACATACACTTAATGTAAACAAAAACTCCTAATGTAAACAAAAAACATCAAAGCGCCGCCGAAAACACAAATTTCCAAGAATTTAACAATTTTCAAATTTTAATTACCCAAATTTAACAATTTCAGCAACAATTTAACAATTTCAGCCCACAATTTAACAATTTCAGCCACAATTTCACAATTTTAATTGTCCCCGAACCGCCAGTTCCCTACTACTGAAACACCCTTTAATTTTTAATTATCATGTATTTGTTGTTATAGCGGCCAAGGTTCTACATACTCTGTCCAAATTTTAGGCCCGTAGCTCTTACGGTTCCTGAGAAAATACCGTGTGACGGACAGACGGACAGCGTAGCGAAAACAATAGGGTTCCGTTTCACCTTTAGTGCACGGCAAAGGTGAAAAGGAACCCTAAAAAATACATATTTTATTTTTATTTTTGCTTTTTAAATACTTTTATTGCTGTCCAATGTGGCAGCTAATGGTAAAAAGGTGGTTTAAAATAAAATAGATTCACAGTTGAATAAAGATGCTTGTTTTGTAAATATTTTTGTTTGCGGGTTTCGAACTTATTAAGAGTCTTGCTATAAACATACAGAGTTTGTTAGCTAAATTCAAAAATTTTTTGGGTTGAAGTCTACTGATGAGTTCCAAAAGCGGGAACGAAATGCTTAACCATAAAAACAAGCCAATTTTTGAAAGGAAAAACAAATAGTTGAACCTTTTATTTGATTCAGTTATTTTTTTCTAAAATACTTAATTAAGTAATTTTTGCAAACGTGTTTTGCAGTGTCAAATAAAACTTTTAAATTTTTTTTTTAGAAAAATTGGTAAGAATTGTTATTGATTCAGTTAATTTATTTTCTGATAATACGAAAAATTTTAGTGAATGTGCTTGCAAATTATAAAAAAAAATTTGCTGAATAATACAAAATAAATTCAGTAAAGTGCGACTCTGACTCGCGCACGAAGGGTTCCGTACGAACACTAGATATGTAATTTAATACAAACTTCATCCTATATAATATATAGTTTTGGCATTTTTTGTTTGTTTTTGGGGTCTTTTCGGTTTTTGCTTTTTTCGGCGGTTTTTGCGTTTTTTTTGGTTGTGGCGATTTTTTTAAGTTTTGGCTCTTTTTTTAATTTCGACACTTTATTTTCTTGTTTTGGCGATTTTTTTGGTTTTTGGCGTTTTTTTATTTTGGCGATTTTTTTTATTTTTGGCGATTTTTTCATTTTTGCGATATTTTTTATTTAAACTTTTTTTTAGTTTTAGCGACATTTTCGCGTTTTGGCGATTTTTTCGATTTTTGGCGTTTTTTTCATTTTAGCGTTTTTTTTCATTTTGGCGATTTTTTCGAATTTGGCGATTTATTTTAGTGTTAGAAATTTATTGTTAATTTTGGCGATTTTTTTCGTTTTGGCGATTTTTTTTAATTATTGGCGATTTTTTTTTTGGTTTGGCGATTTTATAATTTTCGGTTTTTTTAGTTTTACCGTTTTTGAAAATTTCAAGTGTTTGCCTCTTACGGTTTCCAAGATATAGCAAATTGTCAAAATTACATAGTCAAAATTGCATTAACTGATGGACCACCCTTTAATTAAAATTTTTTTTAATTTTATTGTTAATTGTTGTAGTCTGTATAAAAATACACTAATTTTACAAATTTCAGGTTTCAATATACATATGTTCATACAATTGTATGTATATTACATGGGATTTTAACATTTTTCGTTGCTCGTTTTGGAACACCCTTTAATTTTTAATTCTCATGTATTTGTTGTTTGCGGCCAAGGTTCTACGTACTGTGTCCAAATTACAGGTCCGTAGCTCTTACGGTTCCTGAGAAAATACCGTGTGACGGACAGACGGACAGCGTAGCGAAAACAATAGGGTTCCTTTTCACCTTTGGTGTACGGAACTAAAAATCTGTAAAAATGTTTTTCTCTTCCTATTAATACATTTGACCAGTGATGCCAACTTAGCCCTTTTAGGGCAAGATTTAGCCCGTTTCCAGTCAGTCAAAACGCGAAAAAAAAATTTTAGCCCCAAACTAAAAATGGCGCAAACCTAGCACCTTTTACAATAATCTTTCAGCCCTTTTAGCCCCTTTTTAGTTTTTGCTCGATATGGCTACATTTAAACTCTTGCGAACTTTTTCTTCCTTTAATCTAGCAAAATAAAATGAGTAAAAAGTCGATATTACTTTATCAATTTAAAAAAGAAGAATAATGTAGAGTAATCTTTTATTTCTTCCAAATTTTTTATGCCTTGAAAGTTATTCATTACAGCCTAAAACAGATAATGTATGTTTTTGGAAGAGCGAGAAATCGAAATTTTATTTAATAACGGCCAATTTTAAATGTATCTACTTATGTAAACATAGATACATATGTATATATGTATATTTCTATTATATATGTATGTATATGCTAACTATTTAATCTACGTATGTACATACCTTATTGAAATGTAATATAAAATGTAAATGAAATATGTACAATATTGAAGCTCTCAAGCTATGTATCTGTTGATCTTGATAGTTATTTATTTTCTAATAAATTACTTTACAAAAATTGATTTGATGTTTTTATTTTCAACAGAAACATTTTAATACCAGCCCCTTTTCGCGCTTTTTCGAAAAATTTTACTATTTTTTTTGAATATTTTTTCAAATTAGCCCTTTCTAACCCTTTTTTCAAAAATTTTTACGCGTTTTGAGTCTCAAAAGTTGGCATCACTGCATTTGACTGAAAATATTTTGAGTTTCAGTTAACTTTTTTCTCTAATGCCATAATAAGTTAACTAAAAATAAATTTTCTTTTTTCTTTTATTAAAATGGTTGACAGAAAATGGAAATTATTTGTAAAAAAAAATATGTTAATAAGATCAAAAAATTATGAAAAAAACAAGAAAAATGTTTTGTTTTTGACCGTCAATATGTCCAGTTTCATTTCAACATTTTATTTTTATATGATTTGTTATCTTTTAGAAACTTATTTCACTTCATCCGACTTTTTTCTATTCTTTGATATATCGTGTTTTAATAAATGGTCTAAAATGATATTTTGCAAGTTATTTTGCTTATCTTTTATGTTATGTTTTATACTGCTCACTACCAACTTTTATTTTATGTTTTATACTAAGTTTAATTCTAGACGTTAATTGCCTTCATTGCTTTTTAAGCTTAAATTAAATTAAATGTATACATTTTTACCGTACTTATTGTTTTTTTATGTCTGCTTTGTGCTCTGTCATTCTTTTTTCCAGTGATTTTTCGTCGTTCCAATGTAAACTTTTTAACAGTCTTTACATTATATTCTTAAATAATAGTGCTTTGTTGTAGTTTTTCTATTTTTGTTGTAGTTTTTCTATTTTTGTTTTTGCAATACACTTATCCCTCGATTTACACTATACTTTTTTACACGATTTCACTTTTACACGATTATTTTGGATTCCGTGAAAATTGAGAGATTTATGAAATACCTCGATTTACAAGATTTTTTATGTGTTTTATTGAATATTTTTGTCTCCAATAGGTTTATTTTTATGAGTTTTGAGTAAACGCTTCTGATAGTTAAAGAAATAAGTTGAAATAGATATATAATTTCTTAATAAAATCAAATATTTACGCGATTCTGCCTTTATTTTCGATTCACACGATTTTTCATACAAAAAATTAAAATTTCGACTTACACAACTTTCTCAGGAACGTATCTATCGTGTAAATAGAGGGATATTTGTAGTTTTTTCAGCGCTTGTCTGGGCTTGTGCGCTAATTGTATGTTGTTGTTGTTAAATACTAGTGACATTTAATTTTCCTGGTTAGTGAGTTAGAGAGTTTACAGATTAAGCAGCTTTCTTTTGATTAAAAATGCCAATAATAGTAGTAGTGAACTGCCAATTCGGTGGCAATTAAAATTGTTAAATTGTTGCTGAAATTGTTAAATTTGGGTAATTAAAATTTGAAAATTGTTAAATTCTTGGAAATTTGTGTTTTTTTTTTGTTTACATAAGGAGTTTTTTGTTTACATTAGGAGTTTTTTGTTTACATTAGGAGTTTTTGTTTACATTAAGTGTATGTCTGTCTGTCGGTCTGTCTGTCTGCCTGCCTGACCGTGGGAAGTTTGTGTAAGGAATATTTTGTGTGAATGTATTAAGGCGGTTCATAGTTTGGCGGTTTTTGTGTGTGTATGTGACGACGGGGAAAATCATGAAAATGGTTTTTCCTAATGCTGACGGAAAATCATCTAATGATTTTTCGTAATTCCGAAGGCAAAACATGATAATTTTTCGTAATACCGAAGGCAAAACATGATAATTTTTCCTAATGCCTACTGCAATACATGATAATTTTTCCTAATGCCTACTGCAATACATGATTATTTTTTTTTTTCCTAATGCCGACGGCAATACATACTAATTTTTCCTAATGCCTACGGCAATACATAATTTTTTCCTAATGACGACGGGAAAACATGATTATTATTATTTTTTTCCTAATGCATACGGCATGCGTGATAATTTTTCCTAATGCCTACGGCAATGCATGATAATTTTTCCTAATGCCTACTGCAATACATGATTATTATTTTTTTCAAATGCCGACGGCAAAAAATGAATATAATTTTTTCAAATGCCGACGGGAAAATGATTTTTCCTAATGACGACGGGAAAACGTGAAAGTTATTTTTTCTAATGCTAATGTAGGTGTTGCTAGACTGTGGGAATTTAAGGCTGACCGTGATTTGAGTGGGCGGCGTTGTTGCCGTAATATGTAACCATAGGAATTTGTGGATGTGTCTGTCTGTCTGTGAGAATTTAAGTGAAGGTTTGATTGGCAGGGGGCGGGGTGTAGTTGAGGTAGATCGATTGCGTGTGTAGTTGTGTGTGAATGTGTGTGTGTGTGCGTGTGTGTATGTTTGTAGGAATTTCAATGTGTGTATTTCTGTAGGAGCTTAAGGCTGATTGTGATTTATGAGGGGTGAGGTGTTCTAGTAATATGCAACCGGGGGAATCTGTGTGTTTGTATGTCTGTAGAAGTTTAAGGCTGACCATGATTTGGGTGGGCAGGGTTGTTGACGTAATATGTAGCCATGGGGATTTGTGAATGTGTCTCTCTATAGTAGTTTAAGGTTGATCGTGATTTGAGGTGGGTGAGGATGTTGTTGAGGTAAATTGGTTATGCGTATGTATGTATGTATGTATTTTTGTAAGAATTTAAGATGATTGTGATTTATTAGGGGCGAGGTGTTCTTGTAATATGTAGCCGTGAGAATCTATGTGTATAGACGTCTGTAGAAGTTTAAGACTATCTGTAATTTCAGGTAGGTGAGAGTGTTGTGTTGTTGAGATTAATCTTATATATTGTATATGTATGTATGATCATGGGAATTTGTGTATGTATATCTGAGGGAGAATTTAAGGCTCGTCATGATTTGCAAAAGGTGGGGTGTTGTTGAAATTTTCTTGGATATTTCTTATATGAATTCTGCTATGTGCGTGTATTTGAGCTGGTATTTATATGTAGGTAGAAATAAATTGTTTTCAACATCGACATTTGGTACTATAAAATACTATCATATATCTGGACTTCCCTAATCCTAGTATGCTTTCGTACTTACGATTGCTTTATATTTTCTCATGCTTAAATTTGTCTCGCGTTGAAGTCGGTCTGTGTGAAATTTGTTTATATTACAGATTTTGTTTATTTAACTACATTCGTCTTCTTTGACTGAAAGAGTTATCTACAAACAGAGAAAAACCAACTTGAAATCAGTAAGAACCATGCTGAATTAATAAGAACCATTAGCGAAGGTTTAGTCATATTGAAATTTCTTATTTCAATATGGACAAAAAATATTAATTTACAGTATTCATTTATTAAACTCATTAGTTTGTAGATATCTCAATATACATTTTGTATTATATTAAAAATTATTGAATTAATGTGATGAATTCTTATTTTTAAGCTGCAGATTTTCCCTGAGTGTATGGATTGTTTATATTTGCATTGTGCTTTAACTAAACGACGCTTCATATATTTTCATGATGTAGATCTAATAAATATTTAAGCATTGATAAGAAATTTGATATGTATACATACATATCTACAAATTGATTTTATGTATGTATGTATGTATGTATGTACATATATATGTACATACAAATAAGTGTTCAACTCAATCTTTGAATACATTTTTTATTTTATTTTTTGTCATGTGATGTCTGTTGTTGGTGAAATTAAAAACATTTTAATTTTTATCTGCGTTTACTTAAAAGTTTGTGAGGATTTTCTGTTGTAAGTAAAACTGAATTCTTGAAGATATGTACTTACATACTCTATAGTAATAGTAACTATAATAGAAATATTTCTTATACTTAATTTACAGTTTTTTAAAGTATAGGGTATAAAATTTTTTCTAGCTATAGCCTTCTACATTTATTTTGGAAAACTTGCTTTGCTTTTTAAAAATGTATAAACATTTTTAAATGAAACTGATCCGGCACTCCAGCTTAGGTACTGATAGTTTTTTTTTTTTGTTGTTAGTTAACTTACTTATTTTTTATTTTTTATTGATAAACATTGGAAATCAAAAGGGAGTTTTATATTGTAATTATTATTTTCATAATTGATGAAAACAGTCGCTGCTTTTTGTTTGTTTTTTGCGATGAAATCATTTGAATTACTTTTGCAACTTTACGCGTTTATAAAAATTATGTTATTTTCTATATTTCTTAATTTATAAGACTTTTAGACTTTGTCCTTTAGGGGTTATATATTCTATTATACGATTATGAATAAGAATGCAGTAAGCTGATGTATTTGCTTACTGCTTCAAATTAAAATTTTATTAAATTGAATAAAAGGAGTTTTTTTTTCTTAAACTCTGATGCAGTTAGAAACGCTGGAGATTCTTTCATATAACAGCTTTTTTGAAATTTTTGATACATAGTATAATATAGAATTGGATAACATTTATTTTTAATTTTTATGTTAAGAAGTACGGGTATGAGACTGAATTTAAATGTACTTTTAAATTAGTTAAATCATAATGAACAAACATAGTTTCTTCTTTAATAGCGATCAACAGAAAACGAACTCGTTTTCATATAATTTAGGTATACCCTATCGACGGCTCCTCTAGGATACAAGATGACTTTGTATGACGAAATTTCTGTTGCTTTATATGTTTACATTAATAAGATACATATACATATGTTTATTTTATGAACGTTGAGCACCTATGGCTTTTATTTAATGTTCTATATGACTTTTTTTTTCATTTTATTAAAGTTCAGCGTATTGTATACATATTTCTGAAATGCTTAAGTGTGTTTTGTGTGCCCATCGGGCAGAGTGTACGTATTAGTTGGTCAGTCAGTCTCTATTTTTATTTATTTTTTTTTCTTCTAATGTGCCACTCCTTTTTCAGATTTTACTACTTGGAATAGAGAATTTTTGTCTAATTTTTTGGTGGGTATATACATTAGGTATGTAGAAATTAGTTTAGATACAAAGAAATGCATGTTTAATATACAACTATTGTATCAAATCGATCTCAAATAACTCAGTTACCTCTACCAGCAATTCACCGTTGGTGTATTCATAAAGTGTTAGAAACAATGAAATATCTATGTTTTGAGAGAATTTTTCCCCTCAAGTATTTCTACATGAGGTTTGAGGGGTCAATCACTGTCGCATTCATATGTAATGATTATTCACTTAAAAAACGTCATCATCACCATCAATCATCTCCGTATACAATACATTCATGAGTTGGGTTGATCCAGATACAATTGCTGTCTCATCACCTTCTAACAGCTTTATATATTTTGCTAGTATGCATGCCTTAGCATGCTTCTATCGATAGTGACGTAAGAGTCCGAGATGTAGAGTGTTACAATTAAAAATCTTTACTATTAGAATTTACCAGTTCGCTCTTTTGAATTTTTACAAAGTAGATACATATGTATGTATTTCATTGACCACAAAATCATAAAATTTCTTTGCTTACAAAATTGTATGACGTGAGGATTTTTTTTTTTTTAAATTATACATGCTTCGGCATGCTTTCATTTTTTTTCTATAAATTTATGTAATACTCATACAGATACAGATATAAAGTAAGATCTGTTTACTGTCCATTTTAAAATTTATGCATGCTTCAGCATGATTCTAGTTGAAGCGTATATTCATTCACTAAGTTTGTTTGATACTTATTCATACACATGTACATTCTTAAAGATTGGATATCAAAGTCCAATTTCCGTAGTTTATCTATATTTTCTAAAGATCTGATAGCTAAAGAAATAAATAGAGTGAAGATCTTCTATAATAATCCCATTTTCATATTGTAAAATTTTGCGTGCTAGCGCTTTCGATGGGAAAATATACATACAGCTTTATAAAAAGTGATAATATGATGTGCTGCTGAATATTGCACTATGTTATAGTTCATTTTAAACACTGAAGTTTTAGCAATATTTCATTCAGACCAACAAGTTTAGAGAATTCCACTACATTTAGTTAATTATCTTTCTTAAGACTCATCATTCCTAATCAATCCTACAAAAAACAACACAAACTAGATTTTTCGTTTTAATTTTATTTTTATTAAATTCAACATTCATTCTTCAAATTACTTTATACTATATTAAGTAGCTTTTCCTCATTTGTTGAGTTGACTTTAATAGGAGACATTTTAATGGTACGATGAACTTTTCTATTGCATGCATTGAGTAAATCTTTATACATACCAATCCACTTATATGAACCATTAAAGCTAATTCTTTTCACATCATACCTTTCAATGATCTATTAAATCATTCTAATATTGATGCTTTCATATTAAGTAATTTTTAATCTTCTATTTATGTATGAGTTTTCCCAAGTATTTATTAAAAAATTCTTTAGAATCATCTGTTTGTAAGTTTTTTGGTACCCGTACCACTTCAAAAATATTTTCCATTGCCTTGGTTTTTAGAGTGCAGCTTTTATTTTCAGCTGTACTTTGAGAATGTGTCAATTACAGTCTTCAAAAATCAACAATTTCTATTTTCTGTAGAATAGTTCTACATTTCACCTAACTTAGCTCCATAAAACATCATATATTCCTGTCATTACATCTCTACAAGCACAAACAGTTGTTGAAATTTAATATGGACTTCGTTAACTAAATTCCTTTTTAAAGACATTGAATTGTTTCACAGATTTTTTCGAAAGTGTTGTGATCTACATCTTGCACTTTCAGCTATTTATACTAACATGTAGTTAATTTTCTAATCTATATATTTAACCGTAAACTCTTCAATTTGTTTTTAATTATTTACTTTTTAGAATTGCTTTTTCAATTTTATAACTGTCTTCTTTCTCTAATTTTATTTCACGTTGTAGTTCCTCAATTTGCATTTAAATATATTCTTGAATATTAATGCTTTAAGCTATATTATTAATTTGTCTTGTATTTTATCTTCATTCAGTTTAATGTAACTATCAACAATAGTTTGTATCTAATTCATTTATGCCTTCCAATACTGATAAGTCAGTATAAATGTCTTCAGAATTGGAAGTCTATGAGTAAAATCATCGTCATCATCATTCTCAGTATTACCATCATTAAATATGATGGTATTATCAAATATTGTTCCTTCTACTAGTTTCTTTTGGAGTACTTGTCTATATCTTAAGTGAAGGTTTCTCAGGCCTTAAACTTGTATATTTTCAACTTCTGTCTTGATTTTACTTTCTTCTTTCATAAGAATTCTTTTAATATTTTTAGAACTATTTATGAATTCTTCTGCTATAGGTTTAAATGTATCTTTTAGTTGTTCACTTGTATCTATTTCACCAGTTTTTATACTACGAAGCTTTTTCTTCAACACATTTCTTGTCAACACCAACTGTTTTAAAATTTTCTCATCCAGGGCAAATAACAGGTATCAGCAATCATATCAGCTTTTCAGGAGCTGGTCTGGTTTTCAGATCAGCTTTTCAGGACCTGGTCTGGTTTTCAGATCAGCTTATCAGGACCTGGTCTGGTTTTCAGATCAGCTTTTCAGGACCTGGTCTGGTTTTCAGATCAGCTTATCAGGACCTGGTCTGGTTTTCAGATCAGCTTTTCAGGACCTGGTCTGGTTTTCAGATCAGCTTTTCAGGACCTGGTCTGGTTTTCAGATCAGCTTTTCAGGACCTGGTCTGGTTTTCAGATCAGCTTATCAGGAGCTGGTCTGGTTATCAGATCAGCTTATCAGGAGCTGGTCTGGTTTTCAGATCAGCTTATCAGGAGCTGATCTGATTTTTAGACCAGCTTATCAGGTAACAGATCAGGCTATCAGGAGCTGTTCAGATTTTCATTTCAAGATATCTGAGTCAGATTTAGTTATCAGTGTACAAGTAGCTAGCCATTTATAACATTTATATACATGAAGTTTAAAGTCAGATGAAATACGAAAAAGTAAAGTTTTATCTAGTAAAATTATTTTCTATAACGATCATCGTTTAATTCACTATCTTTGCTTATAATCAAAAATCCATATTTATCCTTTCAACATGCTTTTTATTTTTCTCACCTAACTTAAACATTAAATATACATTATGATGATCTCTTATTAAATGTTTGGTGATTCTGGTGTAAGTTTTACATAAGTAGAATGAATCAACATTCTTATCTCTCCCCATACAAAAATATGCTTCCCATACGCATCATCGTTAAATATCATATTGGAATTACTTTGGACTGAAATAACAGATTCACTATCGGTAAATTTTTCAATATATTATTGTTTTAATTGATGAAATTAATTTCTTTATATCTGGGGTGATATAAAGATTTTGAGTATAAATAAATGTTCTCAAAATTTAAGTCCATTAGGACTTTCTAGCAAGCCAATCATAGCGTTTTTTTTTCGTAGTTTGACAGGTCAACTATTGTTGCACGAATAGAATTTGATATAAGGGAACTATGATTTATTTTTGAACTATCGTTCGATGAATCATCAATATTTCGTACCAAGAATTATTTATGTTGTTTTGACTAAGGGTATGAGTCAATATTTATAAAATCCATTTCATAAATATCAGCTCATGCTCATAGTCAAAACAAAGTATGCTTTAAGTGTTTAAAACCGCTATTACCATAAAAATGGTGGTTTTAAACACTTAAAATATACTTTGTTTTACTAACCGCATTTTATAACTAAATGCATTTCATAAATATTGACGCATACTCATAATCAAAACAGCATATAAATATCCTTTGTTTTGACTATGAGTATGAGTCATTATCTCTTATTATAGAAAAATAAAATAGTATGATTATATGATATCAGAAATCATGTTTCCTAATATCATATAACCATACTATTTTATTCTTTCAATAATAATAGATAATATTTATGGAATGCATTTATTTACAAAATGCGATTAGTAAAACAACATAAATATAGGATGGTATGAAATTTTGATGATTCATCAATATTTCGTACCAAGGTATTTTTAGGTTGTTTTTACTATGAGTATGCGCCAATATTTATGAAATGTATTTCATAAATATTATCTCTTATTATAGAAAAATTAAAAATGTAGCTATACGATATCAGAAAATATTTTCTGAAATCGTATAGCTATATTATTTTATTTGTCCTATAATAAGAGATAATGGCCCCTACTCATAGTCAAAACAAAGAATATTTTAAGAGTTTCAAATCAGTATTATCATACAAAATACTGATTTTAAACTCTTACAGCATTATTTATAAAACTTATTAAGGCTTTGTAAAGGCTTTTTAAAACAAATTTTTTATAAAAATTTTTTCTTAAAAAGTCTTTATAAAGCCCTAATAAGTGTTATAAATAAGGCTGTTAAAATATACTTTGTTTTACTAACCACGTTTTTGTAACTAAACGCATTTCATAAATATTGATCCATACTCATAGTCAAAACAAAGGATATTTATATGCTGTTTTGATTATGAGTGTGGATCATTATCTCTTATTATAGAAAAAATAAACTAATGCAGCTATACGATTTCAGAAAATATTTTCTGATATGGTATAGCTGTATTAGTTTATTTTTTTTTATAATAAGAGATAATATTTATAAAATGTATTTAGCTACATAAATGCGGTTAGTAAAACAACCTAAAATACCTTGGTACGAAATATTGATGATTCATCGAACGATAGTTCAAAAATAAATCATAGTTCCCTTATATCAAATTCTATTCGTGCAACAATAGTTGACCTGTCAAATTACGAAAAAAAAACGCTATGATTGGCTTGCTAGAAAGTCCTAATGGACTTAAATTTTGAGAACAATTATTTATACTCAAAATCTTTATATCACCCCAGATATAAATATCTGAAGAAATTAATTACATCAATTAAAATAATAATATATTACAAAATTTACCGATAGTGAATCTGTTATTTCAGTCCAAAGTAATTCCAATATGATATTTAACGATGATGCGTATGGGAAGCATATTTTTGTATGGGGAGAGATAAGAATGTTGATTCATTCTACTTATGTAAAACTTACACCAGAATCACCAAACATTTAATAAGAGATCATCATAATGTATATTTAATGTTTAAGTTAGGTGAGAAAAATAAAAAGCATGTTGAAAGGATAAATATGGATTTTTGATTATAAGCAAAGATAGTGAATTAAACGATGATCGTTATAAAAAATAATTTTACTAGATAAAACTTTACTTTTTCGTATTTCATCTGACTTTAAACTTCATGTATATAAATGTTATAAATAGCTAGCTACTTGTACACTGATAACTAAATCTGACTCAGATATCTTGAAATGAAAATCTGAACAGCTCCTGATAGCCTGATCTGTTACCTGATAAGCTGATCTAAAAATCAGATCAGCTCCTGATAAGCTGATCTGAAAACCAGACCAGCTCCTGATAAGCTGATCTGATAACCAGACCAGCTCCTGATAAGCTGATCTGAAAACCAGACCAGCTCCTAAAAAGCTGATCTGAAAACCAGACCAGATCCTGATAAGCTGATCTGAAAACCAGACCAGGTCCTGATAAGCTGATCTGAAAACCAGACCAGGTCCTGAAAAGCTGATCTGAAAACCAGACCAGGTCCTGATAAGCTGATCTGAAAACCAGACCAGGTCCTGAAAAGCTGATCTGAAAACCAGACCAGGTCCTGAAAAGCTGATCTGAAAACCAGACCAGCTCCTGAAAAGCTGATATGATTGCTGATACCTGTTATTTGCCCTGGATGAGAAAATTTTAAAACAGTTGGTGTTGACAAGAAATGTGTTGAAGAAAAAGCTTCGTAGTATAAAAACTGGTGAAAAAGATACAAGTGAACAACTAAAAGATACATTTAAACCTATAGCAGAAGAATTCATAAATAGTTCTAAAAATATTAAAAGAATTCTTATGAAAGAAGAAAGTAAAATCAAGACAGAAGTTGAAAATATACAAGTTTAAAGCCTGAGAAACCTTCACTCAAGATATAGACAAGTACCCCAAAAGAAACTAGTAGAAGGAACAATATTTGATAATACCATCATATTTAATGATGCTAATACTGAGAATGATGATGACGATGATTTTACTCATAGACTTCCAATTCTGAAGACATTTATACTGACTTATCAGTATTGGAAGGCATAAATGAATTAGATACAAACTATTGTTGATAGTTACATTAAACTGAATGAAGATAAAATACAAGACAAATTAATAATATAGCTTAAAGCATTAATATTCAAGAATATATTTAAATGCAAATTGAGGAACTACAACGTGAAATAAAATTAGAGAAAGAAGACAGTTATAAAATTGAAAAAGCAATTCTAAAAAGTAAATAATTAAAAACAAATTGAAGAGTTTACGGTTAAATATATAGATTAGAAAGTTAACTACATGTTAGTATAAATAGCTGAAAGTGCAAGATGTAGATCACAACACTTTCGAAAAAATCTGTGAAACAATTCAATGTCTTTAAAAAGGAATTTAGTTAACGAAGTCCATATTAAATTTCAACAACTGTTTGTGCTTGTAGAGATGTAATGACAGGAATATATGATGTTTTATGGAGCTAAGTTAGGTGAAATGTAGAACTATTCTACAGAAAATAGAAATTGTTGATTTTTGAAGACTGTAATTGACACATTCTCAAAGTACAGCTGAAAATAAAAGCTGCACTCTAAAAACCAAGGCAATGGAAAATATTTTTGAAGTGGTACGGGTACCAAAAAACTTACAAACAGATGATTCTAAAGAATTTTTTAATAAATACTTGGGAAAACTCATACATAAATAGAAGATTAAAAATTACTTAATATGAAAGCATCAATATTAGAATGATTTAATAGATCATTGAAAGGTATGATGTGAAAAGAATTAGCTTTAATGGTTCATATAAGTGGATTGGTATGTATAAAGATTTACTCAATGCATGCAATAGAAAAGTTCATCGTACCATTAAAATGTCTCCTATTAAAGTCAACTCAACAAATGAGGAAAAGCTACTTAATATAGTATAAAGTAATTTGAAGAATGAATGTTGAATTTAATAAAAATAAAATTAAAACGAAAAATCTAGTTTGTGTTGTTTTTTGTAGGATTGATTAGGAATGATGAGTCTTAAGAAAGATAATTAACTAAATGTAGTGGAATTCTCTAAACTTGTTGGTCTGAATGAAATATTGCTAAAACTTCAGTGTTTAAAATGAACTATAACATAGTGCAATATTCAGCAGCACATCATATTATCACTTTTTATAAAGCTGTATGTATATTTTCCCATCGAAAGCGCTAGCACGCAAAATTTTACAATATGAAAATGGGATTATTATAGAAGATCTTCACTCTATTTATTTCTTTAGCTATCAGATCTTTAGAAAATATAGATAAACTACGGAAATTGGACTTTGATATCCAATCTTTAAGAATGTACATGTGTATGAATAAGTATCAAACAAACTTAGTGAATGAATATACGCTTCAACTAGAATCATGCTGAAGCATGCATAAATTTTAAAATGGACAGTAAACAGATCTTACTTTATATCTGTATCTGTATGAGTATTACATAAATTTATAGAAAAAAAATGAAAGCATGCCGAAGCATGTATAATTTAAAAAAAAAAAATCCTCACGTCATACAATTTTGTAAGCAAAGAAATTTTATGATTTTGTGGTCAATGAAATACATACATATGTATCTACTTTGTAAAAATTCAAAAGAGCGAACTGGTAAATTCTAATAGTAAAGATTTTTAATTGTAACACTCTACATCTCGGACTCTTACGTCACTATCGATAGAAGCATGCTAAGGCATGCATACTAGCAAAATATATAAAGCTGTTAGAAGGTGATGAGACAGCAATTGTATCTGGATCAACCCAACTCATGAATGTATTGTATACGGAGATGATTGATGGTGATGATGACGTTTTTTAAGTGAATAATCATTACATATGAATGCGACAGTGATTGACCCCTCAAACCTCATGTAGAAATACTTGAGGGGAAAAATTCTCTCAAAACATAGATATTTCATTGTTTCTAACACTTTATGAATACACCAACGGTGAATTGCTGGTAGAGGTAACTGAGTTATTTGAGATCGATTTGATACAATAGTTGTATATTAAACATGCATTTCTTTGTATCTAAACTAATTTCTACATACCTAATGTATATACCCACCAAAAAATTAGACAAAAATTCTCTATTCCAAGTGGTAAAATCTGAAAAAGGAGTGGCACATTAGAAGAAAAAAAAAATAAATAAAAATAGAGACTGACTGACCAACTAATACGTACACTCTGCCCGATGGGCACACAAAACACACTTAAGCATTTCAGAAATATGTATACAATACGCTAAACTTTAATAAAATGAAAAAAAAAGTCATATAGAACATTAAATAAAAGCCATAGGTGCTCACCGTTCATAAAATAAACATATGTATATGTATCTTATTAATGTAAACATATAAAGCAACAGAAATTTCGTCATACAAAGTCATCTTGTATCCTAGAGGAGCCGTCGATAGGGTATACCTAAATTATATGAAAACGAGTTCGTTTTCTGTTGATCGCTATTAAAGAAGAAAATATGTTTGTTCATTATGATTTAACTAATTTAAAAGTACATTTAAATTCAGTCTCATACCCGTACTTCTTAACATAAAAATTAAAAATAAATGTTATCCAATTCTATATTATACTATGTATCAAAAATTTCAAAAAAGCTGTTATATGAAAGAATCTCCAGCGTTTCTAACTGCATCAGAGTTTAAGAAAAAAAACTCCTTTTATTCAATTTAATAAAATTTTAATTTGAAGCAGTAAGCAAATACATCAGCTTACTGCATTCTTATTCATAATCGTATAATAGAATATATAACCCCTAAAGGACAAAGTCTAAAAGTCTTATAAATTAAGAAATATAGAAAATAACATAATTTTTATAAACGCGTAAAGTTGCAAAAGTAATTCAAATGATTTCATCGCAAAAAACAAACAAAAAGCAGCGATTGTTTTCATCAATTATGAAAATAATAATTACAATATAAAACTCCCTTTTGATTTCCAATGTTTATCAATAAAAAATAAGTAAGTTAACTAACAACAAAAAAAAAACTATCAGTACCTAAGCTGGAGTGCCGGATCAGTTTCATTTAAAAATGTTTATACATTTTTAAAAAGCAAAGCAAGTTTTCCAAAATAAATGTAGAAGGCTATAGCTAGAAAAAATTTTATACCCTATACTTTAAAAAACTGTAAATTAAGTATAAGAAATATTTCTATTATAGTTACTATTACTATAGAGTATGTAAGTACATATCTTCAAGAATTCAGTTTTACTTACAACAGAAAATCCTCACAAACTTTTAAGTAAACGCAGATAAAAATTAAAATGTTTTTAATTTCACCAACAACAGACATCACATGACAAAAAATAAAATAAAAAATGTATTCAAAGATTGAGTTGAACACTTATTTGTATGTACATATATATGTACATACATACATACATACATACATACATACATAAAATCAATTTGTAGATATGTATGTATACATATCAAATTTCTTATCAATGCTTAAGTATTTATTAGATCTACATCATGAAAATATATGAAGCGTCGTTTAGTTAAAGCACAATGCAAATATAAACAATCCATACACTCAGGGAAAATCTGCAGCTTAAAAATAAGAATTCATCACATTAATTCAATAATTTTTAATATAATAGAAAATGTATATTGAGATATCTACAAACTAATGAGTTTAATAAATGAATACTGTAAATTAATATTTTGTCCATATTGAAATAAGAAATTTCAATATGACTAAACCTTCGCTAATGGTTCTTATTAATTCAGCATGGTTCTTACTGATTTCAAGTTGGTTTTTCTCTGTGTGTAGATAACTCTTTCAGTCAAAGAAGACGAATGTAGTTAAATAAACAAAATCTGTAATATAAACAAATTTCACACAGACCGACTTCAACGCGAGACAAATTTAAGCATGAGAAAATATAAAGCAATCGTAAGTACAAAAGCATACTAGGATTAGGGAAGTCCAGATATAGGGTGTTTTTTTTCAGAGGTATAGAACTTCGAATTGAAATAAAACACAAGAAAATCGTTTTAATGTCCATCAATTTGGCTTTATTGGAAGGATAATTTTATGCCATTAATGTTTAAATATGATTTCGGGCATGTGGCCGCCGCGGCTGGCTCAAATAAAGCCAATTCTACAGGTCCAATTTTCAACCACTTTTTCGAGCATATGGGGCCGTATGTTGGCAATAACGCCACGAATGTTGGCTTCCAAGTCCCCTAACGTTTCTGGTTTGTTGGCGTAGACGAGCGACTTCACATATCCCCAAAGAAAATAATCCAATGGTGTCAAATCACACGATCTTGGTGGCCAATTGACAGGTCCATTCCGCGAAATTATGCGCTCATCGAATGTTTCCTTCAATAAATCGATTGTGACGTGCGCTGTGTGGCATGTAGCGCCGTCTTGTTGGAACCACAAATCATCCACATTCATGCCATCCAATTCGGGAACAAAATAGTCGGTTAGTCGGCTCCAATTGCTGTGCACGGTGGCGAATCGATTCATTCGGGTCCTCTTCAACACTTTGCTCTACAGCGGCAATTGTTTCTTCGGTGCGCACTGTTCCACGTCTCTGCGGATGCGTATTATCACATAGAGTAAACGTAGTGCGAAAACGATCCATGGTTAACCGAATTAATTGCTCTGATAGACGATTATGTCGACCATAAAATGGACGGAGCTTGCGGTAAACTTCGCGAACTGAACCATTATTTTCGAAATAAATTTGCACTATTTGCAAGCGTTGTTCTTTTGTCAACCTGTTCATGATAAAATGGAAAACCAAACTAAATATTAATCACTTGACAGCTGACAAAATGGCCGCCAGTTAAAAAAGTGATGCCAACTTAAAGTTCTATACCTCAATAAAAAACGCCCTATATATGATAGTATTTTATAGTACCAAATGTCGATGTTGAAAACAATTTATTTCTACCTACATATAAATACCAGCTCAAATACACACACATAGCAGAATTCATATAAGAAATATCCAAGAAAATTTCAACAACACCCCACCTTTTGCAAATCATGACGAGCCTTAAATTCTCCCTCAGATATACATACACAAATTCCCATGATCATACATACATATACAATACATAAGATTAATCTCAACAACACAACACTCTCACCTACCTGAAATTACAGATAGTCTTAAACTTCTACAGACGTCTATACACATAGATTCTCACAGCTACATATTACAAGAACACCTCGCCCCTAATAAATCACAATCATCTTAAATTCTTACAAAAATACATACATACATACATACACATAACCAATTTACCTCAACAACATCCTCACCTACCTCAAATCACGATCAGCCTTAAGCTCCTACAGAAATACACACATTGAAATTCCTACAAACATACACACACACACACACACACACATTCACACACAACTACACACGCAATCGATCTACCTCAACTACACCCCGCCCCCTGCCAATCAAACCTTCACTTAAATTCTCACAGACAGACAGACACATCCACAAATTCCTATGGTTACATATTACGGCAACAACGCCGCCCACTCAAATCACGGTCAGCCTTAAATTCCCACAGTCTAGCAACACCTACATTAGCATTAGAAAAAATAACTTTCACGTTTTCCCGTCGTCATTAGGAAAAATCATTTTCCCGTCGGCATTTGAAAAAATTATATTCATTTTTTGCCGTCGGCATTTGAAAAAAATAATAATCATGTATTGCAGAGGCATTAGGAAAAATTATCATGCATTGCCGTAGGCATTAGGAAAAATTATCATGCATGCCGTATGCATTACGAAAAAAATTATAATAATCATGTTTTCCCGTCGTCATTAGGAAAAAATTGTGTATTGCCGTAGGCATTAGGAAAAATAAGTATGTATTGCCGTCGGCATTAGGAAAAAAATAATCATGTATTGCAGTAGGCATTAGGAAAAATTATCATGTATTGCAGTAGGTATTAGGAAAAATTATCATGTTTTGCCTTCGGTATTACGAAAAATTATCATGTTTTGCCTTCGGAATTACGAAAAATCATTAGATGATTTTCCGTCAGCATTAGGAAAAACCATTTTCATGATTTTCCCCGTCGTCACATACACACATAAAAACCGCCAAACTATGAACCGCCTTAATACATTCACACAAAATATTCCACACACAAACTTCCCACGGTCATGCAGGCAGACAGACAGACCGACAGACAGACATACACTTAATGTAAACAAAAAACTCCTAATGTAAACAAAAAACTCCTTATGTAAACAAAAAAAACACAAATTTCCAAGAATTTAACAATTTTCAAATTTTAATTACCCAAATTTAACAATTTCAGCAACAATTTAACAATTTTAATTGCCACCGAATTGGCAGTTCACTACTACTAATAATAAGTAGTAAAGATTTACTTAATTGCTGGATTTCTGCTGGTCCACGTGATAAATACAAAAAATCGCATACAAAAGGAATTCTGGGAGAGAATGGTTATGCTAATAGATTATGTCAGGCAAGGTTATTGCACAACTAATGATGGGAACATGGAAGAAAGTTCTTTGCTAATGTCGATGTTTGTGAGGAAATATCTGGCATAAATAAGGATTTAATAAATAAATTCGCATTGGTTTTGCGAATTTTATCTTGTGGCAGATGTATGTGAAGCCATACAATATTTTGATTTACCCATATGTAATTGATTTTTACATTTTATGAAAAAATTACAATAAAAAACTGAAAAATTATTTACAGGAAATTTATCGGAAGAAGCGTTAGAGGCAAATTGGACGTGATCGCTTAAGTCATACGTGAAAAAGCTCCAGAAAAAATTCAAATAAAGATTTGATAACGCATTTGTTAATTGCATCAGGCCCTCACCTATCATCAAACAGAAGTATGAAATTTAAGAACAAGATTTATGAGGAAGATCTCGTTTCGTTCGAAACAAATGAAAATATAGATTAAAAACACGCATATTGTTATAAAATAAACTAAATTTTTTTCGTTTTGATTTTCTTTTATCTAATTTTGTTAACTTAGTTAAAAAGAAAACTTCAACAATACAAATATACGAATGCTTATAAAAAATAAGCCGACACGTGCTAGTACTTTTCCAATATGTGTACTTTTAGGCGTTGAAAGGGGATAAAAACTGAATTTTGGCACCTTTTTTGCACACGAAATATCTTCTAAATTCGTGAATGTAGCAGAAAGCTTTTTGGGCGTTCTTTTCTTCTGTACAGAATCTCGAATAAATCTTGACACTTTCTGAACATTTGCGGCTATAAGGTGTAAAATTTTACCAGTTTTCAGTACTTTTATGTTAATTATAATGTACGTAATTACATACATGTAAAAATACTTTGCTTTTGCTTCCAACCGCTTAGTAGAAGCTGAGGTGTAAGAATATTAATATTTTTTGGAAGGGCCCAAAAAAGTTACTAAAAAGGGTAAATGCGGGAAAAGGTCTTAAAAGTTTAAAATTCCGGATAATTCATATAATTGAAACATTTTAAATCTGAGTTCATTATCACATAGTGTGTTGCTAATCATTGGCATTAAAGGCTTAAAAGGTCCTTTTTTGAAAAAGGTACATTTTGGGAAAAGTACTTTTTTTTAAAACGTACTTTTTGAATAAAGTACTTTCTGAAAAAGGTAATTTTACAAATGTACTTTTTGAAGAGAATACTTTCTTAAGAAGGTACTTTTTAAAAAAAGGTACTTCTTTGGAGAATCCCTTTTTAGCAAAAAGGTACTTCTAAGAAGAAGTACTTTTTAGAAAATACTACTTTTTAAAGAAAATCCTTTCTGGGGAAGGTACTTTTTTGAAAACAATACTTTTTAGAAAAAGGTACTTTTGAAGAAAGTACTTCCTGGTGAAGGTACTTTTTAGAAAATAGTACTTTTTGCAGAAAGTACTTTCTGGAGAAGGTACTTTTTAGAAAAAGTACTTTCTGGAAAAAGTGCTTTTTAAAAAAGATACTTTTTAGAAAAAAGCTCTTTTTAGAACAAGGTACATCCTAGAAAAACGTACTTTTGGGGAAAAGCACTTTAAAAAAAAGGTACTACTTGGAAAAAGTACTTTTAAGCAAAGTATACTTTTTAAATAAAGTATTTTCTAAAAAAGGTACTTTTTAGAAAAAAGTACTTTTTGAAGAAAGTACTTTCTAGAAAAGTTACTTTAAAAAAAGTAACTTTTTTAAGAAATCTCTTTAACAAAAAAGGTACATCTAGGAAATAGTACTTTTTATAAAAAAATAGTACTTTTTATAAAAAAATAGTACTTTTTGAAAAAAGTACTTTTTGGAGAAGGTAATTTTTTGAAAAAAGTAGGTTTTAGGAAAATAACTTTTTCGAAAAGGCACATTTTAGGAAAAGGTACTTTTTAAGAAAAGTACTTTTTAGAAAAACGTATTTTTTTCTTTGACAAGTTCTTTTTCCAAAAAGTACCTTACACTCAGGGAAAATCTGCAGCTTAAAAATAAGAATTCATCACATTAATTCAATAATTTTTAATATAATAGAAAATGTATATTGAGATATCTACAAACTAATGAGTTTAATAAATGAATACTGTAAATTAATATTTTGTCCATATTGAAATAAGAAATTTCAATATGACTAAACCTTCGCTAATGGTTCTTATTAATTCAGCATGGTTCTTACTGATTTCAAGTTGGTTTTTCTCTGTGTGTAGATAACTCTTTCAGTCAAAGAAGACGAATGTAGTTAAATAAACAAAATCTGTAATATAAACAAATTTCACACAGACCGACTTCAACGCGAGACAAATTTAAGCATGAGAAAATATAAAGCAATCGTAAGTACAAAAGCATACTAGGATTAGGGAAGTCCAGATATAGGGTGTTTTTTTTCAGAGGTATAGAACTTCGAATTGAAATAAAACACAAGAAAATCGTTTTAATGTCCATCAATTTGGCTTTATTGGAAGGATAATTTTATGCCATTAATGTTTAAATATGATTTCGGGCATGTGGCCGCCGCGGCTGGCTCAAATAAAGCCAATTCTACAGGTCCAATTTTCAACCACTTTTTCGAGCATATGGGGCCGTATGTTGGCAATAACGCCACGAATGTTGGCTCCCAAGTCCCCTAACGTTTCTGGTTTGTTGGCGTAGACGAGCGACTTCACATATCCCCAAAGAAAATAATCCAATGGTGTCAAATCACACGATCTTGGTGGCCAATTGACAGGTCCATTCCGCGAAATTATGCGCTCATCGAATGTTTCCTTCAATAAATCGATTGTGACGTGCGCTGTGTGGCATGTAGCGCCGTCTTGTTGGAACCACAAATCATCCACATTCATGCCATCCAATTCGGGAACAAAATAGTCGGTTAGTCGGCTCCAATTGCTGTGCACGGTGGCGAATCGATTCATTCGGGTCCTCTTCAACACTTTGCTCTACAGCGGCAATTGTTTCTTCGGTGCGCACTGTTCCACGTCTCTGCGGATGCGTATTATCACATAGAGTAAACGTAGTGCGAAAACGATCCATGGTTAACCGAATTAATTGCTCTGATAGACGATTATGTCGACCATAAAATGGACGGAGCTTGCGGTAAACTTCGCGAACTGAACCATTATTTTCGAAATAAATTTGCACTATTTGCAAGCGTTGTTCTTTTGTCAACCTGTTCATGATAAAATGGAAAACCAAACTAAATATTAATCACTTGACAGCTGACAAAATGGCCGCCAGTTAAAAAAGTGATGCCAACTTAAAGTTCTATACCTCAATAAAAAACGCCCTATATATGATAGTATTTTATAGTACCAAATGTCGATGTTGAAAACAATTTATTTCTACCTACATATAAATACCAGCTCAAATACACACACATAGCAGAATTCATATAAGAAATATCCAAGAAAATTTCAACAACACCCCACCTTTTGCAAATCATGACGAGCCTTAAATTCTCCCTCAGATATACATACACAAATTTCCATGATCATACATACATATACAATATATAAGATTAATCTCAACAACACAACACTCTCACCTACCTGAAATTACAGATAGTCTTAAACTTCTACAGACGTCTATACACATAGATTCTCACGGCTACATATTACAAGAACACCTCGCCCCTAATAAATCACAATCATCTTAAATTCTTACAAAAATACATACATACATACATACGCATAACCAATTTACCTCAACAACATCCTCACCCACCTCAAATCACGATCAACCTTAAACTACTATAGAGAGACACATTCACAAATCCCCATGGCTACATATTACGTCAACAACCCTGCCCACCCAAATCATGGTCAGCCTTAAACTTCTACAGACATACAAACACACAGATTCCCCCGGTTGCATATTACTAGAACACCTCACCCCTCATAAATCACAATCAGCCTTAAGCTCCTACAGAAATACACACATTGAAATTCCTACAAACATACACACACGCACACACACACACATTCACACACAACTACACACGCAATCGATCTACCTCAACTACACCCCGCCCCCTGCCAATCAAACCTTCACTTAAATTCTCACAGACAGACAGACACATCCACAAATTCCTATGGTTACATATTACGGCAACAACGCCGCCCACTCAAATCACGGTCAGCCTTAAATTCCCACAGTCTAGCAACACCTACATTAGCATTAGAAAAAATAACTTTCACGTTTTCCCGTCGTCATTAGGAAAAATCATTTTCCCGTCGGCATTTGAAAAAATTATATTCATTTTTTGCCGTCGGCATTTGAAAAAAATAATAATCATGTATTGCAGAGGCATTAGGAAAAATTATCATGCATTGCCGTAGGCATTAGGAAAAATTATCATGCATGCCGTATGCATTACGAAAAAAATTATAATAATCATGTTTTCCCGTCGTCATTAGGAAAAAATTGTGTATTGCCGTAGGCATTAGGAAAAATTAGTATGTATTGCCGTCGGCATTAGGAAAAAAATAATCATGTATTGCAGTAGGCATTAGGAAAAATTATCATGTATTGCAGTAGGTATTAGGAAAAATTATCATGTTTTGCCTTCGGTATTACGAAAAATTATCATGTTTTGCCTTCGGAATTACGAAAAATCATTAGATGATTTTCCGTCAGCATTAGGAAAAACCATTTTCATGATTTTCCCCGTCGTCACATACACACATAAAAACCGCCAAACTATGAACCGCCTTAATACATTCACACAAAATATTCCACACACAAACTTCCCACGGTCAGGCAGGCAGACAGACAGACCGACAGACAGACATACACTTAATGTAAACAAAAAACTCCTAATGTAAACAAAAAACTCCTTATGTAAACAAAAAAAACACAAATTTCCAAGAATTTAACAATTTTCAAATTTTAATTACCCAAATTTAACAATTTCAGCAACAATTTAACAATTTTAATTGCCACCGAATTGGCAGTTCACTACTACTAATAATAAGTAGTAAAGATTTACTTAATTGCTGGATTTCTGCTGGTCCACGTGATAAATACAAAAAATCGCATACAAAAGGAATTCTGGGAGAGAATGGTTATGCTAATAGATTATGTCAGGCAAGGTTATTGCACAACTAATGATGGGAACATGGAAGAAAGTTCTTTGCTAATGTCGATGTTTGTGAGGAAATATCTGGCATAAATAAGGATTTAATAAATAAATTCGCATTGGTTTTGCGAATTTTATCTTGTGGCAGATGTATGTGAAGCCATACAATATTTTGATTTACCCATATGTAATTGATTTTTACATTTTATGAAAAAATTACAATAAAAAACTGAAAAATTATTTACAGGAAATTTATCGGAAGAAGCGTTAGAGGCAAATTGGACGTGATCGCTTAAGTCATACGTGAAAAAGCTCCAGAAAAAATTCAAATAAAGATTTGATAACGCATTTGTTAATTGCATCAGGCCCTCACCTATCATCAAACAGAAGTATGAAATTTAAGAACAAGATTTATGAGGAAGATCTCGTTTCGTTCGAAACAAATGAAAATATAGATTAAAAACACGCATATTGTTATAAAATAAACTAAATTTTTTTCGTTTTGATTTTCTTTTATCTAATTTTGTTAACTTAGTTAAAAAGAAAACTTCAACAATACAAATATACGAATGCTTATAAAAAATAAGCCGACACGTGCTAGTACTTTTCCAATATGTGTACTTTTAGGCGTTGAAAGGGGATAAAAACTGAATTTTGGCACCTTTTTTGCACACGAAATATCTTCTAAATTCGTGAATGTAGCAGAAAGCTTTTTGGGCGTTCTTTTCTTCTGTACAGAATCTCGAATAAATCTTGACACTTTCTGAACATTTGCGGCTATAAGGTGTAAAATTTTACCAGTTTTCAGTACTTTTATGTTAATTATAATGTACATAATTACATACATGTAAAAATACTTTGCTTTTGCTTCCAACCGCTTAGTAGAAGCTGAGGTGTAAGAATATTAATATTTTTTGGAAGGGCCCAAAAAAGTTACTAAAAAGGGTAAATGCGGGAAAAGGTCTTAAAAGTTTAAAATTCCGGATAATTCATATAATTGAAACATTTTAAATCTGAGTTCATTATCACATAGTGTGTTGCTAATCATTGGCATTAAAGGCTTAAAAGGTCCTTTTTTGAAAAAGGTACATTTTGGGAAAAGTACTTTTTTTAAAACGTACTTTTTGAATAAAGTACTTTCTGAAAAAGGTAATTTTACAAATGTACTTTTTGAAGAGAATACTTTCTTAAGAAGGTACTTTTTAAAAAAAGGTACTTCTTTGGAGAATCCCTTTTTAGCAAAAAAGTACTTCTAAGAAGAAGTACTTTTTAGAAAATACTACTTTTTAAAGAAAATCCTTTCTGGGGAAGGTACTTTTTTAAAAACAATACTTTTTAGAAAAAGGTACTTATGAAGAAAGTACTTCCTGGTGAAGGTACTTTTTAGAAAATAGTACTTTTTGCAGAAAGTACTTTCTGGAGAAGGTACTTTTTAGAAAAAGTACTTTCTGGAAAAAGTGCTTTTTAAAAAAGATACTTTTTAGAAAAAAGCTCTTTTTAGAACAAGGTACATCCTAGAAAAACGTACTTTTGGGGAAAAGCACTTTAAAAAAAAGGTACTACTTGGAAAAAGTACTTTTAAGCAAAGTATACTTTTTAAATAAAGTATTTTCTAAAAAAGGTACTTTTTAGAAAAAAGTACTTTTTGAAGAAAGTACTTTCTAGAAAAGTTACTTTAAAAAAAGTAACTTTTTTAAGAAATCTCTTTAACAAAAAAGGTACATCTAGGAAATAGTACTTTTTATAAAAAAATAGTACTTTTTATAAAAAAATAGTACTTTTTGAAAAAAGTACTTTTTGGAGAAGGTAATTTTTTGAAAAAAGTAGGTTTTAGGAAAATAACTTTTTCGAAAAGGCACATTTTAGGAAAAGGTACTTTTTAAGAAAAGTACTTTTTAGAAAAACGTATTTTTTTCTTTGACAAGTTCTTTTTCCAAAAAGTACCTTTTTCCAAACAGCGCTTTTTCCAGAGTGTTTTATTTTCTAAAAAGTGCCTTCTCCAGAAAGTGCTTTCTTCAACAAGTATCTTTTTAGAGTGTACTTTCTTCAAAAAGTACTATTTTCTAAAACGTACTATTTCCTAGATGAACCTTTTTGCTAAAAAAATGCCTTCTTAAAAAAGTAACTTTTTCTAAAAAGTACTTTCTTCAAAAAGAACTTTTTTCTAAAAAGTACCTTTTCTAGAAATTACTTGATTTGAAAAGTACATTTTTCTTAGAAGTACTTTTCCCAAGAAATATTTTTTTAAAGTGCTTTTCCCCAAAAGTTCCTTTTTCTAAAAAGCGCTTTTTTCCAAAAAGTACCTTTTCGAAATAGAGGTTCTTCCATCAAGTACTATTTTCTAAAAAGTACCTTCTCCAGAAAGTACGTTCTGCAAAACATTATTTTATATATATAGTAAATTCACCAGAAAGTACTTTCTTCCAAAGTACCTTTTTCTAAAAAGTACTTTCTTCAAAAAGAACTTTTTTTAAAATTGTACCTTTTCGAAATAGAATTTTTTCCATCAAGTACTATTTTCTAAAAAGTACCTTATCCAGAAAGCACTTTCTGCAAAAAGTTCTATTTTCTAAAAAGTACGTTCACCAGAAAGTACTTTCTTTCAAAAGTTCTTTTTTAAAAATAGTACTATATTCCAAAAAGTAGCTTCGCAAGAAAGTACTTTCTTCAAAAGTACTTTTTTCTATAAAGTAGTTTTTATTAAAAGTACTTTCTCCAGAAAGTATTTTCTTTGAAAGTTACCATTTTCTAAAAAGTACTTTTTCCCAGAAGTACCATTTTGCTAAAAAGGGATTTTCCAAAAAGTATTTTTTTAAGAAAGTATTCTCTTCAAAAAGTACTTTTTTCTAAAAAATACCTTTTCCAGAAAGTATTCTCTTCAATAAGTACATTTTTCTAATAAGTACTTTTCCCTAAATGTACCTTTTTCAAAAACGGACTTTTTAAGCCTTTAATGGCAATAATTAGCAACCCACTATATGATAATGAACTCAGATTTAAAATGTTTCAACAATATGAATCACCCGTTTCCCGCATTTACCCTTTCTAGTACATTTTTTAGGCCTTTCGAAAAAATATTAATATTCTTACCTCAGCTTCTACTGAGCGGTTTGAAGCAAAAGCAAAGTATTTTTAAATGTATGTATATTTGTACATTATAATTAACATAAAAGTACCGTGTACAAAAAATTTACCAAAATTTAGTTTTTACCCCCTTTTAATCACTAACAGTACACATATTTAAAAAGTACTAAACTCGTGTTGTCTTATTTTTTATAGGCATTCGTATGCTTTTAGAATTTTTAGTCTATCCAACGTAGTTTCTGAGATATAGTGATATCGATTTTACCCTTTTTTGCCCCTTTTTACCCCTTTTCGCGTTCGAATTTCCAAAAATTCCATCTTAGTGGTTCTATACATCGCAACAGCAACCTACGCAGCTCTGTAGCTATAGTGGTTTGGGTTTGGCGATTATATGTCAAAAAGAACTCAATTTGCCGCCTAACTTACATAAATATTTATACGAATAATTCTTTTGCATTCGTTCTTAAGAATTATAAAATAAAATTCGGAAAAGAATTCTATTTTGAATTCTTATTTTTTTTTCGTTCTTCTCACAAACGAATTAAATCAACTTTTGTTTATTTTTTTCGTTTGCGAGGAGAACGAAAAAACAAAGAATTTAAAATAGAATTCTTTTCCGAATTTTATTTTTAAAATTCCGAATACAAATTTTAAAACGAACGAATTTTTTCCTACCCTGGTAGACTGTATAAAACCACCTACAAATGTAGCATTTATAGTGACAGAAATGTAAAGAAAACTGCATGGGCTGAAATTTCGGTGGAATCAGGGGCTTCATGCGCACGAAAATTTTAAGCCAACTTGAATACTGCTTCGTAAGCTGGAACGCAGAGTACAATAGAATCCTTCGGTGGTATGTACATTAAGCCCTTGTCTTTTTCATCACTTTCTTTGCCGTTTTTTTAGATTGTTTTAATTTTTTTCTTATTATTGCAAAATATACGGTGGTTCTATAATTAATATATAATATTAATTAACAAACAATACGAAAAACCTAGTCTCACAATTGTTAAAACAAATGACACTAAGGGCCATCATTACAACTTACAAATAGTTAATTTTAGGATGTTATCTGACAGGTAAATATATTTTGATTATTACAAGTAAACATTAATGGAAAAGTGACTTATAAGCTAATAGCAGGTTTATCGTCATGGTAACTTTAACTTTATTTTAACTGTCAAAGTAGGCGATATCTACACCAGTGTTGCCACAATACATCATTTGTATTATTTATTTGATCGGACAGTTGTAATAATGAAAAAAATTAATGGTCACTTTATCGTTCACGTTAGCTAATGTTAAGGTTAACTATCAGGAACTTTATCTTTGGGTTCTAATAATGGCCCTAAATGTCATTATAACAAAATCAGTTCTTGAGTAAACAATACTGCCATTAATTAGGGATGGGACACTTTCTTGTCAGAATGACGCTACAAAATTCTGTGTTATCGGAAAACTTGATGGGAACGGCATTGCACACATTTAAAAATGACATCACAAAATGACAACGTAATAAATGATAGATGTAAACTCAGCCTTATAGTACGTTTCCGTTATGAGCAAATCAAGTTGATTTTAGAAAATCATGTCGAAGTGTTTTTCTATTATGTGTTGTTAGTGTTTTTGTGTTCGAATTTTCCAAGTCATTTGACATTTAAGTTGTTTAGTTGTTAATTGCGTTCGCGTGCTCAAAAATTTTTTTTTACAAATTTTTACTGAACTTTACTGCATTTTACCCAAAAAAAAAGTAAATGAGAACACAAATTGAGAGAGTAAAGTGACACTTCTTGGCTGAGTGTTTTGCAAATTTTTACTGCAGAAATTTGTCGTAGTAAAGCTTAGGAAGATAAAAATATACGATTCAAAATGTAAACAAATGAAAAGTAAAATTTAAGAAAAAGTTAAATAAAAATTGTGAAAGTAATTAAAAAATAATTAATTTATAAAGCATAATAATAATAGCTGTTAATATTCATATTTTGTAATTTATTTTATTAAGCCTTTTGCTTTGCAAATTATTCTAATTAGTCAGAGTTGTAAAACTGTAAAGTATCTGATTACTTAGTATTGCATTTGCTTTTAAGGTAACCAGTAACATTAACAAATAACGTAATTTTATTTTTATTAATTTCACCAACAACAAAACAAGGAAATTAAAAAGAAATTAATTACAAATATTACATGAAACAAAATACAAAATTTATTCTTAGATTGTTCGTGTCAAAAGTTTATATATTTTTCAACACTATGTGGAGTTGGAGCTACGGACCTGAAATTTGGACAGAGAATCCTGGCCGCTACAACAACAAATACATGAGAATTTAAAATTAAAGGGTGTTCCATAACGAGAAACGAAAAATGTTAAAATCCCATGTAATATATATACAATTGTATGTATGTACATATGCATATTGACACTTGAAAGTTAACACTAAAATTTGAATAAATTTAAATAGAAGGGTGGTCCATCAGTTAATGCAATTTTGACTTTGTAATTTTGACTCTTGAAATTTTCAAAAACGGTAAAACTAAACGGTAAATCCGAAAATTATAAAATCGACAAACCAAAAAAAAAAAATCGCCAAAAACCAAAACAAAAATTGCTTAAACGAAAAAAAGCATCAAATTAAAAAAAAAATTATCACTAAAATAAATCCGCAAGATCGAAAAAATCGACAAAATGAAAAAATCGCCAAAATAAAAAATCGCGAAAACGCGAAAAAGGCGCCAAAACTAAAAGAATCACCAAAATGAAAAAAATCGCCAAAATGAAAAAAATTCGCCGAATTGAAAAAACGCAAAAAACGCCAAAACGTAAAAAGCCGCAAAAAGTAAACAAAAAATTGCCTAAATGAAAAAAAATCGCCAAAATTAAAAAAACCACCAAATTGAAAAAAAATCGCCATATTAAAAAAACGCTAAAACCGAAAAAAAATCGCCAAAACGCGAAAAAGGCGCCAAAACTAAAAAAAAATTGCCAAAATTAAAAAAAATAATCGCCAAAATAAAAAAAATCGCCAAAATGAAAAAAATCGCAAAAATTAAAAAATTGACAAAACGGGAAGAAAAAGTGCCCAAACTTAAAAACAGCGTTAAAAGCCGGAAAATGCAAAAAACGTCAAAACTAAAAAACGCTCAAAACCGAATAAACCCAAAAATGAAAAAAAGCCAAAACTATTTTTATATAGGGCTAAAGTTCGTATTGAATTACATATCTGGTGTCCGTACGGAACCCTTCGTGCGCAGGTCAAAGTCGCACTTCACTGAATTTATTTAATTGTTTTTTTTCCTTTTTATCAAAAAATTAAATCAGCCATTTTTATTCGTACTTAACGTTCACATTTACACATGAAAGTACTTTCTTGAAATTTCTGTATACGCATTATGATAAAAAAATTTAATGAAATAAATGACTTTCATGAAAATTTCTTGTTTGTGAAAGCTCATTTTAAAAATGTCGTTGAAACGTAAAGTTGCTAGAAAATTGTTTTATTTACAACTTAATTAGAGTTACCCAGATTCACTTACAAAAATTTATAGGGCAATAAGTTGTGAATATGTATTATTGTAAATAATTTAATAATATTATTGTTTTAAAAGGTCTTGATTTATGTCCTTCTCGAATATTTTAAGACATGATATTATAATTATTTAAACATTAACACAAAATAAGCATAATTTATAAAAACTATTTGCCAATATCCTGTATATCTGTACAAATCTTTAAAGGGGGAAACACTGTCAACCTTTTTTCACTTTAATGCCATTTTTCGGATTTGTAATGGATGACCCAAAGTTGCATTTGTAATACTCGTAATGGCAGAAGCACTGACAAATTCGACTTAATTTAATTAAATTAAATCATTGCGGTACATGATAGACATATATCAACACAGAGTACAAAATTGGTACAACAATAGAAATAGAAAAAAGTTTGGCGACCACTGTTGTACCAATTTTGTAATCTTTGTTGATAAATGCCTATTAAATTGTGCTATCATCATCCTCGAAGTCTAAATACACAGAAAGCGTATAAAAAGAACGCGAAATACATCATACATGTAGTTTTTTAACAAAAAGTCTTCTAATAAAATGTTTAATAACTCGTTCAATTTCAACGGAATTTTTTAAAACAAACTTGCGAATTAATCTTTATCATTTATGTTTTGTAAATGAAGTTATGGTTCCAGTACGAAAATACTCCATAAGAACGAGTCCAAAGTAGAAAAGTGTCGAAAAAACCGAAAAAATTATATTTGGTGTAAAAATTCAGACATATATCTAAAATTTACTGAAACAATATATATATATATATACATATAATTCGAAAGTTCTTAGTTTTTTCTTTCTAAATCCGTTTATAAATTCAAAATCGGTTGATATTTAACTTAGTTAGAGGTTGATAAGTGCCTACGGGTACGAGAAACCGGTTTTGAACCCGTAACTCAAGATTTTGGAGGTGTTTGGAAAATTTCAATCACAGAATATTGTTATACCCGATATACCTATCAGAAAAATAGTAACACGTCCCAGGTATTTCGATTTCATTAAAATTTGTCACACAGTGTTCTTCTCTACTTTTTTATAAACGTAAAAATATTGCCAAGTTGCAGATTATCTAGAAATTATCTGACACCCTTACGACTACAAATTTGTACAATACATAGCATATTTCAGTGAAATGTGTTGTACCAAACAAGAACTTGGTAAAAATTTATATCTCACTGCTTTTGATGGCCGAAATTTTTGGTAGGTACTTGGCCTTTTTCACATTTATGTTTTTGTGTGGATCTGATAACTTTTTGAAAAATTTTCTATAAAAACACTTTTTAAACTAAAAATTTTTAATGTGTTTTATTTCTATTAATGATCACTGTGCCAATTTAAAATGGCATAGTTACATAAAATAGTGGGATAGAGCGTAATGGTTGTTGGATTGTTCATCTTAAAAATGCACTATTGTGTCATTACAACGGGTCGCCAGTTTGTACGCAATTTGGTAAGAGTCGTCTGAAAAAACATGTAAAATACAGCGTAAATTTTACTGGGCATGACCCAGCCTATTTTCTCAATATATTTACATATTAAAGTCAGCTTAGCCGAAGTACATAAATCAAAAGGATATGTCTAATGTGCATCCAAAGTTTCAATAGGGCAGATGGTGCTTTAATTTTTGGATTTTCCGATTGAGTAAATCAATTAGGACTATTTGTCTACAAAATGTCAGCGCTCTACGGTATAATATTACGTTAAAATTTTATATACAAGTTGCTTTTAAAGCCAATGTGGTGTTACGGAATTCAGCTATGGGGCACTGCTTCAGCTTCAAATGTTGAGAAAATCCAACGAAGGCAAAACAAAATTTTACGCTTGATAACGTCGGCGCCATGGTACATCAAAAATTCAAATATACATCGTGACTTAAATATGCCACTAGTGACTGAAGAAATTGCAAAATGCGCAGGCAAATACCTGACAAAACTCGAGTCACATCCTAATCCGCTTGCTCGTAATATATTGAACTTTACTGGACACATCCGCTTAAAAAAGAGAGATACAAGGGCTCTAATAAACAACACTCCAGATGCAGCTGCTTGAAAATATTTTTTTTTGTGCTTATCACTACTTATGTATTATTATTAACTAGGGGAAGGATTTTCATGTAAATACATATTTTCTGTCGTTGGTCTTAGATCAACGTAAATAAAATATCTTTGCTAATCAACAAATTTGTGACAAAATGGCATCGATTTGTTAGTGCATATTTTTGCATATTTTATAACAAATACATATTTTTGCATATTTTTTTATAAATGTATATTTTTAGTACATTTTTTAGGTTTTTCCTGTTATAAATCTAATTTTGTTTTTTTTTACACTGAAAGATTTTTTTTCATTTTTTAATTAAAGCGACGAAATAATTTCATTAAAGCCTCGAAATAGTTTCATGAAAACAACGAAATAATTTCATTGAAATAACGAAGTAATTTCATTAAACAATGTAATAATTTAATTCAAACAATAAAATAATTTCAGTTAAGCAATGAAATTATTTCATTAAAACAAAGAAATTATTTAATGTATCAATGATATAAGGATAAGTTTTCATTAGTTTATTGAAAAAGTTTCATAAGATGAATGAAACTTTTTAAAATTCAAGTCAAACGATTTCATTTATTTAATGATCTAAAAAGATTTTATTAGTTAGATGATTTAAAAACTAAATACTTTTTTATATTTTTAATTAAGGTATTAAACTTTCATGAACACAATGAAATTTTCCTTGGGGCAACGAATACATTTCATAGCTGTAATGAAATTTTAAATTGCTCTATATTTTATTTATTTTTTAGTTTTAAAGAATTTAATCTATAACTTAATTGCTTTAAGATATGTGCTTATATATGTTAATTTTAAGCAACAACTGTAAATGTTTCTTAAATATAAAGGGTTTCTTAATAATTAGAAAATATTTTTGTCATAAATCCAATGAAATATTGTTACGAAACTAGAATACCAACGAAGCAATTACAATGAAATTCTTTCACAATACTCGTGAAATTTTCATTAGATTTGTGAAATCATCATTAGATTTGTGAAAAAATCTAATGAAATTGTTTCGTTGGATTTATGAAGCTAAATTCTTTGGATGTAGTTGTAAAGTACTTAAAAGCTGCTGTTTTTACGAGTGTATAAGAATAAAAAAAGAGGAAAACGAGAAAAATTTACGTTCGTATTTTTTGTGATTTTATTCGATATACCTTGGGTTAAGTCAAGAAAACCAATACCATTGAAAATTAAAAAAAAATAGCATGGGATAATAGCCCTTTTAAACCCAAAAATGTTTGTGTAATTTTTTTCAGCTGTCTCTACTGGTTCCTCATTAATTTCATGTGGATATAAAGTGCTCTTGAAAGCACCTTTGCGTGTTTCAGCCTTTAACGAAAAATATGAAATGATATGATACATCCTATAGTAACTAGATGGGGAACGTGGCAGAAGGCTGTCGGATACTAAATTTCTATTAATAGAATTAAAGAAATTTTAAAGTCAAAAAAATTCCCCCATATGCAAAAAATAACGTATGCTTGAAGTGTACGTTAAATTAAAATTTCCACACAAAAACTGGTTTTAACGTACACTTGAAGCACACGTTATTTTTTTGAAATTTCTTTAATTTTATTAATAGAAATATAGTATCTGACAGTCTTCAACTTAAAGGCTGTGATACACTATCATACACAGTCGTTTGATCAATCAAAAAAATCGTTTGTGCTCAAAACGTATGATAGTGTGGATTAAAATTTGACATGTGTGACAGATTTTTTGAGAAGTCTGTCCGATTTCCAAAAGTTTATGAAAATTTTCATAAAATGATAATTTCTATTAGATCAGAGATGCATTTTGTAAGGCAGTTGATGAGAAAACAGCAAATTCTGCTTCATTTATTTAAAGATAGAGAGATAAATTTTGAAAATTACATTTTGCATTATCATTTCTTTAGAAATGCAAAATAATTAAACATAAAAATTATTTTGAATGTTTTTGCATCTTTTTTTTGTGGAATAGTGTGGCACCTATAAGAGATTTTGTTGCGATTTGTTTGGAGTGTGACAGAATTCAATCCGATTTTCTAGTGAATGAATCGTACGACTGCGTATGATAGTGTATCACGGCCTCAATTGATATTTGGGTACACATAGTTTTGCTTTTTTGTGCACACTATAGGCCAATTAGAGGCTATCGTTACTTTAACACATCAATTAGAAATAGTTATACAAAAAAATTATGATCTTAAAATATATGCAACAAATTGGATCAATAGTTTATACTTCTAAGAACAAAAATTTAGAAACTGAAAAAATTTTCAAAGATTTATCTTTGACAATTAAAAAAAACATGTATTCATTCATGCATATAAATAAAAGTTCGATTGAACTTTATTTTGTAGTCCATATGATTTGAGCTTTTTATGTTTTTTAAGTTTTTAATGACCAAATGTTTGTTAAGAAAGCAATGTGATTTTTTTAAGTTTTTAATATTATTAAATGTTGAAAAAAAGTTGATAAATGCATATTTTATTAGTTTTAAGTACATATTTTTATATTTTTACTGCATATTTTATGTAAATAAAACGTGATTTTAAATGCATGAAAATCATTTCCCTATTAATAACTATCACTAAGTTTATGTCCGACATTGGTTGGGCCTAATAATTATACTTTAGATTAAGATTTAAATACTTATTGCTTATTTGAAAATACAATAAATAAAAAGCATATCTTAAAAAAAAATTTTATGGGCCTGGCTCCGCCGACTTTTATATCTGTTAGTGCTTACGGCTCATGTAAAGTTTTGTAGGAAATAGCTAATGAGAAATTCATGAGACTAAAAACTGCTAAGACGAAGTACGTGAAAGAAAAAGCTAAGGTTTATGGGTGAAGTCACGGCCACTTTTTAAAACTAGAAATGTTTATTTTGGATAAGTGCAATATGTATGAAAAGTTTCAATAAAATTGAACTTAATTTTGAGTTTAAAGTGCTTGTTCACACTCCCTGATTAAAACTTCTGGTGTCTTAGATTTTTCTTAGTGATCTCTGATCTAGATTTATTTGTGTATCAAATTCCAGCTCTCTAGTACGAATTGGAGTTTTAACGGATAAAACTTCTTGGTTTTAAGATTTTCCCATTGGCTTACTCATATACACTTACTTGTGCATAAAATTTCAGCTCTCTAGCGCGAATTATATCTTTAAATTTTATGAGCATTACCCCTCCCACTATTTTAAACTCACAATTTTGTTGTGAGCAGCGCTTACATATAATTCATGCTAATTTACTTTTAACATATTCTTGATTACACAAGGCTAAAATCTTATGAGAGTGACCACGCCCACTTTTTTAGGTGATAGTTTAAAGTAGTGTATACATGCAACGTACATCCATATATGCAAGGTTTCACTAAAATGGCTAAGTTAAAAGCTGTTTGTTAAAAACCTCATTTATATAACTTACCAAGGCTTTATAAAGGTGTTTTAAGATAAATTTTAATACAAAATTTTTCTTAAAAAGCCTTAATAAGTTTTATAAATAAGACTGTAAGTTTTAAGTTTCAAACGATATTAGAGTGGCCCCGCCCATTCTGGTAAAATATTTAGGGTTTTCAGATTATTCTAGTTGGTTTCTCACCTAGAGCTACTTGTGTATCAAATTTCAGGTCATAAGAGCAACTTTAAATTTTTATGGGCGCAGCCCGCCCCTCATGGCTATAATTTCCGGGTTTACATATTTTTTTTGTGTATTGCTCACCTAGACCTAGTTCTGTATCGAATTTCAGCTCACTAGCAGAAATTTAAATTAAAATTTAATTTAAAATTTTCGGCTTTTCAGATTTTTTTTAGGTGTTTGCTCGCCTAGGTCTACTTGTGTACTAAAATGCATCTCTCTAGCTACTTTGAAAGAGCTTTATCAATTTGATGAGTGGTCAGTGAGTATTTCTTAAAATATACACTTTTTGCACCCCCATATCTCTGGAATCTTTTATTCTAAAACTTTCGCTCACGCTTTACCACGGTTATATATCTGTCCATTCCGACTTGTACCTTGAGTTTCGAGCCGCTGTTATCTGTAGTGATAACTTTGTTAAGTGATGGACACGAGCCTGAAGGGGATGATATTACTGGCTTATATGAAGTACTAGGCAACTGTAATGTTAGTGCATCATTACTATTTGGCATTGGACAAAGCGAAGTTGATCGCTGACGAAAAATTGGCTTTGACGTTAAAAAAAGACTTTCATGAGATTTATTATTTATATTTTTTTCATTAACGTACCTTTTCACAATGTCTGGTTAAAAGATAACAGGGACTTTAACGGCAAGTTTTGTATGAAGAACTTGCAGTTAAAGTTCACGTTAACTCTTAACCATATATTGTGAAAAGGGAGATAAGAGTTTCAGAACTCACAGTAAAATAAGCATTTCTGCCGTTAGAACTCACTTAAAATTTTTTTGTATTTGAGGCACTCATACAAAGAATTCCGCAAGGGATATTCGTTTGTGTGTTTTTTTTTGTTTGCGCTCTTTTTTTGTTCTTGTTATTTATGATTGTTTATTTGTTTAGAGGTACACATATATAGTATTCCTCAACATCACTTTGTTTAATTTTTTTTGTTTGCGGTTTTTTTGTTTTTGTTATTTTTACTATTTAAAAATATTAGCAAAGCATAAAGCTTATTTATTAAAGACAGTATTTACCTATTACGAATAATATGTACTACGAATATTTTTTGTTTGTTTAATTTTTTGTAAGTAAGAAAAATTCCGCTAATCGACTTTTCGCTATGAAGGTACCACGAATATATGTATGAATGTACTTACATATATATATATTTATATATGTATGACTATGTATGAATTCATGTATGGAAATATATGGGATTAGACATGGCAAAACTATTATATACATATGAACTAATGTATGGACTATTATACATATTAAATGTATTATAATATATGAGCTCATATGTATATAGAACTTTAATTATGAAGCTCTTCATATGTGGATCCATATATTGAAATAAGATTTAATATATGGAGCCATATAAGAATGTATGTATGCATGCATGATATCTCACATCGTTTTTGCAATCAAAAAGGCTTGGTATTTTATCACTGGTGAATTGGAAATCCATTAGAAAATACATACGGTATGCAAAGTTTACATGCGTACCCTCAACGTTTAAAAAGGAAAAACTTTTGTTACAAAAAAAAAAAAACCATTCTTGTATGATTTTATACATTGTGGCCCCATTTAATATATCAAATAATCAAAAGGATAATCAAGTCATTAATTTTATAGAAAATAACAAAATTCTTTAGATAAGAAACAAAGTTCATATTACTGCAAAAAATTATATTGAAAACAATTGTTAGACGGATTATTTTTTCTTTTATAATTAATTGCATTAGTTTTTAACCTGATTTCTAAAATTAAATTTAATGTACGAATATAATTTTTGTGTTTTTTAAATAATTGATTGACCTTTTGATTTAAAATGATGAATTAAACGACTTTTAGTTCGTTTTTCATTATTTTTCCAAGCAAATGTTTCATTAAATGCAACCTCCCTGTTCAAAATCTAAAAAAAAGTACCCAGCTAAAAAAATATGTATGGAGCAAATTTGATATCCCATATACATATGGTTCGGATCCGAAAAATGAGGGTATATGGGCATATATGATAATATAAGTTCATACATTTTAATACATGAATGTGTATTCCCTATATAGTATGCAAAGTTCATATTGATTCAACAAGCGCACTGCTGTGCAATAAATCAAATTATTAAAATTATTTTTTTATAAAATTTTCTACAGAAAGGTTGTGTTTAATGAAACATTTGTTAGAACAACAAAATATACAAAACGAGCTAAAAAACATTTCATTCGACATTTTAATAGAAAATGTGAATCGATTATAAAAAAAACACAAAAAACACACATTCGTACACAACATATAATCAGATTAAAAACTAGTGCAATTATAAAAGAAAAATTAATCCGTTTTATACTAACACTAGTTTTTAATATTATTTTTTTGTAGTTATACATATGAATTTTGTTTCTTAAATATATGTACATATCTGAGAATTCCGTTACTATTTATAAAATTAATAATAATTTAATGGCTGAATTATCTTTTTGATTATTTGATTTATTAAATAGTCACACAATATATAAAATCCCACAAGTACGATTTTTTGGTAGCACGAGTTTTTATTTTTTAAACCTTGAGGCTCTACGCATATTAACTTTGCATCCGCTTATGTATTTTTTAACAGACTTCCAATTCACCAGTGATTAAAAAGAGGGAAAAAATCGAATTAACAAAATTTAATCTTTTTTGATTGCAAATGCGATCTTATGTGATATATCATGTATGCATACATTTTTATGTGTCACCATATATAAAATCGTATTTCTATATATGAATCACATATCAAGAGCTTCATAATTACAATTTCCATATATGAGTTCATATATTATAATACATTTCATATATTAGTCCATATATCAATTCATATATAATGGTTTTGCCATCTATGATCCCATACATTTCCATACATGAATTCATACATATTCATATATATTTATATACATTCATATATTAAAAATATATGGACCATATATAATTTTTTTTAGCTGGGTAATTTTAGTAATTTAATTTATTGCACAGCAGTGCGCTTTTGTGAATCAAGAGAGTATGGCCGGGTTTCCATGTCCCATGTAAAAAAAGCGTAACCACTAATTACTATTGAAAAACAGTTTGATTCAGACACATATTTATTAAGTTAAGTAGTTTCATACATAACTAATAGATAATTTTATGGAATACAGCATGATTGCAAACTGTTTAAATCAATAAATACATGTCTAAATCAAACACTTTTTCATTAGTAATAAGTTGGTTACGCTTTTTTGGCCAAATGACACACAAGAATTGCCAGATGTAAACTCAGCCTATGAATATGAACTTTGCATACTGTAGAGGAAATATTTACTCATAAATGTATGAAAATTTATGAATATATATAATCATATATGTACATATACCCTCATTTTTCGGATCCAAACCGTATATGGGATATCATACATGCTCCATACATTTTGTTTTAGCTGGGAAGCTCTTCATATGTGCATCTATATATAGAAATAAGAAGCAATATATGAAGCCATATAAAAATGTATGCATACATGATATCTCACATAAGATCGCTTTTGCAATCAAAAAAGCTTGGGTTTTATCACTGGCGAATTGGAAATCCATTAGAAAATACATACGGTATGCAAAGTTTATATGCGTACCCTCAACGTTTAAAAAAGAAAAACTTTTGTTACAAAAAAAAAACAACATACTTGTATGATTTTATATGTACATAGTGGATCAAATAATCAAAAGTATAATCCAGTCATTAATTTTATCGAAAATAAAAGACTTCTCTAGATAAGAAGCAAAGTGCATATTACTGAAAAAATTATACATACCCAGCTAAAAAAATATGTATGGAGCATATATGATATCCCATATATGGTTCGGATCCGAAAAATGAGGGTATATGAACATATATGATTATATATATTCATACATTTTAATACATGCATGTGTAAAGATTTCCTCTACAGTTCATATTCATACTATCTTGATTCATAAAAGCGCACTGCTGTGCAATAAATTAAATTACTAAAATTACTTTTTTTTATATTTTGAACAGGGAGGTTGTATTAAATGAAACATTTGTTTGGACAAATAATGAAAAAAGAACTAAAATTCATTTCATTCATGATTTTAAGTCAATTATTTAAAAAACACAAAAATCATATTCGTACATAAAATTTTTTCTAATGGATTTCTAACTCACCAGTGATAAAATACCAAGCTTTTTTGATTGCAAAAACGATCTTATGTGAGATATCATGTATGAATACATTCTTATATGGCTTCATATATTAAATTTTATTTTTATATATGGATCCACATATGAAGAGCTTTATAATGAAATTTCCACATATGAACTCATATATTATAATAAATTTCATATATGAGTCCATATATTAGTTCATATATAATAGTTTTGCCATGTATCATCCCATACATTTCAATACATGAATTCATACATATTTATATATAGTTACATACATTCATATATTAAAAATATATGGACCATATATAATTTTTTTTAGCTGGGACCCGAATATGTCAACATCAATACAATAGAAATTCTAATCGTTCAAAACTGGAATTACCTGGCAACGCTAAAAAAAAGTACATATAGCACTCTAAATCAGAAAGAGTCACAACCCAGCTAAAAATTTCATTATGAAGCTCTTCATATGTGCATCCATATATAGAATTAAGATTTAATATATGGAGCCATATAAGAATGTATGCATACATGATATCTCACATAAGATCGTTTTTGCAATCAAAAAAGCTTGGGTTTTATCACTGGCGAATTGGAAATCCATTAGAAAATACATACGGCATGCAAAGTTTATATGCGTACCCTCAACGTTTAAAAAAGAAAAACTTTTGTTACAAAAAAAAAAAAACATACTTGTATGATTTTATATGTACATAGTGGATCAAAAAATCAAAATGATAATCCAGTCATTAATTTGATCGAAAATAAAAGACTTCTCTAGATAAGAAGCAAAGTGCATATTACTGAAAAAATTATACATACCCAGCTAAAAAAATATGTATGGAGCATATATGATATCCCATATATGGTTCGGATCCGAAAAATGAGGGTATATGAACATATATGATTATATATATTCATACATTTTAATACATGCATTTGTAAATATTTCCTCTACAGTTCATATTCATACTCTCTTGATTCATAAAAGCGCATTGCTGTGCAATAAATTAAATTACTAAAATTACTTTTTTTATATTTTGAACAGGGAGGTTGTATTTAATGAAACATTTTTTTGGACAAATAATGAAAAAAGAACTAAAATTCATTTCATTCATTATTTTAAGTCAATTATTTAAAAAACACAAAAATCATATTCGTACATAAAATTTTTTCTAATGGATTTCTAACTCACCAGTGATAAAATACTAACCTTTTTTGATTGCATAAACGATCTTATGTGAGATATCATGTATGCATACATTCTTATATGGCTCCATATATTAAATCGTATTTCTATATATGGATCCCCATATGAAGAGATTCATAATTAAATTTCCAGATATGAGCTCATATATTATAATACATTTCATATATAAGTCCATATATTAGTTCATATATAATAGTTTTGCCATGTATAATCCCATACATTTCCATGCATGAATTCATACATATTCATATATAGTATGAATATATGGACCATTTATAATTTTTTTAGCTGGGTATTGAAAAGTATTGTTAAACGGATTATTTGTTCTTTTATAATTAATTGCCTTAGTTTTTAATCTGATTTCTTAAATTAAATTTTATGTACGAATATGAGTTTTGTGTTTTTGAAATAATTGATTCAACTTTTGACTTAAAATGATGAATAAAATGACTTTTAGTTCGTTTTGAATTATTTGTCCAAACAAATGTTTCATTAAATACAACCTCCCTGTTCAAAATCTAAAAAAAAGTAATTTTAGTAATTTAATCTATTGCACAACATTGCGATTTTGTGAATCAAGACAGTATGAATATGAACTTTGCATACTGTAGAGGTAATATTTACACGTACATGTGTGAAAATGTATGAATATATATAATCATATATGCCCATATACCCTCATTTTTCGGATCCGAACCATATATGGGATATCATATATGCTCCATACATATTTTTTTTAGCTGGGTATGTACATGCACGACTAAAACAAAATTACAACACCAAAAAACACATGCATTTTGTTGGTATAAACAAACGTATAATTGTCAGAAACAGATGCCTTTTATTTTTAAAAAATAACAATTACAGTGTAAGTAAGTACAATTGCAGACGCGGCATTCATGAATGATTATAGTCATTCAGTGTTGCCAATATGCGTGTATTAACACAGAGTGTGCAATTCTTCTCATGTGTATGCCAGGTAATTAGATTCATGTAAAATCTGTGTATATATACTTCATCTTCTATTTTTATTTATTTTTGTTTTCATTTTAACCTACAAAAAACATGTGTAGTGTAATTTTCTTCTATATGTAATTGGAAACAAAACAAAGTTTGGCAACTATTTCTATTGTATACATTAACAGGCTGGGCTTGTGCATGTATGTACCTGTTATAATTATATCATGGCACACGCGAGATACCATGTAAATAAATTTGCAAAGTTTTTTCAATCCTAATATACATATATTGTGTTGTTCAATATTTATCGTTTATAATCATACTTTAGAAAAAGTTGTGTAAGAAAAGAGTTTCTCACGCATTATTTAAAACTGATTGTGAATTCACATTTTATAAACATTATAAACGAAATTACGAAAATCTTAAAATTCACTACTTCTGTAAGTTATTCTCAATTTGTATTGCATTTTGATTATTGTGTGTTATACTGGGTAAAAAAATGTTTTAACTACATAAAACAAATAAAAGTTCAATTTACAATTAGAAAAATATGTTGTTGATATACATAAAAAACAAATATATTTGGATATACATAAAGTGACACAGAAAACTCTACATACCCCCCGAAAAAATACGTTTTATGCAAGATTTTAAATTTTTTATTAACAAAATTCCTGGCGTATCATTCCTTGTAAAAAATAAAATTATTTTAAAACAAATAATTTAAAAAAAAGAAAATGCTTATGAAAAAATTTAAAAAATTCAGTATTTAATAGAGCTGTGTAGCTCATGAACGAACGGGTTAAATTGAACGAATCACTTAATTGAACGAACTGATCCGGTGATTTTACTGAACGCTTTTGGATTAGTAGTGTACCGCTCGATGTTTTCGTTCATTCAGTTTGTGTTTCAAGTCTTTTACGTCAAATTTGCTTTCGTTCATGTTTGCTATTTATGTTATGTCTTTTTATTTGAGTTGAGTTTCTGTGTTTTAAAAGGTTTAGGTACGTGTATACTAAATTCTATTTAGCATCGCTGTGGCAATGCCATCATTCTTTTTATAGTTTTATTTAATATTCTTTTCACAAGAAGTATTTTTACTAGTGTTTCTTATAATGTGTTTTTACAAAGTAAAGATGTTAGACCTTAACTGTATATATGTTTATACATACATTTCATTACCTCAATCTAAAATGAATTTGTAGTGCTTGAGATATTTTTTTTGTTCCCGGCAAAATATTTTGAGGACAAAATTTTAACTTCAACTTTGAGAAGTAACATTCAAACATTGATGAGCTTTTGATATATGTATAAAGAGCGATAAAAGATTTACAATGCTTTTATTAATTATCGGAAGAAAAAAATAGTAAAACCAAACAAAAGTACATTTCTTAATCTTAATATTAAACTAAATATTAAGCCAAAATAAAATGCACAATATTCTAGTCGAAAGAACAAGAAATTATTTATAAAATGAATTTAAATATAATTTTTTAAATAAATAATTCAACTTTTTTTAATAAATTCTTCAATTAATTCATTCGTATTATTTAAATACTCGTATATACAACCGATTTTATTATTCTTGCAAAATAGCATTGTTTCATACTGTCGTTCAAAAGTGAACGATTGAACGAACGGGCCAATTTTTTGCTAATTGAACGAAAATGACCGGTCACTGAAAAGAACGATTTGGCACAGCTCTAGTATTTAATAAACAGAAAAGTACACAGAAAAAATTATTACAAATAATTTGCAAACAAACGTGTGTTTTGAAATAAAGTTTAGTTTCAGTAAATATTTTTTACTGTTCCAGTAAATTATTTGTTCCAATTTTATTTTATGTAAAAAAACTGTATAGAATGAAAATTATCTATATAAAGTAAAATTTGTAACAAAATTTTTTAGATTAATTTTTTTCGGTATCATTCATAAAAAATGTTTTAGTTTTATTACAGGTTTATTTGACAAATTTCTCATAGAAGTATGTCAAATAAGCGCTTAATAAACCTGAAATATTTTTTATTATAAGGAAGTTAATATTTAAATTTGTTATTTTTCAGTTAAATTTAGTTTATTTATAAAAAAATTTGTTTGATTTTTTTTTAATTTTTTCTGCAAATTTTTTTATAGATATAAAAAACATTTTACTTGGTAAATAAAAGTTAATTCAGTGAAGTGCGACTTTGACCCGCGCACGAAGAGTTCCTTAAGGCCGTGATACACTATCATACACAGTCGTACGATTCATTCAATGGCAAATCGGATTGAATTCTGTCACACTCCAAAAAAATCGCAACAAAATCTCTTATAGGTGCCACACTATTCCACAAAAAAGATGCAAAAACATTCAAAATAATTTTTATGTTTAATTATTTTGCATTTCTAAAGAAATAATAACGCAAAATGTAATTTTCAAAATGTATCTCTCTATCTTTGAATAAATGAAGCAGAATTTGCTGTTTTCTTATCAACTGCCTTACAAAATGCATCTCTGATCTAATAGAAATTATCATTTTATGCAAATTTTCATAAACTTCTGGAAATCGGACAGATTTGTCAAAAAATATGTCACACATGTTAAATTTTAATCCACACTATCATACGTTTTGAGCACACGCGATTTTTTTTGACAGATCGAACGACTGTGTATGATAGTGTATCACAGCATTTACCGACACTAGATATGTAATTCAGTACGAACTTTAGCCTATATAAAATATAGTTTTGGCATTTTTTTTGTTTTTGGGATTTTTTTTCGGTTTCGAGCGTTTTTTTAGTTATGGCGCTTTTTCGGTTTTGGCAATTTTTTTTGTAAGTTTTGGCTCTTTTTTAGTTTTGACACTTTTTTTCTCGCTTTGGCGATTTTTTGCGGTTTTTTTATGCTTTTTTGATTTTGGCGATTTTTTTTTAATTTTAACGTTTTGGTGTTTTTTTTTCATTTTGGTGATTTTGTTTTATTTGTTCGATTTTTTCGAATTTGGCGATATATTTAAGTGTTAGAAATTTTTTTTTTTGATTGTGGCGATTTTTTTCGTTTTGGCGATTTTTTCAAAATTTTTGGCTATTTTTTTTTTTTGGTTGGCGATTTTATTATTTTCGGATTTACCGTTTTAGAAAATTTCAAGAGTTTGTCTCTTACGGTTTCCAAGAAACAGCAATTTGCAAAATTACATAGTCAAAATTGTATTAACTGATGGACCACCCTTTAATTAATTTTTTTTTTTAATTTTAGTGTTAATTGTTGTAGTCTGTATAAAAATACACTAATTTTACAAATTTCAAGTGTCAATACACATATGTACATACAATTGTATGTATTTATATTACATGGGATTTTAACATTTTTCGTTGCTCGTTTTGAAACACCCTTTAATTTGTAATTATCACGTATTTTTTGTTATAGCGGCCAAGGTTCTACATACTCTGTCCAAATTTTAGGTCCGTAGTTCTTACTGTTCCTGAGAAAATACCGTGTGACGGACAGACGGACAGCGTAGCGAAAACAATAGGGTTCCTTTTCACATTTAGTGCACGGCAAAGGTGAAAAGGAACCCTAAAAAATACATATTTTATTTTTATTTTTGCTTTTTAAATACTTTTATTGCTGTCCAATGTGGCAGCTAATGGTAAAAAGGTGGTTTAAAATAAAATAGATTCACAGTTGAATAAAGATGCTTGTTTTGTAAATATTTTTGTTTGCGGGTTTCAAACTTATTAAGAGTCTTGCTATAAACATACAGAGTTTGTTAGCTAAATTCAAAAATTTTTTAGGTTGAAGTCTATTGATGAGTTCCAAAAGCGGGAACGAAATGCTTAACCATAAAAACTAGCCAATTTTTTAAAGTAAAAACAAATAGTTGAACCTTTTATTTGATTCAGTTATTTTTTTTCTAAAATACTTAATTAAGTAATTTTTGCAAACGTGTTTTGCAGTGTCAAATAAAACTTTTACAATTTTTTTTAGAAAAATTGGTAAGAATTGTTATTGATTCAGTTAATTTATTTTCTGATAATACGAAAAATGTTAGTGAATGTGCTTGCAAATTATAAAAAAAAATTTGCTGAATAATACAAAATAAATTCAGTAAAGTGCGACTCTGACTCGCGCACGAAGGGTTCCGTACGAACACTAGATATGTAATTTAATACAAACTTCATCCTATATAATATATAGTTTTGGCATTTTTTTTTTCGTTTTTGGGGTCTTTTCGGTTTTTGCTTTTTTTCGGCGGTTTTTGCGTTTTTTCGGTTGTGGCGATTTTTTTAAGTTTTGGCTCTTTTTTTAGTTTCGACACTTTATTTTCTTGTTTTGGCGATTTTTTTGGTTTTTGGCGTTTTTTTATTTTGGCGATTTTTTTTATTTTTGGCGATTTTTTCATTTTTGCGATATTTTTTATTTAAACTTTTTTTAGTTTTGGCGACATTTTCGCGTTTTGGCGATTTTTTCGATTTTTGGCGTTTTTTTCATTTTAGCGTTTTTTTTCATTTTGGCGATTTTTTCGAATTTGGCGATTTATTTTAGTGTTAGAAATTTATTGTTAATTTTGGCGATTTTTTTCGTTTTGGCGATTTTTTTTAATTATTGGCGATTTTTTTTTTGGTTTGGCGATTTTATAATTTTCGGTTTTTTTAGTTTTACCGTTTTTGAAAATTTCAAGTGTTTGCCTCTTACGGTTTCCAAGATATAGCAAATTGTCAAAATTACATAGTCAAAATTGCATTAACTGATGCACCACCCTTTAATTAAAATTTTTTTTAATTTTATTGTTAATTGTTGTAGTCTGTATAAAAATACACTAATTTTACAAATTTCAGGTTTCAATATACATATGTTCATACAATTGTATGTATATTACATGGGATTTTAACATTTTTCGTTGCTCGTTTTGGAACACCCTTTAATTTTTAATTCTCATGTATTTGTTGTTGTAGCGGCCAAGGTTCTACGTACTGTGTCCAAATTACAGGTCCGTAGCTCTTACGGTTCCTGAGAAAATACCGTGTGACGGACAGACGGACAGCGTAGCGAAAACAATAGGGTTCCTTTTCACCTTTGGTGTACGGAACTAAAAATCTGTAAAAATGTTTTTCTCTTCCTATTAATACATTTGACCAGTGATGCCAACTTAGCCCTTTTAGGGCTAGATTTAGCCCGTTTTCAGCCAGTCAAAACGTGAAAAAAAATTTTTAGCCCCAAACTAAAAATGGCGCAAACCTAGCACCTTTTACAATAATCTTGCAGCCCTTTTAGCCCCTTTTTAGTTTTTGCTCGATATGGCTACATTTAAACTCTTGCGAACATTTTCTTCCTTTAATCTAGCAAAATAAAATGAGTAAAAAGTCGATATTGCTTTACCAATTTAAAAAAGAAGAATAATGTAGAGTAATCTTTTATTTCTTCCAAATTTTTTATGCCTTGAAAGTTATTCATTACAGCCTAAAACAGATAATGTATGTTTTTGGAAGAGCGAGAAATCGAAATTTTATTTAATAACGGCCAATTTTAAATGTATCTACTTATGTAAACATAGATACATATGTATATATGTATATTTCTATTATATATGTATGTATATGCTAGCTATTTAATCTACGTATGTACATACCTTATTGAAATGTAATATAAAATGTAAATGAAATATGTACAATATTGAAGCTCTCAAGCTATGTATGTGTTGATCTTGATAGTTATTTATTTTCTAATAAATTACTTTACAAAAATTGATTTGATGTTTTTATTTTCAACAGAAACATTTTAATACCAGCCCCTTTTCGCGCTTTTTCGAAAAATTTTACTATTTTTTTTTTGAATATTTTTTCAAATTAGCCCTTTCTAACCCTTTTTTCAAAAATTTTTACGCGTTTTGAGTCTCAAAAGTTGGCATCACTGCATTTGACTGAAAATATTTTGAGTTTCAGTTAACTTTTTTCTCTAATGCCATAATAAGTTAACTAAAAACAAATTTTCTTTTTTCTTTTATTAAAATGGTTGACAGAAAATGGAAATTATTTGTAAAAAAAAATATGTTAATAAGATCAAAAAATTATGAAAAAAAACAAGAAAAATTTTTTGTTTTTGACCGTCAATATGTCCAGTTTCATTTCAACATTTTATTTTTGTATGATTTGTTATCTTTTAGAAACTTGTTTCACTTCATCCGACTTTTTTCTATTCTTTGATATATCGTGTTTTGATAAATGGTCTAAAATGATATTTTGCAAGTTATTTTGCTTATCTTTTATGTTATGTTTTATACTGCTCACTACCAACTTTTATTTTATGTTTTATACTAAGTTTAATTATAGACGTTAATTGCCTTCATTGCTTTTTAAGCTTAAATTAAATTAAATGTATAAATTTTTACCGTACTTATTGTTTTTTTATGTCTGCTTTGCGCTCTGTCATTCTTTTTTCCAGTGATTTTTTCGTCGTTGCAATGTAAACTTTTTAACAGTCTTTACATTATATTCTTAAATAATTGTGCTTTGGTGTAGTTTTTCTATTTTGTTGTAGTTTTTCTATTTTTGTTTTTGTAATACACTTATCCCTCGATTTACACTATACTTTTTTACACGATTTCACTTTTACACGATTATTTTGGATTCCGTGAAAATTGAGAGATTTATGAAATACCTCGATTTGCAAGATTTTTTATGTGTTTTATTGAATATTTTTGTCTCTAATAGGTTTATTTTTATGAGTTTTGAGTAAACGCTTCTGATAGTTAAAGAAATAAGTTGAAATAGATATATAATTTCTTAATAAAATCAAATATTTACGCGATTCTGCCTTTATTTTCGATTCACACGATTTTTCATACAAAAAATTAAAATTTCGACTTACACAACTTTCTCAGGAACGTATCTATCGTGTAAATAGAGGGACATTTGTAGTTTTTCAGTGCTTGTCTGGGCTTGTGCGCTTATTGTATGTTGTTGTTTTTAAATACTAGTGACATTTAATTTTCCTGGTTAGTGAGTTAGAGAGTTTACAGATTAAGCAGCTTTCTTTTGACTAAAAATGCCAATAATAAGTAGTAAAGATTTACTTAATTGCTGGATTTCTGCTGCTCCACGTGATAAATACAAAAAATCGCATACAAAAGGAATTCAGGGAGAGAATGGCTATGCTAATAGATTATGTCAGGCAAGGTTATTGCACAACTAATGATGGGAACATGGAAGAAAGTTCTTTGCTAATGTCGATGTTTGTGAGGAAATATCTGGCATAAATGAGGATTTAATAAATAAATTCGCATTGGTTTTGGGAATTTTATCTTGTGGCAGATGTATGTGAAGCCATACAATATTTTGATTTACCCATAGGTAATTGATTTTTACATTTTATGAAAAAATTACAATAAAAAACTGAAAAATTATTTACAGGAAATTTATCGGAAGAAGCGTTAGAGGCAAATTGGACGTGATCGCTTAAGTCATACGCGAAAAAGCTCCAGAAAAAATTCAAATAAGGATTTGATAACGCATTTGTTAATTGCATCAGGCCCTCACCTATCATCAAACAGAAGTATGAAATTTAAGAACAAGATTTATGAGGAAGATCTCGTTTCGTTCGAAACAAATGAAAATATAGATTAAAAACACGCATATTGTTATAAAATAAACTAAATTTTTTTCGTTTTGATTTTCTTTTATTTAATATTGTTAACTTAGTTAAAAAGAAAACTTCAACAATACAAATATACGAATGCTTATAAAAAATAAGCCGACACGTGCTAGTACTTTTCCAATATGTGTACTTTTAGGCGTTGAAAGGGGATAAAAACTGAATTTTGGCACCTTTTTTGCACACGAAATATCTTCTAAATTAGTGAATGTAGCAGAAAGCTTTTTGGGCGTTCTTTTCTTCTGTACAGAATCTCGAATAAATCTTGACACTTTCTGAACATTTGCGGCTATAAGGTGTAAATTTTTACCAGTTTTCAGTACTTTTATGTTAATTATAATGTACATAATTACATACATGTAAAAATACTTTGCTTTTGCTTCCAACCGCTCAGTAGAAGCTGAGGTGTAAGAATATTAATATTTTTTGGAAGGGCCCAAAAAATCTACTAAAACGGGTAAATGCGGGAAAATGTCTTAAAAGTTTAAAATTCCGGATAATTCATATAATTGAAACATTTTAAATCTGAGTTCAGTATCACATAGTGTGTTGCTAATCATTGGCATTAAAGGCTTAAAAGGTCCTTTTTTGAATAAAGTACTTTCTGAAAAAGGTAATTTTAAAAATGTACTTTTTGAAGAGAATACTTTCTTAAGAAGGCACTTTTTAAAAAAAGGTACTTCTTTGGAGAATCCCTTTTTAGCAAAAAAGTACTTCTAGGAAGAAGTAATTTTTAGAAAATACTACTTTTTTACAGAAAATACTTTCTGGAGAAGGTACTTTTTTGAAAACAGTACTTTTTGGAAAAAGGTACTTTTTTGAAAACAGTACTTTTTGGAAAAAGGTACTTTTGAAGAAAGTACTTCCTGGTGAAGGTACTTTTTAGAAAATAGTACTTTTTGCAGAAAGTACTTTCTGGAGAAGGTACTTTTTAGAAAAAGTACTTTCTGGAAAAAGTGCTATTTAAAAAAGGTACTTTTTAGAACAAGGTACATCTTAGAAAAAGCTACTTTTGGGGAAAAGCACTTTTTAAAAATAGGTACTACTTGGAAAAAGTACTTTTAAGCAAAGTATACTTTTTAAATAAAATATTTTCTACAAAAGGTACTTTGTAGAAAAAAGTACTTTTTGAAGAAAGTACTTTCTAGAAAAGTTACTTTAAAAAAAAGTAACTTTTTTAAGAAATCTCTTTAACAAAAAAGGTACATCTAGGAAGTAGTACTTTTTATAAAAAAATAGTACTTTTTATAAAAAAATAGTACTTTTTGAAAAAAGTACTTTTTGGAGATGGTAATTTTTTGAATAAAGTAGGCATATTTGAGGAAAAGGTACTTTTTAAGAAAAGTACTTTTAGAAAAACGTATTTTTTTCTTTGACAAGTTCTTTTTCCAAAAAGTACCTTTTTCCAAACAGCGCTTTTTCCAGAAAGTTTTATTTTCTAAAAAGTGCCTTCTCCAGAAAGTGCTTTCTTCAACAAGTACCTTTCCAGAGTGTACTTTCTTCAAAAAGTACTATTTTCTAAAACGTACTATTTCCTAGATGAACCTTTTTGCTAAAAAAATGCCTTCTTAAAAAAGTAACTTTTTCTAAAAAGTAATTTCTTCAAAAAGTACTTTTTTCTAAAAAGTACCTTTTCTAGAAATTACTTGTTTTGAAAAGTATATTTTTCTTAGAAGTACTTTTCCCAAGAAATATTTTTTTAAAGTGCTTTTCCCCAAAAGTTCCTTTTTCTAAAAAGCGCTTTTTTCCAAAAAGTACCTTTTCGAAATAGAGGTTCTTCCAGCAAGTACTATTTTCTAAAAAGTACCTTCTCCAGAAAGTACGTTCTGCAAAACATTATTTTATATATATAGTAAATTCACCAGAAAGTACTTTCTTCAAAAGTACCTTTTTCTAATAAGTACTTTCTTCAAAAAGAACTTTTTTTAAAATTGTACCTTTTCGAAATAGAATTTTTTCCATCAAGTAAAAAGTACCTTATCCAGAAAGCACTTTCTGCAAAAAGTTCTATTTTCTAAAAAGTACGTTCACCAGAAAGTACTTTCTTTAAAAATTTCTTTTTTAAAAATAGTACTATATTCTATTATATATTATTATATTATATTATTATTATATTATATTATATATTATATACTATATATAGTACTTCGCAAGAAAGTACTTTCTTCAAAAGTACTTGAGGTAGGTGAGGATGTTGTTGAGGTAAATTGGTTATGTGTATGTATGTATGTATGTATTTCTGTAAGAATTTAAGATGATTGTGATTTATTAGGGGCGAGGTGTTCTTGTAATATGTAGCCGTGAGAATCTATGTGTATAGACGTCTGTAGAAGTTTAAGACTATCTGTAATTTCAGGTAGGTGAGAGTGTTGTGTTGTTGAGATTAATCTCGTATATTGTATATGTATGTATGTATGATCATGGGAATTTGTGTATGTATATCTGGGGAGAATTTAAGGCTGGTCATGATTTGTAAAAGGTGGGGTGTTCTTGAAATTTTCTTGGATATTTCTTATATGAATTCTGCTATGTGTGTGTATTTGCGCTGGTATTTATATGTAGGTAGAAATAAATTGATTTCAATGTCGACATTTGGTACTATAAAATATTATATATCTGGACTTCCCTAATCCTAGTATGCTTTTATATTTACGATTGCTTTATATTTTCTCATGCTTAAATTTGTCTCGCGTTAAAGTCTGTCTGTGTGAAATTTGTTTATATTACAGAGTTTGTTTATTTAACTACATCCGTCTTTTTTGACTGAAAGAGTTTTCTACACACAGAGAAAAACCAACTTGAAATCAGTAAAAACCATGCTGAATTAATAAGAACCATTAACAAAGGTTTAGTCATATTGAAATTTCTTATTTCAATATGGACAAAATATTAATTTACAGTATTCATTTATTAAACTCATTATTTTGTAGATATCTCAATATACATTTTCTATTATATTAAAAATTATTGAATTAATGTGACGCATTCTTATTTTTAAGCTGCAGATTTTCCCTGAGTGTATGGATTGTTTATATTTGCATTGTGCTTTAACTAAACGACGTTTCATATATTTTCATGATGTAGATCTAATAAATACTTAAGCATTGATAAAAAATTTGATATGTATACATACATATCTACAAATTGATTTTATGTATGTATGTATGTATGTACATATATATGTACATACAAATAAGTGTTTAACTCAATCTTTGAATACATTTTTTATTTATTTTTTTCTCATGTGATGTCAGTTGTTGTTGTTGTTATAAATATTTGCCTGTGTATAGATGCGAAATATTCAGTTTTCTTTTTAATTTGAAATTTAAATCGTTTTAACTTTTATCTGCGTTTACTTAAAAGTTTGTGAGGATTTTCTGTTTTAATAAAACTGAATTCCTGAAGATATGTACATACTCTATAGTAATAGTAACTATAATAGAAATAGTTCTTATACTTAATTTATATATTTTTTTAAGTTGATACAACGTTAGTTAGTCAACGTTTGACATTTTTGGGGTATACAATTTTTTCTAACTATAGCCTTCTACATTTATTTTGGAAAGCTTGCTTTGCTTTTTAAAAATGTATAAACATTATTAAATGAAACTGATTCGGCACTCCAGCTTAGGTACTGATATTTTTTTGTTGTTAGTTAACTTAATTCTTTTTTATTTTTTATTAATAAACATTTAAAATCAAAAGGGAGTTTGATATTGTAATTATTATTTTCATAATTGTTGAAAACAATCGCTGCTTTTTTTTGTTTTTTTGCGATGAAATTATTTGAATTACTTTTAAAACCTTACGCGTTTATAAAAAATTATGTTATTTTCCATATAACTCAATTTATAAGACTTTTAGAATCTGTCTTTTAGTGGTTATATATTCTATTATGTGATCATGAATACGAATGCAGTAAGCTGATGTGTTTGCTTACTGTTTCAAATTAAAATTTTATTCAATTAAATAAAAGGAGCTTTTTTCTTAAACTCTGATGTAGTTAGAAGCGCTGGAGATTCTTTCATATAACAGCTTTCTTTGAATTTTAGATACATATAATATAGAATTGGATAACATTTATGTACTTTTAATTTTTATGTTAAGAAGTAGGAATATTTTTTTTTTATAATGCATGTATTTATTTATTGTATCTTCATATGTGAACTAACAATAAGTATTCAAATCTTAAATCTATAAAAAAAAATATTAGGCCCGACCAGTGTCGGACATAAACTTAGTGGTAGTTATAAATAATACATTAGTAGTGATAATCAAAAAAAAAGGGGGGGGAAAGTAATTTCAAGTAGTCCCATCTGGAGTGTTAGGTATAAGAGCCCGTGTGTCCCTCTTTTTTAAGCGGATGTGTCCAGTAAAGTTCAAAATATTACGAGCAAGCGGATTAGGATGTGATTCGAGTTTTGTTAAATATTTGCCTGCGTATTTTGCAATTTCTTCAGTCACTAGTGGCATATTTAAATCACGATGTATAATAGAATTTTGGATGTACCATGGAGCCGATGTTATTAACCGTAAAATTTTGTTTTGCCTTCGTTGGATTCTCTCGACATTGGAAGCTGAAGCAGTGCCCCATAACTGAATTCCGTAGCACCATATTGGCTTCAAAAGCGACTTGTACAGTAAAAGTTTGCAGTCTAAGCTGAGTGTTGAGTTTCTGCCAATCAACCAATAGATTTGAGTTAACTTAAGTTTCATCTGAGTTAACTTAGAGTCAATATGATGTTTCCATGTAAGTCTTCGATCAAGGTGTATACCAAGGTATTTCACTTGGGAATGTTGAGGAATATTATGATTGTTGATTCGAATGGGGGAGCAAGTATCTCTTCTTAGGGTGAACGTTATATGGACACACTTTTGTTCATTGACTTTAATTCTCCATAAGTTCAACCATATTTCCAGCTGAGTGATATGTTCCTGGAGATTGCGGGATGCCTCATAAGGGTTTTCGTGCACACTCATACAGGCTGTATCATCGGCAAAAGTAGAAATATGGATATTATTGCTCACAGGCATATCACAAGTATATATTAAATACAAGACAGGACCCAGAATACTACCCTGGGGCACACCAGAAGATATAGATTCGGGCACACTCGTGAACTCTCCTTCCATAACAGTGAACTTCCTATCAATAATATAACTTTCCAAAAGCTTTTGAATGTTTATTGGCAGATATGTCTTCAATTTTAAAACTAGGCCTTCGTGCCATACTTTATCAAACGCCTGAGAAACATCAATAAAGAGAGCGGAACAATACTTCTTTTCTTCAAATGTTCTTCTTACAACTTGGACCAGTCTATGCGTTTGCTCAATCATGCTGTGCTGACTTCTAAAGCCAAATTGATGGTCAGGGATGCACCCATTATCAGTTAAAATTTAGTCATGAGCAGCTTTTCGAAAAGCTTTGAGATTGTAGATAGTAAGCTTATAGGCCTATATGACTCAGTCTTGGTAAGATCTTTGCCCGCCTTTGGAATCATTTTGATCTTGGCCAGTTTCCAGTTATGTGGAAAATACTGCATTCTTAAAATAGCATTAAAAGTAAATAGCAGGATTCTTTTACAATTTTTTTTAGAAAAATTGGTAAGAATTGTTATTGATTCAGTTAATTTATTTTCTGATAATACGAAAAATGTTAGTGAATGTGCTTGCAAATTATAAAAAAAAATTTGCTGAATAATACAAAATAAATTCAGTAAAGTGCGACTCTGACTCGCGCACGAAGGGTTCCGTACGAACACTAGATATGTAATTTAATACAAACTTCATCCTATATAATATATAGTTTTGGCATTTTTTTTTTCGTTTTTGGGGTCTTTTCGGTTTTTGCTTTTTTTCGGCGGTTTTTGCGTTTTTTCGGTTGTGGCGATTTTTTTAAGTTTTGGCTCTTTTTTTAGTTTCGACACTTTATTTTCTTGTTTTGGCGATTTTTTTTGGTTTTTGGCGTTATTTTATTTTGGCGATTTTTTTTATTTTTGGCGATTTTTTCATTTTTGCGATATTTTTTATTTAAACTTTTTTTAGTTTTGGCGACATTTTCGCGTTTTGGCGATTTTTTCGATTTTTGGCGTTTTTTTCATTTTAGCGTTTTTTTCATTTTGGCGATTTTTTCGAATTTGGCGATTTATTTTAGTGTTAGAAATTTATTGTTAATTTTGGCGATTTTTTTCGTTTTGGCGATTTTTTTTAATTATTGGCGATTTTTTTTTTGGTTTGGCGATTTTATAATTTTCGGTTTTTTTAGTTTTACCGTTTTTGAAAATTTCAAGTGTTTGCCTCTTACGGTTTCCAAGATATAGCAAATTGTCAAAATTACATAGTCAAAATTGCATTAACTGATGCACCACCCTTTAATTAAAATTTTTTTTAATTTTATTGTTAATTGTTGTAGTCTGTATAAAAATACACTAATTTTACAAATTTCAGGTTTCAATATACATATGTTCATACAATTGTATGTATATTACATGGGATTTTAACATTTTTCGTTGCTCGTTTTGGAACACCCTTTAATTTTTAATTCTCATGTATTTGTTGTTGTAGCGGCCAAGGTTCTACGTACTGTGTCCAAATTACAGGTCCGTAGCTCTTACGGTTCCTGAGAAAATACCGTGTGACGGACAGACGGACAGCGTAGCGAAAACAATAGGGTTCCTTTTCACCTTTGGTGTACGGAACTAAAAATCTGTAAAAATGTTTTTCTCTTCCTATTAATACATTTGACCAGTGATGCCAACTTAGCCCTTTTAGGGCTAGATTTAGCCCGTTTTCAGCCAGTCAAAACGTGAAAAAAAATTTTTAGCCCCAAACTAAAAATGGCGCAAACCTAGCACCTTTTACAATAATCTTGCAGCCCTTTTAGCCCCTTTTTAGTTTTTGCTCGATATGGCTACATTTAAACTCTTGCGAACATTTTCTTCCTTTAATCTAGCAAAATAAAATGAGTAAAAAGTCGATATTGCTTTACCAATTTAAAAAAGAAGAATAATGTAGAGTAATCTTTTATTTCTTCCAAATTTTTTATGCCTTGAAAGTTATTCATTACAGCCTAAAACAGATAATGTATGTTTTTGGAAGAGCGAGAAATCGAAATTTTATTTAATAACGGCCAATTTTAAATGTATCTACTTATGTAAACATAGATACATATGTATATATGTATATTTCTATTATATATGTATGTATATGCTAGCTATTTAATCTACGTATGTACATACCTTATTGAAATGTAATATAAAATGTAAATGAAATATGTACAATATTGAAGCTCTCAAGCTATGTATGTGTTGATCTTGATAGTTATTTATTTTCTAATAAATTACTTTACAAAAATTGATTTGATGTTTTTATTTTCAACAGAAACATTTTAATACCAGCCCCTTTTCGCGCTTTTTCGAAAAATTTTACTATTTTTTTTTTGAATATTTTTTCAAATTAGCCCTTTCTAACCCTTTTTTCAAAAATTTTTACGCGTTTTGAGTCTCAAAAGTTGGCATCACTGCATTTGACTGAAAATATTTTGAGTTTCAGTTAACTTTTTTCTCTAATGCCATAATAAGTTAACTAAAAACAAATTTTCTTTTTTCTTTTATTAAAATGGTTGACAGAAAATGGAAATTATTTGTAAAAAAAAATATGTTAATAAGATCAAAAAATTATGAAAAAAAACAAGAAAAATTTTTTGTTTTTGACCGTCAATATGTCCAGTTTCATTTCAACATTTTATTTTTGTATGATTTGTTATCTTTTAGAAACTTGTTTCACTTCATCCGACTTTTTTCTATTCTTTGATATATCGTGTTTTGATAAATGGTCTAAAATGATATTTTGCAAGTTATTTTGCTTATCTTTTATGTTATGTTTTATACTGCTCACTACCAACTTTTATTTTATGTTTTATACTAAGTTTAATTATAGACGTTAATTGCCTTCATTGCTTTTTAAGCTTAAATTAAATTAAATGTATAAATTTTTACCGTACTTATTGTTTTTTTATGTCTGCTTTGCGCTCTGTCATTCTTTTTTCCAGTGATTTTTCGTCGTTGCAATGTAAACTTTTTAACAGTCTTTACATTATATTCTTAAATAATTGTGCTTTGGTGTAGTTTTTCTATTTTTGTTGTAGTTTTTCTATTTTTGTTTTTGTAATACACTTATCCCTCGATTTACACTATACTTTTTTACACGATTTCACTTTTACACGATTATTTTGGATTCCGTGAAAATTGAGAGATTTATGAAATACCTCGATTTGCAAGATTTTTTATGTGTTTTATTGAATATTTTTGTCTCTAATAGGTTTATTTTTATGAGTTTTGAGTAAACGCTTCTGATAGTTAAAGAAATAAGTTGAAATAGATATATAATTTCTTAATAAAATCAAATATTTACGCGATTCTGCCTTTATTTTCGATTCACACGATTTTTCATACAAAAAATTAAAATTTCGACTTACACAACTTTCTCAGGAACGTATCTATCGTGTAAATAGAGGGACATTTGTAGTTTTTCAGTGCTTGTCTGGGCTTGTGCGCTTATTGTATGTTGTTGTTTTTAAATACTAGTGACATTTAATTTTCCTGGTTAGTGAGTTAGAGAGTTTACAGATTAAGCAGCTTTCTTTTGACTAAAAATGCCAATAATAAGTAGTAAAGATTTACTTAATTGCTGGATTTCTGCTGCTCCACGTGATAAATACAAAAAATCGCATACAAAAGGAATTCAGGGAGAGAATGGCTATGCTAATAGATTATGTCAGGCAAGGTTATTGCACAACTAATGATGGGAACATGGAAGAAAGTTCTTTGCTAATGTCGATGTTTGTGAGGAAATATCTGGCATAAATAAGGATTTAATAAATAAATTCGCATTGGTTTTGGGAATTTTATCTTGTGGCAGATGTATGTGAAGCCATACAATATTTTGATTTACCCATAGGTAATTGATTTTTACATTTTATGAAAAAATTACAATAAAAAACTGAAAAATTATTTACAGGAAATTTATCGGAAGAAGCGTTAGAGGCAAATTGGACGTGATCGCTTAAGTCATACGCGAAAAAGCTCCAGAAAAAATTCAAATAAGGATTTGATAACGCATTTGTTAATTGCATCAGGCCCTCACCTATCATCAAACAGAAGTATGAAATTTAAGAACAAGATTTATGAGGAAGATCTCGTTTCGTTCGAAACAAATGAAAATATAGATTAAAAACACGCATATTGTTATAAAATAAACTAAATTTTTTTCGTTTTGATTTTCTTTTATTTAATATTGTTAACTTAGTTAAAAAGAAAACTTCAACAATACAAATATACGAATGCTTATAAAAAATAAGCCGACACGTGCTAGTACTTTTCCAATATGTGTACTTTTAGGCGTTGAAAGGGGATAAAAACTGAATTTTGGCACCTTTTTTGCACACGAAATATCTTCTAAATTAGTGAATGTAGCAGAAAGCTTTTTGGGCGTTCTTTTCTTCTGTACAGAATCTCGAATAAATCTTGACACTTTCTGAACATTTGCGGCTATAAGGTGTAAATTTTTACCAGTTTTCAGTACTTTTATGTTAATTATAATGTACATAATTACATACATGTAAAAATACTTTGCTTTTGCTTCCAACCGCTCAGTAGAAGCTGAGGTGTAAGAATATTAATATTTTTTGGAAGGGCCCAAAAAATCTACTAAAACGGGTAAATGCGGGAAAATGTCTTAAAAGTTTAAAATTCCGGATAATTCATATAATTGAAACATTTTAAATCTGAGTTCAGTATCACATAGTGTGTTGCTAATCATTGGCATTAAAGGCTTAAAAGGTCCTTTTTTGAATAAAGTACTTTCTGAAAAAGGTAATTTTAAAAATGTACTTTTTGAAGAGAATACTTTCTTAAGAAGGCACTTTTTAAAAAAAGGTACTTCTTTGGAGAATCCCTTTTTAGCAAAAAAGTACTTCTAGGAAGAAGTAATTTTTAGAAAATACTACTTTTTACAGAAAATACTTTCTGGAGAAGGTACTTTTTTGAAAACAGTACTTTTTGGAAAAAGGTACTTTTTTGAAAACAGTACTTTTTGGAAAAAGGTACTTTTGAAGAAAGTACTTCCTGGTGAAGGTACTTTTTAGAAAATAGTACTTTTTGCAGAAAGTACTTTCTGGAGAAGGTACTTTTTAGAAAAAGTACTTTCTGGAAAAAGTGCTATTTAAAAAAGGTACTTTTTAGAACAAGGTACATCTTAGAAAAAGCTACTTTTGGGGAAAAGCACTTTTTAAAAATAGGTACTACTTGGAAAAAGTACTTTTAAGCAAAGTATACTTTTTAAATAAAATATTTTCTACAAAAGGTACTTTGTAGAAAAAAGTACTTTTTGAAGAAAGTACTTTCTAGAAAAGTTACTTTAAAAAAAAGTAACTTTTTTAAGAAATCTCTTTAACAAAAAAGGTACATCTAGGAAGTAGTACTTTTTATAAAAAAAATAGTACTTTTTATAAAAAAATAGTACTTTTTGAAAAAAGTACTTTTTGGAGATGGTAATTTTTTGAATAAAGTAGGCATATTTGAGGAAAAGGTACTTTTTAAGAAAAGTACTTTTAGAAAAACGTATTTTTTTCTTTGACAAGTTCTTTTTCCAAAAAGTACCTTTTTCCAAACAGCGCTTTTTCCAGAAAGTTTTATTTTCTAAAAAGTGCCTTCTCCAGAAAGTGCTTTCTTCAACAAGTACCTTTCCAGAGTGTACTTTCTTCAAAAAGTACTATTTTCTAAAACGTACTATTTCCTAGATGAACCTTTTTGCTAAAAAAATGCCTTCTTAAAAAAGTAACTTTTTCTAAAAAGTAATTTCTTCAAAAAGTACTTTTTTCTAAAAAGTACCTTTTCTAGAAATTACTTGTTTTGAAAAGTATATTTTTCTTAGAAGTACTTTTCCCAAGAAATATTTTTTTAAAGTGCTTTTCCCCAAAAGTTCCTTTTTCTAAAAAGCGCTTTTTTCCAAAAAGTACCTTTTCGAAATAGAGGTTCTTCCAGCAAGTACTATTTTCTAAAAAGTACCTTCTCCAGAAAGTACGTTCTGCAAAACATTATTTTATATATATAGTAAATTCACCAGAAAGTACTTTCTTCAAAAGTACCTTTTTCTAATAAGTACTTTCTTCAAAAAGAACTTTTTTTAAAATTGTACCTTTTCGAAATAGAATTTTTTCCATCAAGTAAAAAGTACCTTATCCAGAAAGCACTTTCTGCAAAAAGTTCTATTTTCTAAAAAGTACGTTCACCAGAAAGTACTTTCTTTAAAAATTTCTTTTTTAAAAATAGTACTATATTCTATTATATATTATTATATTATATTATTATTATATTATATTATATATTATATACTATATATAGTACTTCGCAAGAAAGTACTTTCTTCAAAAGTACTTGAGGTAGGTGAGGATGTTGTTGAGGTAAATTGGTTATGTGTATGTATGTATGTATGTATTTCTGTAAGAATTTAAGATGATTGTGATTTATTAGGGGCGAGGTGTTCTTGTAATATGTAGCCGTGAGAATCTATGTGTATAGACGTCTGTAGAAGTTTAAGACTATCTGTAATTTCAGGTAGGTGAGAGTGTTGTGTTGTTGAGATTAATCTCGTATATTGTATATGTATGTATGTATGATCATGGGAATTTGTGTATGTATATCTGGGGAGAATTTAAGGCTGGTCATGATTTGTAAAAGGTGGGGTGTTCTTGAAATTTTCTTGGATATTTCTTATATGAATTCTGCTATGTGTGTGTATTTGCGCTGGTATTTATATGTAGGTAGAAATAAATTGATTTCAATGTCGACATTTGGTACTATAAAATATTATATATCTGGACTTCCCTAATCCTAGTATGCTTTTATATTTACGATTGCTTTATATTTTCTCATGCTTAAATTTGTCTCGCGTTAAAGTCTGTCTGTGTGAAATTTGTTTATATTACAGAGTTTGTTTATTTAACTACATCCGTCTTTTTTGACTGAAAGAGTTTTCTACACACAGAGAAAAACCAACTTGAAATCAGTAAAAACCATGCTGAATTAATAAGAACCATTAACAAAGGTTTAGTCATATTGAAATTTCTTATTTCAATATGGACAAAATATTAATTTACAGTATTCATTTATTAAACTCATTATTTTGTAGATATCTCAATATACATTTTCTATTATATTAAAAATTATTGAATTAATGTGACGCATTCTTATTTTTAAGCTGCAGATTTTCCCTGAGTGTATGGATTGTTTATATTTGCATTGTGCTTTAACTAAACGACGTTTCATATATTTTCATGATGTAGATCTAATAAATACTTAAGCATTGATAAAAAATTTGATATGTATACATACATATCTACAAATTGATTTTATGTATGTATGTATGTATGTACATATATATGTACATACAAATAAGTGTTTAACTCAATCTTTGAATACATTTTTTATTTATTTTTTTCTCATGTGATGTCAGTTGTTGTTGTTGTTATAAATATTTGCCTGTGTATAGATGCGAAATATTCAGTTTTCTTTTTAATTTGAAATTTAAATCGTTTTAACTTTTATCTGCGTTTACTTAAAAGTTTGTGAGGATTTTCTGTTTTAATAAAACTGAATTCCTGAAGATATGTACATACTCTATAGTAATAGTAACTATAATAGAAATAGTTCTTATACTTAATTTATATATTTTTTTAAGTTGATACAACGTTAGTTAGTCAACGTTTGACATTTTTGGGGTATACAATTTTTTCTAACTATAGCCTTCTACATTTATTTTGGAAAGCTTGCTTTGCTTTTTAAAAATGTATAAACATTATTAAATGAAACTGATTCGGCACTCCAGCTTAGGTACTGATATTTTTTTGTTGTTAGTTAACTTAATTCTTTTTTATTTTTTATTAATAAACATTTAAAATCAAAAGGGAGTTTGATATTGTAATTATTATTTTCATAATTGTTGAAAACAGTCGCTGCTTTTTTTTGTTTTTTTGCGATGAAATTATTTGAATTACTTTTAAAACCTTACGCGTTTATAAAAAATTATGTTATTTTCCATATAACTCAATTTATAAGACTTTTAGAATCTGTCTTTTAGTGGTTATATATTCTATTATGTGATCATGAATACGAATGCAGTAAGCTGATGTGTTTGCTTACTGTTTCAAATTAAAATTTTATTCAATTAAATAAAAGGAGCTTTTTTCTTAAACTCTGATGTAGTTAGAAGCGCTGGAGATTCTTTCATATAACAGCTTTCTTTGAATTTTAGATACATATAATATAGAATTGGATAACATATATGTACTTTTAATTTTTATGTTAAGAAGTAGGAATATTTTTTTTTTATAATGCATGTATTTATTTATTGTATCTTCATATGTGAACTAACAATAAGTATTCAAATCTTAAATCTATAAAAAAAAATATTAGGCCCGACCAGTGTCGGACATAAACTTAGTGGTAGTTATAAATAATACATTAGTAGTGATAATCAAAAAAAAAGGGGGGGGGAAAGTAATTTCAAGTAGTCCCATCTGGAGTGTTAGGTATAAGAGCCCGTGTGTCCCTCTTTTTTAAGCGGACGTGTCCAGTAAAGTTCAAAATATTACGAGCAAGCGGATTAGGATGTGATTCGAGTTTTGTTAAATATTTGCCTGCGTATTTTGCAATTTCTTCAGTCACTAGTGGCATATTTAAATCACGATGTATAATAGAATTTTGGATGTACCATGGAGCCGATGTTATTAACCGTAAAATTTTGTTTTGCCTTCGTTGGATTCTCTCGACATTGGAAGCTGAAGCAGTGCCCCATAACTGAATTCCGTAGCACCATATTGGCTTCAAAAGCGACTTGTACAGTAAAAGTTTGCAGTCTAAGCTGAGTGTTGAGTTTCTGCCAATCAACCAATAGATTTGAGTTAACTTAAGTTTCATCTGAGTTAACTTAGAGTCAATATGATGTTTCCATGTAAGTCTTCGATCAAGGTGTATACCAAGGTATTTCACTTGGGAATGTTGAGGAATATTATGATTGTTGATTCGAATGGGGGAGCAAGTATCTCTTCTTAGGGTGAACGTTATATGGACACACTTTTGTTCATTGACTTTAATTCTCCATAAGTTCAACCATATTTCCAGCTGAGTGATATGTTCCTGGAGATTGCGGGATGCCTCATAAGGGTTTTCGTGCACACTCATACAGGCTGTATCATCGGCAAAAGTAGAAATATGGATATTATTGCTCACAGGCATATCACAAGTATATATTAAATACAAGACAGGACCCAGAATACTACCCTGGGGCACACCAGAAGATATAGATTCGGGCACACTCGTGAACTCTCCTTCCATAACAGTGAACTTCCTATCAATAATATAACTTTCCAAAAGCTTTTGAATGTTTATTGGCAGATATGTCTTCAATTTTAAAACTAGGCCTTCGTGCCATACTTTATCAAACGCCTGAGAAACATCAATAAAGAGAGCGGAACAATACTTCTTTTCTTCAAATGTTCTTCTTACAACTTGGACCAGTCTATGCGTTTGCTCAATCATGCTGTGCTGACTTCTAAAGCCAAATTGATGGTCAGGGATGCACCCATTATCAGTTAAAATTTAGTCATGAGCAGCTTTTCGAAAAGCTTTGAGATTGTAGATAGTAAGCTTATAGGCCTATATGACTCAGTCTTGGTAAGATCTTTGCCCGCCTTTGGAATCATTTTGATCTTGGCCAGTTTCCAGTTATGTGGAAAATACTGCATTCTTAAAATAGCATTAAAAGTAAATAGCAGGATTCTTATTGCAATATGAGGCAAGTTCATGAGCATTTTGTTACTAATGCCATCAATACCTGGAGCTTTATTCGGGTTGAGTTCAGCAATTACTTTTTGTACTTCACGCAGCTTAAACCTTAAGGGACGAGGGGGTAGAGAAACTACACTCGGTAAATCAGCAGCACCCGTACATGAATTGGGAGTGAATACAGATTTTAAATGCTCAGAAAATAAGTTACCTTTCTCACTATCACTTCTTGCCCAGCCTCCGGTCGCAGTACGCAATGGTGATTTAAGATCAACGGGTCGTTTAAGATTTCTAGTAGCGCGCCATAAAGAGTAATTAGATGCGGACGTTACATCAAGACCTTCTAAATACTTTTCCAGTAGTGCAGTTTTTTCCGATGATAGCAGCTCTTTGAGTCGTTTAGTATATTCTTTAAGTCTGATTTTATTAAGGGGTGATCTGTGTTGTTGCCATTCTCTTCTAGCTCTCCTTTTTTCACATACAAGACGTTCAATTTCCGTAGAATAAATTCTGTTAAAGCCGGTCTGCGGATAGGAGGTAGTGGCGTGTTCAGCAGCCTGTTTAATATTTTCGTTAAGATTGGCAATATTAAATTCAATATCATCGCATGATCTAAGCTGAATGTTTTCTACGCAGCGACTACTAAGATATTTTTTGAATACCAGCCAGTTGATTCCATTAATCATCTTCACATATGAGTTAGTTAAATCACTCCTTAATAGGTTGAAAATTGTAACTATTGTTGGAGAGTGATCGGAGGACAGATCTAGAGAGGCCTCTACATGAATTAAGTCCCTATGAATATTTTTCGTGACGGCAAAATCTATAACATCTGGAATTTTTCTTACGTCAGTAGGCCAGTAAGTAGGCTCCCCACTCGAAATGAAATCTAAGCCCATTTTTGAAATTGTATTGAACAAGGCGCGACCTCTAGTGTTACAAGACGCGATCCCCAGTAGGTATGTTTTGCATTGTAGTCACCAGCTGCCACGAAACAAAATCCAAGCGATTTGTAGAACTTCTCATACTGGTCTTCGCTAACTAAAAATCTGGGAGGTGAGTAAATTGATGATATCACGAAATTCGCACAAAAATTTTCTACGAAAATATTCGTTGCTTGCAAATATTCTTCACTAACGTTGTCAAGGACATAGTGCTTGAGTCTTGACTTAATCAGAATTGCTGATCCACCACATGCTCTCTCTTTCGGGTCCTTTGTATCATATAAAGTGTAACCATTTATTTTAAATAAGCTTCTTGAGGTCAAATGAGTCTCAGAAACCAACATTATATCAATATTTTTTTCCATGAGGAAGTGCTCAAGTTCATTTTTATGTTGGCGAATGCCGTTTGCGTTCCAGAAACATATTTTTAACGTGTTCATGGTTTATTAACTAATGCTTGAAGCAGTGTATTCTGCATTCGCAGCATTTCTTGCACCATACTTGTCATATTTGTAGTAAAGTTGTTTATAGTTAGCACCAGATTCTTAATAGTAGCTTCAAGGCGACTAAAGTTTAAGCTTGAGTTTGAATTCGTTGAATTATTTGGCGGTGGAACATTTTGCGTGCGAATTGAACTAGTCTTAGCAGCATCAGCATACGATACACGTGAAGTAACTGGTTGGCTGATTTCAACAAAAGTGTCGGAGTTCGCGTTTACTTGTAGAGCTGGAGTTAGCTTGGGTTTTTGACCCATAGCCTGTTTAACGAAAGAAAATACAGGGCACCCTCTATAGTTAGCTGTGTGATTACCTCCACAATTACTACATTTTTTTTCTGCTTGATCTTTTGGCTTAGTGCAGCTAGCAGTACCATGCAATTCACCGCAGATAACACACACTGTAGGTAACTTGCAGTAAGTTTTCGTATGGCCATATTCTTGGCAATTATGACACTGTACGGGACCTGAACGTTTACGTGGCTCTTCAACTGTGATTTTGCGATGTAAGAGATACTTTACGTTATAAACTGGATGGGTTTCATTTTTTTTCAATTGTATGTCATTCGGCTCCAGTTCAACCCGAAATAGGGGTTGGGGGACCTTTTCTCTATTAAATATGTTGGTAACATTTTTTACCTTGAATCCTTGGTCGACAAGTGCACAATTTACTTCTTCGGGTTCAACATATGAATCTATGCCCTTTAATACTATCTGTAGGCCTTTAGCACTCTTAAGTTGGTATGTGTAAAAATTTGTTTTATTTTTTTCGAATTCACTAACAATTTTTCGGAAATCTTTTTCATTATATATTTGGATTTTAGTTTCATCAATATTACCTCGTTTAATTGGAATGATGTGAAAAGTATTTTCACCAATGTAGTAGTTTTTCTAAAAGCGCGTTAGAATTTTTTTCTCTCAGATAAATAGGTGGTGGCTTAAAAGACTTTTGCGATGATGTAGAGGGCTTGTCGTCGGTGTCTTGCAATACTGAAAAACGATTTTGACGATTGGTAGATGATGCGCTGTTATCCCTAGACATCTTTGGGGCAGATGAAATTTTTGAAGAATTTGGGCTTCGCCCACGCTTTACCACTGTTATATATCTGTCCATTCCCACTTGTACCTTGGGTTTTGAGCTACTGTTATCTGTAGTGATAACTTGGTTTAGTGATGAAGGCGAGCCCGATGCGGATGATATCGCAGACTTAAATGAAGAAGTACTAGGCAATGGTAATGTTAACGATTCACTAGTTGGCATTGGACAAAGCGAAGTTGATCGCTGACGAAAAATTGGCTTTGCCGTTAAAAAAAGATTTTCATCAGATTTATTATTTATATTTTTTTCATTAAGAGTTTCAGAACTCACAGTAAAATAAGCATTTCTGCCGTTAGAACTCACTTCAAAATTTTTTTCCTTTGAGGTACTCATACAGAGTATTATTCCTCAAGGGAACTTTGTTTGTGTTTACGGTTTTTTTTTGTTTTTGCTATTTCTTGCTATGTAAAAAATATTAGTAAAGCCAATAAGCTTATTTATCAAGGTGAATATGTATTACGAATATTTTTTGTATAATTTTTGATTTTGTTGTTTTTTATATTTGTTTCGTATGTATGTATGTAAAAAAAATCCGATTTAATGTCTCTTCACTATGAAGGTTCAACGAGAACTGAAGTAGGAATTTGAGACTGAATTTAAATGTACTTTTAAATTAGTTAAATCATAATTAACAAACATATTTTCTTCTTGAATAGCGATCAACAGAAAACGAACTCGTTTTCATATAATTTAGGTATAATCTATCGATGGCTCCTCTAGGATACAAGATGACTTTGTATGACGAAATTTCTGTTGCTTTATGCTGATAATATGTTTACATTAATAAGGTACATATACATATTTTTATTTTATGAAGGGTGAGCACCTATGGCTTTTATTTAATGTTCTATATTATTTTTTTCATATTATTAAAGTTCAGCGTATTGTATATATATTTCTGAAATGTTTAAGTGTGTTTTGTGTGCCCATCGGACAGAGTGTACGTATTAGTTGGTCAGTCAGTCTCTATTTTTATTTATTTTTTTTTCTTCTAATGTGCCACTCCTTTTTTCAGATTTTACTACTTGGAATAGAGAATTTTTGTCAAATTTTTTGCTGGGTATATACATTAGGTATGTAGAAATTAGTTTACATACAAAGAAATGCATGTTTAATAAACAACTATTGTATCAAATCGATCTCAAATAGCTCAGTTACCTCTACGAGCAATTCACCGTTGGTGTTTTCATAAAGTGTTAGAAACAGTGAAATATCTATGTTTTGAGAGAATTTTTCCCCTCAAGTATTTCTACATGAGGTTTGAGGGGTCAACCACTGTCGCATTCATATGTAATGATTGTTCACTTAAAAAAGGTCATTATCACCATCAATCATCTCCGTATACAATACATTCATGAGTTGGGTTGATCCAGATACAATTGCTGTCGCATCACCTTCTAACAGCTTTATATATTTTGTATGCATGCCTTAGCATGCTTCTATCGATAATGACGTAAGAGTCCGAGATGTTGAGTGTTACAATTAAAAATCTTTACTATTAGAATTTACCAGTTCGCTCTTTTGAATTTTTACAAAGTAGATACATATGTATGTATTTCATTGACCACAAAATCATAAAATTTCTTTGCTTACAAAATTGTATGACGTGCGGATTTTTTTTTTTGAAATTATACATGCTTCGGCATGCTTTCATTTTTTTTTTCTATAAATTTATTTAATACTCATACAGATACAGATATAAAGTAAGATCTGTTTACTGTACATTTTAAAATTTATGCATGCTTCAGCATGATTCTAGTTGAAGCGTATATTCATTCACTAAGTTTGTTTGATACTTATTCATACACATGTATGTACATTCTTAAAGATTGGATATCAAAGTCCAGTTTCCGTAGTTTATCTATATTTTCTAAAGATCTGATAGCTAAAGAAATAAATAGAGTGAAGATCTTCTATAATAATCCCATTTTCATATTGTAAAATTTTGCGTGCTAGCGCTTTCGATGGGAAAATGTACATACAACTTTATAAAAAGTGATAATATGATGTGCTGCTGAATATGCTGATTAAGAAAAACCTTCGTAGTATAAAAACTAGTGAAATAGATACAAATGAACAACTAAGAGATGCATTTAAACCTATAACAGAAGAATTCATAAATAGTTCTAAAAATATTAAAAGAATTCTTATGAAAGAAAAAAGTAAAATCAAGACAGAAGTTGAAAATATACAAGTTTAAAGCATGAGAAACCATCATTCAAGATAGAGACAAGTACACCAAAGAAACTAGCAGAAGGAACAATATTTGATAATACCATCTTATTTAATGACGCTAGTACTGAGAATGATGATGACGATGATTTGTACTCAAAGACTTCCAATTCCGAAGACTTATCAGTATTGGAAGGAAGAAATGAATTAGATACAAACTAATGGTGATAGTAACCTCAAACTGAATGAAGATAAAATACAACTTGGTGGTCAAATATGGGCTCTAACACTAGGACTATTTTCTCTAATGTTTGATAAAATACCAAAAAATTATGATAAATTTGAACTCGAAATATATAAAAAGATTTTAATTACTGCTAATGTATGCATACAGAATCATCATCGTTCTCCGTCAGAGAACGATGATATAAGTTAATTTTTCTGGAAACTGAAATCGACAAACTAAAGAACAAATTAATAATATAGCTTAAGGTATTATATAATTCAAGAATATATTCAAATGCATATTGGTGGACTACAACGTGAAATAAAATTAGAGAAGGAAGAGAGTTATAAAATTGAAAAGCAATTCTAAAAATTAAATAATTAAAAATAAATTGAAGAGTTGTACGATTAAATATATAGATTAGAAAATTAACTACATGTTAGTATAAATAGCTGAAAGTGCAACATGTAGATCACCACACTATCGAAAAAATCTGTAAAACAACTCAATGTCTTTAAAAAGAAATTTAGTAAACGAACTCCATATTAAAACTCGAAAATTGTTTGTGCTTGTAATGACACGAATATATGTTCTTTTATGGAGCTGAGTTAGGTGAAATGGAGAACTATTCTACAGAAAATAGAAATTGTTGATTTTTGAAGACTGTAATTGACACATTCTCAAAGTTTATATAGTCAGTACAGCTGAAAATAAAAGCTGCACTCCAAAAACCAAGTGGTACGGGTACCAAAAAAAAAACTTACAAACAGATGATTCTAAAGAATTTTTTAATAAATACTTTGGAAAACTCATACATAAATAGAAGATTAAACATTACTTAATATGAAAGCATCAATAGTTCAATGATTTCGTTGAGCATTAAAAGGAATGATGTGAAAAGAATTAGCTTTAATGGTTCATATTTTTGATTTGTATATATAAAGAATTACTTAGTGCATAAAATAGAAAAATTTATCTTACAATTAAAATGTTTACGATTAAAGTTAACTCAGCAAATTAGAAAAAGCTGCTTAATATAGTTTAAAGTAATTTGAAGAATGAATGTTGAATTAAATAAAAATAAAATTAAAAAGAAAAATCTAATTTTTTGTAGGATTGATTAGGAATGATGGGTCTTAAGAAAGGTAATTAACTAAATGTAGTGGAATTCTCTAAACTTGATGGTCTGAACGAAATATTGGCAAAACTTCAGTGTTTAAAATGAGTAGGGTGTTGATGAGAGTTCTGGAAACAAGAGCAGGGAGTAAAAAATTTATACTAATTTTGTATGGCATGAACGATGCAAAAACAGCGTAATGCACACTTGGCAACGCTGGTCAGTTGAATGTGTGGTTAAAATAGGGTGGCACTTATATACCTGGAAGTTTTTGAAATTGTGTGTGAGTAATGAGATTCGGTAACTGGGCTGGCACGACTTGGCTTGGCTTGGCTGAGTTTGGTCGGGGTTTGTGCGGGGTTTGGGTGGGGGTTTGGCTGAGGTTGGTTAGGATTTGTATACTAATTTTGTATGAGAAAACTAACAACGATGATATAAGTGCCACCCTATTGTATTGTTGTTCTGTTGTTAAAAGTTCTGTTGTGGTTTTTTCATTGATATGTATGAATGTGTTTGGTATGTACCTACAAGTTTTTAAAATTGTGTGTAATCAGATTCGGAGATTTTTTTTTCCAAACAAAATACGATTGATTCGAGTGTTGTGTGTGTGTGTGTGTGATTGTTAATAATTTTTTTTTGCAAAAAGCAAAAACTGTTTCTAATATATTTATAAATATATATATATATATATATATATATATATATATATATATATATATATATATATATATATATATATATATATATATATATTATAAATATGTATAAATAAATATTGTTTTTGTAAAAGAAAAAAACCTTTTTTTTTGTTTTATATGATTTAGACTTTATTAAAATTTCAATTTTTGTTTATTTTGAAATGTCCCCAAGCATACATAGGTATTAATATTAATAATATATCGTTTATTATCATCATAACTTAATACAACTTTTGATATTTGTTGTGTATAAATTTCATGTAGGATAGATTTAAATATATACATTTTATCGTGATATATGGTTTTATCTATCAAACAGTTACGATAATCATTTATAGTTAGTTTTTTTAAAGCAGAGCTTTTTACACCTTTAGCTTTTTTGATTTCTTCTTTATCGTCAACAGCTATTGAATATACTTTTGATCGAAGCCCAATAAATTCTAACACTACATGTCCATTATTCTCATCTTTTATCATTCCCAAGACTTTTTTGTTTTGCAAGGGGAAATTGAAAACATTATTAATTGAATAGTCTGATGTATCAAAGTTTAGATGAAGATCATTGTAAATATCTTTATAAAAATCGTTTGTTCTTATTGTGTAAATTAAAGAATCAGTATCCATATAATTTAATTCTAAATTTTCATTAAACTTTGTCTGCATATACTGATAGTGAAAGTCATACATTTTATATTTAGATAGTTCTAGAACTGAAAACCCTAAATATTTTATTGAATGTTACGCTATCCATACTCATTTGAATTGCAATCATATTATCGGTAAAATGTGTTGAACTATGAAAATTAGGTTTTGCTATAAGAGCTCGTGCGCCCAAACGGTTGTGTTCACTCTCCCAAGCATTAACGATTTTTACATTTTTACGTTTTTCAACATTTTCCATAGTTTTACCGTATACCGCATTATTTAAAAGTTTAAAAAAATTTTTTTCAAACTCATTTTTGGCATTGGTTCGATGAAAGGTATTTAAATCGATATACTGTTTCAACCAAGTTGATTGTTTAAATCTTAATATTTTATGAATTTTAACTAATTTTAAACCATTTCTAATACACTGTTGAAGATTTCGATAGTGAATTATATATGATTTTTTGTTAGTTAAATCGGGAATTAGTTTCTTTTCATTATGATGTTGTATTGGTGGACTTTTAAGTTCAACACAAAACGGTAAATCATTATGACTATCATGTAGTTCTTCAGGATAGTCTAAATCAACTTCTAAAATGTAACCAAAATCAGAGTTTTCAGATACTTTTGAAATATCAAGGCTATCTATATCTTCAATCCATTCAAATTTACCTTCTGGTAAAGATTCAGACATTGCCCAACCATACAAGTTGTTCGCATCTAAATACATAAGATATTGTGAGGGTTTAGAGCAATCATATGTTTTGATATATTTATGATTTGCAACTGTTCGACGTGTTGTGCATTGAACAATACCACCTCTTATTCCTTTTTTAATGAAATTATACATATTTATATCGGTGAATAATTCCAATTTAATTTTCGTTATTTTTAACATGGCATCCCACGATAAACCAGGTGTTGTATAGTAATGACATGGATCAAGATGATATATTGATTTACAAACAGAACGAAAATTTTCAAATACATCAGTTAAAAGAAGTACATCAGTTTTTAGATATAAAAGCATGTACTCATTTAGAGATTGACAGTTAAATGTAGACCAAACACTTAACGCGTGCTCATAATCAGCAATAGTACATTCTTTATTATTTAATGTAGAGAAAAACTGTTCACGAGAAGGTAAGACATTTTCATTTAATTTTTCAACTGAATCGATATAATCATAAGGAAATATACCTTTTCTTTTCAAAAGATTAAATTCTAAATGATTTGGATATATTTATTTCAGTGTTTTAAAGTTATCGTTATGTAAATAATTAGATAATTTATCTAAACTAGACGACATAAATTTAAAAGAATCGATTAAACGTAATTCTAAATTATATTTGTCAGTTATTTGAATTCTTTTTCTAACAGATATATACAATTCTTTATTAAGTGGTATAACATCTATATCACCCGGATAATCTGCTAGAGCCTTTACAAACAAATGACAATCATAACCTGAAAGGTTATGAAAAATTATTGGAATAAAGTTAAGTAATTGATAATTAATATTACATTTCCAATGAGCTGGGCCGCGATATTGACCAGTTAAATGACAATGATCAGCACATCTATCATCATCTAGAATTTGTTTACATATATGGCACTCATTAGTATTATAATGGTTTTCAACTTCATGGTGCAATAGAGAATTCATTGGCACTACTTTCATTAGAAAGTTTGTACACCAAAAACGTGCATCTTCAATCAAATTTTGAACAAAATCTTTAACAACATCGAAACATTTGAAACTTGTGTGCTCAATAAACGACTTATGTTTCTTATCCAAACATAATGTGATTCATCGTTTTCATCATCTTGAATGTATAGTAAATTGATATGATTAATTTTTTCATCAGCTGTCCTATAATATGGTCCAACGATTTCTTTTTTTTATCACATCACATCCAAAAACATTCACGCTTATATTTAAATTGTATTTCTCAAATATCTTAATATCAGCAATAGATAGAGGAAAGGTTAAGTTGGTGAAATCAATTGTTATTCCATTTGTTAGTGTTATTAAGCTTTGTGTGATAACATTACTATAATGTGAATATTTTGGATTGAAATGATTGTTTTCTAATGCAGCTATAAGAGCCCATTTGAAACAATAATTATCATTATTTTTAATGTTGATGCACGCTTTTTTATTTCTGATAAATATTGGTAGTTCTAAATATTTAGATCCTTTTATAGGACAATACTTGTTAACGTTTATTTCAATTTTATTGATACAAACTAGAGACCAACCACTGTCTCTCTCTTGAAATTCATCCATTTTGATTGCTATTTCTACACTATGATTATCATACATGTCTGATAGATCTTGTTCTAATTGTACTATTACCATTTTCGTTTGAAAAGATTTCACACTAATTAGTGCGCTATCATCATCTTCAATTTCATTAGTTTTTGAGAATTTTATATATTCTGCAAAAAGTTCTATATTAAATTTTATATTTTGATGTTCTAATAACATATTTTTTAAAATATTTATAATACTTTCTTTTGCATTCGAAAATAAAATGTTTATTGAAAGCTCATCTACCTTTTTATTTTCGTATACAAAAGTTTGAATACGCTTAGTAAATAAATTTTTACTTATATATATATATCGTTGTTTATAAACAAACGATTATTTTTTTTATGTTCATTAGTTCTCAAATGATGAGACCAAGAACCTTTTCTTATATTTAATTTACAAGTTTCACATTGTATATAGCTACATGATGGAGTTTCTTCAATATTTTCAACTTTAACAATTTTTTCATTTTTTAAATTTAGTTTTGTTTTGCTTGATTTTGGGTTAATATGTTTATTATTAAAATGTCTCTTAAAATTAAATTTGGATACGAAAGACGTTCCACATACTTCACAGATGTACATGATATAACACCAGAAATGGAAGTAATGTACTGAAAGTATTTGAAATTAAAATAAACACAAATTATAGATTTGCTCTTAATATCTACAACATACCTGGACTTAGTGAAGATGTTTTTATAAATATTTAAATATTTCACAATTTCGGTTTAAAGATTACTTTTTAGAATTTAGCTTTTACGTAGTTTTTAATAAAATCAAATACCGTTTCAACTTTTTATATAAATATAATTTTAAACAGTTTTTAAATTATATATAAATTATAATTTTCTGTTTTAAGAATACTTGTTTAATAGTTTTCAATCACTGATATCGGTTTTTGAATATGTTTTTTTTTGCGTGTAACACGTTTTCTCAGAATTATGAAAATCAATTGTTTCATTAAAACTCATTAACAAATGTTCTTATATACTTTATATTCTTACTAAAATACAAGTTTGATAAAAAGTTGCGGTCAAGTGTATAAATAATAATAAAAATAAAAAAAATGAACAAACAAATGCTTAAATTAAAATTGTAACCACATTTATTATTAACATAATAACAGCTTTATCATTCAGAGCAAATAATTTCGGCTTCCGTTTGTCGTTGGCTTCAATGACATTCAATATTCAATTTACTTCTTTGGTGTATCTTGAGCTAAAACGATAATAATTAATTATTAGATTTAATAATAAATAAATAAATAAAAACTTTTTTACCAAAAATTACCTGTTGTTTCCGCATTTATAGTTAATTCGTAATTTAACTCACTGCTTCCTTTCCTATCTTTGAAAAGGTAGTAGGCATTGCGGTCAAATTCCGCAATAGTATCATCATCTATGGTATCATTAAATATACTGGGTAGGTATATATATTGATTTCCTTCCACCAAACAACGAATTTTCGTCCCAAAGCGTGTCTGTACACGTTCCATCTTCGTAATTTGGTAATTGTGATTAAAAACCATCTCATTTATAGGGAGAATGGTTTTATTTTGGCATTTTTTAAATATTGTTTTTAAATGCGTTTCCATCTTTAGTGATTTACTTAACTTGAATAACACTTAAAGTAAAACTAGAGGGGTTTTTATACAAAATTCAGAAATGTAATTTTGTTTCTAAACATGAAAAATGTGGTAGAAATTTTAATGTTGTGGGTTTTAATTTTAAAAAGCTTCCGTTGTGGTTTTTCATTTTTATAAAGGTCCTAATTTATCAAATACGTGAGAAATTTTAATGTTGTGGGTTTTAATTTTAAAAAGCTTCCGTTGCGGTTTTTCATTTTTATAAAGTTCCTAATTTATCAAATACGTGAGAAATTTTAGATTTTGTGGGTTTTTATTGATACATATGTTTTTATAATTTTAAAAAAGTTTCTGTTTCGAGGTTTATTTAAAATGTGTTTTCTATTTCATCATCATGATCATCATCATCTTCTTCTTCAGTACTGTCATACAAGTTGTTGTAGAATACATATTGCTTCTTCTTTTTAACGATTAGAGTATATAATCCCTTCACTTCTTTAACTTTCTTTAAAATGTGTGGAGTTGTGTTTAGATAATCCATCTGATTTTTAGTAATAATCGGAAATCGTTTAGGTAAATAAATGTAATATTCTTTATTTAGAAGACATCTTATACTTTCACCATATTTTGTATCTACTCGATCTATCTTGTTGATTTCATATATAGTATTTTCTTCCATATCCTTTAAAGATAAGTATGTAATATTAGGATTTTGAAACAATTTTCTTAAGCTTGCTCTCATTTTTTTCTCAACTTTTCACGGTGAAACGAACTTTCAAACTGATTCTTTATATTCAATAATTGATAGTATAAAACGTTTTTAGATATTTCAATAACTTCTTATCAATTGCGGTTAAGTATACGTATATATATATATATATATATATATATATATATATATATATATATATATATATATATATATATATATATATATATACATAAAGAGATTCAGTTAAAGTAAAAACTTTGATGAATATGTATTGGGGTCAATTTTTAAAAACTGGTGATAAATATTGTACTTGTCATGTACAGTGGAAAACTTTTCAAATAATAAATGAAATAGTTTTGGATATTATGATGCAGGTGTTTCAAACCGCAGAAGGAGGGACTAGAACGCAAATTTTTTCTCTTAATAGAGGACAACAAATGCCAACAAATATTCCAATATTTCAATTTAGTCACAATCAACATATAAAAATTGAGGTTATTAGTGGTAGTAGTAGTAGTAGTAGTAGTAGTATTTATTTAGTATTAGTATTTAAAATACTTTAGGTTCTCCTAATTCTAGTTACATAATATTAAAGTTTAAATCTAAACAAAGCTCTATGTTGAATTATTTCTCACAAATGTTATAATTATTCTATTAAATGTATTAAAATTCTCCTCATTTTTTGCTTCGTTTGGTAGCATATTATACAGGTTCAATCCTTTGTAAAATAATGATCGCTGCATTGCGGTTGTTGAAACTCTCTGAAGTCTAAAGTTTTCTGAATTTCTAAGGCAGTAGGGTTGTACTTCTCCAACATATTCTATTTGGTCACACAAGTATTGTGGTGCTTCGCCTATTTTTATTTTTCTAATAAATTTGAGTGTGTTCAATTGTAACCGTTGCTTTATATTTAACCATTTCAGTGTGTTGAGCATAAACTGTGTTGGCGTATATCTATTGTATTTTAAAATTGATCTCATTGCTTTATTCTGTAATTTTTGTAGTCTTTCTATTTGTGTATTTGTGCAGCATGTATATAAAATAGTGGAACCGAATTCGAAATGTGGTTTTATTATTATGTTATATATGTTAATTGCAGTCATTATTGAGACTTTACTTCTTAAGCGTTTAAAAAATCCTATTTTTTTACTAATCTTTTTGCATATGTAGTTAATATGTTCTTTAAATTTTAAATCCTTGTCTATTATAAAACCTAGATATTTTATTTGATTTACTTTTTCTATTACTGTATCATTGATTGTAATTACCAAATCACTATTCATGTTGATTTCCATTAATTTTGTTTTATTTTCATTCAATTTTAATTTATTCATTTTAAGCCACTCATTTATTTTCATTAAATCGTACATTATGTTTTCTCGACATATTGTTTCATTTTTTGCCTCGGTAAAAATCAACGTATCATCCGCGTATAATACTATTTCACATTTTTTCAATATGTTTGGCATATCGTTTATATATATTATAAATAATAATGCGCCCAGAATAGAACCTTGAGGCACACCAAATTCATTGTTTAATATACCTGATATTTTATTATTCACTTTAGTTTTTTGTCTTCTTTCCGTTAAATAACTTTTAAACCATCTTAGTTCTTTGTCTTTCACTCCATACATGTATAGTTTTTGTAGCAATATATCTCGGTCAATTGTTTCGAAAGCCCTTTTAAAATCTAGGAAGATTGCCATTACTTTATTATTTTTATCTATTTTTTCCACCTATTTATTACGTAGTTGACAGCTGTTTCACATGAAAAACTTTTTCGGAATCCTGATTGATATTTTGAGAATAACTTATTTCTTTCCATATAACTTTCCAATTGTATTTTAACAACTTGTTCGATTATTTTTTCACACGTTTTTAAAGTATTTATTGGGCGATATTCTTCACTTTTCTGAGTTTTTTTAACTTTCTCAATTGGTGTTACCATTGTCTCTTTCCATGACTCAGGAAAAATTCCTGTTTCTAAAGATTTATTTATTATATAAAGTAGTTTATTTCCTATTAAATTCGAATTATCTAAAATAATGTTTATTGATACTTTGTTGAAGTCTGGTTTCTTTTTCATCCTCTTACATATATCTAAGAGTTCTTGAATATTAATTGCACGAAAATTTAATTTGCTAGTTATCACAGGTACTTGATTTATATATTGCACATCTTCTATACTATCTCTTATATCTTTTAAGCTATTTATAAAGAAAAGGTTAAACTGATTAGCAATTTGGTAACTATCCTTAAATTCTATTTGATTGAATTCTATCACAGTTCGGTTTTTCTTAAGAATTAAGTCTTTGATTTCTTTCCACATTTGTTTCTGATTATCTGCATTATTTATTCTATTGCAAATGTATCTATTTTTCTCGTTCACTATTTTGGTTTTATATATATTTCTTATTGTTTTGTAATTTTTCCATTCTATGTCCGTATTTATTGATCTTGCAATTTGGTATTTAACAATTTTTTCTTGCTTTAATTGTCTTAGTTCTTGATTAAACCAGCGGCATTCGTAATTTTCTTTTATTTTAATTATTTTTGTAAATTTTTCAATAGTTTTTTCAATACACGCATCAAACAAGTTGACATTGTTATTTAAGGTATAATTTTCATTAATTGTTAGCACTTGGCCTAATTCTCTAGAAAACAGATTTTTGTTGTATTTGAAACTATTTAATTCTATGTATTGTATTTGTTCTAATTCATTTGAATTACATTCAATATTTATGCTTATTGTCTCATGATCCGATATTTTATTGTCACTGTTGATGTCTACCGATATTTTGTCTTTGTTCGTTATAACTAAATCTATTATAGTTCTTGTATTCTGTGTTACTCTTGTATATTCATTAACTATTTGTTTTTCTCCGTTGTCATTAAGTATGCTTTCTAGTTTTTGTTTATAAAAACCATTTCGTGACCAATCTATATTAAAATCTCCTATTATTACTATTTCATTATTATATTCACTAAGTTCTTCGATAACTTTTTCAAAATTTTCACAAAATTCAGCTTCACTGTATGATGGAGATCTATATACTGCTGCCAATATAAAATAATTGTTTTTATTTTTTACAGTGCATGCATTTATCCAGTATTTTAAGTCCTCTACTTTTTCAAAAATTTTCTTTATTTTATAATTTTGTTTAAAATATATTATAACACCTCCTGTTCTTATGGATTCAGAAAATGTTGTGATTTGTTCATATCCATCTAATGTAATTTCTTCTTCTTCGATGTCTTTTGTTAAGTGCGTTTCTGAGAGCACTATAAAATCAGGTTGCTCATTTTCGACCATAATTTCTACTTGATTATAATTATTGATTAAACCCTGAACATTTGTATAAATAATACGAACTAAATTCTTTGATTGTTACAAATTTATCCCAATTCTTCTCTGTTTTGTACTCAATTTATTTTTATAAACGGGGCACTCACGATTCATTGTATGGTGATTTTCGTCTAGTCCAAGATTAAGCTTTTTATTTATTCGTATACAATTGATACATTTTTCTATTATTTCCTGATCACACTCTCTGTTATTATGATTTCCATGACATTTTATACATATTTCTTGGTTTCTACAATCTTTAGCTATATGGTTAAAACCTTTGCATTTAAAGCATTGTGTTATTTCGGTTCCGTCGAAAACTCTACATTTTTCCCAACCAATATTTATTTTTTGTTCTTCTATTATTTTTTTGTATAACTCATTATCAATATTAACTCTAGCACTATAAATTGTTTTGTTATTCTTTTTAAAACTGTATATTTTAGAAATTTTCATTTTACTTTCACGCAAAATTGGGTTTTGTTTTTTTAGCTTATCCATTATTTCTTCTTCAGAATATTTAAATGATATATCTGTTATTGTAACACTCATTTCAACTGGGTTGGGCACCTTAATTTCATAACCTTCACTCATTTGGTCTTGTATAGCTACTTTTATTTTTTCTCTTTCTTCATCATTATCTGTTTGTATTACTAAAGTTCCATTTCTTCTATTTTCAACACTAGTTATTTTTAAGTTTACCGGGTCTATTTTCTTGTTTAATTCTTCTTTTGTTTTTTCAATTCCTTGTTTTTCTTTGGGTTTAATTATTAACGGCACTTTTTTTGTTACACTAGGCATCACTGTTTTGCTTCTCACTGTTTCTGCATATGACATTACTTTTTTTGGCGCACTTGTCTCCTTTATAACTTTCTTTATTTCGTTGCACATTTTATTGTTGTTTTCCTCTATTGATGAATACATTTGTTTGTTTTTATTTTCAAAGTCATTAACAGATCCATATAATTTTTGAACTTCTTGTAAATTTTTATCAAACAGTTTTTGAGCACCATCTATTTTCTTCAGCCTTTCTTCATATCGCTTTTCAATAGCTTCCAATAATTTTTTAATCCCATTTTCGTTCTCTTTTTTATAACCGCATTAAATTCATACTTATAATCCACCAATTGTTGTTTGTTTTTGGCGACTCCATCTTGTATGTCTTTCAACACAATATCAACATTATGAATGTATTGTATACAGTCATCGCATATGAATCTCACATAATTTTTACTTTCCAGGACTCCAACCGAATATTGGTCAAGCCCAGAACATTTTGCTGTACAATGATAGACTTTCTTACAAACTCCATCACATTGTATGCCTGTCTCACCCCTAATTAATGTCCTACATTTACTGCATTCTGCCGGCATTGCAGCGCAAAAAAAATAAACACTAAGTTTCAATCTTTTGTTATGAAATATAACAATTTTATTGTCCACATATGGTCCCCAAGTTCGTTTATTAATTTTGATACACTTTTTTTAATTTTTAACACCGTTTTTATTTAAATATTAATATATTTAAGGAGCTTTATGCAAATTTAACTTGTTATTTTACAGAGTTGCCAGAGTATGGTATGATATCACTAGTTGGAACAATCTATGAGGGTGGTTTTAAAGATATAAATGTATACTCATAGAAACCATCATGTGTTTATAGTGAAATAGATGAACATGTTTTTAGTGATCCAACTAAATCTTATAATGGTAAGACTGGTATCCGCTCATTGAATAAAAATCAGCAAAAACCTCCTCTCCCTCAAAAAATGGTTAATAATAGTAAAGTTAAGAAAACAGCTGGTGGTGCTAGCGATGGTGATGACTCATTTCAATATGAAGATTATTAAATTAGTATATAAATATGAGAAACAATTCTTATCATCTCATTCAAAAATATATCGCTAACTTAAGAACATATCTATTAAAAAGAAAAACTAAAATGAAAAATATTTTTATCACATTGTTTTCATATATCTATATCATACAAGTGTTTTCAGCCTCATTACCTATTGATTTGAGTGAAAATTAACTTAAAAATACAGAATTTGCAATAAAATTACCAAATAATGATACTGTGAGCATACAACTAAATTTCAAACTTTTAAAGTTTAATAATGATTTAAATAAAAACAACGAGTCAACAGCAAAAACAGAATATAAATCAAACGAAGAACAAGAAGACTCTCCACCACCTATAAATCAATCTTTTACTGTTGAACAAGCTATTGAAACATTTAGGCAAGATTTAGTAAAAAAAGAAAAAAATATTGCGGGAATAATTGAAAGTTCGACTCCATTTTATAGACATTTTCAAATTCAATACAAATATAATATAAAATTGAGAATCCGTTGTACATATGACAGCAATTACTTGAAACGTCGATTAAATATTTCATGTTTCGAATACCGTCAAGTTGAATACGAGAGAATTTTAAGTAATGGTGAAATTGAGGCGGCTTCTGAGGATGATACTACATACCGATCCGATATTACATTAATCAACATTCAAGATTATACACATGATTTGTATATGGAAATATTATAAATTAACTAATATGATGAAATACATTTACTACTACTTAATATAAACTTTGTTGTTGATGTGTTAAGAAGTTTTATTTAACATAAATAAAAAAAATTAAAATAAATATAATATAATATAATGAATAATCAGTTTTATTCGAAAATTTTACATGACTTCTTGAATGAAGAAAGGTTTTTGTGCTATGAACATGAGATTATTTTGAAGAAATTAAAAACTCAATTCGATGAATATGCATTTTATAAGAAAAGTAAATCAAAATTTGGATATCATTACACCAATTGTGTGTGGTTCAACAATGAAACAACTTGTAGACCTGATACCAGTAAATGTTCCCTTATCGATAAAAGTTGGGAACAAGCATTATGTACAATGAATTTTTATAATAATTTAAAAACATAGACTTTATAAACAGTTCTACAGTCGTCGTTGTGACTTGATTAGTATTACACAATGTCTGAGGAGAGAATATTAGTTGTAGATGTACAAGGTTTTTATCTCAACAATAAATTCATTGAAAAAGAACTGAGTATTTCAATTAACGATATACAAGTACAAACATTTATTATTAAACCACCTTTTCCATATTCATTGTTGACAACAAAAGAAAAAGATTCAATTAATTGGCTTTATAATCATCATCATGGATTAAAATGGAAAGATGGCGATTCAACCTTAACAAATATTATGGAATATTATATTGCGCATGTTAAAGATAAAAATTTTATTTATTATGTTAAAGGATTAGAAAAAATTAAGTGGATTCAAAATATTTTTAAGGATAAAATTAATTTTTATAACCTAGATGATCTAAATTGTCCAAATTTAAAAACATTATATCAAAATGATAAATCTGTATATGTTTGTTGTTATCATAGAAAATATTGTATATGTGCTCAAAAAAATGTAATACTCTTAAGAAAGTTTATTAAATCAAATATTAATAAAGAAAACATAAAATTATAAAAGACATTTTTTTTTTTTTTGATTTATTATTTAACACTTAAATCAGATAAAATAATCATCAAACATCAGTTCATTCTGAATACTTGAAATGTCAATAACAATATCTTTAATCGGAAGCACTTCAACTCTGGTTGGAGAATATTTTCCTCCAATTGAACTCCCTACAAAATATGTTTGTGGACCTATTGATTTTGTAACATACCCAATGCAGATGTTCACAACAATTTGTTTCATATAGGAAATCATATTATTACTATTCCGGTTGGTTCATATGAACTTGAGGATATTGCTTTTTTCTTAAACTCAAGCTTAAAAGATATTGATGAATCAATTTATCTAATAATTGAAGCTAACAATAACACACTTAAAACTGAAATAACCTCATCAATGGATATAGATTTTTCACAACCAAACAGTATAGGAAAGTTGCTCGGATTTAGCAAAAGAAAATTATAAATAAATTCAAGTGAATATTATAACACTGATCATAATCTCCAAAATGATAAATCTTTGGAAGTGATGATTGTAGATATTAATCAATTGAATACTACAAGGTTATTTGAATCTGACTTACCTACACATATTACGGATGTTAATACAATACGCATTGAAAGCAACTTAACAACCGGATCATTTATTAATAATACTTCGAATCATGTTATTCATGAATTTCCTCTTGATGTTCCTCCAGGATATAAAATAAGCGAAAAACCTCGAAATGTTATTTATTTACCCGTCAACTGTCAGCAAATAAACAACATAACGATTAGAATCTTAAATCAAGACGGTGAACTTATAAATTTTAGAGGAGAAAAAATCACTCTAAGACTCCACTTCAAACCAGAATAACCCTCTATAACTCAATAACTGCAAATTACACATTCTATTTAAATTCATATAGATACTAGTAAATAATCAAAGACGTATTTTAAAAAATTTTAAAATTTTTTATTAAAAAGAAACAATTTAAAAAAAAAAGTTTGTTGCTTATGGGCAACAACATGTAACAAAGAAAAAAAAACAACAATTCATATAACAAAATAACATAAAATTTAATTTTAAGGAACTTATTTATCGCAGCATGTTATATAATTTAAAATAATTTAAGATGAGTGAAAGTTCTTGAAACAATTTTTTGTTTTCATGTAGCACAATGCTACACTGCATTTTTCGCACATTGTGTGGGTAAAGCCTGAACATTTGGGATATTTGCATCTAATTTTTTTGTCTGCCCATTGAGGCCAATGACCGACCTGATCTTGTCGAACTGCTTGTGGAGGCACAAGTTGTGCAGGCCACCTATGCTTCTTTGCTTCAATCTCATCTTGAAATAAGCGACGCGTTTTTAAGGTGGGTTTAATCCCTATTTTACATAAAGTTTCGCCAACTTCCAATCGAAAATTTGCCGATGAAATGAGGCCCTTGACCGGTAGATTTTTATGTTTACATACCCGCTTATAGAGTAACCAAGCGTTTGACATCGTTAGATCTAAATAGTGATAAAAAACTCGTACCTGCCAACGTTTGCTCCTTAATTTTATCTTGTAAGTGCCCATTATACTGTCAATAAGATCTACCCCGCCCATATGCCGGTTATACTCGCCGACAATATGTGGCCGATGGATTGTGATATATTCCGATCTTTTTCTGTCATACCTACGGACAACACCTACAGGATTCTGTCCCGCAAAGGTGGAAGCTAACGTTACTATTTTGTTGTCCTTCCATACAACCGTCGAAACATCTACACCGCCGACATTACAGCTACATACTCTTCGGAGTATCCCCGATCCTTTTTTAAAATTTCTTTTTCAGATGGGAACTTACAATCCGGAATCCTATTTCTTCTGATGGTACCTAGTCCATAAATACCTTCTTTAGCTAAATACTCCAGAAGATGTAGCGACGTGAAAAAGTTATCGAAATAGAGCTTGTAATTCTGTCGTCGAGGAATCATACGCGACAGTCTTACCACAATGTTAGAAGAAGCTCCCAAATCCGGCTCTTCAGCTCTCACTATATTTTCTTTACCGGTTTCTATCTCTGTATTATATGCGAACCCAGAAAGGCCACTCAAAACGTTTAACTTACAGCCCCACTTATGAGGTTTTTTGGGGTTATATCTCTTCAAGTTGTTTCGCGCTTTCGTGGAGCATATTTGCTCATCTACGCAAAGTCGTGGTTCGAGCGGAACTTTTGAATATGCTTCGTTTAAATAGTTAACTACGGGACGAATTTTGAAGATTCTATCAGACTCAGGATTGTTTCTTGGAAGACATTTGCTGTTGTCGTTGAAGTGTAGGTACTGCCTTATCTTTTCAAATTTATTAGCAGGCATCGTCTGTTGAATAAGCGGTGTACCAAGAACGGAGCTCCAGTGGTTGGTTACTCTGGGCAATTGGATCAATGACATTATATATACCATGCCAATAAATTGCTGGATTTCTAACTCAGATACATTAAAGTTGTTGTTGGGATCCTTCTGCGTCAAATATAGATTTGTCTCTTCAGAAATTTTTTTATGAGTTCCTTTGGAAATAAGTACCGAAAAAACTGAATAGGAGTTTCGAGATCTAAAATATCAGGACTTAAAAACTCGTTGCCACTGAATGCAAGCTGCTCTGCATTGAGGTCAAGGTTCATCTTTTTCCACTGCAACGTTCTTTTTTTCAGGCTTTTGTCGTTTTTCGGATCGATCTGTCGCATTGGATAGATGTGCGCAAGAAGGTCTTGGTTCTTCATCATGATCAGAGACGAGGTCATCATTATTCAGCATCGATAGTTCGATTTCATCTTCTAAACACTCTTCAACAAGTTTATCGAGTTCCGGAGCAAAGTCTGGGTCAACCAAGCTGTCATCATCGAAATCAAGACCATCTTCACTTTCTTCTGCTTCTAGTAAGCAGGCGATATCGACTTCATTAAGTTTTGTACGGCGAGACATTCTAAAAAAACATAAATTTTGTAAAGAAGTACACAAAAAGATCCCTTTTCATATAATGTTGCCTACAAGACACAAACATTAAATTCCACGTGCTGCAATAATAACTATAGAATTTAAAAACCACTAGAGTAGTAGCTGATCTTTTGATACTTACCTAATGGATAATCATAAAAAAACTAAACAGATAATATAAAACAATGTTTTGTTGATTTATAACTTTCAACACATGTGCACTCTTTGAAATTCACCAACACACTAATAACATTGCAGAATTTTAAAGAAGGACAGCTACCTATGTTATGCTTTTTACATTTCATGCAAAGAACAGAATGTAAACTACTGTTTACATAGCTAGATGGTATACAGCAACTGTTACTGTGGCTGTTAATTTGAAATGACCAGTATGTTGCCTGTAGTATACTATATGCTATAGAGGGATAATGATCATTTACAATAAAAACGTAATGCAAAGAGGATTTCCATTCAATCCCTCATCAACTCACATTCGAGAAAGTATAAAAAATAAAAAACCGTTAACATTATATAATACAGAATACTTAAAATCATTAGGATTTAATCTTCAACCATGAATGAAATACTAAATGTCCTCCAAAAACCTATATATGATGAGAGTATTGCAAAAACAGAATACATTCATGGTTTTATAGTAAAGACGGAAGCAAACAAAGAGGTTCCAGCTATAGATGTGAAATTTAAAAACAACTTTGTTTCATATTTGTTTGATGAAATTCGTTATGAAATTAATGGTTTTGAAGTTGATCGTACACGCAAACTTGGAATTTCATCCACCATGAAAAATTTTGTATCATTGAATAAGGCTGAAAGTGCTACACTAAAAAACGCTGGTTGGTGTCTTAACGAAACATTCGTTTTAGAAAAAAGTCATTTTAGCTGTTGTATACCTCAGAAAATGTTGATGGGGTTTGCTGAAGATTATAACAAAATACTATTAAATTCGAAACATGAGCTCATTCTTCAACGTTCTACATCCGATGAGAGATCATATTATCCTACAAATACAACTGATTATTTGAAATTAACAACATAACATATAACATGGAAAATGCCGCATATTCAACTATCGGACTTTGCAAAATTGGAAATGTTTAAGATAATCAACAGCAAAAATTCTATACCAATTGCATTTCGTAGTTGGGATTGTCATGTAAATCCTGCACTACCAACGAATACAAAGGTTTTATGGAATGTGAAGCTTTCTCCACAAAACGAAAGACCACGATTTCTTATAATTGGTTTACAAAAAGAGAAAAGTAAAGAACAAGGAAATATATTTGACCATTGTAATATCTCTAATTTAAAAGCATATCTAAACTCAGAGTCATATCCATATGACGATTTAAATAATCGTTTTGAAAATGGTCAGTATTCTGTACTATATAATATGTATGCAAAATTTCAACAAAGCTTTTACATGCGAGAACCTGAACCATTGCTGGATGTTAATGATTACAAGTCTTACGCACCACTTATTGTTGTTGATGTTTCACATCAAAATGAGACTGTTAAAATTGGACCTATTGATGTACGAATTGAATTTGATACTGAAGCAAACAAACCAATTCCAGAAAAAACATCAGCATACTGTTTAGTTATTCATGATCGCTTAATCGAATACTCACCTCTAACAAGCGAAATTAGAAAAATTATTTAATTATAATATTTCTTTTAAAATGTTTAATAAATGAAAAAAAAAATTTTATATATATATATATACATATATATATATAAATAAAACAAGATCTTTTTAATTCTTAATCGATGTATTTTATTAAAACATTTATAGTTTCTTTTTAGTTTAGCTTCGAAAACAAAAATTTTAAACATAAATGACCACAATTTATTGTATTAAAATTTTGATATCTATCATAATTATAACTAATGTTTTTCCTAAATATTTTATTAATTGTTTTGGTGGCTGCAAATTGCCAAAGCTATCAAAATATTCGATTTGATTGTTGTTTTTCCAGTATGCTACCCAATATGTGCCAGGTCCCTTTGAAGTATCCAGATTGATTATTCCACATTCTTTTTTAAATGGTTTGCTTGGAAGAGTGTTACACATAAACACACCTCTAAAATTTGGAATATGTTTTGCATATTTTCTCAAGTCTAGATAAGAAAGAGCTCTTTTAGGTAGCTTCATTAAAAATTTTGTTGATAAGGTTTTAAATATAATCCAAATCCTGTTTTATATGGTTTTAAGAACATGCCTTTTCCCATCGCAATGGCTTCCATTGTACTATTATGTCGTTTTGCTTCAGTCAATTGTTCCTTTCCATTTTTGACTGCATTGATTGCTTTTGTAATGCCAGATACACCACCAGCTAAACCACCAAGTGCGCCCAGTGCAGCGAATATAGGTGCAAGTGGAAGAAAACCTCCAGATTTAGGTAGAGGTATTATTCGAGGTATTTTTATTAATGATTTTTTCCCCTTGAAAATATTGTTTACTACTTTTCGTGAAATCTTTATAGCATCTTTCAAGTTTTCAGTTTTTTTTATATTCTTTCTTGCACTTTTTAATGCATGTCTAAATAGTTGATGTTTATTTACTGAAGACAATCTTTTAGTTTTACTAATAACGTTACCCATTCCGAATTTTGTTTTTGTTTTCATTGCAGTAGTAATAAACCAAGCGTTTGATTTTTCACCGAAACTACTATCGCTAGCATTAACCCTTTGCCAAGCCTTTTCAGTTAAGATTCTATCAGTAATATGTCTTTTCTCTAAATCTTTATTGTTTGAGTATGCTATATCGTGCTCTCTGCAAGCAGTATCCAATGGATTGATTCCTTGATCACCTCTTTCTAAACGTTTCTTTAATTTTGTTCCAGGCCCACAAAATTGATAACCAGGTAAATGAAGTTCAATAGGAAGTTTATTAATTATTTTATTCAGAAAACCTTTACCGATGAAGTATGGATGACGACTGAATATCTTTTTATAAATGATTGTCATATCTATTGATACTTTATCGATTAAAGATTAAAATCAAATTGATTGAAAACAAATAAAAGAGACTGGTTTATATATTATGTTATCATTAGATTTCAGAATGCGTTTTTTTAAACAACATAAAAGGATTAATGTAAAGAATATCGAATCAAAGTTCGATTCATCAAATAAAATTCGTCATAGTTCATTACTACCGAATTCTATTCGAGCTCTTATTGTGGGTCCATCAAATTGTGGAAAAACAAATGTGATGATCAGTCTTATTGAAAGTCCTCATGGATTGAAATTTAAAAATATTTACTTATATTCAAAGTCAACACAACAACCGAAATATAAGTACTTAGAAAATCTAATTAAACCTATCAAGGAGATAAATTTTTCATAATTTTCCAATAATGATGATGTTCTATCCCCAGACGAAGTTAAACCAAATTCAGTATTTATATTCGACGATATAGCTTGTGAGAAACAAAATCATGTACGTTCTTACTTCTGTATGGGTCGTCATAAAGATATTGATAGTTTTTATTTATGTCAAACTTATACACGTATACCAAAACACTTGATTCGCGATAATGCAAATATGATTATAATTTTTAAACAGGATGTAATGAATATTAAGCATATTTACAATGATCATGTTGGTTCTGATATGACTTTAAAAACATTTCATAAGTTATGTGCCGAGTGTTGGAAAGAAAAATATGGTTTTCTAGTTATTAACAAAGATGATCCTATGAATAATGGTCGATATAGAAAAGGTTTCGATATATTTATAAATCTATAAAAGAAATATTACAGATATTTTAAAATCAGTACAAGATTAATTATTAAACTAATAGCTCCTCAACTATTAAACCGCTAACTGCTAAGCTGATCTGTTTTGAATCTGTTTCTAATTCAATCTATAAATATGAATACAAATCTAGTTAATAATCTTATTAAAACTCGAAATATTTTAAAAAAGAAATATAAGAATATTTTGCTTGGAGAAATTGCAAATGATGAATTGTTGGAAAAGACATTTAAACCAATATCAAAACCATTAAAAGAATTAGTTCAATCAACTAATAATAACATTATAAAACATGAAAAATATCCGGATAACTCTTTTAAACATGATCTTGAGAATAATAAAGTTGCCTTCAGTACACCATATAAAAAGAGTAAGCTTGATTATAACACGTTTTCTCCAAACTTTAATAACAAGAAAATCGAGAAAAGTTCAAACACGTTTCAATCATTTGATGATGAAAATGATCATGATGAACATGATGATGATGATGATGATAATAATGATAATGTTGATAATGAGGATGATAGCAATGATGATGATAACACCATTGCAATACATCCCAATCAAAGTATTCAATATAATTTATCAAAAGTTAACTTAAATATATATGATAGAACCTATGGTCCTCATAAGGATAAAAATCAAATATGGAGACTGGGTAATGAACCCATCGCTTTCAATTCAACCAATATTACTGTAGGTAGTTTAAAATGGCCCTTCACATCAGGCTTATATGAATTGTTAGTTTATAAGAACCCAATCAGTTATAATAAAACAGATTTAAATAATTATAAACAAATTTTGGAGATGACTAATGTTCATAAACGAAATAACAGTATTAATGGACAAATTAAAGGAAATCGTTCAATTAAATATACAACTATTATTAAAAACCTATTTAAACAACAGAAAATTCATAAGGGAAAAGGTTTAATGAAATTGAATAGAAAAAAGCATAATTGTGTTTATTGGGATGATCCTAATGAATTGGTTGATAGATTGCATCTTTTGATTTCATCAACAACAGCTGGTCACTCAAATCATAATAATGAAATTGTATCAATTATTGAGGAATTGAGAGAAGCAAAAATTATTATATAAATAGTCTTAAAAATGTTTAACAATTCATATTCATAAAATGCCTATCGATAAGTTTGGACATTATATTGAAAAATCTGTAAGATACCAAAATCAACATTTCAAGATTCATTTGGATAGTGATCGTAATTTCAACTTTAACTTGCGGAGAATAAAAAATATTACTAGTCCTGTATTGAAAAACGATGCTGTAAACAAAATTTACATGAAAAGTTATTTAAGTGAAATAAAGAAACAACTGGATACAATGTATATGGAGAGAATTAAGGAAATGGAGGATCGTTTTAACGAAATAATACGACAACAAAACGTGTTGACTACAGAAAAATTTGATAATGTAGAAACACGTTTAAGTAAATTAATACATGATCAAAGTATAATACTAAATAATCTCAATCAATCACTAAAAGAAATGAGATCATTATTTAATTACAAAATTGATTCAGTTGAAGAACGTCTAAATGAAAAACGAAGCTCATTACAAACCGCTTAAACATAGATATATAAATCGTTTTTGATTTAAATTCAATATCAGCAGCATTTAAATTGATGTAATCTAGGATAGATGTTAGAAATGGAGCGACAAGAAGTGGTTCAGGAGCTTCATAAGCAAGCACGTAGGAATTTCGTTCGACGTCGAGTGGTGATCAAGGGAATTGATGATCTTTGGCAAGCAGATCTTGTTGAAATGGGTGTTTACTCAAAATATAACAAAGGCTATAGATTTATTTTAACAGTTATAGATACATTTTCAAAGTTTGCTTGGGCTGTACCCGTAAAATCTAAAAGTAGTGAAGATATAACCAATGCTATGCAATCTATTTTTTCGCTAAAGAGAATTCCAAAAAACTTGCAAACAGATAATGGTAAAGAGTTCTATAATAAAATATTTCAAAACTTGATGATAAAACATAATATCAACCACTATTCTACATATAGTATCATGAAAGCGTCTATTGTAGAACGATTTAATAGAACACTAAAAGGAATGATGTGGAAAAATTTTAGTCTGCAAGGAAATTATCAATGGATACATATATGCAAGGATTTAATTAATCAATATAATAATAAAAAGCATAGAACAATTGGAATGACGCCAAAGTCTGTTAACACAGAAAATGAAAGTTCTATACTAAAACAAGTCTATAATCATCTCAAAATATATAAATTTGGTAAACTAAAAGTTGGAGATCACGTTCGAATTAGCAAATATAAACATATTTTTTCAAAAGGATATACTCCAAACTGGACAACTGAAATTTTTAAAATTCGTACCTTACAGAACACAAACCCCATTACTTATTTATTGGAAGACTATCAAAGGAATCCGATTGTTGGTGGATTCTATGAACATGAACTATTAAAGACACATTTTCCAAATACATACTTGATTGAAAATGTTATTAAAACTAAGGGACACCAGGCGTACGTAAAATGGTTGGGATTTTCCAATCAACATAATTCTTGGATCAATAAAGATGAACTTCAATAATATTATATATATATACTTCAATATGAGATTTATTTTTTTACTATTTTTTATTATATTATAAAATTTTCAAACAAATTAATAAATAAAATATATATACATAAATAGTATTGTTTTGATTTTTGTTTCTAATCAACTTTGTTGTGTATGGTTAGGGTCAAGCTTTTGTATTCAAACAATTTAATTAAATCAACTGTTTCAAACACATTCATACATATCAATGAAAAAACCACACAGAAACCGAATCTGATTACACAGAATTTTAAAAACTTGTAGGTACATACCAAACACATTCATACATATCAATGAAAAAACCACAACAGAACTTTTAACAACAGAACAACAATACAATAGGGTGGCACTTATATCATCGTTGTTAGTTTTCTCATACAAAATTAGTATACAAATCCTAACCAACCTCAGCCAAACCCCCGCCCAAACCCCGCACAAACCCCGACCAAACTCAGCCAAGCCAAGCCAAGCCAAGCCAAGCCAAGTCGTGCCAGCCCAGTTGCCGAATCTCATTACTCACACACAATTTCAAAAACTTCCAGGTATATAAGTGCCACCCTATTCTAACCACACATTCAACTGACCAGCGTTGCCAAGTGTGCATTACGCTGTTTTTGCATCGTTCATGCCATACAAAATTAGTATAAATTTTTTACTCCCTGCTCTTGTTTCCAGAACTCTCATCAACACCCTACTAAAATGAACTATAACATAGTGTAATATTCAGCAGCACATCATATTATCACTTTTTATAAAGTTGTATGTACATTTTCCCATCGAAAGCGCTAGCACGCAAAATTTTACAATATGAAAATGGGATTATTATAGAAGATCTTCACTCTATTTATTTCTTTAGCTATCAGATCTTTTGAAAATATAGATAAACTACGGAAACTGGACTTTGATATCCACTCTTTAAGAATGTACATACATGTGTATGAATAAGTATCAAACAAACTTAGTGAATGAATATACGCTTCAACAGAATCATGCTGAAGCATGCATAAATTTTAAAATGTACAGTAAACAGATCTTACTTTATATCTGTATCTGTATGAGTATTAAATAAATTTATAGAAAAAAAAAATGAAAGCATGCCGAAGCATGTATAATTTCAAAAAAAAAGTCCGCACGTCATACAATTTTGTAAGCAAAGAAATTTTATGATTTTGTGGTCAATGAAATACATACATATGTATCTACTTTGTAAAAATTCAAAAGAGCGAACTGGTAAATTCTAATAGTAAAGATTTTTAATTGTAACACTCTACATCTCGGACTCTTACGTCACTATCGATAGAAGCATGCTAAGGCATGCATACAAAATGTATAAAGCTGTTAGAAGGTGATGAGACAGCAATTGTATCTGGATCAACCCAACTCATGAATGTATTGTATACGGAGATGATTGATGGTGATGATGACGTTTTTTAAGTGAATAATCATTACATATGAATGCGACAGTGATTGACCCCTCAAACCTCATGTAGAAATACTTGAGGGGAAAAATTCTCTCAAAACATAGATATTTCACTGTTTCTAACACTTTATGAAAACACCAACGGTGAATTGCTCGTAGAGGTAACTGAGTTATTTGAGATCGATTTGATACAATAGTTGTTTATTAAACATGCATTTCTTTGTATGTAAACTAATTTCTACATACCTAATGTATATACCCAGCAAAAAATTAGACAAAAATTCTCTATTCCAAGTACTAAAATCTGAAAAAAGGAGTGGCACATTAGAAGGAAAATAAAAAATAAATAAAAATAGAGACTGGCTGACCAACTAATACGTATACTCTGTCCGATGGGCACACAAAACACACTTAAACATTTCAGAAATATATATACAATACGCTGAACTTTAATAAAATGAAAAAATCATATAGAACATTAAATAAAAGCCATAGGTGCTCACCCTTCATAAAATAAACATTTGTATATGTACCTTATTAATGTAAACATATTATCAGTATAAAGCAACAGAAATTTCGTCATACAAAGTCATCTTGTATCCTAGAGGAGCCATCGATAGGGTATACCTAAATTATATGAAAACGAGTTCGTTTTCTGTTGATCGCTATTCAAGAAGAAAATATGTTTGTTAATTATGATTTAACTTATTTAAAAGTACATTTAAATTCAGTCTCATATTCGTACTTCTTAACATAAAAATTAAAAGTACATAAATGTTATCCAATTCTATATTATATGTATCTAAAATTCCAAGAAAGCTGTTATATGAAAGAATCTCCAGCGCTTCTAACTACATCAGAGTTTAAGAAAAAAGCTCCTTTTATTTAATTGAATAAAATTTTAATTTGAAACAGTAAGCAAACACATCAGCTTACTGCATTCGTATTCATGATCACATAATAGAATATATAACCACTAAAGGACAAATTCTAAAAGTCTTATAAATTGAGTAATATGGAAAATAATATAATTTTTTATAAATGCGTAAGGTTTTAAAAGTAATTCAAATAATTTCATCGCAAAAAAACAAAAAAAAAGCAGCGATTGTTTTCAACAATTATGAAAATAATAATTACAATATCAAACTCCCTTTTGATTTTAAATGTTTATCAATAAAAAATAAAAAAGAAGTAAGTTAACTAACAACAAAAAACTATCAGTACCTAAGCTGGAGTGCCGTATCAGTTTCATTTAAAAATGTTTATACATTTTTAAAAAGCAAAGCAAGCTTTCCAAAATAAATGTAGAAGGCTATAGTTAGAAAAAATTTTATACCCCAAAAATGTAAAACGTTGACTAACTAACGTTGTATCAACTTAAAAAAATATATAAATTAAGTATAAGAACTATTTCTATTATAGTTACTATTACTATAGAGTATGTACATATCTTCAGGAATTCAGTTTTATTAAAACAGAAAATCCTCACAAACTTTTAAGTAAACGCAGATAAAAAATAAAATGTTTTTAATTTCACCAACAACAGACATCACATGACAAAAAATAAAATAAAAAATGTATTCAAAGATTGAGTTGAACACTTATTTGTATGTACATATATATGTACATACATACATACATACATACATAAAATCAATTTGTAGATATGTATGTATACATATCAAATTTCTTATCAATGCTTAAATATTTATTAGATCTACATCATGAAAATATATGAAGCGTCGTTTAGTTAAAGCACAATGCAAATATAAACAATCCATACACTCAGGGAAAATCTGCAGCTTAAAAATAAGAATTCATCACATTAATTCAATAATTTTTAATATAATACAAAATGTATATTGAGATATCTACAAACTAATGAGTTTAATAAATGAATACTGTAAATTAATATTTTTTGTCCATATTGAAATAAGAAATTTCAATATGACTAAACCTTCGCTAATGGTTCTTATTAATTCAGCATGGTTCTTACTGATTTCAAGTTGGTTTTTCTCTGTTTGTAGATAACTCTTTCAGTCAAAGAAGACGAATGTAGTTAAATAAACAAAATCTGTAATATAAACAAATTTCACACAGACCGACTTCAACGCGAGACAAATTTAAGCATGAGAAAATATAAAGCAATCGTAAGTACGAAAGCATACTAGGATTAGGGAAGTCCAGATATATGATAGTATTTTATAGTACCAAATGTCGATGTTGAAAACAATTTATTTCTACCTACATATAAATACCAGCTCAAATACACGCACATAGCAGAATTCATATAAGAAATATCCAAGAAAATTTCAACAACACCCCACCTTTTGCAAATCATGACGAGCCTTAAATTCTCCCTCAGATATACATACACAAATTCCCATGATCATACATACATATACAATATATAAGATTAATCTCAACAACACAACACTCTCACCTACCTGAAATTACAGATAGTCTTAAACTTCTACAGACGTCTATACACATAGATTCTCACGGCTACATATTACAAGAACACCTCGCCCCTAATAAATCACAATCATCTTAAATTCTTACAAAAATACATACATACATACATACGCATAACCAATTTACCTCAACAACATCCTCACCCACCTCAAATCACGATCAACCTTAAACTACTATAGAGAGACACATTCACAAATCCCCATGGCTACATATTACGTCAACAACCCTGCCCACCCAAATCATGGTCAGCCTTAAACTTCTACAGACATACAAACACACAGATTCCCCCGGTTGCATATTACTAGAACACCTCACCCCTCATAAATCACAATCAGCCTTAAGCTCCTACAGAAATACACACATTGAAATTCCTACAAACATACACACACGCACACACACACACATTCACACACAACTACACACGCAATCGATCTACCTCAACTACACCCCGCCCCCTGCCAATCAAACCTTCACTTAAATTCTCACAGACAGACAGACACATCCACAAATTCCTATGGTTACATATTACGGCAACAACGCCGCCCACTCAAATCACGGTCAACCTTAAATTCCCACAGTCTAGCAACACCTACATTAGCACTAGAAAAAATAACTTTCACGTTTTCCCGTCGTCATTAGGAAAAATCATTTTCCCCTCGGCATTTGAAAAAAATAATAATCATGTTTTGCCGTCGGCATTTGAAAAAAATAATAATCATGCATTTCCGTAGGCATTAGGAAAAATTATCATGCATGCCGTAGGCATTAGGAAAAAAATAATAATCATGTTTTGCCGTCGGCATTAGGAAAAATTATCATGCATTGCCGTAGGCATTAAGAAAAAAAAATAATAATCATGTTTTGCCGTCGACATTTGAAAAAAATAATAATCATGTTTTGCCGTCGGCATTTGAAAAAAATATTTGAAAAAAATAATAATCATGTTTTGCCGTCGGCATTTGAAAAAAATAATAATCATGTTTTGCCGTAGGCATTAGGATAAAGACGGACTTATCGAACCACCCTCGAAAAATATTTAACGGACTTATCGAACCAACCTCGTAGGTATCAAATTTCAAGAATTTTAAAATTTTCAAATTTTAATTACCCAAATTTAACAATTTCAGCAACAATTTCCCTACTACTAATGAACTCAGATTTAAAATGTTTCAATAATATGAATCACCCGTTTCCCGCATTTACCCTTTCTAGTACATTTTTTAGGCCTTTCGAAAAAACATTAATATTCTTACCTCAGCTTCTACTGAGCGGTTTGAAGCAAAAGCAAAGTATTTTTAAATGTATGTATATTTGTACATTATAATTAACATAAAAGTACCGTGTACAAAAAATTTACCAAAATTTAGTTTTTACCCCCTTTTAATCACTAACAGTACACATATTTAAAAAGTACTAAACTCGTGTTGTCTTATTTTTTATAGGCATTCGTATGCTTTTAGAATTTTTAGTCTATCCAACGTAGTTTCTGAGATATAGTGATATCGATTTTACCCTTTTTTTGCCCTTTTTACCCCTTTTCGCGTTCGAATTTCCAAAAATTCCATCTTAGTGGTTCTATACATCGCAACAGCAACCTACGCAGCTCTGTAGCTATAGTGGTTTGGGCTTGGCGATTATATGTCAAAAAGAACTCAATTTGCCGCCTATTTATACGAATAATTCTTTTGCATTCGTTCTTAAGAATTATAAAATAAAATTCGGAAAAGAATTCTATTTTGAATTCTTATTTTTTTTTCGTTCTTCTCACAAACGAATTAAATCAACTTTTGTTTATTTTTTTTCGTTTGCGAGGAGAACGAAAAAACAAAGAATTTAAAATAGAATTCTTTTCCGAATTTTATTTTTAAAATTCCGAATACAAATTTTAAAACGAACGAATTTTTTCCTACCCTGGTAGACTGTATAAAACCACCTACAAATGTAGCATTTATAGTGACAGAAATGTAAAGAAAACTGCATGGGCTGAAATTTCGGTGGAATCAGGGGCTTCATGCGCACGAAATTTTTAAGCCAACTTGAATACTGCTTCGTAAGCTGGAACGCAGAGTACAATAGAATCCTTCGGTGGTATGTACATTAAGCCCTTGTCTTTTTCATCACTTTCTTTGCCGTTTTTTTAGATTGTTTTAATTTTTTTCTTATTATTGCAAAATATACGGTGGTTCTATAATTAATATATAATATTAATTAACAAACAATACGAAAAACCTAGTCTCACAATTGTTAAAACAAATGACACTAAGGGCCATCATTACAACTTACAAATAGTTAATTTTAGGATGTTATCTGACAGGTAAATATATTTTGATTATTACAAGTAAACATTAATGGAAAAGTGACTTATAAGCTAATAGCAGGTTTATCGTCATGGTAACTTTAACTTTATTTTAACTGTCAAAGTAGGCGGTATCTACACCAGTGTTGCCACAATACATCATTTGTATTATTTATTTGATCGGACAGTTGTAATAATGAAAAAAATTAATGGTCACTTTATCGTTCACGTTAGCTAATGTTAAGGTTAACTATCAGGAACTTTATCTTTGGGTTCTAATAATGGCCCTAAATGTCATTGTAACAAAATCAGTTCTTGAGTAAACAATACTGCCATTAATTAGGGATGGGACACTTTCCTGTCAGAATGACGCTACAAAATTCTGTGTTATCGGAAAACTTGATGGGAACGGCATTGCACACATTTAAAAATGACATCACAAAATGACAACATAATAAATGAAAGATGTAAACTCAGCCTTATAGTACGTTTCCGTTATGAGCAAATCAAGTTGATTTTAGAAAATCATGTCGAAGTGTTTTTCTATTATGTGTTGTTAGTGTTTTTGTGTTCGAATTTTCCAAGTCATTTGACGTTTAAGTTGTTTAGTTATTAATTGCGTTCGCGTGCTCAAAATTTTTTTTACAAATTTTTACTGAACTTTACTGCATTTTACCCAAAAAAAAGTAAATGAGAACACAAATTGAGAGAGTAAAGTGACACTTCTTGGCTGAGTGTTTTGCAAATTTTTACTGCAGAAATTTGTCGTAGTAAAGCTTAGGAAGATAAAAATATACGATTCAAAATGTAAACAAATGAAAAGTAAAATTTAAGAAAAAGTTAAATAAAAATTGTGAAAGTAATTAAAAAATAATTAATTTATAAAGCATAATAATAATAGCTGTTAATATTCATATTTTGTAATTTATTTTATTAAGCCTTTTGTTTTGCAAATTATTCTAATTAGTCAGAGTTGTAAAACTGTAAAGTATCTGATTACTTAGTATTGCATTTGCTTTTAAGGTAACCAGTAACATTAACAAATAACGTAATTTTATTTTTATTAATTTCACCAACAACAAAACAAGGAAATCAAAAAGAAATTAATTACAAATATTACATGAAACAAAATACAAAATTTATTCTTAGATTGTTCGTGTCAAAAGTTTATATATATTTCAACACTATGTGGAGTTGGAGCTACGGACCTGAAATTTGGACAGAGAATCCTGGCCGCTACAACAACAAATACATGAGAATTTAAAATTAAAGGGTGTTCCATAACGAGAAACGAAAAATGTTAAAATCCCATGTAATATATATACAATTGTATGTATGTACATATGCATATTGACACTTGAAAGTTTAAAATTAGTGTCTTCTTATACAGACTACAACAATTAACACTAAAATTTGAATAAATTTAAATAAAAGGGTGGTCCATCAGTTAATGCAATTTTGACTTTGTAATTTTGACTCTTGAAATTTTCAAAAACGGTAAAACTAAACGGTAAATCCGAAAATTATAAAATCGCCAAACCAAAAAAAAAAAATCGCCAAAAACCAAAACAAAAATCGCTTAAACGAAAAAAGCATCAAATTAAAAAAAAAAAATTATCACTAAAATAAATCCGCAAGATCGAAAAAATCGACAAAATGAAAAAATCGCCAAAATAAAAAATCGCGAAAACGCGAAAAAGGCGCCAAAACTAAAAAAATCACCAAAATGAAAAAAATCGCCGAAATGAAAAAAATTCGCCGAATTGAAAAAACGCAAAAACGCCAAAACGTAAAAAGGCGCAAAAAGTAAAAAAAAATTGCCTAAATGAAAAAAAATCGCCAAAATTAAAAAAACCACCAAATTGAAAAAAAAAATCGCCATATTAAAAAAACGCTAAAACCGAAAAAAAATCGCCAAAACGCGAAAAAGGCGCCAAAACTAAAAAAAATCGCCAAAATTAAAAAAAATAATCGCCAAAATGAAAAAAATCGCCAAATTGAAAAAAGCCAAGAACCGAAAAAAATCGCCAAAATGCAAAAAAGCGCTAAAAATAAAAAACGCCCATATGAAAAAAAGTCGGCAAAATGAAAAAAATCGCCAAAATTAAAAAAATCGCCAAATGGAAAAAAACGCCAAGAACCAAAAAAATCGTCAAAACGCGAAAAAGCGCCAAAACTTAAAAAAACGCAAAAATGAAAAATCAGCCATTTTTATTCGTACTTAACGTTACATTTACACATGAAAGTACTTTCTTGAAATTTCTGTATACGCATTATGATAAAAAAATTTAATGAAATAAATGACTTTCATGAAAATTTCTTGTTTGTGAAAGCTCATTTTAAAAATGTCGTTGAAACGTAAAGTTGCTAGAAAATTGTTTTATTTACAACTTAATTAGAGTTACCCAGATTCACTTACAAAAATTTATAGGGCAATAAGTTGTGAATATGTATTATTGTAAATAATTTAATAATATTATTGTTTTAAAAGGTCTTGATTTATGTCCTTCTCGAATATTTTAAGACATGATATTATAATTATTTAAACATTAACACAAAATAAGCATAATTTATAAAAACTATTTGCCAATATCCTGTATATCTGTACAAATCTTTAAAGGGGGAAACACTGTCAACCTTTTTTCACTTTAATGCCATTTTTCGGATTTGTAATGGATGACCCAAAGTTGCATTTGTAATACTCGTAATGGCAGAAGCACTGACAAATTCGACTTAATTTAATTAAATTAAATCATTGCGGTACATGATAGACATATATCAACACAGAGTACAAAATTGGTACAACAATAGAAATAGAAAAAAGTTTGGCGACCACTGTTGTACCAATTTTGTAATCTTTGTTGATAAATGCCTATTAAATTGTGCTATCATCATCCTCGAAGTCTAAATACACAGAAAGCGTATAAAAAGAACGCGAAATACATCATACATGTAGTTTTTTAACAAAAAGTCTTCTAATAAAATGTTTAATAACTCGTTCAATTTCAACGGAATTTTTTAAAACAAACTTGCGAATTAATCTTTATCATTTATGTTTTGTAAATGAAGTTATGGTTCCAGTACGAAAATACTCCATAAGAACGAGTCCAAAGTAGAAAAGTGTCGAAAAAACCGAAAAAATTATATTTGGTGTAAAAATTCAGACATATATCTAAAATTTACTGAAACAATATATATATATATATATATATACATATAATTCGAAAGTTCTTAGTTTTTTCTTTCTAAATCCGTTTATAAATTCAAAATCGATTGATATTTAACTTAGTTAGAGGTTGATAAGTGCCTACGGGTACGAGAAACCGGTTATGAACCCGTAACTCAAGATTTTGGAGGTGTTTGGAAAATTTCAATCACAGAATATTGTTATACCCGACATACCTACCAGAAAAATAGTAACACGTCCCAGGGATTTCGATTTCATTAAAATTTGTCACACAGTGTTCTTCTCTACTTTTTTATAAACGTAAAAATATTGCCAAGTTGCAGATTATCTAGAAATTATCTGACACCCTTACGACTACAAATTTGTACAATACATAGCATATTTCAGTGAAATGTGTTGTACCAAACAAGAACTTGGTAAAAATTTATATCTCACTGCTTTTGATGGCCGAAATTTTTGGTAGGAACTTGGCCTTTTTCACATTTATGTTTTTGTGTGGATCTGATAACTTTTTGAAAAATTTTCTATAAAAACACTCTTTAAACTTAAAATTTTTAATGTGTTTTATTTCTATTAATGATCAATGTGCCAATTTAAAATGGCATAGTTACATAAAATAATGGGATAGAGCGTAATGGTTGTTGGATTGTTCATTTTAAAAATGCACTATTGTGTCATTACAACGGATCGCCAGTTTGTATGCAATTTGGTAAGAGTCGTCTGAAAAAAACATGTAAAATACAGCGTAAATTTTACTGGGCATGACCCAGCCTATTTTCTCAATATATTTACATATTAAAGTCAGCTTAGCCGAAGTACATAAATCAAAAGGATATGTCTAATGTGCATGCAAAGTTTCAATAGGGCAGCTGGTGCTTTAATTTTTGGATTTTCCGATTGAGTAAATCAATTAGGACTATTTGTCTACAAAATGTCAGCGCTCTACGGTATAATATTACGTTAAAATTTTATATACAAGTCGCTTTTAAAGCCAATATGGTGTTACGGAATTCAGCTATGGGGCACTGCTTCAGCTTCAAATGTTGAGAAAATCCAACGAAGGCAAAACAAAATTTTACGCTTGATAACGTCGGCGCCATGGTACATCAAAAATTCAAATATACATCGTGACTTAAATATGCCACTAGTGACTGAAGAAATTGCAAAATACGCAGGCAAATACCTGACAAAACTCGAGTCACATCCTAATCCGCTTGCTCGTAATATATTGAACTTTACTGGACACATCCGCTTAAAAAAGAGAGATACAAGGGCTCTAATAAACAACACTCCAGATGCAGCTGCTTGAAAATATTTTTTTTGTGCTTATCACTACTTATGTATTATTATTAACTAGGGGAAGGATTTTCATGTAAATACATATTTTCTGTCGTTGGTCTTAGATCAACGTAAATAAAATATCTTTGCTAATCAACAAATTTGTGACAAAATGGCATCGATTTGTTAGTGCATATTTTTGCATATTTTATAACAAATACATATTTTTGCATATTTTTTTATAAATGTATATTTTTAATACATTTTTTAGGTTTTTCCTGTTATAAATCTAATTTTGTTTTTTTTTTACACTGAAAGAATTTTTTTCATTTTTTAATTAAAGCGACGAAATGATTTCATTAAAGCCTCGAAATAGTTTCATTAAAACAACGAAATAATTTCATTGAAATAACGAAGTAATTTCATTAAACAATGTAATAACTTAATTGAAACAATAAAATAATTTCAGTTAAGCAATGAAATTATTTCATTAAAACAAAGAAATTATTTAATGTATCAATGATATAAGGATAAGTTTTCATTAGTTTATAGAAAAAGTTTCATAAGATGAATGAAACTTTTTAAGATTCAAGTCAAACGATTTCATTTATTTAATGATCTAAAAAGATTTTATTAGTTAGATGATTTAAAAACTAAATACTTTTTTTATATTTTTAATTAAGGTATCAAACTTTCATGAACACAATGAAATTTTCCTTGGGGCAACGAATACATTTCATAGCTGTAATGAAATTTTAAATTGCTCTATATTTTATTTATTTTTTAGTTTTAAAGAATTTAATCTATAACTTAATTGCTTTAAGATATGTGCTTATATATGTTAATTTTAAGCAACAACTGTAAATGTTTCTTAAATATAAAGGGTTTCTTAATAATTAGAAAATATTTTTGTCATAAATCCAATGAAATATTGTTACGAAACTAGAATACCAACGAAGCAATTACAATGAAATTCTTTCACAATACTCGTGAAATTTTCATTAGATTTGTGAAATCATCATTAGATTTGTGAAAAAATCTAATGAAATTGTTTCGTTGGATTTATGAAGCTAAATTCTTTGGATGTAGTTGTAAAGTACTTAAAAGCTGCTGTTTTTACGAGTGTATAAGAATAAAAAAAGAGGAAAACGAGAAAAATTTACGTTCGTATTTTTTGTGATTTTATTCGATATACCTTGGGTTAAGTCAAGAATACCAATACCATTGAAAATTAAAAAAAAAAATAGCATGGGATAATAGCCCTTTTAAACCCAAAAATGTTTGTGTAATTTTTTTCAGCTGTCTCTACTGGTTCCGCATTAATTTCATGTGGATATAAAGTGCTCTTGAAAGCACCTTTGCGTGTTTCAGCCTTTAACGAAAAATATGAAATGATATGATACGGATACATCCTATAGTAACTAGATGGGGAACGTGGCAGAAGGCTGTCGGATACTAAATTTCTATTAATAGAATTAAAGAAATTTTAAAGTCAAAAAAATTCCCCCATATGCAAAAAATAACGTATGCTTGAAGTGTACGTTAAATTAAAATTTCCACACAAAAACTGGTTTTAACGTACACTTGAAGCACACGTTATTTTTTTGAAATTTCGTTAATTTTATTAATAGAAATATAGTATCTGACAGTCTTCAACTTAAAGGCTGTGATACACTATCATACACAGTCGTTTGATCTATCAAAAAAATCGTTTGTGCTCAAAACGTATGATAGTGTGGATTAAAATTTGACATGTGTGACAGATTTTTTGAGAAGTCTGTCCGATTTCCAAAAGTTTATGAAAATTTTCATAAAATGATAATTTCTATTAGATCAGAGATGCATTTTGTAAGGCAGTTGATGAGAAAACAGCAAATTCTGCTTCATTTATTTAAAGATAGAGAGATAAATTTTGAAAATTACATTTTGCATTATTATTTCTTTAGAAATGCAAAATAATTAAACATAAAAATTATTTTGAATGTTTTTGCATCTTTTTTTTGTGGAATAGTGTGGCACCTATAAGAGATTTTGTTGCGATTTTTTGGAGTGTGACAGAATTCAATCCGATTTTCTAGTGAATGAATCGTACGACTGCGTATGTTGGTAAATCACGGCCTTAATTGATATTTGGGTACACATAGGTTTGCTTTTTTGTCCACACTATAGGCCAATTAGAGGCTATCGTTACTTTAAAACATCAATTACAAATAGTTATACAAAAAAATTATGATCTTAAAATATATGCAACAAATTGGATCAATAGTTTATACTTCTAAGAACAAAAATTTAGAAACTGAAAAAATTTTCAAAGATTTATCTTTGACAATTAAAAAAAAACATTTATTCATTCATGCATATAAATAAAAGTTCGATTGAACTTTATTTTGTAGTCCATATGATTCGAGCTTTTTATGTTTTTTTAAGTTTTTAATGAAAAAATGTTTGTGATTGCAATGTGATTTTTTTAAGTTTTTAATATTATTAAATGTTGAAAAAAGTTGATAAATGCATATTTTATTAGTTTTAAGTACATATTTTTATATTTTTACTGCATATTTTATGTAAATAAACCGTGATTTTAAATGCATGAAAATCATTTCCCTATTAATAACTATCACTAAGTTTATGTCCGACATTGGTTGGGCCTAATAATTATACTTTAGATTAAGATTTAAATACTTATTGCTTATTTGAAAATACAATAAATAAAAAAACATGTCTTAAAAAAAATTTTATGGGCCTGGCTCCGCCGACTTTTATATCTGTTAGTGCTTACGGCTCATGTAAAGTTTTGTAGGAAATAGCTAATGAGAAATTCATGAGTAATAGACTAAAAACTGCTAAGACGAAGTACGTGAAAGAAAAGGCTATGGTTTATGGGTGAAGTCACGGCCACTTTTTAAAACTAGAAATGTTTATTTTGGATAAGTGCAATATGTATGAAAAGTTTCAATAAAATTGAACTTAATTTTGAGTTTAAAGTGCTTGTTCACACTCCCTGATTAAAACTTCTGGTGTCTTAGATTTTTCTTAGTGATCTCTGATCTAGATTTATTTGTGTATCAAATTCCAGCTCTCTAGTACGAATTGGAGTTTTAACGGATAAAACTTCTTGGTTTTAAGATTTTCCCATTGGCTTACTCATATACACTTACTTGTGCATAAAATTTCAGCTCTCTAGCGCAACTTATACCTTTAAATTTTATGAGCATTACCCCTCCCACTATTTTAAACTCACAATTTTGTTGTGAGCAGCGCTTACATATAATTCATGCTAATTTACTTTTATAATATATTTTTGATTAAAGTACATCATACACAAGGCTAAAATCTTATGAGAGTGACCACGCCCACTTTTTTAGGTGATAGTTTAAAGTAGTGTATACATGCAACGTACATCCATATATGCAAGGTTTCACTAAAATGGCTAAGTTAAAAGCTGTTTGTAAAAAACCTCATTTATATAACTTACCAAGGCTTTATAAAGGTGTTTTAAGATAAATTTTAATACAAAATTTTTCTTAAAAAGCCTTAATAAGTTTTATAAATAAGACTATAAGTTTTAAGTTTCAAACGATATTAGAGTGGCCCCGCCCATTCTGGTAAAATATTTAGGGTTTTCAGATTATTCTAGTTGGTTTCTCACCTAGATCTACTTGTGTATCAAATTTCAGGTCATAAGAGCAACTTTAAATTTTTATGGGCGCAGCCCGCCCCTCATGGCTATAATTTCCGGGTTTACATATTTTTTTTTTGTGTATTGTTCACCTAGACCTAGTTCTGTATCGAATTTCAGCTCACTAGCAGAAATTTAAATTAAAATTTAATATAAAATTTTCGGGTTTTCAGATTTTTTTTAGGTGTTTGCTCGCCTAGGTCTACTTGTGTACTAAAATGCATCTCTCTAGCTACTTTGAAAGAGCTTTATCAATTTGATGAGTGGTCAGTGAGTATTTCTTAAAATATACACTTTTTGCACCTCCATATCTCTGGAATCTTTTATTCTAAAACTTTCAAACTTGGCATATGAGGTAACATGAATTAATTCTAATTATGGTTTAATTTTCATAACAGTATATGCCAAACTTCAATAAAATAGCTTCCATTAAGCGCCTTAAATTAGCTTTTTTAATTCTGAAATTTATGGGGGTAGCCTCGCCCTCCTTGCCAAAATTTTTGGGTTTTCAGATTTTTTTAGTTGAGTTCCCACCTAGACCTAGTTCTGCAGCGAATTTCAGCTCACTAGCACAAATTGAAATTTTTGTGGGCCCCCCTTGGTTTAAATTTTCGCGTTTTCAGATTTTTTTAGGTGGTTGCTCACCTAGGTCTACTTGTGTACCAAATTTCAGCTCTCTAGCTATAGCGGAAGTGCTTCATCAATTTGATGAGGGATCAGTAAGTCAGTGGGTATGTCTTAAAATATGCAATTTTTACACCTCCGTATCTGCGGAACCTTTCATTTTAAAACTTTCAAACTTCGCATATGAGGTTACATTATGGTTTAAATTTTATAATTTTACGATTGCGGGGAACAAAGTTATGAGGGGGATAAAACAGCTCGAATGGCCGGAACTTGGCCTAAATATTTATATTTATTTGCAAACCGCAAGATAGTTACGCAAAATAATGGAACAATTAAAAAGCACTTCTTTATTAATGCCAGTAATCTTGGCTGAAAGCTCAATATTTGAGAGAAAAAAACAACGAGCAGTGTTACCGTCATTTGTGTTGCCAAATCCATATATAGCTTGGTCGATTATTAATAAGGCTTGATACGTGCAGGTATAAAAATTACCACTCCTCCGGGCATACGTTTTTTATTTATTATATATTATATGTATATATATATATATATATATATATTATATGTATATATGTATATATATATATATTATATGTATATATATATATATATATATATATATATATATATATATATATATATATATATATATATATTTATTCTAAAAATTAAAAAGGGGTAAAATTTACCACCACCACAGCATGTACGCCAAAATATTTCACCTCAGTAGTTAAAGGTTAAAACGACTATGAGCGGAGCTATCATCCATTCCCCACTTCCATACTAAAAGCACTTTAGGTATGTTTTCCTTTATATCAGAAAGTTTTACTATTGCTTATGCAGTTCTATGCATTATTGTCTTTACATCAACTTGTGTTGAAATTTCTGTAGCTCTTACATTTAGTACAATATTTTGTTTTTCACTATGTAAAGCGTACAGAGAAGGTAAACAATTTTCATGCAATTCCTTAATTCTCTTCCGGAGAACATTGTACTTCAGATAGGTCTAGATCTAAATACAACGCTAAGACTTTAAATGAATTTCGAATTATCCAGCTTTAACTTTTGTCTTAACTGCTTTGCGACATACTCCAATTCTTCAAGACTGTAATTTTGAATTAAGTATGCCGATCTTCGTTTTGTTGAAGACTCGTAAAAAAGCGTTAACTTAAAATTCGCTTTTCGCCGTTGGTACTTAATTTGGGTGACTTTGCTCTTTTGCTATTACTTAAAAAGGTCTATGGTATAAATCAATGAAGGAAATAAAAAAAAATTATGACGATTTTTTCCCCTTTTTTTAACCTCCAAAATCGCTCAGTTTATGAAAAAGCACTACAGAAACACGCAAATTTTAAAATGGCCGCTTAAAATTCAAGCTTGATATTTTTCTTATCAAAGCCAATATAAAACTGTATACCAAATTTCGAAACTCTAGGATAACTCCTCTAGATTTGTTTACCTTTTATATGGGAACGAATCACTGTGCGAGGCCCCAAGTCCTTGAGGAGCCATAAAAAAGTCCATGAATTGGGACAAAACTGGGAGACACGGGTTCTTTGGTCTTTTTTCACGTAGTGGTTATATTTGTATATTTTAGCATGTAGGGAAAGAAAAAAAAACAGATTTTTTAAAAATCTACTGGCAACACTGATACAATTTTTGGAAGAAAAAATAAATAAAAACTAGAAACATGGAAAAAATCATCGTATGAATGTAAAATGTTTTTGGAAGCAACTTTTAAAGAGAATCAAAAATTAAACCAGATTTTTAAATCATCGTATGAATTGGGCCTTATTCTTGTATGATGATTTTTTTGTGAAAATTGTTACGATTTTATTTTTAAAATGCAAGGATTTTTAGAAAAACCGTCTACAACACTGCATTCATTCGTCATTTATATAGCATCAACAGTTTTTTGATATTCCTGAAGATCTGGAATCTTTTGAACTGTGACTGTTTATGACATAGTGCGCGATAAGTACTCATACATACATACATACATACTAAATTCTATTTTTGGTTTAATAACGCAGAATTAATCATCATCACTTAATACTTTCCTGAAAGATATTTTCTAAAAACATAAAACATTGTGAACTTCCCATCTCAGTCTGGCAGATAAAACACAAATCTGAAAAACGTCAGCAGTAAAAGCAATAATAAATTTCCCAATCATGTTAGCAGAATCAATAAAAAATTAAATATGAATTAATTATTAAATAAACAATAAATCTAGTTTATCTCAAATATAAAAGGGCGATGCAAAAACATTAAAAGCACAGTTAGTATTCAACTTGTGTAGATTGGAAATTAATGAATAATATTGGAACCTTGTACTTAAAATGTGTGGAATATTCGCGATACTCTCTAAAAACGGGCAACCAATGTTACCTAAAATGTGCCGCGGATGTGTGCACACACTCCGAGAGCTTGCGTATCGACAAAGCGGAAAACAGCGGCATAGAGGTCCCGATGAAACGGGAGTGGTAATTATACCAGAGCATGGTGTAGCTCTTGTACATGAACGTTTGGCTGTTATTGGTCTAAAGATGGGTCGTCAGCCTTTTTTTTCCGAGAATGGAAACATAACTCTGATTGCTAATGCTGAAATTTATAATTATCTTGAACTAGCAGAATCGATTGCCAGGAAACGTCCCAATTATCGGCCAAGAAGTGATTGTAATGTTATTATTGAATTGTATGAGGATTTCGGAGAAGGACTGTTTGAGCTAATTAGTGGAATGTTTGCATTTGTTTTGTATGACAAAAGTACCAAAACTGTGCTTATTGCACGTGATCCATATGGCATTATACCACTTTATATCGGAGAGGATACGGACGGCAACATGTGGATTTCATCAGAAATGAAGTGTATGATAGAATTTTGTGAAAAAATCAAAAATTTTCCACCAGGACACTATATAATGGGTCATTTGGGAGAAAATTTAAGACCACAACGATTTTATAACCGATCGTGGCAACAAAAAATTCCTTCTGAACCAGCAAATGTTCATGTATTGCAGCAACGTCTTGAATCAGCAGTTCGTTCACATTTGCAGTGTGATGTGCCTTTTGGAGCGTTGCTTTCGGGTGGTGTCGACTCAAGCTTGATTGCATCGATTGCAACAAAAATAATGCGTGAAAGAGATCCGAACTATAGACTGCGTACATTTTCAGTTGGCATGAAAGGATCTCCGGACTTCAAATACGCTCGCATGGTAGCAGATTATATCTCCAGCGATCATACTGAAGTCTGCTTCACTGTTGAAGAATGCCTTGACGGCGTCCGTGAATTGATCTATCATTTGGAATCCTACGACATTGCAACTGTGCGCTGCAGTTTGCCCATGTTCTATTTGGCTCGTTATATTAAGAGCACTGGTATCAAAATGATTTTGTCGGGAGAAGGTGCGGATGAAATATTCGGTGGGTATTTGTACTTTTTCAAAGCTCCAAATTACGAAGAGTTCCATAAGGAGATGGTATCTCGAGTCGATCAATTGCATGTTTCCGATATTCTGCGCGCCAACAAGGTAACAATGTCGATGGGTTTAGAGCTAAGAGTTCCTTTTCTTGATACCAGCTTCGTAGATTTTGTAATGTCTATCAGACCGGAAGATAAAATGCCTGGTCAACTGAATTGCTACGACGATGTACCTGGTTATAGAATGGAAAAATTTATTTTACGGAAAGCCTTTGAAGTCAATTACATTCCAGCCGAAGTGCTCTGGCGCCAAAAAGAACAGTTTTCTGATGGCGTTGGTTATGATTTAATTGAGACATTACCCTGTTTTGCATCTAAGCATATTAACGACATAGAATTTGCCAAAGCAGCAGCACGATTTTCAATTAATACTCCAAAAACGAAAGAAGCCTTCTACTACAGGTGTATATTTGAAGAACAGTTTCCAGGAAAATCGCAAGCATTGACAGTTGAAAAGTGGGCTCCACGACTTGATTGGGGTTGTCCAGAAGATCCGTCTGGAAGAGCTCAAGAAGCTCACACAAATCCTTTCAAGTAATAATTAAATAATACATGTACATACATTGTATACCATCACATTTTGTTATTGATTTCTATAAAATGAATATATATGTACATATGTATGGAGTATGTGTGTTCCAGAGAATGACAATAAGTACTCAAAAAAGATATTTATAAGTAAATATTTTTAATTTTAACAACTGCGTATAATTCTAATTCAGTGTCCCGCAAAATAAAATATGTTTGTATTGGTGAGAAAAATGAGAGTAAAATAAACTTGCACTTGCAGAAAAGTTTTCTAATTTAAAATAAATGATGTGGTTATTAATTGTTTGATTTTTTTTTTGTAAATAAGCAATTAAAAAAAAACTTAACTAAATAGTAAAATTCTAATAATCCATTCAACAATGTGGTGAATAAATTCCAAATTAAAATTATTCCCAGCTTTGTGGATACTATTACAATGCCTTCTTAAACTATCTTCCCTATTATTTTTTGCTGTTTCATAACATAAAATGCATTGCATATTGCGAAAAGCATTTTTTATCAGGAAATATTTCTTAGTTTGCATAATTATTAAAATTTTTTTTCTGTTAAAATTTATTAAATTTGAATTTTAATTTCGCTCGGTGTGCTAAAAAAAAAACTAAACAACAAACCAGGAAAAAAAATTAAAAATCTCCAAAACCTCTTTTTTTAGTTTTTTACAATGAAATATATATTTTATAAATTTCTTAAAAATTTATTTTATAAATTAAAAAAAATTAACTTGTTCCGAATCGCTAAAATTCGCCAAAAAATGGGAAGAAATCGCCATTTTATATATTTTGTTTATTTTTATTTGGAACAATGTAAAAATGATTATGAACATAAAAAGGTACAATGTTTGATATAAAGAAGATTTTGCGGTTACTATTACTCTAATATTGGATATATGTATGTACATTTGTATGTAGTTGCAGTTCTATTACATATCTAAACCGGTTTATACATCATTGTCAAGACATTCCACATTGTCTTCTTCTTTTGAATACATCGTATGGGAATTGAACTTTTTCAACATATAAGAAGTGTAGCATGTGCTATTTATATTCATATAATTTATACCTCGTAACATCGCGTCAAGACGTTAATATTGCATGATATTTCGGAAGCGCGTTTCAGTTTAGCTCATTATTGAAAAATACCCTTTTAAAGAAGGCATTACAGCCAAAGCAAATTCTTTAAAATGGTGCGTACCTGTCGGATCCTTATAATCATACACTTTTGGCCAAAACTGATTAAAGTTAGATGGAATATCACCATTCAAATAATCTTTTCAATCCACAAACGGTAATTTTGTCCATGTGTTTCATAAACATTTAGTACCGCTGTTAGGATTCATAAAAATCTTTAAAATATCTTTAACAAAAACAAATTTTGTTTGTGATAAAGGATTGCAACATTTTATAATGGAAAAATGTTCGTAAACTTTATATATTCATGTTTTCAGAAATTCTATTTATTAATTCTTTCACGAGCATCTTTCAATATGAAAAACAATATTCTCGAAGTATTTCAATATCTTCATTAGCCATTTCAAATGCTGACTAAAAATTGCATTTAGTGGGAGAAAAGTGTTTGGTACATCAATAGCTATAATAACATTGGTTATCAATTTTTCGCTATTACAGTAATTTTGACTTAGCTGCACAATCAACTTTGCACGACTTTTTGTGCAGATAAGTCAAAAATGCTATTATCTTAAATGTACTTACTTGCCTTAATGTGCAGGTATCCAATTTTTGACTTCAGTCTTATACACATACATGGTTGCATATTTATGTAGCCACATTTTTTTAATGTGTGCAGCTAGCTTGAATTTTTGATATGAGAATAATTTAAAACTGCCAAAAAAATATATTAAATACGCAGGTATACAAAGTGCACTTAAAAACGAATTTTGAACAATAATTACAGAAAAATTATATTTTGTGCAGTTATGTCAATGTGCAGCAAACATTGATTTTTTGTATGAAAATATTTTAAAATAACCAAAATTTTAAGGCTTTTATCTTAAATGTGCAGGTATAGAAATTACACTTAAAAAACGAATTTGTTTGGGATTTTAAAGAATAATGACAGAAATTTATCATTTTAGGCAGTTAAGTACAAAGTTCACTTAAACAAAAGGCAGCTAAATCAAAACTACTGTAAGAGTTTCATTCAAAATTGTTGGCTTGAAAACTTTTGAGGAAAATTAAAGAAGAGTAGAATATAGCCTCTGATGCATACTGCCTGTGTGCATGTTATCTAACTGAATTTCAAGATTTAAATAGATCATTTCATTTACTATTGTATTTATAAACATCCAAAAAAGTCTTGTCTTTTCGTCACATAATTCTTTGTATATATTTGGGCACAGAATATAAATCATATAGAATGAGCATCTCATACAAGCTAAAATTTTCTATGTCAGGTACAAGGCCTATTTATCAGGTCAATGCAATCGTCCTGATGATATTCTGTGTTTTCGTGTTTTAACTGTCAAAAGCTATTTGCACCATACATTTTAGTTCATGTTTGTGTATGTTTCTGACAACTGAAACACAAAGTTGTTTTTTGTGTTGCTTTGCTTTTGTAGAGTTGCATAGACCTAATAAATAGACCTTGGACGGGTATTTCCAGTACTACCCGTCCAGCGTACACACTCTCATTTCTTTCTGCAGTGTATGTTACGCTCGCATTGCTGAGAGTAGCGTTGCCGTTGTGATATTAAAGTATCACTTTTGACCCCTTTTCGTGTCAATGAAACTTTTTATGCCCATTTTTTTTTTCAATTTATCCCTTTGTATCATTTTAACAGAATGTATGCCGTAGGGCAATCATATACACAGTTTAGCATTTCAGGTATTAGAAAAAGAGCTGTTCGTCCAGTTGGCGATATTCGGCTCGATGATGTCGATCATTTTATTGTTTTGGTCGATGGCAAAGCCAATAAATGGTGAAAATATTGCAAAAAATCTGACACCCTAATCCTTGATTCCAAATGCAAATTATTTCTCGGAGTATCACAATTAAAAAAAATATGTATTTTAACTTACTATCATCTTTAATCTTAATTAAACTTTTTATAAGTTAGTAAGTTTTTATTAAATGTTTATAAGTTAAAATAGGTTCAAATGAAGTAAATTTGGAAGCCAAAATTGGGGCCTTATTAAAGTATACATGTATGTATATAAATGATCAGCATAAAGAAAAGTAAAGTAAAATATAGATGGAAAAACTGAAGTTAATTCATTTTCTTTTTAACCCCGGACTAAAAAAAGGGGTATTATAAGTTTGTAGTGTGTGCCTGTTTATCTGTGTGTCTGTACAAGTACTCGTACAGACCAAACGGCTGGACCGATTTTGATTAAGTTTTTTTCTGTTTGAAAGGTGACTTGATCGAGAAGGTTCTTAACTATGTTTTAATAAAATCGGTCCAGCTGCTTAGAAGATATCACGTCTTTTCTAGAAATATTCAGGGGTTTTTAAAATTATTAATTTTTGTTGTTATTATAATTTTTCATTTATAAATGAAAAAGTAAAAATAATTCAAATAATTAATTAATTAACTGCGAACATATTTCTATAACACCGGCTAGTAGAGTATTTACAAATACAGTTTTTTAATTGCAAATAAGACGAGTATAAACGTATTATAGATAGCTACTATATATAAAAAAAATCATGAAATCTACAAAAAGAGAGGTCAAGTTGCGGCATTTCATATCGAATGAAATTCTAATCGAAGTTAAATGCATATTTCGTTCGATATCGAGTCCCGTAATTTACCCAATTACTTAAGATTTATAAAAAAAATTAGAGACTATAAAAACATAAATACATATATATATTGGACATGGTCCATCTCACTTATTTACTTAAAAACCAGAATAACTCAAAAAATTTACTTTGAGGCAAAACCATTCAAAGAAAATTTTAAAATTCGATTCTGAAGAGGATAATATAGTTATACTATTATTTCAAGGCATTATGCATAGTTCTTAAATACGTATTTTTTCAAATGAACATCCTGTATTTCTTAATAAGTTCTTCACTTGGAATCTAATCTTTGACAAGTGTCTACTTTAAGTCTATTTGATAATTGTTTAGTAACGCTAATTTATGTTTATACCTTAAAACAAGCTTTATTTCAGCAACAGCAACTTTCCTCCGAAAATCGGTATTTTTTGTGGTAAAACTCGGATATTTGTACATAGTTTTTTTGCAATTGGCCGCATGTTTTGCTGTTGAAAAAGCAGCAAAATGCGACTTAAGTAGCACAACGGCAACGCTGGTGATAAGAGCAAAGAATATAATGCTCTCAGTATGTGTTTGCTTGCGCTTTATACTTTCCCCTCGCAAAAAATGTTTAATTTTTTAGCTCAGATGCGCATTCTACACAATTTATATTCTTTGATTTGGGACAGTCTATCATTTTCTGCTGTTGAAATAAGTGAAAAATGATGTTTAAGCTCCACCCATTGCTCCAAAATTTGCCTTATACCTGCTTCATAAGACAATCAACGAGTTGCAGAGATTTGCGCAAGTTTTCTAAAACGTTTGCTGTCAATATCAGTATTAAATCTTCTTAGCACACCATCTACACGAGACAAATACCATAATAAAAATAATATTTAACGTTTTTCAATCCTATTTATGGCTCATCAAAAATAGCCAAAAAAATCGCCAATTTTTTTATAAAACGCCAAAATATCGCCATGTCGCCAAATCGAAAATTAGAACGCCAAACTAGCTTTAAAGTCGTCACGTTTGGCGAGAAATCGCTGAGTGGCTGAGTGGTAGCGATGCTAGCCTCTCAGTCCAGAGGTCGTGGGTTCGATTTCCACCATAGACCCTGGGTGTTTTTCGCTGACAAGCTAATTGCTTTGCGAGTTATGTTTGCTGTTGTGTTGTGCTGATATGTGGTTCCATATCTGACAGCCCTGATTGTGGTATTAAACTTAAAGTTGGTTTAACAAACGAATTTTGTATGGCAAAACCGGTTTTAACACATGCTTTAACTTTAACAAATGTTTTTGCATAAGGGCTTACAAGATTACGCATTGCTCATTTTTGTTAACCTGAGTGTGTGCTGGTATTTGGCTGGTGTGACGTCAAAATGACGTAGCAATTGAAATGTAAACAAAATTGCCCTCTATCAAATACACGTGTTTGTGTGATTGTGTTTATGTTTATCGGCTAATGTGACGTACATGCGCAGAAAAAGAATTTTTTCAAAAGCTGAATGTGTAAACTTGTATTCCTTGATTCATGGCTTGCGGGTTACTGTCAGGACTGTCAGATATGGCGATTTCTCGCCAAAAACGCGATTTTTCAACTTCTTTGGCGTCCAAATTTTTGGTTTCGCGACATGGCAATTTTTCTGGCGATAAATAAATTTATTGGCGATTTTACTGCCGATAAATAAATTTTGTTGGCGATTATTATGACTGTTTTTTTAAGCAAAATTGACCTTTAAAATTTTTTCTAATTCAGGAAAATTAGTTTGTTGAAGGAGTAGTTTCAAAAACTAATTTATGATGATTTTTCTTATATTAATTATACATAGTCATTAATGCGTTCTGAATTTGGATGAGGAAAATTTAAAAGAAATAACTTTTGGCGATTTTATTTCTAATTTTGGCGATTTTCTGATAAATTTTGATACGATCATTTTATAAAAATTTATATCAATAAAATGTTGTATAAAAAAAATTTATTATCAAATATTTATTAAGAAAAACTACATAAAACTGATTTTTGGCGACTTTTGAAATGAATTTGGCAAAATAGTTCGGAAAAAATCTGACAACACTAGTTACTGTTGTAAATGTAGCACATACTATTTGTACTAGGGATTGCCGTTCGGTTTTAACCGAAACCGAAACCGCAGTTTTAACTCATAAAAACCGAAACTGACAAAAAAGCGCCGGTTTTTACGTTTTACTTTAATATTATTATCTTGTTTCAAAATATAGCAAATGTACTTTACACTGAAGACTTTTATACATTATTATGTAACAATGAAAGGTAAGAAAATTGTAAAATTTCAAGAAAATTATAACAATTCTTTGCAGGAAGAATTGTAACCCGTTATCAAAAATGTTCTAGCAGATGTAAAGCAAAAAGACAATAATTTTAACGTTCTTTGACAAGAATTTGTACTTTATAAAAAAACGTCCTAGTTCTCGTTGAACCTTCATAGTGAAGAGACGTTAAAGCGGATTTTTTTTTACATACATACATACGAAACAAATATAAAAAAACAACAAAATCAAAAATCATACAGAAAATATTCGTAATACATATTCACCTTCATAAATAAGCTTATTGGCCATACTAATATTTTTACAAAATAAGAAATAGCAAAAACAAAAAAAAACCGTAAACACAGAGTACCCTTGAGGAATAATACTCTGTATGAGTACCTCAAAGGAAAAAAAATTTGAAGTGAGTTCTAACGGCAGAAATGCTTATTTTACTGTGAGTTCTGAAACTCTTAATGAAAATAATATAAATAATAAACCTGATGAAAGTCTTTTTCTAACGGAAAAGCCACTTTTTCGTCATCGATCAACTTCGCTTTGCCCAATGTCAACTAGTGAATCGTTAATATTACCATTGCCTAGTACTTCTTCATTTAAGTCTGCGATATAATCCGCATCGGTCTCGCGTTCATAACTAAACCAAGTTATCACTACAGATAACAGTAGCTCAAAACCCAAGGTACAAGTGGGAATGGACAGATATATAACCGTGGTAAAGCGTGGGCAAAGCCCAAATTCTTCAAATATTTCATCTGCTGCAAAGATGTCTAGAGATAACAGCGCATCATCTACCAATCGTCAAAATCGTTTTTCATTATTGCAAGACACCGTCGACAAGCCCTCTACATCATCGCAAGTCTTTTAAGCCACCACCTATTTATCTGAGAGAAAAATTCTAACGCGCTTATCAAAAAACTGCTGTCGACCATTGGTGAAAATACTTTTCACATCATTCCAATTAAACGAGGTAATATTGATGAAACTAAAATCCAAATATATAATGAAAAAGATTTCTGAAAAATTGTTAGTGAATTCGAAAAAAATAAAACAAATTTTTACACATACCAACTTAAGAGTGCTAAAGGCCTACAGATAAAATTAAAGGGCATAGATTCATATGTTGAGCCCGAGGAAGTAAAATGTGCACTTGTCGACCAAGCATTCAAGGTAAAAAATGTTACCAACATATTTAATAGAGAAAAGGTCCCCCAACCCATATTTCGGGTTGAACTGGAGCCGAATGACATATAAAAGAAAAAAAAATTAAACCCATCCAATTTATAGCGTAAAGTATATTTTACATCGGAAAATCACAGTGCCATAATTGCCAAGAATATGGCCATACGAAAACTTACTGCAAGTTACCTACAGTGTGTGTTATCTACGGTGAATTGCATGGTACTGCTAGCT